>ML677334.1:55980117-56451615 GCA_007922305.1 Dermatemys mawii
GGGGGTGTATAGGGGCAGGGGCTATGCTATTTGGGAAGGCACAGCCTTCCCTACCCAGCCCTCCATACCATTTTACAACTCCATGTGGCCCTTGGGCCAAAAAGTCTGCCCACTCCTGCTTTAAAACTGAGTTGCAGCATTTCAAGATCAATCCTTCCCCAACCACTATTCTTATAAGAGTACCAAAAAGCAATACATTTTGTAACTTATCTTCAAGCCACTGTTTCCCCTATACCTTGTGTGTGTCTGTCAACCTACACCCTGGACACTGCTCATTTTCTAGGGCCAGATTTATCTTATGGCCTAGTTGTGGTCTCTTAGAATAATACTCCAATAGCTTTGGAACTGTTACTGTCCATCAGGGAACTTTGTGTCAGTTTTCTTTTATGTATTAGATCAAAGGCACATAGATTTTGCCCAAAGAAAAAGAAAGCCACACTGGAGCACCAAATCTATGTCTATTTTTAATAACAAAGGAGCAGATTGCAAGGGGCTCATCATTACAACACAGCTGGGCTGTGGAGATTTCAGCCTGGTTCTCCACTGCTTTGCACGATGGGAAGTCAATGATGTCTATGTGACGTGAATGCAAATTGGATCCAAACCACCACTGAATCAGAATTCACCACTCACACCAATAGCAAAGCCACAACGAAAGTAGAGAAACTGGCCCTTTGGCTTGACATATAGGTGGAAGCCCACTTACATCAAGAAGGAACAGCAGCAGAGGGGCTGTAATCCCAGTAGACTGCAACTCTGTATTGATGACAAGGACTGATGTGGTCTCTTCCATTTTTATGTAATATAAATTTAGCTCTAGGGTCCAGCCTGGTTTTTCAAATGGCAGATACTCAGCTCTTTAACTTGAAAAAATCCAGAAGAAGCTAAACATTTTCAGAGTTACTCCAAAAATAAGACCACTCCAAACCACTGGTCACTTTTGAAACTGAAGTCTAAGCGCTTGAGATCTACATATTTCAATGTAAGACGAGAATAAAATAGCGTGTGAACCAAAGTAACATATTTGCAATACAGAGAAGCCAAAGCTCCCCGTATTAAAACCACAGTATAGTAAGCCCACTTCTCTTGGTGTCCTGCATTCACAAACTTTTAGAGTGTGAATCAAGCGCTAGCCTCTCCTGGGTACTTAGAGAGCATCTTTACATGGCAGACGAGTGTTTTCTCATTTAAATTTGCATGACATCAACACAAGCCCACCTAACAAAATGCAGCAGAAAGAAAGCAAATGAGCTTCTCTGGGGTTAGAAGTGCATTATGGGTAGCAATTAGGACATACCTGCACTAATCATGAGCCAACTGGCAAGCTCTAAAATTAATGAGTCTGTGTGTAAAATGATGACAGTAATACTTCCTAGGAATCGATCCCTTTGGCTGCAGTGGAGGAAGAACAGCTTAAGTTCTCAAGGCAGCAGAGACAGCTTTCTGTGCTCTAATTTAGGGATTGAATGGATTGGCAAAATCTGTATTATGCTACCAGAGGAGTACATGATGCCTTGTACCCTGCTAATCCTCTAACTCCCCTTCCCCCGCCTCATTCCCCACCTCCAAATAATTCTGGAAGTTCTGCCAGGTTAGATTTTCTTTACTCAGGGATCCAAACAGTGGGAGAAAAATAGAAATCTGAGACACATGTAGCAAAAAAACCAGTTAACAGGACTCTGTGTCATCAGGCTGCCTGCATTAGGCTATTTCCAGCCAGTGTCCAGTGGGTAGGTCAGAGCCTTCCAGGAAAAGAGAGAGGAGGGGCTTTGAGGGTGGTTTGAGAAAGAAGCTGGGTCGGGGGGAACCTGTGTGTATTTATGGTAGTACTTTGAAATTAAGTTTGGTTACAAATAAGCACTCATTTTTCTCTCATTAAATTATCTCCAAATCTTCTGACATTAGGGGAATTCTCTCTTCCCTATTACTAGGGCCCTACCAAATTTATGGCCATGAAAAATGCATCACGGATTGTGAAATCTGGTCTTTCGTGTCCTTTTACTCTATACCACAGGAAAAGCCAAGTTATCTGGCACTTTACAAACGGGAAAGTTCTATAAACTGGCATTTCAAGGGGGAATGCGGGGCGTGGGCTCTGGGAGGGAGTTTGGGCACAGGAGGGGGTTCAGGACATGGGGCTGGGGCACTGGAGGGGTTTTGGGCTGCCAGATCCTGGCGAGGCTCACTTCGGCTGGCTCCCCAAAAGTGGTGACATATCCAAAGAAGTGCAGCCAGGCAGTTCTGTGCACTGCCTCTGCCCACAGGCACCACCCCTGCAACTCCTATTGGCTGAAGTCCCCAGCCAATGAGAGCTGTGGAGTCATCCCTCAGGGTTGGGGCAGTTCATAGAGCCCCTGTGGCCATTCCTTCACATAGGTGCATTAGCAGGTGAGGCGCCTGCAGTTGGAGGCAGCACACAGAGCTGCCTCGACTTGCCTCTTGGGACATGTCGCTGCTTGTGGAGAGTTGCCCAAGCTGAGCACCACTGGATCCGGCACTCCGAAACTGCTCCCATGCCCCAACCTCTGCTCTGGGCCCCCTCCCACACCCAAACTCCCTCCCAGAGCCTATGCCCCAGATCTCCTCCCAGCCCTGAGCCCCCTCCTGACTCAAATTCCCTCCCCCTTAGTTAACCAGAATGTTTGACTTACTGGCACCCCCCCCCCATTCCTTCAACATGCCAGATAAAGCTTTTACTGTATATAGATTTCAAGGAGGAGACCAGCATTTCTTAAATTGTGGGTCCTGACCCAAGTGAATTGCTGAGGAGTCACAAGCTTATTTTAGGGGGGCTGCAGTATTGCCACCTTTACTTCTGCGCTGCTCTCAGAGCTGGGCAGCTGGAGAGCAGTGGCTGTTGGCTGAGTGACCAGCTCCGAACACAGCACCCCACCAGCAGCAGCCCAGAAGTAAGGGTGGCAACACCATACCAGGCCATCTGTACATGTGCGCTGCTGCTGGCAGCCAGCAGCCAATGCTCTCCAGCCCCCCAGCTCTGAAGGCAGCACCACCGTCAGCAGCAGAACAGAAATAATGGTAGTAGTGCTGCAACACCGCCTATAATAACCTTGCAACTCCCTCCCCCAACATCCTTTTTGAGTCACGACCCTACAATTCCACTACCATGAAAGTTTAGATTAAATAGATGGAATCACAAAATTTATAATTTTTAAAATCCATTTTCACAGTCATAGACCAAAATGGATCGTGATCTTGGTGAGGCTCTACCGATTAGCCCCTGTCCCAAAATTTTAGGATCTTTTCCCTCAGTAATTTCTTCCCTCCTACTTTTCCGTTCAAGGTCACCTCTCCCTCTCCGACACTGTCATTTTTTCCTCCTCTTCCATCTCTCCCACTCTTCCCCCTTCCTCACTCATTTATTTACTACTTCTTTCCTTCTTTATCTCCTTGGTTCTCTCTTCTGACTTTCCCTTTCTCACTACTTGACTTCATCCACCAGTCTCACCCCTACTCAGACCTCATTCGCACCTACGTCCATCTTCCCATCCACACTGTACAAAGATGCCTTGCTGCTCCTACTGTTCATAGATTCCATACACACATACCTCAACACCATCCTCTCCTCAGAAGCATAGTTTTCAGGAATATTTGTAGCAAAGTGTTTCTTCATGTTTGCTTACCAAGTGATGTTGCTTCCATCCTTATAGTTAAGAGGAGAGAGTTTTTGCTTAAAGGTGGCTTTCCTCTCTCCGTAAGCCATGTTCTGTGCCACACAAAAACCTTTGGAACACAGAGTTTATCACAGGCTCAGGGAGAAACATTTGTGGGTGTCACTTGATAACACACTGAGCGTTGATCCCAAGATAGAGACACTAGTTCCACCTCTAGAAGTAGCATAAGGATTTGAACAAAGCCCTGCTCATTCCGGTCAAGAAAGGGTGGGACTTCAAACCAGAATTTTGGTTTAGCTACAGTCAATAAGATGCTGAAAGTGTAATGTTAATTGCTTGTATCGTTGTTATGGTGCAGCAGCAGATAAGCCAGTGCACTGACCACCAACATCAAGTAGCATGCTTATTCTTATCACCCATGCACTATGATGAAGGAGATTAACAAAGCAACCCCCCACCCCCACATAAACATATGCAAACTATACCTACAATAAAAGCCTGCTATAAACTACAGCATTTCTTCAAGTAAATCGGGGGGTAAGGTGGGGGGAAGTGAGGGGACAGATGGAGGGAAAAGGGGTCTAGAATTTGGATATTTATTTAAATCTAGGACCCAGTCTTGCAAGACACTCCATGCAGGCAGACCCCACAGAAGTCACCAGGGGCTTGCCTACACAGTATGGGGACCTAGAGAGAATCCCATCAGGCCATGTACCCCTTAATCCTCATGCAGCTCTTCTTCCAACTTACCTGGTGTTATTTCTTCTTGCAGGTATGACTGGCAATCTAGTGCATCTCTGATTAAAGAACTTCTCTTCCCTCCAGAATCTTTAGGGATTCACCAGAAAAGGCCATAAAATCGCACTACTAGTTTCATGGTTATTACCTAGCTCCTGCTCAGAGAAATGCCCTAAAACACACACCAACTAACCCTAAGAGAAAAGAAGTCAAAATAGCTTCTACTAACGCTTCTGACCTTTTGGGTTAGACTCAGCCAGTCA
Organism: Dermatemys mawii; assembly: GCA_007922305.1. Classification (NCBI taxonomy): domain Eukaryota; kingdom Metazoa; phylum Chordata; order Testudines; family Dermatemydidae; genus Dermatemys; species Dermatemys mawii. The sequence goes on from ML677334.1 coordinate 55,984,751, forward strand.
GGGAATCAAAATCAATACAATGGGGCTTTTGTGTTCTATTAACCAGTGAAACCAGTACAAAATTGGTTTCAGAGGTGGGGAGGGGAGGAATTGTCTCACAACATGTTTACAGTCATCTTGAGAGAAAACATTTTATTTTGTAGTAACATTACTTCTGTGTATGGGATTTTTGCAGACAGGAGCTTTCCAATTAAACACATTTTCATTAGGGATATTTGACCCAGCTCCATTATTAACACCTGTTAGTCTCTGTCATTCATGTTCATCAACTATCAATGTCTGTACCCTGTGCAAGGGAGCTAGTGTTATGGTGGGTCTCCAGTGCTCACTCCTCCTTCATATCCAATTACAGTGTATTTGTCAGGAGGAAGGAAGAGGCTTGCTTGACATTCCAGTTCCCTACCCCACCCCTGTAAAGAGGAAGAGATTGGTCTGTCTTTCCCCTGGTAGTAGCTGGTGGCAGGGTGTCTATCTGAGAGGTATTCAGACTTCTCTCTTTGTTCCCACACCTGCCCACTCAGATCCTCTTGGCTGGATAGAACAGATGATCAGCTGATTCTTGAGCTTCCAGAAGCAGCAACAGGGTTTGTGTCATGATAACATGAACACCGTTGATTTGAAAACATTATAAGATGTTTCAAGTGGTGCTAAATAGCAGTTGCTCGTAATGACTTTTTTAAACTATTAAACTTATAAAAATAAAATAATGTAGTAGACCATTTCAGCTGCTGCTACAGCTGCTGACATGGCATGAAATAATGTGAAATTAATAAAAAATATAAAAATTTTAAAAACAAAATTCATTTGGAAGTTAATAATTTATTTCAAAACAAAATTTTCCTGAAATAGAATTTTCCAAAATGAAAAACTTTGTTTTGGGAAAATTTGCTTCTGTGGCAAATTTAATCAAAATCAATATTTTACCCAAAAAATCAGTTTAATTAAAAAGGCATTTTCTTATAGAAAACAGAGAGAAAATTTTCCAACCAGCTCTACTCACTTCATCATGGGGATACAATTTGCTGGCTGTTTCAGGTACCACAGTGATGGGCTCATTACTTAAGATCAGACTGAAATGTACGTGTGTCCTCTACCCCTTCAAGTCCCTTCCCATCCTGGCAGCCACATGGGAACAAAGTGAGAAGAAGCAACTGTACATTAATGGGATGGATCAGCAAGAAGGAGAGGAAAATATTTGCCAGTCAGAAAGCTTTTCTCCCCAGGATTAGCTTGTGAGGTAAATGAATTAAAACTAGTTTTACAAATAGGAGACAACCTATTCTGGTTATACCTGCAACTGTAACAAGTGTGGGTAGTGTGCTACCCTCTCAATAGCCTTCCCCAGTTCTATCAAGTAGCTGCTTTGACTTGGACTGAACCCCAATGTCTCCTTCTGGTCTCTGTAAATGAGCCCTTTCAATCGGTGTGAGGTCTATTCAGGGGGCTAGCTCCTCTTTTCCAGAAAACAAGTAGGGCTCTGGATCTTGTCACCGGAATAAAAAATGGGGAGGAGTGGGGTCGAAAGCCCAGAATGCTACAGTGGTTAAAGAGAAACATTATCTAAGATATGGCTAGGGAATATTTTGTTTTTGATGAAGGCTGAAAAAGGGTGCTATGGACACTCTCATTTCCCCCTTTTGGCTCCAGCTGTTGTTTTCTCTCTCTCTTTCTTCTTGATATTTCTTTTGCCCCAGTTTTTTCCTCCCTTTCTTTGGAAGGTACAGGAAGCTGTAGCCTGCACACTGGTACCTCACTGCACTTCACTTGTACTTGCTACAGCCCTACTGTAAAGCGAGAGAACTTCCTAGATAAACCCCTCTGCGTTTGCTAGTTCTGATAGTGTTGGGGAACTATTTGTGTCTCTATGCAAGAAGCTGAATAAATATGGAAAATTCAGTCATACAGTTCCTGGTTTTCCTTCCTCACGCCCCCCTCCTCTCCCATACTCCTTATTGACTTTTGATAAAAAGGTCAATATTGAGTTCGAGTCTCTGTGTGTCCTCAAATTCCAGCTAACTGGGGTTGGATTAAAAGAAAGAAGGAGTGAAACACTAAAGGCAAAGTAAGGGACATGAGCATGGTTCAAGATGGACAAAGAGAGACAGTTTTTATGCTGTCCCTCCTTGGGAAGCTTTAAGACAATCTTTCAGCCCTCAACATAAATTAGGACAGCCTTGTGGTCTGCTCTAATTTATGGCAGCCTTACCCAGGCTGCCTAAGGTCTGCCTCTCAGCCTAATATCCCCACATTGTGCTATGGGCTGCCTCTCCTGCTCACCTGTAGAACAAAGTCTGAAGAAAAGCATACAAAGCTCCTGCAGTGGGGGAGTTTGCAGCTGGCTTCTTGTGGTTCTCTAATGGCTTTTTTGTACAGGAACCAACACGGAAGAAGAATTCCCTGTGAACCATCTTCTTCTCCAATGATACAATCTTTCCATTGGCTTCAGTGAGAGGCTGAGAGCACTCACTTCCTTACAGGAAGCACTCAGGATCTGACATAAGTAGGCTCAAAGTCATTAGTTCCAATTAGTATTGAATGAAAGCCATTTCCATCAGATTGCTGATTGGGGACAACTGTGTAAGCGTTAGCGCTCTCTGACTGGCTTTTAATGGGAATGGGTGTCCCCATTCATCAAAACCCCATCAGTGGTACTGTCAGCAATCTGAGTAGGGAGGTATGGAGGCTGATTGGAGTTGGTAAAAGGACATATATATGTATTTCTAGGAGCGGTTTCTCAAGGTCAATACATATTAGCAAAGCAGTGTGGGGAAGCTTGCACTGCAGCTGTCTGGGTTGTCTGGATGAAGAGAGCAATTCAGTCTCCTGCTTGTTAGGCTAGCATTATTTCATGACCATAAAATGTGCTTAAGAAGTGGCATTCCTCTTGCCTCCCTTTGTTTCTCTTCTGTGTGTACTGGTTATTTAATTTGCTAGGCCATAGGCCTATTTGTTTGTTGTTCTGTATTCTGAGCTTGCTAACATTGTTTTTCTTTTTAAAAATAATCTTTAAAAAATACTGACCGTGCAATCAAAGAAATCTGGGGCAAAGTCAGGTCTGTCTCTCTCCTTAAGTACTTATATAGCACTCATCAGTATAGTGTCTGATTTCAACGGGGCTGCACAAAATGTGCACCAATTCTGTAAACACGTATGCACACACTTTACGCACATGAATAGTCCCACCGAAGCCAAAGGGATTAACACATGTAAGCCTTGGCAGGATGGAAACCTACAGAAGGCCAGAATTTGATGCTTTGTTTCCGCAGAGCTTGGTGCCTAGAGCAGTACGTTTACCCAATCAAGCAATATAATCTATACAGAATACAACGTGTACATAAAATTACTATGGTTATTGCCATGTAGCCCTGAATGCTCACTACTAAATTAAAATCTTCTGAGAAGGAAAGCTGTGCTGAGGATGTTTACATGTAAGGAAAAGGTACTGATTAAGATAGGCAGAAAGACACATCTTGCCAACTTTTATTTGTATATGCTTTTTGTTCTACACTGTTTTGTCAAGCACCCTGCAGCATAGTTCAGTGATAGCGGGTAGTATTTGAAAGAGTGGGCCAAAGATGTCAAACTGAGTACACAAGAATGAAGGCATTGGCCTCGACTACTGGATACTGTAGTTGATTTAAAAGATAATTCAATGATACAAGCCTTCAATCAGCTGCTCTGCTGAGAATATACGTTTCTTCCCCACCTCCTTTACCTTTTCTGAATGTGTGGTGAGGGCCCCAGGCATCTGTTCACAGGCTTTTTCCTTTCCTGCTGCAAAGAGAGAACATCTCATTTGCCTGAAACATGGAGCTAGGACACCGTGCCACGCTAATTAGCTGTGAAAGAATTTTCTTGCTCTCTTTGCATGGCCTTTTCTCTTCTCCTGCTTCCTAAGTGTCTCCCAGCTATGTTGCCTCAGGACAGTTGAAGCCTGCATGGCAAGGTGCAGGATGTTCAGCATTTGCCTCTGCTCATTGCCGATTCTCTGTGGGTTTGCTGCTCTGCTGCTGGGAGCATGGGCTTTGTGGTAGGCAGAGATGGAAGCTGTGTCTGCTCTGAGATCAAGACCATCACCTCCTCATTACCCCAGTTTCCAGTCCATTGGCCTTGGGAACAACAGTCCTGAGGTCACTCTCAGAGCAGGCTCCAGCAGGGCTCTTTGCTACAGCCATTCAAAAACTGGGGTTGTTTCATCTCGCATGAATCTTGCCTCATAATTGGCTCTAAGCAATTCATGATTATTGTGATATTTCCATGTATACTGTATATACTGTACATATCTTGTCACATGCAAAGGGCCTTAATCATAAATGAATAAATAAATCCTTCAGATCCTGAGGGATAAAAAATGGTCTCAAATCAATCTTCATTGGCCTGTAGGGTAATTATGGATTATTTACTGAGATCCTGTCTCCTATTCAGAAAGCAGAAATTTCTGCACTGCCTGGCACCAATAAATTAAATAACATGCCAGGTGCTTTATCATTATTATAGATCATTACAATAGTTCTTTCCCTGTTTAAACTTGCCCTTTCCACAACACGCATTAGTTATGCGGGCGCTGGGATGGCACTATATGCTCTCATCACAACTGTATTTGTAAATTAAGCAACATTTCCAATCAATACTACACAAAACAAAACTCTAACCTAAAGGCACAAGGAAGGCCAAATAAAGGTAGCCAGAGAAGATAAAGGACTCAGCTAATATAGCCAGGAAGGTCAGGAACTTTTATAAGCAGTTATAATGTTCTCCCTCCTATTCCTATTTTGCTGACAGTATCCCGTATTTTTTCCCCTCTTGCCTCTAAGATCAGTCATTCTTAATGGGGCACAGGTGAGGATCTTTGATATCTGACATGACAACCGGACCCCTGGAAAGTGAGAGTACATCTCAAAATCCTTTTACTTACGGGCGGGAAAGTGTTACTGTGCTGCCCTCTGATGGCCAAAACCTCACATTCATTCAAGGACACAGAGGTTTGATAAACTAAGCACTGTTTTCAGTCTGCACCAGTCACGTAAAATAGGCTTTACACTAAAATCCAATGTCTCCCTTCCCCTTCCTATGCAAGGACACTCAGTACTATACAGCGAAAGCACGAATTACTGGAGGCTTCGGATCTGCTGTCCAATTCTGGGATATTTCTATTAAAGCTGAGAGTCAATTATGCCCCATGTTACTGCACTGACAGACCCCAGGCTGATGCTGTCAGTGACTAGTAAAATAAAACAACTCAGCCTAATTGGATACAAAAATGTAACTTTTATTGAAGAAAGCTATGACACACGTTAGGCTCCTGATCCTATACATTTTAGCAAGTACAAGTCTGATACTCCCTGTTCTATTACAGTTTGCAGAGCCATTACATGGAATCACTTAAGCTTTCTCAGGAGCTGCCCTGTGCTGGGTTTCTTATTGTTGTTCACCTACACTGTCTAAAACCCTGTCTGCATCAGTTGTCAAAAGTTAAAGCCAGCATCCTAATCCCAGCACGACTGTTTGAGCTCTCTGCTTTCATACATCCCGCTTTGTGCTTTAATAGACATCACAAGAGCCCATACAAAAGGTGAAGGGAAGGAGGAAGCTGCATCCCATGGCCTAGTTGTTGTTCTGCCCACTCCCCGCTCCAGAGCTTGACCTTGAAGTTTGACAGCTAAAGCAGCAGCAACATAATGGCAACCAGAGGGGGAGGGGAAGAGGGTAGATACGCCCGCACAGCCCAGTGCGGGCTAGGATCTATGCTTTTTATCAAGCCTCATAAACATTAAAACATAGTTAAGCAGATGTACTGCCCCATCTGTAATGCTTCTCTAACACGGCCAGCTGTTCTTTGATGTCTCTGAGCTCCCTGTATTGATCATTGGAAGTTTGTGTCTGGAATTACCATCCTGTTTGTGAACGATCTCATCCTGTGGGAAATAACCAGACGGGGGAAACCTAGTATGACACTGAATGGAGGGGTCAGGGATGCTGTGCCTTCCTTCTTTGCCTGCATCAGTTGTATTATAGCACTCCCGAGATGCCCCCAGATCATTACTGTCCTAGGTTCTCACATGGGGCCCCACTTTCCCCAGCAGAGATAATTTCTAAAGCACGTTCTGATATCTACAGATGAAAAGTGCTATGTAAGAGCTAGGTGTTATACAAACACCAAGAGAAACAGTTCTCCACCAGGGGTCCCTGGGGAGGGGAGGGCGAGCAGGTTTCAAGGGGGCCGCCAAAATCAAGCAGAGAGCAGTGCCAGCATTAGACTCTCTGGAGCCCAGGGCAGAAAGCCAAAGCCTGAGCCTGGAGCTGAAAATCAAAGCCCTAACAGCTTAGCTTCACAGAGTCCCCTGTGGTGTGGGGCCCTGGGCAACTGCCCTGCTTGCTACCTCCTAACACTGTCCTGGCTTTTAATCCACTGGATATGTAGAAAAACAGTTGTGACACAGGTAGGCCTTGGAATTTGTACAGCATGTTGGATGGGGCGGGAGGTGCTCAGAAAGAAAAAGGTCGAGAACCCCTGACGTACAGTACATCTATGTGGCAATCCGGAGGTGTTATTGCAGCGCATGTAGACATACCCAAACTGCCTCAGGCATGCCTACACAAGCTGCAATCATACCTCCTGATTGCAATGTAGACATTCTCTTAGTAAGACATTGCCCTGCAGGGCCAGGACTTACAATCTAATAATTACTAATTCCTTCTACTAAAGAGGATTCATATCTACTTTTCAGATGCTTCGACAGATGGATCCAACTCATTGCACAATTCTTTATCCATGGCAGGAACCAAACAGGAACAACAAGAAAACTTCAGTGCAATGGAATGGTCCAGAGCTCAGAAGGGTAGTAGATTAAGTAAGTTTCAGTGCGTACCGCACAAACATGTACATAGAACCAACCAATAGCTACGCTACCTTGTCAAGCCACCTCCTTCAGGAGGCGTGGGCATTGGGATGGAGTGTGGGAGGGAGAAATAGTTAAGCGGTATAGTCAATCGCTATGCATTTGTTTGATTTTGGATTTGGAGGTAGACTGGAGCAAAATTACAAATATGGTTATGCACAGAGAAAGTCATTCAAGAAAAATATCAGACTAAGCAAATGATGTACATATAATACACATCATGAAGGAAGTAGCTATGATCTGAGTCTCATTTACACTAAGGCCCCTTTACACTGCTGTAATGATGTAAAAGGGCATTAGGGTAAATGCAGATTAGGCTCACAGAATCCCCACACACGTAACTTCCACACATTCAGAGAAAATAACCTCACATACTGTACTCATATTCATACCTGTGAAAAGTCACTGACATGATCTGAAGCTGCCAAATGCAGATTTGAGCAAGCCACCAGATTTCCAGACATTGAAAGCTACTTGTTCTTAGCTCCCCCAACAAACAGATTACACTTGATCTTAGTTCCAAGGAGCCAAGAAGCAATTCTAAAAGCAACCTGGATGCCAGATTTATTGGTAAACAGATCTGGGAGTAAAAAATAAAATCTTAAAGCACAGATGCTGATGAAATTGTTTAGAAAGAGGCCTGTTTAGTATTAGAATACAGGCAAACTAGCAAGGTATTTACCTGAATAGAAAGGGAAAAAATTCTCTCTCCAATCTTGGTATCTATTTTTGCACTGGTTAGCTCCTTCTTCATTTTCTTTTAGTGTATCCTTTTTTGAAATATATTTCCCCCAGGATATCTTAGTTCACAACAGCTTTTTTATTTCTTGGTTCTGTGTTATATTGGTTTTAAAACAACAAATTATATTGCAAAACTGAGCAAGAGAATTAGGAGACATGTCTGAGATCACACAATAGGTTAGTGGGTAATCCTACTTTGAACCAAGGGGTTTCTAATTACTAGATTTTTGCTGCAACCATCTGTGCTGTCTCCCGTGGCTTTGGCCTGTTATAATATCCGTTGAAAATAGCTGTAAAGATTGCATGGGTGAAAATATGATCAAGAGGAAAAGATGAGTTATCAACTATCACTAATGAGTCAGAGCTTGTGACTTCTAAAAACATATGAACTGGACTATATCCTGATATATTTGACATTCACAAAAGGATTAATCAACTCTCAGAAATGGTTGCTATAGATAATAGTATCTTACCCTCAGATCACTGGGCACCTAATGACAGCCATGCCTATGGTTTTATGGTCTTTTCTTGTGTTTCATTGGTGGAATGTGTTGTCAGTTAATATGCTGGTGGGAGTATTATGTGGGTGGAATTCTGGAATAGGCCACACTTTCACTTGAGTCCTTTCAATCAAATTCACTTTAATTTACCTCTTAATAAAAAAAGCAGTTGTTATTTTTTTAAATTTGCCTCCACACTCTTGCTAACTGCTACTCCACGCACAACGGGTATTGGCTGCAGTTGATTAAATTAGTCATAAGCATTTGTTGGCTCTCTCACTAACAAATATGACTGTGCAGGAATGAGGCAATTGCCATTCAGGGTCAAGAGACCTCATGCTTCCAGGAGGTTTCATTAGCACTGTAGAAGATGAACTGGAACATCTAATAAAGCTACTCAGCGGATAGAAAAATACATAATTTCTTTAGCCCACATACCCACTTTCAGCTTGTGCTCCTGTACAGCACTGAAGTTCCAAACAGTTGTGGCAAATTTTAGACTCAGATCCTCAAAAGGTATTTAGGTTCTTATCCTGCATTGATTTCAGTGGAAGTTAGAGTCCTACATACTTATGGGAATCTGAGTCTTACTATTAGAGGTTTAGCTGAGACATTTCTAGGTCTCTACATGCCCCCGTGTCCCAAAGAAAATCACGGGAATACTTAAACTGGTGCTTATTGCCGCATGCCTGCTGTATCACAGCTAAAGAAAGGATGATTTAGACAAGCTGATATGCATTGTGTCTCTTGTGTCTGACACAAGGGAGGAGAGTATTATATCTGGACAGGTAGCTGTTTATTATAGAGCTGTCAGTATTCGACTGTTGTCATGTCTATCACTGGAATTTGTTCACCATATCAAAAGTGAGTTGCAAAACTAGAAGAGAAGAGGAAAAGAGGTTTGACAGCGGTGAATACTCCTGTAGATCTCTAAATATTCCAGTAGACCCTAACAGGAACTCCTGCCCCAATGACCTTCCAATATTGCATCCAAACACCTTGGCAGGGAATCAGAAGGCTGCCGTATTCACACACTAACCAATCCCATGCAACATGAACCTCTGCACCCACCTGCAATTTGAAATGGACTTTGGACACAAGACAGAGGGGGACTATCCTGCATCTGGTTACAACTGATTCTCTTCCTGACCCTAGCTCTCCATATAGCCCCAGGGCTATTTTGCACCAGCCATATTAGGCTGACCTTACATGACCTGACAGCTGGAGTCCACTCCAGTTACTCCCCTTCCTGACTCTGACACACTCTCACCACTGGAGATTATAAGGAGGGAAGTATGAGAGATGGCTCTACCAGCTCTGTGCTTGCTGAAAATCCCAGACAGGACATTTAAGGGAAGCACCCTCTCTCTTTGAGAGATTTGAATTGTGCGAGGAGTGGAGAGGGGCTGAGAATCTGGTCCAATATCTCTATGTAGCATGGCCCCATCCACATAGTACAGTATCTTTGGAACATCAGCATTCATATTAATGTCAACATTGCACAAATTCCTACATTCATCAAATGTAGGTCATCAGAACCAGCCATGACCTTCAAAAGTATTCTGAGGTCTGAGGAATGGGAGGTAAAATGGCTCTAGAATATAATATAGAACCAGATCATATCCCCACCCGCATCTTCATGGGCAAAGGGGATGAAAGCCAGCAGACTGCGGGAGTGCTGCTTCTACAGCTTTGTTTCCCCAGCCGCTAGAAAAGCCCCTCCATGAGTGAAATGCTGATCTGGATCTGTTATGTGAAGGGCTAGCCAGGACCAAAGATAAGAGATAGTTGGATGGACGAGCTTCAGTCCCATCCACTAAGCTATTACTCTTCCACCTTATTCCCATTGCAGCGTGCCCTGAAAGTCCACAAATGAGATTTCATTGACTAAGCTAGAGTGTGAGCCACAAGCTCCTCCACTGAAAGTGTCTGAGCACCAGCACTGATCACTAGTGCCATGGCCCAGAGGGGGTGTCTAATCTAAAGTAGCTAGGACCTGAACAATTTAAGGTAAAAAAAACCCCAAGCACTTAAAGCTTCATGTAGAAGTGAATATAGATAATTGAGCACAAGTATAGTGTGAAATAGTACATAAGCAGGCAGTCCTGCTTTGCACTAGCTGATATTTCAATGTGGTCTTCAGATATAGCCGCACATGCAGCTGTGAAATTGAAATAATCATAATCATTGTACTTGCTAGGCTGTATTTCCATACCATACTTCCTTGTCTATATTCTAAAATGCTAGCCATTCAGAATAACTTCAAACCTCATCAGTACTCACTAGAGGGTTGGGGTTTAGAACCTCAGTCAATTAAATTTGTGTAGATGAGTAATAAAAAGTTTAAAACATAGCTTCCTATCCGGAAAAGGTTCTGAAGCTTTGACTATTCAGAAGCAATTATAGTTTAGTTGCGAAAAGACATTTCCAGACCTCTAATTGCTCCAAATGCACAAAAGAGTCATTCCATTTTAACCTCTCTCTGACATTAGGAACGAATGCTGTAATTGAAATGTGTCATCACTGATCTTAAGTCAAAGCCATTAGAAGAGTTGTTCTTTTCCCATCTTACTATTGCTCTTCAAAATCACAGCACTGTCCACAGCCACGGAGCCAGAATTGCTGTTATTGTATATGGGTGCAGCAACATGGAGGACAGTGGTGTTGAGTCCACCTACAGCTGTGATGAAATTGGTCTGTACATTGTTACAGAGAAAAAACCACCTTGTTCTCACCACCTAGTTAAACACGCAGCACATAGCGGAAACTGAGGCACACACAATATTCTTACAAAATAGTATGAAAAAATCCCGCTTTGTCACAATGGGCACCTGCTTCTTGATTTTTAATAGGGCTTAATGTGGTAGGTGAGGCACAACAATAGGCAGAAATGTAAGTGCCTAGGGAATATTTACTTTGAAAAATTTCAACACCAAGTGAATTTAGGTGCATACAGGGTTCAGAGGGACTTTGGGGGATTTTGGCACCTAAATCTTGGTTTAAGCACTTAAATAGCTTTGTGGATTCCTCACGATATGCTGCATGATACCCCTTATCCTGATCAGACTCTACAGTCACACATACAGTACTGAAGTAGTGGGCAACTATCTAACACAGTGATATTGAAAGACAAGTAGGTTTTCTCCTGCATTTCATCAACAATGCATTTTACAGTAGCGAGGTTTATTTCACGATTCCTGATTCCATTTCTAAACAGGCAGATTAAATGATGTTCAAATACCTTGGGCCAAACTGTGTCTCAGACTGTATCATGCCATGCTATCAACTTCACTGAAATGGTACAAGGGTAACAAAGATCTGACTCAGTCTCCTTCTCCCTGACTCCCCAAGATTTTAATTGAGGAGCTAAAGAAGCTGCAGTAAAACACCATAATAAGCAGCATAAAATTAAAATCTAGGTTTTGCTGTACATGCAAATGAGAAACATTAAAGGTCGGGGACATTTTTAAGTACAGGACTGGATGCTGATATTTCTGCATAGAGTATGGTAGTTATTGGCAACTGATAATATGTGCTCTGTGGTGACACTATAATTAATATTCTCTCAACATTTGTGTTTCATACGCAGTCAGAAAACCTTGCTCTGAACTGTAACTTGGCATCCAGATCTCAGCACAGCAGTCATTTTTTTGTTTTGTTTTCAATTTCAAAAAGTCCATTCAGCCATTTTATAGCAGGGAAAAAATAAAATCTGAGTTAGAATTTTCCAGGCCCTTAGTTTCATTCTCATTCAACTCATCTGACCCGAACGCAAGCACTCACAAATGTGACAGATTGATAGCATTCGCTTGGCATTGATGGCGCAGATCACAACACCCAGATGACAGGCACTGAGCAAGTTTCCCTATCCTAGCACAGCCAAAGCAGATGCCTCATGACCTACAGCTCTCCTGCCTTTCCATTTTGATCCTTTCCTGAAGAAAAACTCCCTGCCAAACTATGTGGTAGTTTTGTTACCTACTGCTGTCCTCCAGGGATTAAGCTGAGGCCAACAAATTTATATCCATTTGTGACATGAATTGAACCATGGTGTCCAGAGGTGAAAACTACTACACTTCTAGGCTCTCATCTTGCAAACTAATCCACCAATGTAGATCTTATATCTGTGCCAATTGAAGTCAGTTTGGCTCATCATGGGTGCAGGGAACCCATGTGGGTCAGGATGCAGTATTTGTGACCTAGAAGTGATAAGCAGAATCTGTCCCTAAAGCACTGCGCAAACCCTGTTCTAACACCCAGGTTTTGAGGCATTTGCTACAACCATATGATCTATATTTAATCACTTCTGCTATTTTGCAAAAGTAAAATTAGAAATGACTAATATGCTGAACTTTAGAATTTGCCCGATGTGTATGCACAGTAGGTTTCTTCCATGAAGCTTAATAGGAATTTTTTATAGTATAGTCACACATCATAATTACATGTTCTTATCTAATTTAAACTAAATAGATAATGCAACCTATTTTCAATAATTACTTGCCCTAATAAGCAGTTGAAAATTATTAAAAAAACATTACGAAGAAAATTCACAAAGCACAAATTATATTAAGAGTCTATAAAGATAGACACAGAGATCCATTCTGCATGAGTGAACATTAGGATGAGATTTTCCAAGAGCACTCAGCGTTGGCTTAACTCTGCTCCCCAAACTGGAAACCCCCATCTTGAAGAGCCACTGCATTTCTCACACGTCAGAAGAGTTTGGAGCAAAACATTCCCTCCAGCCAGCACGCTAGACAACAGTTATCCCCGCAACTCTCCTGTTCACCCAAGTAGCGGCTTCATTTCAGTGGCACTGAACAGATCTGGATCTTGTGATTGCCAAGCACTAGAATAAATGGCAATGATTCTTATCAGCTGTGGTAGAATAACCATTATCATTACGTTTCCAAAATTAGGATACACATTAATGTTTTCCTGTGGTGTCCTCAATATTAAACCACAGAAGTTTAATTTCTCTTGCTTCCGTGAGCTTCTTTTATAGCTTTAATGTTCTTTTAATAGATGATATTTTGGGTATGTGAAACTGTGAGCACGTATTGTAAACCTTTAAAAAAAAAACACATTCTGATTGGTGGTGGGAAAAGATCATTAAGTCCCAATGAATGCTTGGGTTTTTTGATCAGAAGCCGTTTCTGCATTCAGATACTATGCCGCTTACCAAGCCTGCTAAACCAAAGCCATAATTTTTATTTTTAGATTGCATGGCTTCTGTGCTAACACTTTTCCCTGCGCCATAGAACTAATTACCATCCTATGCACCATTGTGCACACCTTCCATTTAAATCAAAGGTTATGTTTATTCAGCAATTCTTTCTAAATGAGCATGATACGAAGAGATTCATGGCCTCTGCCCAATTGTATCCCACAGAAATCGTCAGTTTATCTACTTCCATATTTTAAAGAGTTAATTTCCATTTTGATGGTGCCCTATTAATAGGTTACTGGCAGCTTACAAACACTCCAAGGCTTTTAAGAACATGTTTTGAGAAAATGCTTAATTATGCAGTGTTATAGACTGCCATGCCCTTCTTTCGTGGTTTTTTAAATGCTTGCTTGCTCTCATGTAGCTTCAATAGTTTAGTGAACTCAAGAACATTTTCTCCCTTTTTAAAAGAGCCTTTGATTTGTTATTTAGGTCATATTGCATGGTGCAAATATGCCACCCACACACAATTATACTGCCCTGTTGCTCTGAAGCTGCATGATTAGTCAATAATGTGTTGAATACTCAACACTTATTTTTTAAAGTTAGTTAAATATTCATGCAACATGCCAGATTATCATTCCCAGAGACTAACAGATTTTAAGACCAGAAGGGATCCCTCTGACCATCTGTTTTGACCTCATGTATAATACAGGCCATAGAACTTCACCCAGTAATTCCTTCAGTGGAGAGAATTATTCTTCCCTATTACATAAGGAGAGGGAAGTGACTGTCTTCTATGCCATCCTACTAATGTATCTCAAGGCTCTTTTAAAGAGACATCATCTAGGTAGCTACCATACGGAAGCAGTCCATGAAATCGATGTTGATCATGCCAAGTGAATACTGTAAGAAGAGTCTGAGAATAGCTATTTGGATTTTTAATTAATTTAATTAGGATCACTTTTCTGTTATCTTTCTGTGAATATTGTAGCAAATGACTTGACTGGGAATGTATGCATTGCACAAGAATAACAGAAGAGGACTTTTGATTTCATAATTGCAAAAATTCACAATGGAAACCTGATTATAATCAGTATGACTCACCTGGCAAGAACATAATGGAACATACATATCCAAGCACAACAGGACACATTTCAAACACTTACAGTATTGACCAGTAAATATCTGCTGAAATTGTTCTTCAGTAAGGTTTGCATATCATATAAGTTCATCTACATTGTGATGTCTTCACAGACAGTTCAGAAACAAAAAAAGATGCAGCAATCTTAGACTAAAAGATATAAATATCTTAACAAGCTGGCCTATGCAGACATTCAGGGCAGCAAGGTGGAAAATGACACCTTCTTACTTCCTTTGTGGGTTATCTGCATCATGGGACCCAGAGTAGCTTCCCAGAGACCTGTCCCATGCAGGTGGGCAGGGGATCAGCAGGCAGAGTTGTGGAATTTCTAGAGCCCTGGCTCTGCCCCTCTCCCCTAAACATGTCAGCAAGCACAACTGAGCTATCATGAGAGGAAACTTTCAAAGCTGGTCTAGGAAATGGCTGGCACAGCTTTCTTACGCCTTGCTCTATGTGAGGAAGTGAGGAAACTCTGAGTTACAATTCAGTACCTGCTCTGCTCCTGGGATAGGACAATTACATGCTGCCCCTTACTTAAAGTAGATTGCAAAGTCTAGTCTAGTCAAGACTAGCCCAGATAAGGAATTCAATACAAATTGTTCATCCAGCTCCATAACAGAAAGGTACCAGTTATTTCCCATTATCACTTCTCTTTAAACATTTTGCATACTGATTTGTAAGTCTACTTTGCCTTTCTGTAGTAATTTCCACTCCTGATTTTCACAGTGGTCTAAAAACATTAATGAATTTAACTTCACAACAAAAGTGAGAGGCAGGCAAAATTCCATTTTACAGGGGGGAAAATAGACACACATGGATGTTAAGTGACTTGCCCAGTGGCACAGAGGAAATTAATGGCATAAGTGTGTGTCTACTACTTCCTTAATATGAAGAAAGAAGATGAGCAAGAAGAGGGCTGGAAAGGTTCGAGGCAGAAGGTCTACAGTGCAGCAATCGCTCTTCACCCTCTCACCCCCATCCCCACTGAGAGAAAGGCTTTAGGGATAACTTTTTTCAGCAGTAGAATAAAATTCCTTGTGAATAATAGAAGAAAACAATTTTTTCTGAGAGTCTTAGCTATTGTCACAGGAGTGTGTCAGAGTAGATTATACAACCTAATGCTGCTCACCCCCAGTTTTGTGATTTAACAACAAAACTATCCTTCCTCTCCCCACAGCTGTCAGATGGTGATAATTTCTGGCCACAGCTGACCAGGGTGGCTTTGAATCAATGAACTATAGGGGAAAAGCTCTATAGTATATCCTATTACTTAGCCCTCTGAATCATCCATTCCTCCCTAGGCTCAACTTTTTGAATATTTTCTTCATGACTGAACATCGGCTTAATTCCCAACAAAAGCTTCTTTTAGTACAAGAGCATAGTGAAAAATGACTACGTTCAAACCATCTTGGATAACCAACATAATGAGCCAGCGCTGCAATGTTTCACAAATCCGTCATTTTAATAATGAGTAACAGCACAGTCTAAAGAGGGTAGTTCAACTTGAAACCAAGTCAGAAAACAAAAGGCTGATAAGAGGAATGTTGAATGCGCATAGTCCATATATGAATGCAAGATGATTTTGGAAACAAAACAGAGAATAGAAAAACCAAGCAACAGAAATGGCTATGAAGAACAAGAGATTAATTTCATGGCATACTCAGTTACAAAGAGCACCATTGCTAGGAATGGCAAGTAACCGTTCAACAACACTGCTTGTGATCAGGATTGAGTAAGCTAATAAATTCAAACCTGGACCACGTTAATATTTTAATAATAGGATGAAGCAGTGGAATTCATATCCAGATCTCAACTCCTTCAGAAGTATAGGATGCTTAGGTCCCAGGATTCAGTGTGGTACCTTGGGGATGACGCCATGACTGACGTGTGGGATCTCCACTATGCATTCCCTGGTTCAAACACAGAGTGAGGTTTGTATAACGCAAACCAAAGTTCACATTAACATGAACCAGGTTCCAGTTGGGTAGATGACTTGACTGTTTGCTTGAAGAACTTACTACTGGTTGCAGAGAGTTTGAGATAGATGTCTGGTCCCAGTCATGTTCTGGTAAAGGGGGTCACCTACCACAGATGCCACCTCATAGTCAAACAACTCATGGCAGGTTCTCTCCTTTCCTGACACCCTCCAATTGACTGCCACTCTGGTCTCATGGTGATCTGCCCCTTCTGAGATTCAGCTCTCCAGCCTCGTTACACATTTTATGTTCAGCCCTTTTAGATTATATACAGTCCATCAGGGGTAGCCCTCTGGATAAGGCAAGGGGCTTCAGGTCTTCCCCCCAGGAGGCGGGGAAGAGGGAGAGGCATAATTTTGCCCATAATATACAAACTCTGCATCATATGGAAGGGGTTAAGCAGCTGCTCTGGGGTCAGGCAGCCTCACCCTGCCACACCTGCAAAACATGCATGGCTTGGAGGAGGAGCTCAACAGGAAAGCAGCCCAGCTCAGGAGGATAGCAGACAGTAGAGGTGAACTGGGCTGTACTCTGAGAAGGTGCACTGCCAGAACTATTGTGCTCTAGCTGTGGCAATGATGCTGAATTAAAAGGGAAGAGACTTGGGAGTCTCAGAAGGTCTGAGACTTTATCTTTGATTCCAAGTACTTTGCCTGTCGGGAAAGAGGAGTCTGCCAGGAAGGCAGCAAAATAGAACTTTGGGGGTGCAGGACTTAGCATTTTACAATGGGCCCTGGACTTGAATCCAGCAGAGAGGGTGGGCCAGGTTCCCCTACCAACTCATAGAGGGTGCCAAAGACAGAAGATGACCCCTCATAGGGGGAGGTGTCTAGGAGAAAGCAAGCCTTGAGGTCAGAGGAGTCAAATGGCAATATTATAGACTGGAATAGTGCTTTTCAACATAAAACTTCCTAACTTTAGAACCAAAGACAGTTGAAGATCCAGCACACTTTTTATTTACTTATTTGGGTCTCTTTGTTATGAGTTGTCAAATGACAATTCAAAATCCCACTTGTGGCCAGCAGTCAGCAGGGTACAGCACCTGATGTCTCTTAAGGTTTTTGCTTGGGCTCCTTTGATAACAAGAATTCACTGCATTCAACACACTTTATCAGAGGCAGTGGGAAAAGTCTGCAGGCTACTGTCTTCACAAAGAAAATCTCTAGTTACTATTTCTCTGTTTCTTTTTTCCATCTCTTTATTCCTATCTCGAGAGCTTCTTTCACTAGGTCTTCCTGACACTTGCCCTTTCACCCCTTAGTTCCTCTCTCCTTGGTTGTCCATCTTTTTAAGCAAAAATATAGTCTAGGTAGCAGAAGACCTGGTTTTTGGAACTCTAGTGAAAGCCATTTTTCCCTCTCAGGACTTGCCCCATCTCCCACTCTGAGCTTTTTCTGCACAGCCCTTGTCTGTTTTTTTCTTTCACCTCATCGAAGGCTTAGCTCTTCAAAGTAGATTTTCCTTTCAGCCCCTGCAGCAAGAAAGATGCAGCATTAGGCTATAGCTTTATTTTATTGATCTCTTGCAGCTGTAATAGAGAATATTCCTTTACTATTACAGCAGATTTGCCTACGCTTCAGACCAAACTAGTAAATCACAAAAAATAATAGCGTTAAACACATCGAATATCTTTGTATGGCACTTTTTCCATGCTGTGTCTTTTCTCCTTTCATATGACCCTGTTTATTCTCTGGCACTGTTCCCTCAGAGTTTTACAATGAAAGGCATATAGAAAGTCTAGGTTATTTGCAGCTGGAGCACCCCTAACTGCAAGTTGTCTCTCACAGGAAATTCTGAGGTATTTGCAATATCTTAAAATTATAGGATTCCCAGAGGGGGAAAATTGAGATAGCTCAATTGATTTCAATGGAGTGAGGCTGCTTTACTGATGCTGAAGTTCTGCTCAAGCAGCTTGGTCAATGCACAGGTGAAAAAACATCTCAACTGCCCTCTCTTCCCTACAACTGGGTAGGCTGGTACTGATGATAGTAGTAATGGATCTTGTTAAGCCAGGAGCTTGAATGCCAGACTCCTGTGAAAGTAAGAGGGGTAGACACAGATGTCCCAGCCAGGAGATGTGAACCCTCCCTAAGGGTCCCTGGTCTGGTTTAATTTGTTCCTCCCTACTGCTCAATGATAGAGCTAAATAGGCTTCATCAGGAGACTTTTCTTATGTTCAGCACTCAATAAGACCTGAAATCACTTGTGGTGGGGCAAGTGTTTCTGCCCAGCCTGCTGAGAGCTTAAAAAAAAAATCACTAAGAGACTGACCCACTGAGGTCACAGCAGAGAGGCAGGTGGCAGTAGGAGATGACTGATGGGTGGCTGGCAAATGTGGCAAGCAGTTGGCTGGCAGGAGACAGCGAGCAGTTGGCTGGAGGCAGACAGCAAGGAACAGCAGCTGGCGAGGTGGCCAGCCAGAACAAGTGCTCAGATGGTGGAGCAAGCCAGGTGTTTCTTCCCCAGGTGGGAGGTGAACTCACACAGATGCACTTCTGAACCCTGGGTCCTCACTGATCAAAGACAACCACTGTGAGTGGGGTATGGTCAGGGAGCAGAGGGGGACACAGAAAAAGAACTTTTGGTTGTAGAACTCAAGAACATGAGGCAGAAGACACTGCCCCGTGCACAGTGGGGTGGGTCTCTTGCTCAGGGTTTTATGATTATGAATCCTGCTTGTGGCATTTTCCCTAAATTAATGTCAGGTGACTTCCCTCCATTCATTTAAAGTTTCTTTTCTACCCTCAGGCTCTGTGCTTGTGAGTGGGGAAGTACTGCCTCTCCGAGACGCCCAGGGGTGGTGTGTAATTTTCCCAGGTTGCTGGGTGGGGGCTTGAGCCGATTCTGTGTTGTATTATTGAACCTGGCCCTGGTTGCTTCCAGCTCCGCCTGGCAGAAGGGCTACGCATGTATGGGTGTGAGGCAGCAGAGCTATCCTTTCAGTCCTGGGAGTAGCACCATCAACTCATGTCTCAGGCATAGGAGTGGGATAATGTGGGGAAGGCTCCACTGCATTCATCCTGTGTGTGGAGATGACTTCAGTCCACAGAAGTGTCAATCCAAACTTTAAATGTACCCTTCCTGTGTGGAAAGTACAGCAGCCTCACTTCCTCCCTTTCCACAGGTATCCTGCAGAGGAAATGCCCTAGAGTTCTGGGTGCAGTGCCTGGGCTCGGACGGTGTGGTGGAACAAAGGAAGCCCTGCAACAGCTCAGTCATGAGATAATACAGCTTAGAGCTACACTGCCCCCTCTCATACTGAGCAGCTGCAGGAGGACTTAGCCAGTGGAGCTATAACAACAGGAGAGGGGGCCTTCATGATATAGTTCCTTTCTTCACATGAGGAGGGGTCTCTTATCTACAGATTACAGGGATTCGCAGATTGAGGAGGGGGCGCTAGCTTCAAACTCCATGGTCCCCCAAACCAAAAGGCCCATTATGACCATTCAATTTAGTTCTAAATATGCATGAATAATAATTGCCTCACCTATTGCAGGTATCACATAAGAAGTAAATCTTATGAAGGCAATGGGTGATCTACTTTAATATGTACAATGGGCACATTGATCAATGGGTGATCTACCTGAATGTGTACATCTACTTTAATGTGTAATATCTGCCTAGGAAAACAGTGAGGTCTGGTCTACACTACAGACCTATGTAGGTATAATGATGTTGTTCAGGGTGTGTGAAAAATCCACACCCTGAGTGGTGTCGTTATACCAACCTAGCCCTCCATGTAAACAGCGTTAACAGGAGAGCTTCTCCTGCCTCTCTTGGAGGTAGATTAACTACACGGAGGGGAGAGCTCTCTCCTTTTGGCCTACAGCCCTAGAGCATCTTAATTTAAGCGCTACAGCAGCATAGCTGCACCGATGCAGTGTTTTAAGTGTAGAGTAGACCTGTCTGGAGATACTGCTTGTGAAACTGAGGAGGGAGGAAGAGGAGGACTGCCCTCCACCTTTTGTAGCTATTCACACCCAGGCAAAATGAGTGTAAATCAGAATGGTAGCATTTTATACTCACTCGGCACTGGGTAAATGCCATGGGAGCTGAATGGAAGGCTGTCATTCTATTCAAAGTGAGAAGTGCCAAATGTCTTAATTTTACAGAATGCAGGGTATTACCCAAGGGAAAAACACATATACACACCGTGTGACCCTTCACACAAACCTATAAGGACACTGAACAAGTAGTTACAATTACAGGACCACAGAATGCAGAAGGTTCTGACCCACCATCCGATGAAAACCTTTCACATCTTTAATAACTTATGAGTAAGGATCTCACCAATCGATAGGCAGGACTTCTGTACAAGTTTGCCCAGAGCACTTTTTTCTTTCTTGGTGAACTGTGACAGCAGTAAAAAGTACATTGTGTATAAATCACCTCATGGAGGAAATTCCATCACATCTTTGGCAGCATGACCTGTGACATGTTTAGGAACAAGAAAAAACAGTGTTATTAATATTGTAACATTTTACTCTCAAATCTTCTTTGATGCTCATTATTTCCATCTTAAACATCAAATTTGAGCCACAATTTAAAGAGAGCGCAGAAAATTCTCAGGCTTTAGGATTTTACCATTACTATTTAGAAATAAGAAACAATGTAACAGCTCTGCTACAGCAAAAGGTAATGGAAGGATAGAAAGAGGGATATTGAAATGTTATTCCTTAGGTCTCTGAGCAACTTTTGGTACTCTCCCTCAGTAATCAGAACCAGCAATCTAACCTGAAAAAATGGCTGAAATTGCAACAAGATTTGTCTCTTCTGTATTCAAACCAGCATTATACCATGTATTACTGAATCTCCATAAAACACATGAAACACAGCAGAGACAGAAGGAACAGGGAGAAAGAGAGGGAAAAGTCTTCTTTAATGTGCTCTTGACTTTTCCTTTTGGTTTCTTAGCAATGTGATTTTGGCAGTGATGATCCTGTTGGTCTCAAAGCTCTCTGCACTTTGCAACAAGAGATGCAACTGTTGGATCATGGTAGCATAAAGAGGTAATACCTGTACCGTTGTTTGGATTTTTTAGACTGTGTGAGAGGCTAAGGTCCCAAAGTATTCGAACAGACTGTTCAACTGGTTACTATTATTACTGTTATTATTAAGAATCTTCTTAATCTTGCTAGACAAGGATTTTTCTGGCCTGTGCAGAAAGGCTAAAATACATAGAGCAATTGCTACCATGTAGTTAATGTACCTTTATTACCTATGAAACAAAAGGGCTGATAGAAGCAATTCATGCATAAGGGTATAGTCCTGGCCTCACTGAATGGAAAACTTCCTCTGACTTCATCTCATGTTTCCAGTTATATAAATCAGAGTTAATTACAGGTATCAAAAATGAGACTTGTACTGTAACTGTGTGATTAGTGTACTTGTGTCATGAGGTGTGTCCATTTCAAATGCTGCAGTTGTTGTTACAGGAAGTCATTATATATAGGCATATTTAAGAGCTATGTTGAGCTCCTGTATCCTCCAAAATTTTACTGCATTCATAGCTGAGAGGGAAAAGCAGGTGGTGGTGGAGAACCACCGGGACTTGGCATCGGCAGGAAGGTCCCCTTTTATGGTAGGGGCCAGGCCTGCTCCCATTGAAATCAATGGGATCTTTGCCATTGTCTTCAAAGAATGCCAAATCATGGCACTTAATGAGGAGATGGGGATTGTTACATTTAGGCAAGAGGATGAAAAGAGGTTTTCCTGCATGGAGGGGATTCCATTCAGTTCCCTCCTGCTCCATTTGTCTGAACTGATTCCCTATTCAGGAACTTTCATATCTAGCTTCCCACCCTGAGGAGTACAGTGAAAGGTCTGTCTACCTCGGCAGGCGAAGCAACTTCTGGGGAAGACATTTGAGGTAAGGAAAGTTGTCTCATTGTAATCTCATCCAGCCCTAGCTCAAAGGGAATCTGATTTATGGCCCAGCTTGAAACCCAGCTGCAAAATGGAAACAATTACAATAGATTTTATACAGCATCATTCCTACAGAACA
The DNA here is from genome assembly GCA_007922305.1 of Dermatemys mawii. Lineage (NCBI taxonomy): Eukaryota > Metazoa > Chordata > Testudines > Dermatemydidae > Dermatemys > Dermatemys mawii. The sequence continues at coordinate 56,007,182 of ML677334.1, forward strand.
TGAGAGAACTCTGCCCAGCAGGTTACAATCTATGCTCACAAACACAAATGTACTTGGTTACTATGGGCCATGCAGGAAACACCTGAACCTATGGTAGGGCAGGAATGAAAGATGGGAAAAAACAGCCAAGTTTCAGAGACCTCAACTCTGATGAGGGAAATGGAGAAGGATCAAGGGGTAAGAGTTAATGATTCTGCTAGAAAAAAAAAGCATAGGCCAGAGAGAACAGATGTCTCTTGAGATGGGATATTGAAAAAGCCAATTAGTGACAGAAAGGCTGCTCCAGATGGTCGAAGGAACGAGGGAGAAGAATCAACCACCCACTGTTGAGAGACGAGGAGGGAAAAGAGACAGAAAGTAGTCTCGTAAATGCAGAGAATACAGTCCTATGCTAGATTTTAGGGAGAAGAACTTGTTATCTGTGGGTTTTACTTGGTAAAATAAACAGTTTTGACTGACTGTAAGCTTTAAGTTTTTGCACTGAAATTCTCAAGCATCTCCTCACACCCCGAAACAGATTTTGTTTTCTCCTGTACTTTGTGTTGAGGCTACAAGTGACTTCTCTGTCAGCACATTTGTGAAATATTCCTGCAAGACAGTACACGATGTGCCTGAGCAAAACTTGCAAGCAAATCAACCAAATGATACATAGTTCCTCTTCACCTTGTATGCTATGGTATCTCTGACCAACTTCCACAAAAGAAGAGTACACGATTATCTCTTTTGTGCGAAGCCATTGCAGTAGGAATGAGAGATGTAGCAACTTGTGGAATCCCAGCAGTTTATGAATGATGCATGAAATGAAGTCTCCTCCTGCTTGGTGCACAGAGGGAATATCAGACAGAGCTGTGAGATCACTGCTGGGCTGGGCTGTTTGATGTAATATTCCCTTCCGATGCAGTCAGGAAACACTACCAACTCCAGATGTCTCATAGTAAATGCACAGAAATGAAAAAAGATTTTAAATTGTTTTAGGGTTTTTTTCCTTCCCTTGCTGCCCCGCCCCCTTCTAAAGTCTATGGCTACAAAGAATGGTTGGGAGTAAAGAGCACTTCCTCTAGCACACAATCCTCTCATCATGCTTAAAAATGACTGTATCTGTATCCTTTTGGGGGAAGAAGTTGATCTGTTTTACAACCTTTCCTCATTTAAGGGAAGTTTGAGAGGAAAGAGGAGGGAGTTAACTGGATAAATATAATGGAATGTGACCTTCTTACTAGTGAAACCAATAAAATTATCTCCTGAGAGTGCTGAATGGTAGTAAAGGGATCAGAGGAACAGCAGTAGCCATTTCTGAGGCATGAGGAAGAAGCTGTCTTCTTCTCAGTAACCTCCCTGTGCTGCTACTCCAGATGTAAAGCTGAGGGCTAGCAGTAATAAGTGGTACATAAGGATTAAAGTACTAATTAGGCCTGCATAGTAACACATATCCAAACTAATCACCATCACTGATCGTTATGAAGACAAGAGGCATCTTTCCATTTACTTCATTGATTTAAATAGGCTTTGGATCAGATACTTGCTGTAAAAGGTCTATTTTATGCTTGGCTTATACTAAAGACTTCCAAACTCACCTTCATCAAAAGCCTGTTTGCAAAAACTGAGGTATAGACTGGTAGTGGAATACTGAATATTTCCCTTCTCTTTTGCATTTGAGCACAACCAACGTCACTGGGTACCAAAAGCAGAAACCTAACAATTGCTTATATACAGTAACTCCTCACTTAAGGTTGTAGTTATGTTTCTGAAAAATGCGACTTTAAACAAAATGATGTTAAGTGAATCCAATTTCCCCATAAGAATTAATGTAAATGAGGGGGTTAGGTTCCAGGGAAATATATATATATATATACACATACACACACAGAGTATAAGTTTTAAACAAACAATTTAATACTGGTCCACAGTGATGATGATTGTGAAGCATGATTGAGATGGAGGAGTCAGAGGGTGGGATATTTCCCAGGGAATGCCTTACTGCTAAATGATGAACTAGCAATTGGCTGAACCCTCAAAGGTTAACTCTCACATTCTACAAGGCAGCAGGAAAGGAGGGAGGGCAGACAGAGACAGACACACACACCGGATGTGTGTATGTGAGAGAGATGCACATTTCCCCGTTGAGTACACTACCTTATTAATTAGATCAGCTTGCTGAGACCAGCTGCTGCCAGCATGCTCCCTCCATCCTGAATCCTGTCGTGTGTCTTCTCCTGCTCTATGGAAGATGGGATAAGTGGGGTGCAGGATCAGTGGGGAGGGGGACACCCTGACATTAGCCCACCTCTTCCTCCCCTCCACCCACACACAGCAAGCAGGAGTCTCAGGGAGCAGCTCCAAGGCAGAGGGCAGAAGCAGCACATGGCAGTGGAAGGAGGGACAGCTGAACTACTGGCAATTGATAGCCTGCTGGGCAGCTGCTGCACAGGGAACTTAGGGGATGGGGGAGCTGATAGGGAGGCTGCTGGTCTACCTTGGTTCCAAACCCCCATCAGCTAGCTACCACCAACGGGCTGCTCTTTCGTCAAGCAGTGGACAAAGCGAGGGGCTGCCAAACAACATTAGAAGGGAGCATTGCACAACTTTAAACAAGCATGCGCCCTAATTAATCAGCAACGTAACAACGAAACAATGTTAACCGGGATGACTTTAGGTGAGGAGTTACTGTATATTCATTCTCTCAGACTGCAAACCACCACAGCCACATCACACTGTACACACAAGCGTCATTGGCCATCAATCTTACTCTGTTTTGTGGTCTTCACGCAGCCTGGAGAAGCACGTCATACTGCCTCCCTTCCACTCAACAACATCATCGAACCACACTTACCGCAGGTGCATCCCTGCCCCAGCACCAGTTTCTGTGAAACTTGCTTCAGCAAACTTCCTCTGCTCTTTTGGATGAGTGGTGGAAAACTGAACAGTAGCTCAGTGGCCTGTCATTGAATTTTTCATCATCCACTTCCCAGTGATCAGAAATGTGTCAATCTCACAACTGACTGACACAATTTGGTAGTCCCAAAGTAGAGAATGAATCATCTTCTTGCCCCATGAAGAACAAGAGTGGAAGTGGGTGAAATTTTTGGGTTTTCTTGGTGTTAACTCAGAGTTTCTGACTTTGGGGACCTGAAACTCAAAATAAACCTCAAGGATTGTTAACAAAACCTGCCAGACTCCCTGACACGAACAACTCTTCCCCCACCAGTCTATGCAAAGTGTAGTTGCTAGATCACCTTCCTTATCTATCACTTTCTTATTATAGATCTGACTACTATCACCTGACACATGTTCATTTTCATCATCTGCGTCAGATGCCACCAGCAGAAGGTTTCTTTTTTGGTGGTTCGGGATCTGTAGTTTCTGTATCAGGTATGAAAGCATTCTCTGTACCTCATCACACTCAGATTTTGGAAGCTGCTCAGAGTGGCAGGAGCTCAGGCCCCTCTGGAACCAGCCCTGCACTGCAGCGCTGCCTAGGAGCAGCGGGCTAGAGCGCTCGGTGCGGCGTGCTGAGGCTAAGGGGGAAGGGCTGGGGGAGCCAGCCAGGCCCACCCCTGTGCTATATGCTCTGCAGTGTTACAGGAAGGACCGACCCCTGCCCCTGCCCCGAAGACCTTACAATTGAAAAAGACAAATAGATGAACAGGCCTATGTGGGGGAGGTGAACATGATACAGTATATGTAATAATTAGGACTGTTGATTAATCACAGTTAACTCACACAATCACCTCAAATTTAACTGTGATTAAAAAAAATCACCTAGCACAATCTGGGCATTACAGCAAAGGAGAGAATACTCTTGATTTATAGTGGTGAGTGCAAGTCAAAATGCAACCTTAAGTATGAAGCCACTAGTGTATCTTTACAATACTTGATATACGGGACAAACCCTACAGCTGCTGACACAAGTGTTGTCACTTGCATCAGGAAAGGGAGAAAGGAAAAACAGAGGTGGGCACTTCAGAGGGGAAAGACCAAGAGGGCAGGAAGAGTTAACACTTGGACAGGGTATGATGCATCCTTCCAAACTGGAACACGCCATGCTGCTATCACCAAATGTCTGCAGGTTATGCCAGACAGACAGTGTATGGCACAAACCACCAAACTGTTTTCAACAACAGTTGTCACTTGGCAGGAATGAAGGAGAAGAAAAAGACTGTGCTCCATATGGAGAAAAGACAAAGAGGGCAAGAGCAATTAACCTCTGACAGACAATATAATGTATTATAGTCATCATCTGATTCATTAACTACAGTGTCTGGAGTAGGAATGTGCTCATACTTGTACACAAATCTTGCAGGCTTCGTTTGCAAACTACCACGTGCTCTGCATTCTCTGCTAGCAATCTGTATTTCAGCTCTTGTGTAATTGTTCAACACTGTAACTGTAACTTAAAGTTCCCAGTGTGACAAGTATGACAAACAAAATGCTAAAAGTGTTTAAATTAAAAAATAAAACCAGAGCCATACAAAAGTATGGAAGAGCTAACAAGTTTACAGGACTGCATATAATGGTTTGAATAAATCTTACTGCTTATACATTTGCTAGCTTCAATCTGCTCACTTGCAAAAAGTGACTGTAGCTGTTCCCCTGTCTAGTAAGACTCAGGAACTGGGGCAGTGGATCAGGACTCAGGAAATCTGGGTTCCATTTTTGGCTCTGCCACTGGCCTGTGGGGTGACCTTGGCAAATCTGTATGCCTCAGTTTCCCCATCTGTAAAATAGGGTTAATGCTACGTGCCTTATAGGACATTTTGAGTATTATGGATGAAAAACGTTTGGTAAAATGAAGGTATTTTTATTCCCCATATTAATAATGTGATCTGCCATCAGCCACTGTGCACTACTGTGCACTAATGCTTGTGTGATGTGGCTTATGTTACACACTCCCTGAAATGCATGAGGAAGAGGCTTCTGCTGCTATCAGTGCTCTAATATATGGGCCTTAGTTTACTGGAATGCTTTCCAAGGGTCCTCAGCAACATTCACTTTTAAGGTATGTAAACATGGTCTGTGCCTGCCAGGGTCAGCTCCTCAACTCCAATGGCCACAAGCAACACAAGCACTCCCCTCTAGGCCTAGGTTGGTCCTGCTCTCTCTCTGCAGGTTAGTATTGGCAAATTCCAACTTCAGAGACCTCCGAGCGTCACCTTGGAAGGTGCTATTCTGGTATGCACGGGGCACTCACAGCAGACACAGATTTGCTGCTTACAAAGCAGCAGTACACCGCAGCTTACCCCTCAGATCATCTCTCCATTGGACATACAACACTCAGATATGTTTATAGGGAAAACAAGAAAACATTTATTTAACAAAGTATAGAGATTCAAGTGATAGCAAGTAGATGTATTGGAAAGAAATGGTTATGTATAAAATAAAGTTGTTACATGCATTCTAGAACCTAAACTTAAGTGGATACTTTCATGGCTTGCAAAGCAATGCTCACCCACATCTTTCCGGCGTTTTACAGGCAGGCTTGTCTGTGACCCTCTGTTCATAAGACAAATACGCTGTTAGCTTGCCCCCTCAGTGAAGGATCCAGGATGCGCCTCTGGACCATCAGACATACCCCAACAATGCACTGCCTTTATTCCATAAATGGGATCCCATCCTGCTGTTTATTTCTACCTTTCAAGTTCCTCTCTTGAAGATTTTGCATTCTTTTGATTAGCATTTGGCTCAGTATGCAGACCGGCATCCACTGCGAGACATACAATGCCCACTACACATGTGACTGGCCACAGAGATAAGCATCTTTACCTCTTGTTTGAAAGGATCCTGTCTCTGGCCCATCACCTCCTGATTACTTGCCTTAAGAACATAGTTTTCAATACAGATACCTAACTCCATAAATATTATCTGTACATACATTTCACAGTGATTGTGACGATCAGTAGGCTACTGGCGCTCAGTAGAGACTTCACCCTTTGCCACGATTGGTGAATTATTGTGCATATATCTGCCCCAGGGGATCCCTATAAAAGTCTGTGTACCCGCTGTGCCCTCTGCCAGTTGCCACCCAGAGGGCCTTGGGTCACAATTACACGCTTTACAATTTTTAAAGGCATTTTTAAATCAATTCTCCAAATTATATGCTCAACCTGCTTGTTTTCTGCTTGAAAAATTCTCCTGTTTAATGAGACTTTATCTGCACATTTTCCAGATATGAGCATTTAGATATTTGCAGTGAGTACATGGCTGAAAAATCAGATGGGTAGTAGAATGTGGCGGGAACCTGAACTATGCAGAGATTAACATCACTCTACAATGATCCCAGTAGAACATCTTCTTCCTAACTATTTACTGTGTGTTGACTCATTTATTTAGCCTGCTGAAGATTCTAGATGTGGGTGTCTTTTTAAGAAAATGGCTGGTTCAATGAAGTGCCCTGATAGCAGCCTATTCATTTCTTCCAGAAGTACGTGTCAGACTGAGTGAAATGCAGCTTTAAGATAAAGGTAACATCTTTCTTTCTAGTCGATAGAACGAGTGAGTTTCTAGCTGGTACTCAATTCTTCCTGAGTATCTTAGTCAATCCTTCTTGTATGTTATTATATAATTGTTCCTGTTGCTGGCTGGCAATGGGATTAGTGGATACTTGTTTTCCAATGAAACAACGTGGCTTTTTTTTCTCTTTTCTTTCCTTCAGAGTGTAATTGCGGATATTTTTATTCATATAAAGCCATCAACGCTGGCACTAGGGGTGCTGCCGTACCCCCGACTTGGAGTGGTTTTCTTCATAGGCATGGCTTACAGTTTGAATCAATGGTTCTCAGCACCCTGACTGTACAAATTGTTCCAGCACCTCTGGCCCTGATCCAGCAAAGCACTTAAGCAGTGCTTAACTTTAGGCCTATGACTTTTTTGGTCTTTATCAATGGGATGATTCACATGCTCAAAGTTAGGAATATGCCTAAAAGCTTTGCTGGATCAAGGCTAGGGTGCCCAGGCACCTTGCAGAATTGTGCCCCTAGAGTCTGATCCACAATATGCTTTGAATCAGGCTCTAAGTGAATAGTCCTTGATTGACTCCTACTAGTCCCTTTTCTTGTTGTGATGAGTACCACAAGCTGAATGATAAATATGTTCAGAAGTATTTCCTTTACTCAGTTTTAAATTGATTTCTTTGTAGTTTCATTGTGTTTCCTTATATTTGTATTATGGGAGCAAACAAGTGCTGCTGACTGACTTTCTCTGTCCTCTTCAGTATTGGATATACCTCTATTATATCATCCCTTATTTGTCTCTCTCTTTCTCTAAAGTCCTAGCCTTTATCATTTCTTCACATACAGTCAAAGTCGCTCCTCAGACCTCTGATCTTTTTCATTGCCCTGCTCTGGACCATTTCTGCTTTATCCCTTTTTGACCTGGCAGGACCAGAACTGTAAACACTTTTCCTGGTGAGGGCATACCATCAGTTTACAGAATGATATATTTTTAGCAGTAATCTCTATCCCTTTTTTAATACAAACTAAGGTCTCGTTTGGGTTTTTAAACCACTGCTACTACCAAGCAGGAGTTTTCACTTTGCTGTCCAAAATGAGGCCTAAATCTATCTACTGAATGCTTATAGTTAATTTAGAACTGATCAGTGTAAAAGTGAGTCAGTGTTTTCTCTCTGATCTGTATTATTTTATATTTGTTTTCATCTGCCAGCATTTTGCCCACTTCCTACTTTTGTTCAGTACTTCTAGAATTCCTCACTGTCTTCCCAACCTAAGGGCTAGATCATGAAGTTACCAAAAGTCCTGAATAAGACTCATGAGTTTGTCTACACAGTGCTTTGGCCAGTTAATGCATGATACTCTGGTGCAGACTATGTAGACCTTGCAGGCATGTACTTAAAGTCCCCTAAATGTACGTTAACGTAGTGCCATCTCAAACAATGCTACATTAATGAGCACTAAGGAACTTTTAGTGCAAGCCAGCAGGGTGCACAATGGGCCAGTTAGTGCACGACCTGCCGGCGCGGATTAAAATTGACACCCCACTGGTGCAGACTAACAAAGTGTGCAGATGAGCTCTTTGTTGCACTGCTCCAGAAGACCAGAATCCAAATTGTGCCTCAGCCACAATTTGGTCTATAGTTCCTCCTGCCACAGCTGATATCCACCTCCACTCAGCTCTGGTAACAAACACATTTGAGGTAGCAAACAAGAATTCCAAAAACTTCTGCAGCTTTCAAAATTTGTTTTTATTCCATGTCAGAGCGAAACCAAGACTTTTCAAAAAGGTTCACAAAAAACAGAGAGGGACTAACCAACCCTCTCTAGAATACCAACTCGGGCTCTCACCTGGGATGTGGGAAACCCAATTTCAAGTCCCTGTTCTGCCTAATTCAGAGTCAATCAGTCTCTGTCTCTGGCCCAATGAATAGTTAATTTATTCAAAGTAAAACAGCTCCAACAGAAGAGATTAAGAGAGAGACTCCCACATCCCAGATGTCCAGATAACCAAGCTATTGGTTATTCTGGGAGGGGCTGGTCTCTTTCATTTTGCCAAGAAATTGCATTTTAGACTTGAGGAACCTTCTTGATTAAAGTTTCCTTTAACCTGATGGGTTTGCACATAGAGTTTTGGTTTCAATAAATCAGCATCTTCCCACAAGAAAAGTTTTAGTTGAAAAATTCCTCAACAGCTCTAGTTGTGGGTGGAGTCAAGGATCTACAATTCTGCCTGCCCACTCCCCTATCTACACACCTGGGAGAGGAATCAGCAACCCCACCAATGCTGAACTCCATGCTTTTGCTATGACCCACATTACAAGTAGCCCAGGCTGGGGAGCACATGCTACAGGTTATGATTTGTCTCTAAATGGGTTTCTTACTGACTGCCTTGTCTAAACTAATTTTGTATCATCCACACACTTTGCCATCTTACTCCTCACCTCCTCTTCCAAATCTTTAAATATATTGATTAATGTCAATCCATGGATTCTTGGGACACCAGCTATTCAACCTATTTCCATGCTAAAACTGACCATGTCATGCCACCATTTGTTTTCCATCTCTCAACCAGCATCCAATACATGACATAACCATTCCACTCAACCCATGACTGCTTTGTTTCCTTAGATGTCTCTCAGGAGGGACTGTCCCTAGGGTAAGCAGATGTCCCAATTTCATAGGGACAGTCCTGATATTTGAGGCTTTTTTTTATATAGAAGCCTATTACCACCCACCCTCTGTCCTGATTTTTTACACTTGCTGTCTGATCACCCTAGACTGTCTGGAAATGTGCAGCAGGTGGTGCAGCTAGAGTGCTGTCCCCTACAAAATGAAACTGAATTGTTCTTTCCCTGAGCATTTCAGGCTCAGATGCACAGTGGGTTCCCTAAATTAGGATGGCACTTGGCAGCAGCAGGTGCATGTACCACAGCACAGCAGTTCAGACAGTGGCATGATCGAAGAACAGGTGTCATAGCAAATGACTTCCGCATGGAACAACTGGTTGTGTTTTGCTCTGTGTAAAGGCATCTGCCATCTCACCTCCTTGCAGAATGTTCCTACCTTTAATAAAGAAATTTCTTCTTGTTGCCCCTCTGTTTTCCATATATGTAGTTTGTGCAATTTTCTCCATTCATATCCAAGAGCTTCTGCTGCCTTCTTCTTCTGTTTCTGGCCTTCTTTTCTGAAATCATTCCCACCCACACAGCAGTTAGCTGATGCAGGCTAGAAATTTGAGAGACCTGCTCCCACAAGACTTCTGTGAGAGAGGCAGTAGTGCGTATTAGAATTCACTCACAAACCCCCTTTGAGATAAACCATTTTTGCAGGGACCCATTTTAAACTCTTACACTAAAGCGTGCGCACAGCTGTTTAAACCTGCATTATATATGTCGTGCTTTCAGCGTTGGAAATATGGGGGTGGTGGAAGTGTAAATTGTATTTGTTTATGGATAATCCCGAAGCAAGGAAACCAGCAATTTCATGAGAGACTGTTCTGGCCAAGTTTCCAGTTTTGTTTTGTTATTTCCCCAGACTCAAGGAGTTGAGATACTTTTGTTAACAATTGGAATTTCTGGGGCTTTATCTAAACAAAAACATGGCACTACTGACATTTTCCCAGACCTAATCCCATAGATCTCACAGGCAGTATACACAGAATCACAAGTGACACTGACCTGCAGCCACCCCTGGAACTGGACCATAGCTGATATTCTGCACCACGAACACTGCACATCAGATTTTAGGGAGGAATATAGGAAAGAGTAACTTCTGTAATTAAAACCACAGGGGAAACTTTAAGGCGAGAGGATCTGACTCAAGGCAGAATGGAGCCAGGATACCAAGAGATTAGCTCTTGAGAGAAGTGCCTTGGGATCTTTAATTACAAAAAAATGGTCAGGGCCTTAGCTTTATATCCAGCAGCCTTAATACAAGGTTATTAATATTAGGCTAATAGTGTTAATTGGTTCAGTGCTGATTGTCCACACATTTTGGCCATCATCATCATCTCTCTTCTTGACTACTGCAGGATCTCTCTCACTGGCCTCTTTGATACGCACATTGCCCTCACTGGTCCATTCAAATAAGTCTTGGATGATCATCTTTCTTCACAACTTCGCTGCTCAGCTAAGTCCCCTCCTCCAGCCACCCCTATCTGCTCTGCCAATCATGAAAGTCTCTGCTGCCCGATTGGCACTCCTCCCACCAATGCCTCTACTCCTTTCATACTAGCTTTCACAGATGGAATGTCCTCTCCAAACTAATCTGTTAAAACACTACCCTCTTCTCTTTCAACTCACATCTCAAGATCCACTTCTACCATCTCAAGTGTAACAACAGTAAGACAATGGAACACACCCCCAAGGGAGGTTTCGAAAACCTCCAATGAAGGAGCTTCCACAAGGAGGCCATCTGTCTTGGATGGTGTAGGCACAACAAATCTTGGATCTTGGCAGGGAATTAGACTAGATGTTCCTTGAAGTCCCTTCTAATCCCCAGTTCTATAATTCTCTGATTCTAAGGCACAGGTACGTGAAACCACATTTTGCATATGGCAGGAAATGGATTCTGACCTGGTGTACCCTATTGGTCTCTTAACTCTTATGATGCTAAATAACAGCAGTTGATAAAAACATTATGCACTTGTAAACTAGATGGCAAATTGAGCAGCAGCTGTGTTCACATATTCCTAATACAAATGATGAAATTCTCAAAGCACATACCCGCCTGTAGAAGATTTTGATGATCTTCACTTTGAAAAGACACTGAATGGCCAGGGCAAACAATGGTTTCTGATCTGTGATTGTTCTGGAGATAGTGAGCTGTAATCACATTACTCCAATCACTGAAAATTCTGGAATTCCTCAAGCAGCTTAGAATGCCCCAGTTTGATAACAGCTCTGATTTCTCTCTCATCTAACAGGAATAATTTAACTCCAATCATTAGACTTTCTGAAATCTTCATTTATGCTTCCAGAAATCCTTTTCTTGTTAATTAAATCTGGAAGTTGGTATCTCACATCACTTGCCATACTATTCAGCATGCAGATGTCACAAATGAGAGCAGTACACAATGCAGCCTGGAGATTACTGGCCTGCCACTGTGAGACATTTCTTTCAGGCTAAAACCAAATTACTCTTGCTAAGGTTTTGGGCACCTATTTTAAGATATTTTCATTTCTTTTTTTAAAAAAATAAATAGTTTTGATTTGCCAATTCTTAGGAAGCTGTAGTCGAGGTGACGCCATTCGCTAATGCTTCACAGTGCAGAAAGCAAAAAGTTATTTCTTTCCCAACTTCTGTGAGAGTGCATAACAAACAGTTGATAATCCCTGGCATAATAATATGACCCAGATATGAACATATAAATGCTTTCCACTCCTTGGGGGAAAAAACATAGATGCAGTCATGGGCTGTGGAAACCAGCAGTTCTTCTGAAGCTTGCAGGAAACTTGCTTTGACTATAAAATGTTGTTATTCATTTTGTCCAGTTAAATTTTATTTTTCTTTCAATGGCACTTTGACACCTGCCATTGGTGTTTGTGAATATACAGTAAATTTCTGCAGTACTTGTCAGGTTGCAAGTTGGTTTTGGAAGATGAGAAATATGAACTATGGAATAGCACATCTGTTCAGAGGCATGGCTGACCGAGTAGCTCGGGACTAAAAAGCCACGAGTGGGATTGGCCTATTTGGGTATGTCTATACTGCCACGAGAAGCGTGCCTCCCAGCTTGGGTAGACAGATATATGCTAGCTTGAACCAATGTGGTGAAAAGAGCAGCGCAGAGATTTCAGCACAGATGGTGGACACGCTAGCAAGTTTTGTTACACAAGTGCTCAGGGAACATGAAGAACTACTCAAGTATTCACACCAGAAGTATAATATTTTATGATATGGGACTTTGCTGACATAGCAGGGAACTCATCTCTCAAAAACCCTTAGCAGATCCCTAGCACAGAGGCGATGGTATAATTTAGAAAAGGCCCCAGTCACATCTTTTTGAAATTAGATCTGCAGATGCAGTTGCATTGTGTGAGGTTACATCTTCACTGTAGAGTTAACTCTGGTGATTGGCAGCTGGGTCAGCCTAGCTCAGGTCTGAGTGGTGTAGCAAAGCGAAGACTCACCGGTGCAGAATCTCCTGCTGGTTGTCTTGGGAATTAGTTCTCCAGCATACAGAGCACCTCCTCCTGACTGGTGTCTCACCTGCTACTGGCCTCTGTGTCCCTCACGCACCCCAGTCCCTTTTACCTTGGGATTCTGCCCCCAGCAGTAACCCACAGTCTGGGTCTCCCCTCCTGGGGAATTCCTAACCCTCCATCCCCAGCTTGCCTCAGTGGCTACTGCCAGTCGTCATCTACCCCTCCCACCCCGCTCACTGGGGTAGACTGCAGTCTATAAACCACTCATCACTGGCAACGGGGTTTGGACCAGCTGCCTCTGCCTAATCCCAAACTGTACCTCTGCAGCCCCAGTACCTTCTTTAGGCCTTGCACAAGTTCCGCAGCCAGGGCCATTCTTAATCATACACAAAGTATGCAGCTGCGTAGGGCACCAGGAAATTTGGGACACCAAATTTCCTGGTGCCCTGCGCAGCGACATGCTGCTCCAGACCCTGCTCCGGCTCTTCCCCAGGGTGTGGTGTTTTAGATGCTGCTTGTAATTATTAGAACTGGGAAACTGTAGGACAGGAAACAAAAAGGAGGGGGGAGTTGAGCCTAGGCTGAGTTAGAGCTACAGGGGGTGCAGCAGCAGCTTTGTAAGAAGTTTCACTGTTGTTAAATAAAGTCTATTAAAGTTTGTTAGTACCTTGCCTGCTTAATACAACACAGGGCCTCTACCCCGCCTGCTTCTTTCTGCCCCAGACCTGCTCCCACTCCTCTGAGCCCTGCAGCACGGCCGAGCCTGCACTCACCAGCGGTGGGAAGTGCAATGACCCAGCCACTGCCGCACCGCCGGTTAGTGCTGGGGGTTTGTTACCCACTGCCCCCAAGTTATCCCTCCCCCTGCGACCCTGCAGAAGCCTGGGGCCAGCTCCCCTCCCCCTCGGAGGCCTGTGGCCCACCCCACAGAGGGGCTGTGTTGGGCCCCCGAATAGCTAGGGACAGCCCTGCCCACAGCCTGGGGAGTTACCAAGCTGGAGCTCCCCAGCACTACTCTACTTCAGGTAACCTTCTCTCCCAGGCAGCCAGGTCCTTCTCTCTCCAGAGCTAAAGTGAGACTGACTCAGCTCCTGGCTCACAGCCTTTCTATAGGGCCAGCTGTGGGGTGGGTCCCAGCTGTGGCTGCTTCCCCAATCAGTCTAGCCTTTCACAGAAGTGGGGTAACTGCCCCTCTACAGTGGTCATACTGCAGAGTTACTGTATACCTGAATGACTGCATCCTCTCTGGTGCTGTACTCACCTGTGTATGTTGCTAGGACTTCTGGGGGCATCTCTCATGGTTCTTAGCACTGCAGCAAACTGAGCCACTCGATGATCCTTTCCCAGTGAATTGAGGGAGAACTTGTCTGTCATTCTGGGCACACAGAGAGGATTGTGGGAAGGCACTGAAGGACTATCAGCCCTCAAGTGGTTTAGCCTGAGCCTTCATTGTAAAGTAGACATGTTACCACCCCTTCTGGAAGCTTCACTCAGCCTATAGTCCAGGATGGGTGAGTTAGCTTAGGTGGAAAGCACCATTAAACTTGAGTCAGAGGGCATGTGTATGAACAGCAGCCAGGTAAGGGACAATACCGGAGTAGGAGTCTCAGTTAACTCTGCCGTGAAGACATAGCCCGAGTTATTGTAGTAGGGATGACAAAAAGTTAAAGAGAAAGTACACTACACTTGGCATATTTTATACGGGATGAGACAGTGCTTGATGCAATAAGCAAATAAGTTTCCCTAAACCCTTCATTGCAGCCTTGGCACAGAGGCAAACAGATGGACCAGGTGAGGACATGACAGCACTTCATGACCAGAACTGGCCATGCACATACAACTGCTTTGTATGACCATGATGAGGTCAATTTGACTTGAAACTCTGTCGCTCCGCGCAGTAGAGATTAGAAGAGGGATTTGGAGACAGCCCAGGGTCTTGGGGATAGGAAAGACACTGCTAAATTCTTTTTCTCAGAATCCCTGAGGATTGTTCTCCCCTCTCCTCCCATCTCCTAATAATTCAGGCTAGAGTAATGGAGCTAGTCCCAGCCTTTGGGGTTTTTCTAGTCAAGTCTTCCACTGCAGATCTTGAGGATCCTGTCTCTTCAGATTGGAGGAAGAGCCCAGCTCCCTGTTTAGCTGGAGAGATTGGAGGAAACTGCTGTACTGGGTGATACAGCTGGAGGCATAGAGGAGTAGAATCACCCCTGCACTGGTGCAGGTATTGTCCTGGGGACAGAGGAGATGCAGCATGTGCTTTCCCTATTCAGGTTCTGTGAGGGCCAGTGAAAACTCTGGTACAGTCTAGGCCACTGACACTGTAGGGGCTACAGTCCAATGTGGACCTCCAAAGTTGGCCCCAAAGGGGTACACGGACAGCACAGATTATCACCTCATATTGACTTCAAAAGCGAAAGTGACAATTAGGAAAGGTGAAGGAATATAGCAGATATGAGACAGTCAACTAAGGATATTAGTGGATGGATGAAATTCCTCCGCCCAAGCAGTTAAGATTTGAAGGTATGAAAATGCTGCAGAAGCCGGATAAAATATTTCAATATATATCAGCACAGGAGAAAAAAAAAGACTCCAGCTGAGAAAAGCTGCAAAGCCGCACACATGCTGTGCAGGAGAACAGGATTAACATAATTTATTCACTTTTGAAGTTAGAGAAGTGAACACCATGAATGTGCTAATCAAAATATTAGAAAATTGTTGTACCCTTAAGATAAATATCCAATTCAGCACCATGTGTTCAACACTTGCAAACAGAGCACATGAGACACCTGATCATTTAGTCACAGACTTTCAAATAGCCTTCATACCTATGTGGGGACATTTTATAGAGCATTGTAACAGCATTAAAGATGGGTTTTAAAGTGATGAGGCTAGGCAGTGATAACATGGACAAGAGCAACTTTAATCTACAAGAGTGCACAGATGCATGCAGGGTAAGAGACACTACGGGTAAGGCACAATAACAAATGACAACTCTGACATAAGATTGTGCAGTAAACTCCGTTCAAAAGAAAATCATATGATATCACATCAAGAAAACAAATGCATACTTGTATATAAGACAGAAAATGAGCTTAGGGGGCCAAAGTCCCAAACAGAGTTGGGAATTATGAGTGGCCAAGAAACGACATAAGTGAAAATATTGAGGAAGACTGGCTTTGCATGTAAGGCAGCAGAGTGAGACTCAGAAGATCAGTATTCAGTTCCTGGTTTGGTCTCTGACTCCCCCTGAGACTTATGGCAAAATCAATCAGTTCCCATCTGCAAAATGGAGACAATTGTTCCTTTCTTCCACCCTTTGCCTTGTCTATTTAGACTAAACTCTTCAGGCAGGGACCATGTCATTTACACTTGACTGGGGCCTCTAAGTGCTACTGCAATACAAATAATACAGGGTAGCCATTTTGAAAAATGTATATATTCAAAGTAGAGTATAAGACTATCAGTGACCTTTGAATAGAGCCTCTCTTTTTGTGTAATGCCAGTGAGAATGAATTCACAATTCCTTATATGCAAATCTGGATATCGTTATGCTGACAGATGCTAATATTTGCCAGCAGGTGAACCTTAGATCCAAAGACAATCACAGACATCATTAAAACCAGTGGATATGCCAAGCACTCTTTTAGGTTCAGCAGGAGTGGTAGTCAAGCCCGTTTATGAATTAAGGACAGCTGCAGAAAATGGTTGGATTACCCTTACCATGGCAGGTCAAAACTAAGCTGTGGAGACTGAGGGATTTCCCTGGTGGCAAATGCAGGGCTAGAATACTGGTTTAAAGGCTATGTGTGCTAGAGACAGGAAAGCCATGAGAAGGAGTTGTGAGCATGACCCTGAAAGCAAGCAGAGAGACTGAACTACTTGGGCATAGCATTTGCTGGATTGGCAGATCTGGACATTTCTAAACCAGGAAACTGTTTACTCTTTGTTTCTATTGTATTCAAGGAAACAGGACTTTGTAAGTATTTTGTGTAATTAAACAAGATTATACCGGACTTTTATCATCAGTTTCTTATCATAGCCAAAAGGCCCTGCAAGGCCACAAATATTGACTAACTGTTCAGGCCAGAGGAACAACAATATTATAGAAATAATTTTTAAATGGACGTGGGAGTACCCAAAGAAATCTACTCTGTCTCAAAGGAATCACACTCTGGTCTCAATCCAACAAATCGTAGTGTGCTACACAGTACAGTGTGCAAGATTCTGGCACCTCAGTGCAGCTGTGAGCAAAGGCTACAAATAAGGTTAGTGAGAGTCCTTACTATTAAACAGAAAAAAACCAAGCTTCTTGTGTCTGCCTGCTTGCTCTCAAGGTGGCAGCAAAAATCTGGTCAGGCAGTGGATGGAGAATAAACGAGTCAGAGGAGATTCATGGGTGTAAGGCGATGATCCTACATGGCAGAGATGTGGAGCACTGCATGAGTGAATTCAAAATTAAAAGTGACGCTCAGCATGGGATCGCAGGGGAATTTAAGGTGAACAGACAGCAAGTGTGAAAAATAGGAGTCTATTTCTAAAAGAAAAAGACCCAAAAAGTGGGACTGTCTCTATAAAATTGGGACATCTGGTCACCGTAGGGGAACTTGAGCCTACATTAAAGAACTGCTGTGTGGCCACCCAAGTACTCCTACTAAGTAGCAAGAGTAAGGCTGAAATGAGGAGCAGGTAACTAAGCACCTTGTTTGCAGGCTCACGCTTGTGCTCTACACCAGGCAAGGCCTTGCAGAATCCATGTCTCACTGAAATCCTCCACATACACATACTTCTCTTAGCGACACACTTTCCCTTTTGTTTTACTCCAAACCGGGGCAACGTGATGGCCATAAAGCAGTGCTCAATTCTCATTCAATCAGGGTAGGCTAAATGACCTTACTTCCCTCTAGATTGACCTTGTGCAGCTCTGCACACCTGTGCAGTGTCACACCTGTACTGTGCAGTATCAAGTTATCAATTTAAAAGACTGGGTTTTTAAAACTGGGGCCAGAAGTGAACAACATAAACCCTTTCACCCAGTTACATTATACACCCAGACAAAAGACCATGCCAATCTAGAATTAGTATAATTGTTACTAGCAGTACAAAAATATGGCCATTCAACTTGCTACACACAAGAATACACTCCAGATAACAATGGTCCTGGAGTGAACAACAGTTAGGGGCAATCAGACTAGGGACAAAGAGGAAATAGTTATTTAAAAGTGATTGATACATAGATAAAAAGCCTTCTTGTCGCTGGATAATCTTGAAACTACAGAGATGAACTGTGTGTTATTAAAAAATATGGTAATAATGAAAACTGAAAAATTACTCATTCCAAACAGGAAGAAACAGGAGATATTAAAAGGGAAGGTAGGCCTGAGCCTCAGCATATGCTTCTAAGTTTGAACATCCCCATAGCTGCTGAGTGGTTGTAATTGCAGTTTTGAACTGGGTCCCATCTGTAATTCAAGGGACATTGTCAGGCCTAATAGGGCAATAACGATCGGTATGTCCCCAGCTCCTGAGAGCTGCGAAGTCAAAACACTCAACTTCTGGGACCATCTTGGTCTCCTTGGTACTGGCTGGGCCCCACGCAGCTTGGCCAGTTGAAAAGAAACCTTAGTGGGTTGCAGAAGCAACGGTGTTCAGTTACATGGAAAGGTCAGTTATGACAAGGCAATCTAAAGCAGAGAGAGAAAAGGAACCTTGAGTATGCCCCTGTCTTGCTCCCATTGGTCAGCAAGATACAGTAGATCCTGTACAATATCAGCCACAAGCTCATGGTATTTAGATCGCAGGACAGTGCAAAAAGGGTAACCTGGGTTTCCTCTGTCACTGCACCTCAGTCTGTAAGTGTCAAGGCCTGCAGACTCTTTTCCTTGTGTGATCTACTTCATTCCTAGTGGGTCTCCAAATGAGGGGGATAGAGTCAAGAAATATGAAGATTTAGTTCCCGTTCTGAGTGGACAAGGCGGCTTTGAGGCTGGGAAACAGAGGCACAAAGGGAAACAGGAAAGAGAAGCCACCCTGTACCAGCACAACCAGACCTTGTTCCATCTAGCAATTGCTCTTGTCCCAACACAGCATCGAAGAAGCCCTGTCTGGCTGCAGAAACCCCACTTGCAAACAGAAAGCAAATCCAGAACAGTGCAAGTCATGCTGCTGGTAGGCATGCACTGTGGACATGCTGAGAACTCTGACAACATCAATATTGCCCTAGTTTACATTTTAAAAAAATGGATTTAGCTCATTTGCCTTATGTATTGCTTAGCCTCCAAATCCAAGTCTCTCCTTCTTCCCACACTTCCAAATAAGTATATCACCTTGTGGGACACCACTTGATGGTTTGAGAAACCCAGTTACCTATGGAGTTTCTGGTTGAGTAACTATCTTTATACTGATGAAGTGGGTCTTAGCCCACGAAAGCTTATAATCCCTAACATCTGTTAGTCTATAAGGTGCTACAAGACTCTTTGACGTTTTTGCAGATCCAGACTAACACAGCTAGCCCTCTGATATCTTTATACTGGTTATTCACTTTCCTGTTTATATCCCAGGGGAGGCAGGCACCAGGTGCTAATACCAAACACCAAATTCAGGAACCATTTGGGTATAACACACTGCCTTGTGGGGTACATAGCTACATAGCTAAGGTATTTCTGCAACATAAACCTGACATTCACTGTATAGTCATGACTGAGCACTGATAGGACTTTGCAAAGGTCTTCTTTCTCAAAATCCCCTCTGAGAGGTGGTCAGTAGCTGAAATCGGTTTTGTTTTTTCTCTGCATGAGAGGCTATTCTAAACAGTAAGTGACGCACAATCTAAATAAGCTGGGAGTGTGTTTGCCAACTCTGTAGAATCTGTATTAGCTTTCACACAAAGTAGTATTTCAGGCCATTATGTACTAAAGTTCTGACCATCTGTGACAGTAAATGGCAATGATAAATTCAATGGGAATTAATATTTCCACCTGTTAACGCTGAGTATACTATCCCTGTAGCTAATACCACCTTGTGCTTTGCTATAATTCTAATAAACAGCAATTGGTAGCAGTCCACTTGGTAATAAGTGTTGAAAAAAATAGTGTTAGGTAGAAATACTCTGCAGAAGAGAGTCCAAGGTAATTTGCAGCAACCACTTAGGCATCAGTGCCAAACACAATTGTCTGCCTGGTAGAAGAAAACAGTCCCCACACAGCTGCTACCAATTGTAACAGGCCAAATTAGAAATAATGAGAGAGAGACACACACACTACTAGGAATGGTGCAAAGTCATATAGACCAGTTGTAGCTGCCTCCACATCTCCCAAGAGTGTGGTCCCAACCTCTCAAGGTCCCTGATCAAACCCCTCCCTCTCTTGGTCTCCCTCAGGTCTTCATCCACCCTAAACTTTCCCAGTCACTAATTGTAATGTCACTTTGGGGGTGCCTGGTCTCCCCCATCGAGCATTCTTCAACAACATCTTCCTGCTCATTCAACCATCTACTTTTTTTTATGATAAGCCTACAAAGGTACAGGATGCATCCCCATCCCAGTGTCTGACTTCTCTATATACAATAGTTCTGTTTAAAAAAAATAAAAAATAAAAAATCCATGCTATAACTTTGCTTTTCCGCACATATAGGTTTAATATCTTCATCCACTTTGGAGAGGATGAATTAAATCTGAACAGCACTTCGAAGATGTAAAATCCTAAGTACATAGTACACGATCTTATTGTTGCCAAGTTCATCTTCCCTTGTTTGTTACTCTCTCCTCTTTTCCTTAGATCCCAGGCAACATTTTGTCTAGGTTGTCATGCCAATAAAGTATTATTGAATCAGAATGTCTGAAGAGCCATAAGCTCTATCTACATAATAAATAACTACTAGTTGTACTGAACGACATCAGCGGGTTTCACAGAAAATAAAAATTGCGCGTTTCCTAGCCCTGGCTGGTGCCTCTGTGCACTGCCACAATACAAATAGGAATACCTCATCTTTCATGATAAATGGGGATTTTGAGGTAACTTGTAATGATAAATACTCTCTTTATGGAATTGGAAGAAACTTCCACTCTCCCACCCCGAACGTGAGGCCAACTGACAAAAGATAAATCTTAAATATCCACTCCAGACATCATTTTCTGAACATCGGACTGACTGTCTTTGTTCAGGGCATGTTTTGCACATTGCTAATGACTTTGATGTTATTAGTGCTTCCAACATCATCACAGCTATCCTTCCCACTACATATTCAGGAGACATGCTGTATGCTTGTGTAAGATTCAGGAGATAGAGTTAAATGCTCCATTTTATTTAGAGAAAGAAGGCATGTTTGATAAACAGCTTTATCTTGAAAGTAATTCCATTTTTTTAAGCTTATCATGCTTCTCTTGTATTCAGTCTAAATGTCACACATCACCATCTATAGGTTGGCTATTGTCAGTGACCTTTACATTACCTTGAAAAAGCACCGGCAGCTTCTTTTCTTCCAGCTGCTCAAAGAAAGAAGAGGGGGGAGACACTGAACTCTTTCATTCCCGGCTAACCTAATACCTCGTTTTGAATAACATGCCTGATCCCTAACAGGTGACATTAGGGTTAGTCACTAAGTAGTCAATAGCATGGCACAATCTACAGAATTCAAAGGAAGGAGTAAACTACATAAAATGTGCTACTAAAATGGGTCACATAGTAACCGGTGTAAACAGATATATGCAACACAAAATATTCATTTTACCTCGAGGGACTGTGGATTCCCAAATAGTGAGCCACAAACAGGAGAGCTAAAGTGTTACAAAAAATTAAAAAACCAGTTTACAATGGATTGTAGATTAACAAGAGGAAATGTTAGATAATTAAATGCTAATGATTCAAGCTGAGTGCTTATGTTTTGGTTTACTTGCCTAATGGTGTTAGCATTTAAATGGTCAGCTTTGAAGTTAGCAAACAGCCTATTAAAATGCATGGGGGGAATTCTCAGCTCTTTGAGTGCTATTGTTTCAGGCTGTCTGGCTGCAGACTCAACAAAACAGCAGTGATGGGATTTACATAGTGGTTTTGCAACTGGAAAGGCTAGAAACTCTTTTTTTAAAAAAAATCAAAGGTTACATTATTGAGAACCCAGCATGTGGGAAAGGCCTAAATCTGCTACTTTCATCCAAACCCTGGGATTCCTATTGTCCCATCTGACTGCTTAAATGGAAGTTGCTTGGTTCCCAACCAATTGCCATGTATAATGACCATCCTATTGCAGTCAACCAAAAGCTCCACAGGCTTGCTCAACTCACTTTTATGTGCACTGTGAAGGGTTAATAGCAAATCCACTCCTGTCAGCGAACGATAAAGGAGGTACAGAGGCGAAAATTACATCTCATAATGAAAATTCCTGAAGGTGCTGCCACTATTCAAAGGACAGAAATAATTAAGAGATAATTGTCAATGGAATAGCACATTCTCAGAGGATAATGGTCTCCTGCTGGGACAAGAATGCCAAGACAAAGCCAAGGCATTTATGGAAAATAAATGTCATGGTGAGGGCAAGACTCCCCTCCCCCTCCCCCGCCCCAAAGCACTGAACATTGATCCTGTGACAATGTTTTATTATTCCGGATCATCGATGTAGAGTTAATAATTGTATCTGAGGGATGTTGGTGCAGTACCTGTTCACTATATCATTGCAGGCCTATTGCAATTTGACTTCCTCAGCGAAATGCTGTGTGCTTCATCTGATGGGATTTATATAATACTTACATCATATTTACCATGCTTGACATTCCCAACATTCACCATACAGTGATGCTAGAGATAGCTGGTTACCTATCCTAGTAGGAAGTACTATGGTACCTTGGGTACTGCAGGGTGATAATGTGGTAACTACTTATATTGTAGTAGTCACCACAGTAGGGGCTTGATGCAGCTCTCATTAAAGTTTCCAGGATCTAAATAGTGGTTTAGATGGAGACTTATAAATAATTAGTTTTAAATTGGCTCATATCCTATTTTGCTTCTCTATGATGTACAAAGAAGGTCAGGAAGGTTTTGTTTTTTTCATCTTATATCTATTAGCTATTAGAAAGACAAGGTGTGTGACGTTACATTTTTATTGGTCCATTAAAAGATATTACCTGTCCTCATCCAATTTGTCTAATACTCTGGGATCAACATGGCTATAACAACACTGCATACACCTATTAGGTATGTCACCTTTGATTATTCCTGGGTTTGTTAAAGGAATTAGTGGAAGTGTCACAAGGTGACCCAGTTCTCAGACCTTAACCAAAGAGCTGAAGGCTCTAAATCTTCAACAAAGACTTCCCTTTTCCAAGCAAACAAAAAACAAAGACTAATAATAAGTTGACTAAAAAATCCTTGTATATGGTGTAGTTGTAGCCATGTCAGTCACAGGATATTATAGAATGAGGAGGTGAGGTAATAACCTATCTTTTTAAGGATTTTACCTCCCCTACTTTGTCTCTCTAAAAACCCCTTCTCCTCCATTGCTCATCTTTACTTTCTGGTTTTTATGATGTCATTCTACTAGTTAAAGGTAGTGCCTTCTATCATAAAGAAGAGACTGAACCAATCCATTTGTTTCAGTCACCTGTCACATTTTGCCATTGATTCAGATTGCTACCTCTTTAGGGAAGGGACTGTCTTTGTCACCACTCACTGCCTCTGCAGCAAAACTATGGCTTCCCTGCTTCAGTTCGGGTGTTCCGTGACTATGCATCAGCACCTCGTACTTGGCTCTCAGTCTTTCATGCAAAATTTTAATGTGATTACTTAAAAGGGTAAATTAAAATATCAGTTCTTTTAAAAAAAATAATCCAAGATAGAGTGATAACACAGGCAAAGGGAGATGCAGAATATGACAATCGTATCAGAATTACATTGACAATAAAACACTGACCACCATTTTTCAAATGATTGCCTGATGATTTCTAATATTGTATTTTTATCCAACTACATTATCAAGAAAGTAAAGGAACATGACTTTCACTATGGTTTTCTGTCTGTTAAAATGACATGAGAAGCACGATGATCAGGTTTATGATCTGATGGCCACCTTTCATATTTTAAATTATGTTTCGAAAGTGATGGCACTTGAATCCTCCCTATGGTCAAAACCTTTGCAGCATCTAATTCAAACAAATTCTCTTTTTCTCCTTCATGTCCATTCCCATTTTGATTGTCAGCACATAGCAACGAGACCATTACAAATCATAAATGCTTTTCATGCTAAAACATACAGTTATGTTACTTGGGCAAAAATCTTTATTTTTTTGTTTTTTACTAGGCTAAAGAGAAGTTTAGACAGTTATTTGATAGCTACGCACAGTACAACTTGCTGTATGCATCTCTCTTGGTATTGGCACATCTTTGTGCATCCGACTATGGCCCATGTATATGATTATTGCAAATGTAGTTGACATACACTCTATCTATATGGTCTTCATGTAGTTTTTTGTCTGTTTTATTCTATCTTGCTAGGCTTGGCTTTCTGACCACAGTTTATACCGGCTGTAAACAACTTGGCCACCATGTCATGTTTACCACCAATTCTCAGGTCCTACTTATGGCTGCTGCACTCACATGTGACACACATTTCTCCGGCAGTGCAACACTACAGAATTTACCCATAGACGGTAGAGAATTTTGGAGGGAGGGTTGCAACATATTGTGTCAAAAAGGCATGTAAGGCCTACTGTATCTGTTTTTATCCTAAGATCATGTGACCAGCCACAGCATTGAGCCTGGTGGCAATTGCCTCCCATATTATTATTTATGTGTATAACTGTAGGACGTAGGATCCTAAGTCATGGACCAGAACCCCATTGTGCTAGGCACTGTACAGAACAAAGACAGGTTGTAGCAAGGTCGAAGACTCACTGGCGTGGCGCCGCCTGCTGCTCTTTCCAGCTTTGGAGCACCCTCTGCAGGCCAGTGTCATGCCTGCTGCTGGCCCTGTGTCTCTTACAGATCCCAGTGCCCCTTTCCCTTGGGGTGCTGTCCACAGCAGTGCCCCTTTGTCTCTACGTTGTGCCCACTGCAGTAACCCACAAATCTGGGTCTCCCCTCCCAGAGGAGCCCCCAACCCTCTAATTCCACCTTGCCTCAGTGGCTACTGCCAGTCACCATCTTGCCCCTGCTCACTGGGGCAGACTGCAGTCTGTAATGGCCACTCATCATTGGCAAAGGGTAGGATCTGCTGCCTTTGACTATCCTCTGGCTGCCCCTCTACAGCCCCAGTACCTTTTGGCCTTAAACAAGGCCTGAAGCCTGGGGGTTTTCCAGGCTGGAGTTCCCCAGCTCCCTTTGCCTTTTTCCCCAGCACTGCTCTGCTTCAGGTACCTTATTCTCTCAGGCAGTTAGGTCCTTCTCTCTTCACCACTAGAGAGAGACTCCTTCAGCTTCTGGTCCACAGCCCTCTTATAAGGGCCAGGTTGGCCCTGATTGAGCTGGCCACAGTTGTGGCCACTTTCCCATTCAGCCTAGTTTGGCTGTTTTTAATCCCTGTTCTTCAGGCACAGGGCAGCTGCCCCACTACACAGGTCCATCCCCTTACTCTCTGAGTTACTCCAGAGCAGCAGCTCCTTGTTTAGCAACTCATTCCTGATGTCCAAGCTCACTACTCTAGCTGGTACGCTTGGGACACTTTCCAACAGACAGATAGCTTCATTACCATCTGCATATTCCATTACTTACAGCATTCATCCATGTGGTTAAACCCTGCTTAGTATGTTTTGGCTCTTCTGTACTTGAAGATGAAGAATAGGAAAAGTTATCAGTAATACGACATCACTCATAGACAGTGCTTGTCTTCCCAGGATCAGAATGTGCTTTATACTGGAGGGAAGTAGTAGCATCCTTTTCTACAGAGAGGGAAATCGAGGCACTGAAGGGATATCTGAAAACCCAAGGTCCTTCACAGGTGTTGTCCGCATTGCCAGTATAACTCGTCAATCCTATGCTCCTCACTCAGGCAATAATCACTGAAGTCTGCCCCAACAAGGTGTATAGGACTGGGCTCTGAATTGTTAGGTGAGTTGTCTTCTGCAGCACCCCTAGTGTAGCTGTTTACACCTGTGCAAACTACAGACAAAGGGCGTATATAATTCTGATAGGGTGGCATTTTACACTCACTTTGCACAGGTGGACATGCCTACACAAAGAGCAAGGCAGTGGGCAGTTAGGTATAAAGCATATCTGTATAGAGCAAATGTCAGTATAGCCAAATCACAAACAGACCCAAATCCTAACCCAGATAGTCAGGCAGTGCTCTAGGGAGCATCTCACAAGGAAAAAAATCCTTTCCCAGGACCATGACAGCACAGCTGGTGCCACCCAGGAAGTTAATCAGGTCCTATATCTTTTGAATAGGTATAAGTCTGATTTTTAGGACAGCTGACAAGTATTTGTATATGCTTTTCAAAAGCTGGATTGCTCAAAGAAAAATCATGGGTTAGTTACAAAAGCCTCAGAGAGGACAAACCAAGAGAACACTGATCACAGAAAGAGAAGTGTGCGAGATTTTGACAAATTAAAAAAAGTTAAAAAGAAAAATATATCATGAAAGGCAGGCAAAGATCAAGAGAAGTGAATCTAGGTTGGAGGTGAGTCACATAGGTGACCAACCACAATCAGTTGCTTCCCTGGTGGTCTTTAAATAAAGGTCAAACAAAATTGTACTAAAAGCCACATGGGGATAATTTAAAGTGGTTCTTTAAGGCAGCGGGTTGCCTGTTGGAGGTGGTGTTCAGGGCTGGTTTCACTGTATTTTTAATAGCATTTAATTTGTTCATCAGTGTTTCGAGTGACCCTTCTTTGAAGCATTATATGAAAAGCTTTTTGCTACTGTTCACATTGTCTTTCATCTTACAAGCACTGCTTATTCCCACAGTGTTTCATGTTGAAATTGTTTGCTTCCTTGCCACTGCACCATGTGATTTCTGAGGTGGGTAGCCTGGGGGCTGTGTGCAAGGGCAATCTTTTGGGACAGGGACAGAGAACGCAGCCAAAGCATATAGGCTCCACACCCTTAGCCCCAACTCTTCTGGGACAGAAAGAACAGAGGATCCATGCACTCGTCATAGCAATGTAACTTAATTATCAAACAACTGATGAAAACAATATTTAAGGGCCTCTGATTCTGATATTGTGCTGACTGTGATGTTCCTGTGTAGATCTGGCTATGGCAAAGGGTTCTTAGATGTCCAGTTATATATAGTTTTCACATGTGGTTGCCAATTTGGATATGAAAATGCAGGTTTTGCATGTTATGGTGGGCATGTAATGCAAGTCCTGTACACAGATGGTAAATAGCCTTGGAAGGATTGGATTTTTAGTGGTAAATGTTGATAAACATCGATTTCACTGCACACACACAAACCAACAAAAAAAAATTACCATCGATAATTTACAGATAGACAAAGTAAGAAAAATGCTGCTTGAGAACTTAAAGTTTGATTTTAGGATATTTACTTTGTATATTTTGACACATGGTGTTGACCAGTGGTGGGCAACCTGCGGCCTGTAGGCAGCCTGGGGCCTATCAGAGTAGTCTGATTGTGGACCATGAGACATTTTGCTGATGTTGACCATCCGCAGGCATGGCTTCCCACAGCTCCCACTAGTGGCTTGCCGTTCCTGGCAAATGAGAGCTTTCAGAACATACTTAAAATTAATGGCTAGTCAGACACTACACCAACCCTGTGCTGGGAGATGTTTGCCTCCATTGTGATATGTACAGTGGACTGCCTTTTCATATGAACCTTTTAGCGAATGGTGCAGAAGGATGCTGTACCTACCAAGAGCTAATATCTTTTTTGGGGTCAACTTTTCTTGCTGAAAGAGATAAGCTTTTGAGTTTACACAGAGTTCTTCAGGTCTGGGAAAGGGTATCAGTATAACAGCTAAATACAGGTGGAACAGATTGTTAAGTGTAAGCAGGTAAAACATATTGCAAGAAACTATTCAAAGGAAGTTGGCAATTAACATCTTTGCAGTCATACCACAAAAGAGAGTTAAAATCTGTGTCTCTATGAAAGCCATGATATTTGGTGTCTAGCAGATTTATGCATTTAATCTCCCAGGCTCATCTTTTAAAGGTGTTTTGCAAATTTCCCTTGAGGATGAGGAGCGAGAGACCAGATGCAGCGTGATCACTTTATGAAAAGTATTCACCCACAGGCTGTTGGGTGTTTTTATCTTATTTTTCTGTGTGAGTTCATTCAAGAGCATCGTGGTTGTCTAAATTCACCTACAGTTATTATTGGGGCATAGACACACTGGATGAGGAACACCACTATTGTAACAGGCATCCGTAGGACCTCTGGATTCGGAAAGGTGTGTTGTGGGGAACATGGATCATCATAGCAGTAGAGATATGGCTGCAGGTTTTGCATCTGTTATCACTGCAGGGTCTGGTGCCACTTTGAGTTGATGTGTCCTGGTCTGGAGGGACCTTGCTTCTGATGATGAGGTTGGCAAGTCTGAGGGATGTGCAAAGGCCAAAAGAGGGGATTCTGGAAATATTTATTTCGGGATGGGGTCCCCATCAACTATGGGTCGTACTTATTTGATGCATGAGTTCCAGTGTGAGGCCATAGGTGACAAGTAGGTGTGTGCAGTCAGTGGGTCCCTCCCTCCAACCTGTATTGAAGCACATTCTCCTGGGGAATTAGGGTGGCCCATTTCATGAAGAATTCTACTTCGCTGGTGGAGTTTCCTTGTTTTATGAAGGTGGTTTTAAGGGTGTATTCCAGATTTTCTTCTCAGAACGTATTCTGTAATATCTGAGTGTCTAGCTGTAGATAACAGATTTCTTGGTGTGTCTGAGGTACCTGCTGGATCTGTGGAGTTAAGTATGATGTTCCATGGGTTTCTTGTATTCAGTTTTCTATTGGGCTCTATTGCTGAAGCTCATTTGCTGCCCAGAAAATTGATGTTAGTGTGGGAGTGTTCTACAGAGAGCTTGAGGGTAGTGGTTCTTGAATTTGTGATAGAAATCTATAAGGGCATTTAGGTCATCTATATAGAGGATAAAAATGTCATCATGTATCTCAGGTAGATCACTGGTTTCATGGTGTGTTTATACAGAATTTTTTTTCCTTGAGGTAGCTTATGAAGAGATTGGCATGTTGGGAAGCCAGGGCTGTTCCCCTGCTTTGGACAAAGTGATGGTTGTTGAATGTAATTTTGTGAAGAGTGAGGATGAAATGGATGAGTTTGGTGATGTGTTTGGGGTGGATGTCTGAGTGTTGTCCATTGTTTTGCAGATATCTGAGGCAGGCAGCAATGTATTCATGGACAGGAATGTTGGTGTATAGGGAAGTGATATCCATGGTGGCAAGTATGGTGTTCTGAGGGAGGTTGTTAATGTTGCAAACTTTCTGGAAGAAGTCAGTTGTATTCTGGAGGACACTTGCCCTTTTTTGTGGTGAGTGGTTTGAGGATGGTTTCTATGAGTCCTGGTATTCCTTCAGTAAGAATGCCATGAACAGATACAATGGATCTACCTGGGTTCACTCATTTGTGTATCTTGGGAAGCAAGTAGTGGGTCCCTGAATTGGGTTCGTGGGGGAATAAGAGCTCCGTGGATCTTGAATGCTTGTCTCTTTCACCAACAGCAGCTGGTCCATAAAAGATACCCACCTTGTCTTTCTCATATCCTGGGATTACCATGGTTACAGCAATACTGCTATACCAGTGAAGACTTACTGGGTTTCAAGAACACAGTACTACCAATATCTATACCTTTGCAGGAAAGAATATAATAGAGCACAACTCTGGAAAAATCTCTTTCCTCCCTTCAGTCAATACAATTTTTTAAATCAAGCAGACAAGCCCAGAGGTCAAAATACATGGATAATTACCAGTCCATTGTAACATGGAACCCTAAATAACTCTGACAAACCCCTTGGTTCCCCTGGACAACCAAAAATATACAAGAAACACAGCCCATCTGTGTAGCAATTGTACTATACAGGCATTAAAAGGGAATGCTAGATTTTGATTATGAGGCCAGTAATCTGTCTGTTGGATTACCTACCTCATATGGTGCCATGGTAACCAAGAACAGGTTGTACACTAATTTTTGTTCACCCATACAGAAGGGTAAAATATTTTGAGATGACTTCAAAAAATACCAGTGTTTTATTAGTGGTCATCTAATATCAAAAGGAATAGCTGTTCTGGGGCTAAGAATATTGACTGTCCCTTAAGGTCCTGGTATGGGCTGGCTGGTCACCCACTGAAGATGTCAGAGGTGGGCATTCCCAAGACCAGACCAGACCAAGAAAATGCACCATTTTAGGGCAAAGAGCCCTAGCCAGTTGTGTGCCTGTGTGGTGGTGGTGGTGGTAATGGTGTTATGGGGAAAGAGGACCATGGCCTACTGAAGGGAAAGATGAGTTGTTTGTGTGTGTGTATTTGGCAAGGGAGGTAGAGTAAGGAGCTATGACTAAAGAATACCTTAACCTGTTGAGGGGAGAAATGGATGCTTGACTTGGGAGTACATTGGTATTGCAGAGTCTAAATATTTCTTGTTGGACCCTTGAATGCAAAAATCATCCAAGTGTGGACAATGAACTATTCACCCTCCATTATTAGTATTCAGATTAAGAAGGCCTTGAACCCATCCTTGCCCAATACCTGAATTGGGCTGTTGGTGTGCCTTGCTGCTAGGACTACTCAATGCTGGATGCTACTAGCACAGGAATGTACAGCTCCAGGTTAGGATGAAAACTACTTTCTTAAGAAATATCCCTTTAGGGTAAAAGGGATTTAGTATTACATAAGCCCTGCAGGGAACATTGTGTTCTTTGCTTCTACAGAGAGAGGGCAAGTTGTTCCCTACCTTTCACAAAGTGATATTTGATAGGTACTCCTATTAGCTGGAAAACGTACTTTGCTTAGTGAAACCAGTTCATTTTTTGCTTCTGAATTGTTTCTGTTCCCTAAGGAAGAGCACCAGTCCCCTGCAATTCAGTACCAGACAATGATTTTGTTACACTTGGCACACATTTATCAGACCAACAATTATTTTTAAAATAAGGGTGGGAAATGGCAAAGTCTGAAGAGTCCTGATCAAATGGGGGAAGTGTTTTCCCTTGTATTTGACACTCTTTATGTCTGCCAGCAGGGTGCTTTACAGGCACATAGAGGGATAAAAAGCAGTCGCACAAGATATTTTATTCAGTACGGATTATTCACTTCTCTTTCACTAAGCTTCATTATCCATATGCCATTTCTGGTGTAATTTGGTTTTGGTCATTGACTTTTAAAATAAGCACCCTTGTTTTTTGTTTTTAATATTTGTTTTTAATATTTGCTCCAAAAATGTATTAACATGAGATGTTGATTAGTCTCTAAATGGGCCATAGACAGTGGCAAGAGAAGTTTGCTTTTGAACTAACACCTTTTTCCCTGATTAATGCTTCGAAGTGCTCACTATATTTTTAAGCTATTTGACCCTTTGGTTCTATTTCGTCATTTTTACTATGGTTCATCTTACACTCTCTTCGTCTAGGTTTTTGGTTTCCATAATCACTTCTATCCTATCATACTTGCCTCACTGGCCCTAAACTTACAATTACATAAAAAGAAAGCTAAGGGCCATATGTGCTATTAGGACTGGCAAACAGGCAAATATTGAGATTCAGATGATATTTGCATTCAGAAGTCATCTTATTTGGATAATATGCAGATTGCAAAAAAAAAATGTGCTATGAATTTCAGATGCCAGGAATTTAGAGGAGCATGAAGCACACCTTTAGAAATCCAATTTCTTAAGGTTAGGGCAGCCCATATTGCTGGCACGAAACCAGAGCCAACCAAGTCTACAGTGGATAATGACATACTAACTTCATCGGCCAGATTGTGCAGCCCTCATATAACCACAGTAATTTCACTGGAATTCACACATGAGTAAGTGATCCCCTCAGTAAGTAAGAGATCCACAATCCAGCCCTAAGTTTTTAAACTCCTAAATTAGAACTACTTACACTAGAGTAATGCTGATCTTTGGCCTGTTGTCCACTAGAGGGAGACAGAGTGCAACACTGAGGAGGCATGGCTTGTACCTTCCCCCGGCCAAGGAAGGGCCAAGCTTCATAGGCTTTCTAGGTCAAGTCTCTGTATGGGTCACCACTCGTACCATGGATGCCCCTTGCTGGGTTGTTGGCAGCAGGGATTAAACATAGGACATTTAGATCTTAACACATGACTCTACTGCCTGAGCTAAAAGACCTACTTCTCCTAGCCAAGGCTGTAGCAGGTTCATCAATTGTTTGTTGTCTAGCCCCACCTTCCCCCAAAAGGGGACAGAGCACCACACCTAGCAAGGACAACTTGTCAGAAAAAGCTACAAGTTCAGGCAAAGCCAGATTCCGAGCACAGAGAGCAAAGAAACCTGTGATAGGGAGAGAGGTGAGGGCGGGACCATCACAAGAGCAAGTAAGGAGGAGAAGAGAACTGAGATTTCTCTTTCCTTTTTATTAGGGCGTGCTTATCTTTAACGAGGAGATCCTGGTAGCAGTAAAAGAGAAATGCCGACACCCTTGGGTTTATGAACTAACATTGCCAAGTTCACTTGGGACGTTCTAACAGAAGTTCACAATACACGCATTGTGTGTTATTCTCCTGTTAAAGTTGTTCGGTTAAACACTTAGAGCTAGATCCACAGAGGGTACCCAGCAATGTAATGCCTAGCATGTCTATTTTGCTTATTTGTCATTATTCTAAATTGTCCATCTGCTAAAACTGGTGTTTCGTAGCAGGGCGAGCAATGGGCCCAATTCTCCTCACACTTACACTAGAATAAATCAGAAGTCACATTTGTGTAAAACTAGTGTAGCCAAAATCTTAGGTATATTTACACCTGGGGCTGGGGTGTAGTTCCCTGTTCAAGGTGACACACTCATACTAACTCTTATTAAGCTAGTGCCACTAAAAATAGAATGAAGCCAGGGCAGCGGAGGCTGAATGACTCCAAACATGTGTCTAGCATCTCAGACAGGGCTGTACTTGGGGGAACTAGTCCATCCCACAGCTCGCTCTGCCACAGCTCCCCTCTATCTTTAGCCTGCTTGCTGGATGAGAGCTAGCATGAGTGTAGACAAAAGCTCTCACTACTGCTGTGATAACAACGGACATGGCCGTCAAATTAGTATTATCAGTAACTTCAGGACTGTCATTCCCAACTGGGAAATCAGAACAGAGATCAGGAAAAATGATATTTTCTGAAGCCTGCTAACACTGCTCCAGAACTCAGACTGAGAAGTGAGAGAATAGGAAAATTACTGAAGAGGGGCTATATTCAGCACTCTGTGGCCACAAACCTTGTCTGTTACAACTCCATGTAGCTCTCCACAATCCATGAAGAAGCTCCTATGTAGTCCAGGGCTCTGACTGGATATGGGAAAGGTGAGAAGAGTGGTGATCTCTCCCTCCCCTCTGCTCTAAGCTTTCTGTAAGATAAGGTACAACCAGAAAAGTGTCCATGGAAGAAGTAGATATTCTGTGAAATGGCAATCTGTATGGAGGCCCCGTGTCACCCCATTGGTTCGGGGACCCTTGTCCTCTGGCTTCCTGGTTGTATAGTTCTATTGGACCTGTGTGGGCAGGGATATCTTCAGCTACCACTGCCTCTTCCTATTGTAGAGGGGACACCTGTAGTAAATATATAATAGTCATGTCCCAATGAAATGTAAACCAAATTGAATCTCTCCCATTTCCAAAATAGGCCGAACCTGCATTCATTATGTGATTCTATAACCACACAGTAACGTTTACTATTTTGGGCAAGAATTTAATGTGGCTACAGTGTAGAACTGGTCTGGAACATATCTGAGATTGGACAGCATCCTTGACATGCCTTTGGCCAAACAAGTCACTTGGAGACAGTGCCATCAACGATGAGACATGATTTTCTGACACAAGTGAACCAAGTATTTTGGTACCAAAAGGAACAAAAGATACAAGAGGTTTGCGTGGAACTTGTTTCTCATTCTCTTCTTCACAAACTTTCTCTCAGCTGCTGAATTACTCTCTCTTAAAACCTTTCTTTAACTTATGATGATCGACTCTCCCTGTAAACTGTTTTGTGATATACTCTGTATGAAGGATGCCATATAAAAATACATTGCATTGTATTCTATTCAAGTGTCATTTGACTTGAAATTACATTCAAGGATTTTTTTCTCCCCATTTTTAGGACTGACTGGCAAGCCAAATCAGCTTGATTTGCTATCATAAAGCTAAATAAAAGGGCAGGGAACTCATTGCCATTTCAATAAAATTCATGTTATTTCAAAATGCAGTTTTCTTTCTTACCTGCATGTTTGCATGGAATGCCATTTGGACTGCTTGTGTGCTTGAATAACATGCTGTCTGCAGAAATTGTTTTATTCTAAATGTAGGATCAATTTATGCCTCTTTCTGGTAGACTCCATCGCTGGGGAAAAGAGAAAGCCCATTGGAAAATTAGGCTTTAGTTACAATACTGAGGACAGTGAATAAATGTAGCTTTTTGCTGGTGTACAGAGAATATTTCCTTCCTTGTAGTAAATCTCAGGACACCCAATTAAACCAAACCTACAGCATGCATATAGTCAGCCTATTAAATTTGCCGGAGATAAGCTGTCATATCATCAGTCAATGTACTTTATATTAAACAGTATGAGACTGTGACAAAACCTCTGATTATCTGATTAGGTTGCAAGAAATCAAGTTCCTTCTTCATACTGAATTTTGCATATAGCAGATGTATTGTCTGCATTATTGGCTGGCATGTATTGCTCACTAACGCTAATAAAAAGAAAAGGAAAAATCTGACTGTCAAATACTGGTTTTAATTGTTAATTTCCCCCCAAATAACAAGGGCATTTTTGTTAGGTACTTAACCACAATAAAAATGTACAGTACAGAAGGAATTTGGGGGACATGCAGGTAAAGGACAGGTCTTTCCTCTTTGTCTTGGTATGATCTTGCAAAGATTGAAAGAAGGATTAGACATTTATATGGATAACAAGGATAGCTGGTGTTACAATAGTAAAAATCAACCACCAAGGGTTTTGGAACTGATTAGGCTCCAGGCCATAAGCCAACCTCACAATAAAGGGGTTAGGAAATAAAATTCCCTGTGGGCACATTATTCCGCATTACCTGCTGTAGGGTTTCCTTGCACCTTCCTCTGAAGTGTCTGGTACCAGTGTCAGAGACAGAATAAGGGATTAGATGGACTATGCTCTGATCCAGTCTGGCAATTCTATGTCCCAACCTTCCAAATGAAATGACAAGCCATTAAAAAAAAAATTAGGCTTTAACAAACTCAGAGAACTGGTAGGAAGAGTTCCTTGGGAAAAAATTCTAGGGGACAAAGGAGTTCAGGAGAGCTGTCAGTTTCTCAAGGAGACAATCCTAAAGGCACAACTGCAAACCCTCCTGATATGGAGGAACGATAGAAAGAGTACTAGGAGGCCAATATGACTCCATCAGGAGCTTTTTAAAGACCTGCAAATCAGAAAAGAATCCTACAAAAAGTGGAAACGTGGACGAATTGTTAAGGAGTACGAAAGAACAACACAAGCATGTAGAGAGATAATCAGAAAGCTAAGGCACAAAATGACTTATATCTAGCGAGGGACATAAAAGGCATTATGAATAGGTTCTTTAGCAGCAGAGAAAGATGAAGGAAAGTGTAGGTCGTTGTAGCATGTCGGCTTTGCTCCTGGATTTTTGCACCACAGAAACTGACTCAGACGCCATCGGCTGCATACCCAGATACCATTTATTTGAGTTCTCTCCACCCACACCTTCAGGGGGCAAAGCAAGAGTGCTATTTACAATTTCCCCTCTGCTTTCCGCCCTCTTCACAGGTCTTTCTTCACTGAGACCTCTGCGATAACAGGATCAGTCAGCCCTGTGCCTCTCCCACTTGGCACTGCTTTCCTTGGACTCTTTAACAGTGTTGAGATGATGCACTAAATTGGCTCAGTATCTCACCCAGTCCACCAGCCTGATTAGCTATTTACCTTTAATTACCCCAGTCATCTTTGGGGGAGGGGAACTAATGGGTGTCAGCCTGATCAGCAAGCTCACCTGTTAACTCCCTACTCCCTGTCACAGGTCCTATACTTCTATGATTCTATTATTACTGCTCTCCTGCCCGTGTCACTGAGCAGTGATTACAGGCCTGAAGCTGCACTCCTCGTTCTGCATTAGGTAGGACAGGACTGAGTCCATGAACATCAGTCAATAACAAAAGTAGGCGAGCATATGGGAAAGGAAAAATGCAAAATTTTGACAATCTAATTTTCTTTTCTGTTTATTAGAGCTAGCCTGGGCTGTATGCCAGCCAATAATGTACACAATACTTCTGGTATTATGTATGCACAATTCATTAAGAGTAAAGCACTCTAGTTTCTTTTATTACATTTTGTGAGAAGTAAGAGATTTTGCTGAGTGTCACACAACAACAGGAATTTCTATGGAAGTTGTTCCTGGCTGTGTAACTGCAGTACTGTGTGTATCATCACATCCTCTATAGTTGTAGTTAGGTTTCATTGCAAGCGTCCTCAGTGTCACAGCTGCCCCACCACTACACAGTAATCTTGGCCACAAGGGACCATCTTTTCCAGAAAAGAGAGGCAATTTAGCCTCCATAACATATCAGTCTCCAACGTGTCTTCAAAAGACCGTCAGTTGTGATGAATTATGTATAATATTGATGTGAGAGGTTGCCCACCAGGGAATGGGTTGACATTAACAATCTCATATCATTGAGGGCCTCAGATCTCAAATCCTCATGGACAGAAGATACACTAGTTCTTCGCTCACTTGTTTGTTTCCAAAATGATCCTCTTCCATAGTATGTTTTTAAAATTTGATAAAGTGTGTAACAAAACCCAGGGAACACCCCTGTAGCGTATACATTGCATATAAAACAATGACCAAAGTAAAATATTGAAGAAGCAGGGCATCATTAGTAAACTTGAGCATTTTCAACTATATTTTCAGCTAAATGCACATTTGCAAATGCTTTTTTTTGGAGGACCCCACCCAGTATTATTATATATCTGTATAGATAAAATAATGTAACCAAAATCTAGCACTCTTTCAATTCAGTTCCAATAGTGGGAAGTAAACGAGGATGTGTGTAAATATGTGGTAAACACTAATGTGAGTTATTCAGACGAAATGGGGGGATAATACACCTTTATGGAGTTCCTCAAGAAGCATGATGCTGGATTTTCCAGTACCTATTAATCCTATTTTTGTAATGCCATAATCATTACTCAGCTATATTACAGATGATTGTTATGAGATGTTACACACAATCCCATAATATATATGCAATATCCATCTTGCATGCCAGCACCATGCATCTGATCATAGGTTAGTTTAGAGTGGCATATATGACTGAGACAGTTCTGAGATGTCATTTTTTTAGAGTAAAAACTTTGCCTCCTCTAGCAGAATGGTTACCAACCTCATTTTCTTGTGACAGCTACTAAAGGTCATAACATCTAGCATTCTTTCAGACTGGGACACAGTCAATCAATCAGCAAAGTTGCACTCTAAATTCTTGGCCAGATATACTGTCCAGAAATGGAATTCTGTATAAGTTCAATCTACACAGTGTCGTCTAGAACAGTGGTTTGAGAGGTGGTCAGGGGTCCAGGACCCACTGAGGTGCAGCAAGGAGGCTTCAGAGGGTCCACCAAGCAGGGCTTCAGGGGCCCAGGGCAGAAAGCCAAAGCCCCACCACCTGGGGCTGAAGCCCTGGGCTCCAGGCTACCGGAGGCTGAAGTTATTGTAATTCATGTAATCACATTTTGCTGTAAGTGCCTGGTAATTGGCAATACAAAATTGTAATGTCATCAAGGAATATGTCTTCTAGCGAAAGAGACTGAAGAGTTTCTAGAGCCTGACATAGGGCATTGCTCTGGAATGATGTTGATGGCCACAAGAGTTTACAGCATCCACCATGGTGTCCCTTGCTGGGAACATAACATTTCTTGTCTGCATACTTGCATGTCAGGGCTACGATGCCAGGGTTTGACAGGCTGTTTTAGTGGGGTCTACGATGGCTTTGTTAGTTGGGAGGGTGATCTTCAAAGAGGATAGAGTGGAGAATATCAATGACCTGATGTATGTCCTTGACCTCCTCCCTCCTCTAGTGGTATGTGGAGGGTATCCGCTACTCTTTTTGCCAGCTCCTGGAACAGACGGAAATCATTTGACATCGACGGTGGTGAAGGCATGACCTTTTTGTCCGGGGAAGAGGAGGATATGACTTTAGGTGTTACCTCCTCCTCTGTGTTCCCTTCTTGCTCCTCTGTCTTCGAGGCTCTGATGCCCTTGATTCTGTGACCGAAGGAGTGTGCCTGGAGGGTTGTTGGGTATTGCTTGAAGCTTGTGAGGTAGGATGTCAGTATGCCACCCAAGATACCCAGTATGGCCATTATGGTGGCAAAGGGCCTGGTGGAAGTGCCCATGGGTGACTACCAAAATGGTGAGGCACTACTCAAGGAAGAAGTAGTAGATACCAGTTCAATTCCCCCTTCTGCCTGATGCGGGATTTGAACAGGAATTTCCTACCTCTCATGGGTGTACCTTGGGCTATTGGCTATTCTTGTGTGGAGCTGCCACACTGCCTCCTTTTGAAGCTGTTACTTATTTATACAAAAGTAACAATAAAATAGACACTGGGCCAGAGAGTGAGAATGACTCTACAGCCCTGTGGTTAGGCCATTCACCTGTGAGATGGGATACTCCTATTTTAATCCTTTCTCATCAGAGGGGGGGGATTCTCCCACATCCTGGGTGAGTTCCTTAACCACCCCACTAACACTCATCAGGAAGGCTTCCATCTCCTTCTCTTTTACACAGTTAGGTATCACTGCCCCTGTTCTTGCTAGAAATAGCTTACATGCCTGACTCCAGGTTCCTGGCTCTCTATCCCAAGCAGAGATAGGGGGCTATCTCCCAGATAGGGATGGGGCTTATGACATATCCTCTTCCCTGACATCTCCTATTGACTAGGTTACATGGCTTCCCACCTAGTATGTTGGTTTCAGTGGGTACCATTCTTAGGCAACTCGGTTTCCCCATGCATTGTATAGAGAGCCTAGCACCTAACTTGGGTGTCTAGAGCATCTAAGTTTCTTAACGGACCAGGCCACAAACCTCAGTCATTTGAACCCATAGCTAAACCCACTGAAATAGCTGGTGGGGCAACACGGGCTGAAGAGAGAGTAAGTAAAGACAGAGACACACACATTGACATACTCTTCACATCAGTTGTAAACTCCACTATCCTCCAACTTTCTTGGTTCCTTTCAGGACATCTTTATTATGTAACCAGGCACAGTTTTGTTTTGTTTGTTCCTGTTGGGCGATTACATTGGAAAAGGCAGATCTTTACCCCGCTCCTTTTTGCTGGAGGACATTAGCAAGATCCTTGGAGTATCTGCGTGGTACTATGACAGGAGAGCGAAACCTGAATGCAGCTCGTGTCCTAGTCTCCAAGGCCCCAATTCACCTGAGCATGTGTGTAACTTTCAGCCAATGCCCATGTACTTGAGTGCCCTGCTGTATTGGGGTCCAACTGGTGGCTCAGGTGACAAATCAGCCAGATAAGAGCTCCAAGATCTTGCAGTATTCTTCCACTCATAAAGACAGAAATGAGCACCTAAAAAAGGTAAATTAATCACATAATGAAAAAAATTGAAACTCTGGGTTTTGTATCATATAGCAGTGTTAAAAGGCTTCTTTTTGTCTGGCTGCTTCAGAATTCACTCTTAAAATAACCTGTTGAGTAAATAGCCCCCTATTACTGCGATAGCCAAAATATACCAGTAATGACTATATGTTTTTAGAGTAATTCTCTCTAGATAATCAACCTAGCAGAAAAACTTAGCTTTTTTCATACCTCCTTTATGTAATGCCATCAGTAATGAATGCTTTAGAATTGGAACATAGTTTTGATTATCTGGCCATTACTTTTGGTTTCTGGAGCTCAGAGACAGCTGGATTTTTATAAGCTCACCCTGCTGTATTGAAGATAACAAATATAATACAATAATCAAACTTCTGTAACATGGAACACAGAAGGGGTGTGCCTATAGATCTATCTATACAGACATACACAGACCACCATCAAGGAATTTTATCTTCAGAGAGAGGGATATAGAAATAATTTGCACAATGCTTCTATTCATTATTCATACCCAAAAGAAAATATGTTTTTTTCAGTATCAATATTTAGGCTATGCATTAGGGAGTGAACTTAAAGGTAATTACATTAAATTATATAAACTTATACCACCATGAGGTTTACTAAAGCCTGAATTAATAAAAATCACAGCATCACAAGAATACTACATTTAAAAAACCTAAAAATAACCCAGTGAAGATGGTGGAATAGGAAAAAAATACTAAACAAATAAGAAATCACACTAAATCCTACAAGAAACATAATTTGATGCATCACATTAAAAAAGTTAAAAGACAGGGACAACTTGGTTTATTTACAAAGGACCTGAGAATAAAAATAAAAGAACCTGCAATCAAAGGGAAGGAAGGAAATAAAAATAAAGTCAGGCTTGCCAGGAAAAGATAAGGAAAGTAAAAAAGCAGAATGAGTTAATGAAAACCAAAAGGGTTTTACAAATATGAAAGGAGAGAAAAATAAAAAGGACTAGAGAGAAATATCATGTGTTACTAAGGGAGAAGAGAAAAAATCAACTATTATCCTAAAATGTTTTTTTTTTTTTTTTTTAAAAAAATCAACATTTAACAAGGAAAAAATAAATCAAGGATTCAGGCAACGAGAAAATAATTGACTTTGTCCATGGAGCTGTTGATTAAAAAGGTCACTATGGGAACATTAGGAAGTACGGAATATATAAAAGTGTCAGCAAATCTGAATGTTATGCATGCGGGTGGTAAGAAGGTGGTGGCCTCTGCGTACCAAGGAAAGGACATATTCAAGAGATTCAGCAGTTGTACACTACTCTGGGTTCTCCCCAAACCCCAGGAGTTCACTTTATTTATGTTCTCCACAGATGGAGCTACAGAAGGGGCACATGTCTAACATCTCATCTAAATTATTCCTACCAGGGGCTCTATAGGGAGTTCCTGGGTGAGTTTAAAGTCCTGTATTAATGCTGGTTTTGCAACATCAGTGTATGCCTTTTTGTGACAAAAAAAAAAAATCAAAATGAAATAGCATCTGAATAAGGAGCTAGCACTGAAGGGAGTCATACAGTTCCTTTACTGAATTACTGGCAATTGCTTTACGGTATTCTTACCAGGAACAGAGGTCTACAGAGGTATCAGTATATATAAAGAAAGAAAAGTAATTTGTGGTGCTAAACTTCAAGAAAGGAAGACTGTTATCCTGGCAATTACCATCTGCCTTCAGTCTTCAGCACAATATGGAAACAAATACAGCATTCAGACTCTGATTCAGCAAAGCACTTAAAGCACATGGCTAATACACCAGAGCAGTCTGCATAAGAGTCTTTGAACACCTTATCACATGGAAAGTGGCCCCATGTCAGCCACAAATAGGCCACTATGGAAGAGGCTGGCCAGTGTATGGGGCCACTGGATTGATACTTATTCAGATCAAATTGACCAAAACAGAATGGGAGCACAGGTGTGCAAAGGGGTAATGCCCCTTATTCCTTCTTACGTACCAGACAAGCGATGATGGACATTGCTGAGTCCCTGTAGCACGTGCATAGGCTGGAAAAGTATATTCTGCTTTCCCTTATGACCCTCGCCCCTGCTCACCTCCCCATTGGGCTGTGTATGTGTGTGTGGTGTTTGTGTGTGTAAGGGTGAATTCCATCGTGTTATAACTACTATATATATTATAGCAAATCCAGGTAGGATAAGAGCCTCATTGTCCTAGGCTCCATACAAAGACATAGGAAGGCATGGTCCCTGCCTGAAAGAGTCTGTAATCTAAGATGACATGATAAATGGATGTAACAAACAAGGTGGGGGAGCAGGGAGGGATGGGGGATCGAGGTAGTGATATGAATAAATAGCTGTGTAAACAATAGGCTACAATATACATGACTTGATGGTTCAGAGATACTAAAAACTGTATAAATATACGAATATACATTATTCAATGAATTTGGGCACAACCCTACTATGCAGACCACCAGAACCAGGAGAAGTAAATGGTACAAATTCAGAAAGAAGAAATCATACCAAAGCTGATCACCTTTAGACAGAATTACAAATAATTCAGCATTGCAGTGCAATGCTAAATTGTACTTGACAAATTCATTCTAATTGGCTTACATACAATGGGTGAGTTCACTACTGGGCAAAAGAACAGTCAATTGACTGCCTTCATTTTCCATTCCCAGCCAATCGATGCCCGCCTGCCCACTCAGAATAGGACCGGATAGCAAATAGTGATCGATCTATCAGGGATCGATTTATTGCGTCTAGTGTAAACGCGATAAATCAATCCCCACTCTCTCTGCCTTAGACTTCTGTAATCCACCAAGACGAGAGGCAGAAGCGGAGTTGATGGGGGAGCGGTGGTAGTTGCCCCTGCGCCATAAGGATGCGAGGTAAGTTGACCTACGATACATCGACTTCAGCTATGCTATTCTCATAGCTGAAGTTGCATATCTTGGGTCGACCCCCCCCACATGGTAAACCAGGGCTTAGATAAAGCACATGAGTGCTTCACCTAGATCTCTTGACTAAAGTAGAGTGATTTGAGAGTCTGAAGGGAATCTGCATCCAATTCTCAGAAGACTGCTGCATAGGACCACTGACGTGGATGGGAATAAGTGGGTGCAAATGTAGATATTCTTTTAGCTGGGTGAGGAATTCTGGGGTCCCAGAAACAGGAGAAAAAAACACGAAAGAAAACGAACCATCCAACCTCCTGAGCAACAGTTGATTTCAAATGGCTCTCATCACCAAAGCAACTCTGCTGCTCTTGAACTGAAACAGGTGAAGTAAGAGGAAATAAGCAGCTGTTTTCATTTACAATGAATAGAGAACATTGCCTCCCCTCTAATTAGTGCAATTCAAGCACTAAGTTAAACATTTCTGTTGGTTTCAAATGTAGGTATAAACATTTTATAAAGGTAATGCCAGACAAAGGAACTGGGGGTGGAC
The DNA here is from genome assembly GCA_007922305.1 of Dermatemys mawii. Taxonomy (NCBI): domain Eukaryota; kingdom Metazoa; phylum Chordata; order Testudines; family Dermatemydidae; genus Dermatemys; species Dermatemys mawii. The sequence continues at coordinate 56,049,923 of ML677334.1, forward strand.
GGGAAACAGTTCAGGTTGTAAGTGTTTAGCACTTACCATCTTGTCAGTACAGATTTATAGAGTATTTATGAGTCAGAAGGATCTGAAAGCAATTTACAGCTACTGCACTGCCATTAGCTGGATCAGCAACTGCTCTCGTGAAACCTGCAGGAGGTAGTTAAGGGATCCGTTCATGTAGATTCTGCCATGTCATTCTGTTCATATGTGACAGGCATGCAATTTTCTCCTTTGTGGAATGAGCAGCTGAGTTCATATCCAAGCCCTAAGAACCTCAGATGATCCAAAGAAAGCCAGATCCATCCCTACACAGGCACTATGTATCCATGTTGGCTCTGTCTCCCCACTGATCACTCCCTGGCAATATGGCTCTAATGGATCCATGCTACAATGGAATCCCCTGTTAGGAGAATAGACATTGTGGCGAGGCTGACATGGGGAAGATGACATGGCATTACTTTTTGCCAGGAATTTTCAAACAATATGGAGTATATGTAGGGGGAAATATATGTTCTCCAGCTGCAAACCCACCACCAACCATGAGGCTGCCCATTCTCATCTTCCCAGATCCCAACCCCACAGAGGACCTCTAAAGGGCCTGGAGTAAGGGATGGTGCTAGAGAGATGGCTGACCAACTCCCCTTCTGCAGATAAGTCACAGATCCTGGAGATCCCTGAATGAAATATGGAAACATAATCTACCACCATCCTTTTAGGGAGGGAAGAATAAACTTGAAATTCAGGAGAAATGTAAGCAACCAAATAGAGTTAATATGCTTTGTCTTGTAAAATATGTTGTGAAATCTTCAATGGCCACAATTGCCGGGACCTTTCTTTTGTCCAGAGCAATGAGTTTTATATCCTTTACTGCTAGAATTCCAAAGTAACTTTAGATTGAATTGTGTGATTACTCTGATCAAGATAAATGGATATATCTCATCTCAATGGATGTATGTAACTCCTATCGCTGTTCGTAAGAGCTCTGCATTCAGAGAGAGAAGATGCCCATCCTATTCCAAAAGAAAAATGTGACACAGAATAGTTGTAGTGTACAAGTTTGGGCATTCTTCAAATTTTCCCTACTATTCTTGTATTTAATGTCAACAAGGTGAACATCTTAGACTGACTTTTCATTTCTTAGCTACTTGGAAAATCAGCAAAAAAATTGGCTACTATAATTAAATACATTTCTGTGTAAATTACAGCTGCTGGGAAAGCAATGACAATTATTGTATGTTAATAGGGACCTTTTGCCTACCTGTATTATTTCCACGTATAAATCTAGCTTCCTGAATCATGACAACTTTGCCCACTTATGAATAGGCCATCATGTCTTCATTCGCTCTTTTTCAACTGTTTATACATCTTTCCCCATCTCTCAGTAATAAATATACACACGTTTTTAATACAGGAAAAAGCTCATTGCTAACTTTCACACCTTATTTAAAAATTAAACGTTCAGAGTTAGTTATGATCAATTACAACCATCCAAACACCTAAATAAAATAGCCTGGAATGTGGAGACTAAAGGGATCCATTGTGATCCCATGCACAGCTATGCCAAAGTTTCCTGCTCCATGATTTCAATGTGAGCAGGATTGGGCCATAAAATGAACAGGTTCATGAGGAGCCCATTTAAGAAAATACATGGTCTGTTTGGTAATCCCAATGATAAAGGACGGGCTAAAGATAAAGCTCCATTACTTAGATTGCAGGCTACACCTTTAGAACTTGTGTCCGAATCCTGTAAAGAACCTATGAATGCAGGAAATGTGTACAGAAGGCAACGGGGCTGAAGAACAGACTCCTCAGCCTCTACATGTAGATGTTGTGGGGACCTACAGGCTTTGTCCCATTGACCTACACCAGAGCAGAGACAGCTGCCACACTATATAAGGGAAATAGAGACCTCCACTGCTTGATTCTCTCCGAGAAAATGTGACATTTCTGCTAAGTTTTGAGTCTCAGGTGCTTTTCAGAATTTGGCTCTTAATGTCTGGAAAAGCCTGGATTAAAAATGGGCAGCAAGTAAATGAATTTCTGTGCCTACTACATTCATTTGCTTTGTAAATCAATTGTTAGGTTCAAAGTCTACCTAGTAATTATTACCCACCAAGTAGTACTTTTTACAGATCTCGTTACTATACTGATACCACTGTATGATTTTAAGGAACAATTTGAATGGCTTGATCTCACTTGTATGGGAGTATGGATGCTGACTTCAACATGAGCAAGGTTAGGCATTGGGTGATTTGCCAGGAACTGCAAAGCCCTTCCAACCTATTATATTTATATAACCCAGTATCACAGTCATCCCATTATTAAACCAGAAAGTACTAGAGAGCATGCCAGTCTGATTCTTTGGAAAACATATGTTAAAAATGAAGAGCTATCCATACATTTGAAATGAGAGTTTGGAAGGTTTTGCCTTAATGGTAAAACCACAGTGTATTCCTATTTCATTTCGGCACTTTGCTTCCAAACTTTGAACAAAATTCAGATTTCTTCTAGCCTAGATACAATTTATTCACAGATCATGTGTACTGAATGATGAAAAACTGCACACACTTTTTCACTATTATTCATAGGTAGTCGTAGTCTTGTATGTTTTTTTTCTTTTTTTGCTACCATTAGAGCTGCTAGAGAGCAAAAAAGTCCAAAACAGCCACCACATCAAAAATTAGCATTTTATTCAGAACGTTGGGGTCAGAGGTGTATCATTTATATTCTGGTACACAATACAGAGGCAAAGCTGTTGTCGGAAGTCTCTCCAGTTCAAAAGCTCCTTTTTCCAACATACTGTATATTTACTAGTACCACCACTATCAGGCCACCCCTATCTTCTTTTTGGTACAAATTATGTAAAATTGTTTGTGCTAAGAACTTTTCTCCCTCCCCAAACCAAAAAAAGTAAAATAAAAAATAAAAAATAAAATTGAGTACTCTAACTACAGTTCAACAATTGAATCAATGTCACTTGTTTGCAACCTGTTTTGTAAATACTTTATCCATAACAAAAAGATATAAACATGCAAAAACCTGAATCCATAGTCCAAATAATACATACACATGTTCTGAAGTTTCTGCACTTCCCAATAGACTATGCCAATAAAACATTATGTACACATACCATTTTTACAGTGAAGTGAAAAAAAAAACAGTACCAGAAATTTTTTAAAAAAAGTGTACATGGATTAAGACCAAAATGTGTCTAACATTCTACCATAAGGAAAAAAAAAATCAATTCTGCTACAAACTGGTGATATGAAAACTCCCTTTATTTGCAACCAGCTGCATAAGTTTTAGAATTTTAGTGAAAAAAACCCTAGCATCTAAAACTAGAAGTAATGTACATTTTTCAATCTCATGGTCTTCTCCCCCAGATAATAAAATGGCTCCATGAGGGTTTTTTTTTGTTTTGTTTTTTTAATTTCCTTATTTTAATAAAAGCAATGCAATGTAACAAAAGCATGTTGAAGCATACTGTGATTTAATTTACTCCTCCCCACCCCAACATATTTTGTCTTTTTAATGCATCATTTCAGAAATCAGTACCATTAAAGCCTTAAACATAAAACTAATTCCGATCTGTAAAAGGTACAAAAAGGCACATAAAATCCCAGTGCTTCTGTACTGTAAAATTCAAGTGTAACTGAGCTCAGTATTTTTTTCCAAACAGCATTGGATTACTGATATTCCCACTGAGCCCAAATTGGTTTGCAGCCTATGCCAAAGCCTTCAGCAAGCACTTGTGCTAGTAGACTACAAAGTTAAAGCCTAGCTTCTGTATGCTTTTTGGGAATATCAGTTGAAATGTTTGTACTTGTCCAAAAACAAAGTTCACTTTGAAGTTCAGTCATCACCTCCACCATACATATCAGCAAGTTTCTTGAAACGTGGGCCCCAGTCATTTAGGTAGTCATAGTCTTGCTCACCACCACTACTTGAGGAGTTAAGAGAGCTCAAAGATCCAGCAGTGGAGCCACTACCTTCATAGTCAAAGACTAGGAGGGAGTCATATGGTGGGGCTGTAGGGTCATTGTCAGCTGCTTTAAGTCCCTGAAATGAGGAAAAAAGAAGAAAGAAAAAATTCTGTGTGTGAAACAGGGAGCAAAAATGTAACAAAAATCTCGCAATTCTATCACATCCACTGAAAGCTGAGAAAACCAGATATTTGCTCTTATCCATTTCCTCATATTTCAGCTAATGAAACAGCATTCATATTTTTGAAACTTCAAAAATATAAATAGTGAGTCTTCTAGTATTATGGTCAAGTTTCCAGCATTAGCCGATTTTGAGTTTAACTGAACATATGGTTACACATCTTTCTATTGCAGTAGCTATCGAATGGGGATTAGGTGCTCTACAAACCAGCATAGACATTCCCTGAGCCAGAGTGCTCACAATCCAAGATACAATAAGGATCATCACTTGGAGAAGAACTGAGGTATGGACAGTTTGATGATAACATGAACAAAACTACAAACCATTGGAGTCAGGAATGTGGAGGGGTAAAAAAAGGGAAAGGTTACAGGACAGATAAGCATGTTTGTATAAATTAGTTACAACAGTGGCCTCACATGGTCCCCACCTAGCCACTGAAAGACAGCAGGCCTTTGGTTAATCTGCACATCACAAGACACTGGTAACTCCATAAATAAGTAATTGGGAGATATTTAACTTCACTCCTGCTCCCTAATTTTCAGCACTCAGGTCACCTACCTCTAAGGCCCATCATGAGGAAGAGAGCATTAATACATAATGACCCAGGCTTTATGAGTTTTACAGCGACCACACACAAACTCTCGTATATCACTTCACAAGTGCAAATTATAAATTTTACAAGAGATCAAAGCTACATGTATGATAAAAATCTAGACATGTGTTAATGTTTTTTTCAATTATTGATTCCTTGTGCCTTTGCTTCAAAGTCTTCAATCTACCAGACAGTCCAAAGACAATCCATAATTTTAAAATTCCACTTCTAAGCCTGAGCAATATAAATTAAAGAAACCCAGCACCCTGGGTGTCACCATAATCATCAATGGATCTCGAAGGTTTGGCAAAGTAGTAGTAATAAGACAGATCTGGCAAATACAACAGCCTAGGTTTGTGGATGGGGCTTATTTCAAGGCAGGGATAACAGACAGCTGTTGCCAATCTCATTTTGGAGGGATGAAAATATTTCATTTTCTGAGGACATTTTGAAATAAATACAAAGCCAGGCATGACTTCTGTTTTCTTTTGTGGATGAAGGATTTCAGTTATCAACATCCTGAAGATGATTTAGAAGATCACTTCTATAGCTTGTCCTAAGGAAGTAAGTGACTTGAATTTCACTTTTAGGGAAAAGGTCCTGAAGGGTTTGGAGTACATCCCAGGATTTGGCTTTTAATGAGAGACTGTATTTTGGTGAAACAATTTGATGCGTTAAAGAAAGATGTTGTGTCCATTCGTATCTGCCAGCCAAGTAGAGAGCCAGAATGCTCCATGACTTTAGCAGCAGGGCTCCTCAGCTCATGGGATACATCTTCAAATGAGCTGCAAGCAGAAGCAGATTAAGGTCTCCTACCCTTGTCCAGAACAAGTGGTGGGCCCCGTGCCAGAACTGTGGCCCTGCCCCTCCCCTTCTGCCTCTGGCCCCACCTACAGTTCCATCCCATTCCACCATTCCGCCCCTTTCTCCTGCAGCCCTGCCCCCGTTTTGCCCACAGTCCTGCCCCATTCTGCTCTCCTCCTCCACTGTAGCCCCATGACCACAGAAGCTCTGTCCCTCTGACATGAACCAGAGGCCACAGTGGGGAGTGAGAGTTGAGTGGCTACAAAGAAACTTGTGATTTAGAGGGTCATGGCAAGACCATGGGAGACCATGGCTACGTGCCGGACATTTCTCCTCAGCAGCTAGTGGGTGGGGGATTAACAAAGCCATTGCTGAAAATGACTACAGCCAAGGCACTCCTCCCTTGAAGTTAGGGCAGAGCAGGGAAAGAAATCTCTTTTTTCCCCCCTGCTCTCTCTCCAAAACAATTTTTCCTGGTGCTCCCTGCACCATCTTCTTACCCAGGTTTAAGCCCAGAAAGCTCAGTCTAGCCTTACAGAGTTTAGAAGGTTAAATTAGCACCCTTTGCTAGTGTCTCAGAGATACTGAAAGGAACGGCCACAGAGGCTCAACAAAGAGGGTTGAAGTCTGGAAGACAATATAAATAGAGTCACCATCTTCAGGGGTTTTCACCCATGCAGATTCTTCCACTGGACATGCAGTATTTTTTCAAGGCCTTCAGCTGAAGTATCTACTTTGGAAGCTACTGTCCACAGATAAATTGACGGTCAAAATGCTACAGGGCTTCGTGAAGAATTTAAGAGTGAGGGCCCTGTCGAGCCTCTCACTCTGAAATTTGCCCTTACAAATTTCTCTGAGAACAGCTTCCTGACAAAACACATTATCTGCAAGATTGAGTATTTCCTTGCAAATTATCCCTTTTCAGTAAAGGTCATTCAAAATGGTTTGACATGGCATGGTGTAGGTCTAATCATGTGACATAACAGCCTATTGCATGGGCGTTGATTTTTCTAGAAAACACCCCAGTATAGCTAAATCAGTTAATTAGGCTGCATGTTATGTATAAGAAAAGAAACACCAGTAAAACTATGCACCTGATTCTCTATTGCCTTGGGTAACCATTCACAATTATGCAAAATGAGTGTACAGAGCTACCAATGTGATTAAATAGCATGTTATGCCCACTTTGCATGAGTGTACAGGACCACACAGGGCAGCAGAGAACCTGGCTCAGGATATTTCATTTTTGTATATTTATGATACTAATAACCTCAGCCAAGAACATTTCTAGAATTTAAATACATGCTTTGGGTTGTACAACATCACCAAGCTGGTAATTAGTAGCCAGCACTCAAGTCATCTTTTCAAATGATCTAACGAGGATAACTGGTAGCCTTTGTTATATTTCTTTTCTCAGTTTTCCATCCTGATACCTATAATAAGGACAAATGAGTCCATCATCCTATATGTCTGTAGCTGGAGTGCAATGTCTTATCTGGTCCAACTTCAAAGCTCTAGTCTTTTTTGTTCATTTCTGCTCTTGAAACAGAAACACAATTTTACTTACTGAGCTATATATAGCTGGCTCTACATTGTTGAATGTTCTTCTTTTCAGTCAGTCCCTTAAGCTTGCTCAGGGCTACAGACTCCCATCCTTGTGGATGTAGGTAACAGGGAAGGAAGAGAAATCCTGCTTCAGCTGAAGAGGTTATGTGGAAAGTATCAGAGCTATCTTGTAAAAGCCATTCACAATGCTGGCCTAGAGCAGAAATTCTGGAGATATTCCTACAGTTTTCACAGTTGATTCACTCTCAGAATGGCCAACTTGTGAGTCTGACTCTAGGATACTAGCTTAATCGGTAACTGTAGAAGTTCTGCCAGGCACCAGCCATCTATGGCATGAAGCTAGGCTTACAGACTAAACAATCTCCTATTATTTTCAAGTTGATACTTGGATTTTCCTGGTTCAGCATTTATTGCTGGCAAGGATGAAATAAAATTGTTGCTGTGCCGTTGAGTTTACAGGATAAAACGACAATGAAAAATTCACTGTTCCAGAGGCTGTATTAATGTGCAAACTGTTTCCTTGAGAAAAGGTACCAAGAGGCAGCATTATGGAGATATCAACATAGTTAAGCTTAAGTTGACATTTGCACTTAAAGCAAGGTTAAAAATCCCTCTATTTTATCTTCTAATTCTCCAAATTTAAAGATGGTAACCCTTGGGAGGACAAGTGAATTTTCCACAATATATCCTTGGCAAATTATTTACTAAGTTTTACAGAAGAAATTTAAAATGAGACAATTTCACCTTCCCATTTCTGAATACAATCACCACACTAATACACTCTGCCTTGTACTTCTGTTGTCTGGTGCTGTTTCTATGACTAGCTAGCTCTCCATGCCTTCATCAGATGTGTTCATTACCAAGAGGAGTCCCTGTCTAAAGGAGCCAGTAAGGTCATTTGGACTGGGATTTCCCATCTGAAGAACAACAGGAGGTTTGTTAGATTGATAAGCTGCCTCAATAGTGGAGATGTAAACCCTACTCAGACAAATTTGGCTGCAATGTTCTTCTCTTCCTGCCATGCCCCAGATCCTGTTACTCGGAGGAGGCATAAAGGAGGAAGAGGAATTTGCACCTAGAGTTGACCGAAGAGGTTCAGCAACCTTATGTTTACATAAGTAAGAACACATAGTGCTTTCATTTTATCTATTGTTACCCAATGACAGGAAAGGGTAAACTACAGAATACTGAACAGGAATGGGGAACACTGATTCTCTAATGTTCTGAATTCTAGTTCTTCATCAGATCTGAGAGATGTTTTGTGGTGCTGAGAGGGGGACTAGGAATAATAAAGAGAAGCAATGCAATACAATTATATGAACAGTTGTAACAATCTAAGAGTTGGTTTTTGAAGAGAGAGCACACTGAAAGGCTCCATCTTGCAAACAACAACACTGTCAACAACAATTTTACTTCAAAGTGAGTGGAGGGTCCACCGCATCTCATGGGATGGGACCTTTAGTTTGTAATTTACATTTAATTTATGTCAAGCTATGTCCTGTGTTGATTAGAAATAGATCTTTAGCCTCATGCTCTCCACCATAATACAATTTGTTTTAGATTTCTGTTCAGGAAAATATACCTTTAGACTGAATAAAGCTATTGCAATGTATGCGTAATTATACCGGTATGCTAATCCTTAAGTATTCTAAGTGTTAATAACGTTCCACTTTTTAAAAAACTCAAAATGGAATGCAGAATGTCTACAGAGGATTCCTAATAACACATGACTTATCTTATCAACTTGTTTGTACGCTGGACTGGAAGAAAAAGAGGTTTTTCCTTAAAATTAGAGACTCATCTATCCACTGAAACAGACAAAGCAAGCAAGTCCCAGTGGTAATTTTTGTTTATGCCTGCAAACCATATTATAATTGTAAGTCACAACTGGAATTCTTTTATTTTTGGAAAGTGATTATCTATTAAGCATAACTGCATAAATATTTTCAAAATGCTTGAATGTTTTAACAGCACTGCATATTTTAACAGTTGTTTTTAACTGACAAGTCATTAGGATGGTCCAGTACACTCAGTTACATATTCTTCATCAAATTAGGCAGATTTCCTTGCATGTTACTAGAGTTATTTGGTGCATCTCAAAAAAGATACATTAGAAATGGAATAGATACAGAGAAGGGCAACAAAAATGATTAAGGGAGTGGGAAATCTTCCATATGAGGAGAGATTAAAAAGAGTAGGACTGTTCATCTTGGAAAAGAGATGGCTAAGGGAGATATGATAAAGGTCTATTAAATCATGACTGGTGTGGAGAAAGTTAATAAGGAAGTGTTATTTATTCCTCCTCCTAACACAAGAACCAGGGGTCACCCAATGAAATTAATAGGCAGCAGATTTAAAACAAAAGGAAGAATTTCTTCACACAGTGCAGTCACCCTGTGGAACTCCTTGCCAGAGGATGTTGTGAAGGCCTAAACTATAACAGGGTTCAAAAAAAAAGAATTAGATAAGCTCATGGAGGAGAGGTCCATTAATGGCTATTAGCCAGGGTGGGCAGAGATAAAACCCCATGCTCTGGGTGTCCCTAGCCTCTGGCTGCCAGAAGCTGGGACTGGATGACAGGGGATGGATCACTCGATGACTGTTTATTCTGTTCATTCCCTTTAAGTACCTGGCATTGGCTACTGTCACAAGACAGGATACTGGGCTGGATGGGCCACTGGTCTGACCCACTATGGACATTCTTATGACTAGGAAGCTAAGCCTTGCACTGCCAGCATTTTTGTAAGATTCTCGGCGCAGACAGCAGAATGAATGGAAGAGGCTTGTACAGAAATTCAAAGTTCCCATATGCGAATGCACATTACAAAGTTCTGTTCTAGAGACCATTTTTAAGATGCTGGTAGGGACAAAGGGACTGTGTTGCCAATTCTGGTTAAGAGAGTTTAAACTCTTTTGCATTCTTTCCTACTAATTTCTAGTATTTCTCCCAACAGCTTTTCACCCGTGACTTGACTGTACAGAGTATCCACTCTGATGACTGACTGCTGTTCATGATGTAGGCACAACCTCCTTGTAGCCACTGAGTTAGAGACCTTGTCCTTGAAGCAAATAACATAAAGGCCAATAATTTACATAAACATTGAGTGGACCTGTCCAAAATCTGAACCCAGTCAAATTCGCACAAAGCGAGAATAATTCTCTGAGGTCAATAAGCCACCAGGTTACCATAAGTATATTTTCCTGAATAATGACAAGGAATCCTTTTGATCCTTAGAGCTACACTTTGTGAAGCTGGTGATCCTGCAACATCTACCACTATCTATCACTATCTACCAGACTGGTGATGAGGGCTTCAAAGAACTTCCCAAAAGATGTCTTTTGTCTTAAAGACTCAGTGATTTTTTGTATATAAATCTGCGTGAGGGCTACTCCTGTTCTGACTTTAGAGACCTGTCGTAGTTCAAATAAATGTATGAGATTTTTATGATTTTATTTAAGATTTTAATTTTAACTGGGACTTCCCATTGGGAGCCTGCCGTGTCCTGCAAGGAGGAAAGTAGGGAAAACATCTAATTTTGTTTGGTGGGAAGGTATCTCCCCTTAGTTTTGCCATGTTTACTGCCTTGCACCTATAATATTAAAGCACTCCGGGAAAAATCTGAGTGTAGGGCTCTCAGGTCATTGCTGAATGAAGAGACCTTGCCCTCCTCAGAAGCACTGCCACAGGGGAGAAAGGAACTCTTTTGTTGTAGTTTCTCATGAGTGACTGCTGCCACAGGAGTGACTGTGCAAATGGGGGTGAGGTTGCAATACCCTTGCCATGGGGCCCTGGCAATCACCTGAAAAGACATCTTCCTGCTTCCCAAGCTCATTAATATTCATTTGAGTGCTTAAGGAAAGACTTATGAGCATTTGGGGCTTTGCTAAATAAGACATTAAGGGTATGTCTTCACTACCTGCTGGATCGGTGGATAGTGATCGATCCTTTGGCGATTGATTTATCGCGTCTCGTTAAGACACGATAAATCGATCGCCAACAGTGCTCCCGTCGACTCGAACTCCAGCTCCCCGAGAGGCACAAGGCAGAGTTGACGGGAGAACTCGCTGTCGACCGCTGCTGCTGGCAGGTAAGTTGACCAACGTTGACCGACGTTATTCACGTAGCTGAAGTTGCATATCTTTGGTCGATCCCTCCCCCTACTGTAGACCAGACCTAAGTGTTTTGTGAACAGAAAGAGACTTCCCACTGCTGAAAAACAAATTAAAATTGAAACTATAATAGTTCAGGAGAAGTCAAACTTCCAACTTGTTGAAGAGGCAAAACTTGAGGAAGATGGTCATGGCTTAGTCTGAAGAGCCCCAGCAACAACATTGGACTGTTTCCAGCTTCCATAAAGAAGTGATGTACCTCATTGTTTATGGCTGATCGGGGATGCCACGTGCTAGCATGATGCACTGGGTGAGGACTGCAGAAGAAATGTGCTGAAAACTTGAGTCTAAAATGCTTTCAGTATTAGAAAAGTAACTGTTATAAAGACTTCTTAAAAATAAAATTATGTGTTTCTGAAATTTATTACATACTCAAGGATCAGTCTACCAACCCTTACGTACATAGCAGTTAATGGTACCACTTACATTTGAAGAAGTTTACTCATGTGAGTAAGGGTTTGCAGGAACAGCTCCTTACATTGAAAAGTAAAAACAAACAAACAAACAAAAAGTGAAGCATAATAATAACAGGGCAGCTGGCCCCTTAAATGGAATTGGGCCCAGCTCTCCTATTCCAATCCAGAAGTGTCCTAGTTCGGTGTAAAGTCCCTAGAAATTTGAAGTGAGAGACACTCTAAAGGCAAGGGAGAGTTTAGAATGCTGAGTCCTTAGAAAGAATCCAGAGCTCTGAGAGGAGAAAGACCTCCGAGCTTCAAGGAGGGGAGGCTCCAATACAGGAAGCAGTAGAGCTGGTGAAAGTGGAAGGCAGTCAGGGACGTTACCTACAAATGTCCCCAGGCCAGAGAACCAGAGCCAGAGCAGCAGAGGGAGAAGCCTGCTGGTTCTTTCAGCAAGTGAGGCTGTAAGAGCCAGCTGAAGCTGAAGCCAGAGGGGTTGAGTCTGGAGAATGACAGAGGTGTCAGCCTGCTAATATTTCTGGGCATGTGGTGGAACCCTACCCAGGAAGAAAACAAGGTGGAGAAGCATCTCACTAGTGGGGTTGGCATGAGGAGCGTTGAGAGACACCAGAAGTGTATCTGAAAGTCTAAGTAAGGCAAAAGACGCTGGAGCTGTACTGTAGAGCTGGAGTGCAGTGAGGTGCTGGAACTGTACTTAGTGGGTTGGACTGTTGGGCCTTGAAAGACTCAATGTTTGGACTGTGTTAGGGAATTCTGGATTATGGTTGTGGGACTTCTGAAATAAATTAACCTTGGAGAAGAGCTATTATACATGAAGAGCTTGTGTGGAGTTTCTGGGGACTCCATCACGTGAGAGGCAAATGAGGAAGGCAGTCCAGTCATGCCGTGGCCTGCTGCAGAAGGGCAATCACCCAGGGCCGCTGTGTGACATTATGAAGGAGGATGCAGGCAGGCAGGCAATCCGCCCCTGGGCAGAAGACATCAGAAGACGGAAATCAAGGCAGGCAATCACTTGCACAGCCAACCTGAGGCCACGAGGAGAAGGTACCTTGAAGGTAGGTGCTCGGCCTCAATTTCCCTTTTCCATGGCCCCAGCATGTCCACATTCACAGTAAATCACAACTGGATAGTGTAACATCATTGTACAGCACGCAGAAACTATGTCACAAGAGCAGTTGGATGAATAATATGTAAGAAATAATTAAAATGGAGCTAGACCATCTCTAGCCCTTGTTTGGCTGTGCAAGTAAGTTAAGACCATCCCCAGAGAGGAGATGGAGACAAGGGACCCATGATGAATTTCACCTTTTTCCCCACTTGCTTCCATATTGTCCACAAGCAGATTGTGATTTTCTCAAATATTTATTATTTGAAATGTTAGCTGTGTGACTGGACACCTTGTCACATGGTTAGTTTCTGCCCCCGATTCAAAGAATGCTATTCTCTGAATTAGATTTCTAATGAATTCATCAAAAGTCAATACTAGCTTTCTCTCAATGGTCACTTAGAAATGGAGGTTTCTGTGTTTGTTCCTGAGAGTAAACTTGCTGCATCCAGCAAATATTCTAGCAAAGACAAATGAGGAATGAACATCCCAAATGAGATTTTGTTAAATAATTCAAATATTCACAAGAGCATTTTTGCAAAATTTTCCTAGCTCCAATCACCAGTCGCCTTACACTGTTTATTCAAGTAACAAAAACTTGAAAAAATCAGAGAATATAAATGACAAGTTATTCTTTAACACTTCTTCTGCCCAAAGTAATAAGCATAAAAAACACATTGAAATGTCTAATATTTTAAGTTCCACAAAACAAATGGCTTAAATATACCCGAATTTTTGGTGAATGATAATAATTAAAAAAAATATTTGTAGGCAAATATTTCTTTCATAACTGAAAATATCTTTTAAATTAAATTCTAAATCTTCATTCACTGTCAATTATTTTTCTACTTTATAAGAATCAAAAGGCAGAGAGCCTCTTAGAGACTCTTTGACAAGGAAAGTACTTAGAGCACTTGCGTAACATTTAATTTAGCTGCCCTACTCACTAATCTTGTTTGCTGGAACTCTTTTGGTCTTTTTCAAGGCACTGAATTTCCACTATTATCTGGTTTCAAAGGGTAATGTGTGCAGAAAATCAAAATGAACTTCTTCCATTATTAAATTAATCTGCATTAATAAAGGAATTTAGGCTAAATTATAATTTTGTTAGTCTATTTATTACTTGGAATCCATGGTATAATCCCTCTTGGAGATATTGTGGTTAAGGCTGATAACATAGTATGAATGCAATTAATACAAATGTACAGAAGTTAATTGACATATCTCCCCTTTCTATTTGAATGAGTTAATTAAATTTGTCTGCACTTAAAAAGGCCATATTTATTTCTATCTACCAAGGTCATTTTAACTGTATAAGCAAGTTTTAAAAAGTTATTATGTTCCAAACGTAACAGCTATTCATGCAGAGTGCAATTAGCAACATATAAAAGCCTATTGGATCCTGCAAGGAAACTATTTTTTCTCCTTTACCTCATTAATGAAGTCCCCGATATCCCCAGGATGAGGAGCAGCTGATCTGACTGGGTACTGAGGTTCTGCATGGACTGGTCTTTCATCAAGCCGTCTGATCCCCACAGGTTTGATGGCATCTGGTTCTATGGTATCGGGTTGCTGAAGCTGGCTTAAATCATAGTCCTGAAAAGAAGGAAACAAAGAAAATGGGTTCAGAGATTTTTCACAGGAAAATAAAATTAAAGGCACACATTCAGCAAAAGACATACCTTGCAAATCATAACATTTACTGAGAATGATTCTGTAGGTATCCTAATGGAAATTTGCCATTTACTTTCATGAATAATGAATAAAACCATCATTTCTTTTATACTCCATGTCTACCTTTGCAATAACATGTCAAATGTCTCCATCTCATCAGCTTTATAGTGCAGCTCATCAATTTTCCATTGAAAAACAAAGAACTGGAGTAGCACTATTAAGCGACTAAACAATTTGCCTAGTAAATGCTGATTTACAGCATATAGCACAGATACCAAATCTGCCCTGTATTTTTCAAACCAAAATAAATGCCAGACACCCTCATTCTGAGACATATGCAAGTGCAAAGTGCTGCAGTTTTATAATACCTTCAAAGACTGAGTTTAAGACAGCTTGCTGATTTCATGTGGCTTCCATAACAGGAAAGCTAAAGGGGCGAAATGTCATGAAAAGTACAAAGCTTCTCAGATTTGGCCTTAATTCTAAGCACTTTCTGAAGATTACTCTTGGATCTGATCATTAAGTACTTGATTCTGCAGATTCAGAACTCAGTCTGATTGATGACACTAGCATAGCATTATGAATTCCATGTCAACAGAAGAGAAAAAAAAAATCTTTCATTAGTTAAATATAGATTTAAGATATAAATCCCCATCCTGGGATGCATCTGAATAGTGCCCAGCAGGATGGACTATAAATAGCATAACCTCAAGGCTGCTCTACATTTTGCCATCTGGCCACTGCCCCATGGGTCATTCCAGCAGCCAGGAGTAACCCGGCCACTCACTCGCACATTTTCTGAGACATGCCCCTTATGCTGGGTTGTAGGAGCTGATGTGGTGATCCTCTGTCACCAGAGAGCATCCCCTGTATAGATGAACTCCTCATGGAGCTAGCTTTCTGGATGCTTTGCACCACTGAAGTGGGGATCAGGATCTGGCCCAGGAATCTTTAGACCAGGACTATGCCATGTCTGGCTACCATCTCAGTTAAATATAAAGGTTGTTTTTTAAAATTATGGTCCTGAAGGCACTTTCAGAGGAAACTGTAAGGAGTTAAACCATACCTATTATATTAATTGGAAATGTTAAAAATCCCATATCATCATTTAACATTACATTTCCACATAGAATTGGACTAGTAAAGATTATTATTTATAATCGGAGCTCTCTGTATGCAGTGGGTCTCATTAAAGCCACTTCAGAAAATGTGACATAGGGTCCGTTTTTGAAAATGTTACTTTGTGACCCTCAGAAGATGACTAATAAACGGGGTCGTGCAGATGGGTGGGTGGACAGGTTTGCTGATAGCAGTAAAATTTGTTTGGGAGAATTGTAAGAAATTGTTATTTGCACTTTCCATCCCAAAATTTGTTACTGTTCCTCATCTCTGGGACTGAGGCCTTTTGATGGCCATAAATATGTAGTTAAAAAGGTGGAACAGTATTGATGAGCTCTGGGAATGGAATTGCATACATTTAAAATTTATTGCCTGTTTTTTAATTAGCTGGTAAACTCTTCCTCCTTAAAGTGCTCAATACACAAAACAGAATAATAAAGCAATTTCTACTAAACACTATGTGAGGTCAATACAATCTAAGATCTGATGGAAGGTCTACAGAAGGAAGAAAGAGCTCTTCATCCTTTCCCTCTATTCAGTAAAATAAGCCAAAATAGTTTAGCGACATGTCACTATCAGAAAATTCAAGTAGAGGCGAAGCAGAATTTAGATTTAAAAGTTAGAAATTATGAAAACAGATTCTAAATCTACTTCCCACACCCTCACGAAAGACAAATGTGGAAAACACCAACAGAAAAGAATGAACAAATTCCTTGATTTTTGTACACAGCATTTCATGAGGACGCACCTCAAAGAAATATGGTTAATAACCAATGTAACAACTGTGAGCCCCTTTCTGATCATTCAATTTTTATAATGGTGTTAAAAAAAAGGCCATTTTCTGACCAACAATCATATAGCAATACAACAACAAACAAGTCAGGCACAATATTTTAAGTATGTTAGGGCTCTTTTTTTTGTAAGTTTGTAAATATTCCTGGTCTCTACAGCTATGGAGGTTACTCCTTATTGCAAGTGGGTACTACTAATGCCAAGTTTGTCTTTACACAGCCACCTGGATCTGTTGGTTCCCAGGGCTGAATCTATGATACCCCTCTGCCTTGTTTTCCAGCTATGGAAACTGAACTCGTAAGAATGTTATTATCAGGGACGGCATTCACCAAGGTACATATTGTGCCTATTATCAGCATATATTCTCGGACATCATTAATACATCATTAAAATCAGTACCTTATACCTATCTATCAGTAAGCCATGGGCAGGATCCTAACCACTTCACCAAAATAATTCTAAATTGGCCCAAAGCCACACAAGCAGCATTTCCAACCACTTGTCCAGTCTGTTGCTATAGACAGCAATGCTTTACAACCAGATTGAGAAAAGAGATGGGTCTTAAACCACGATATGGAGTTCTGGAAACAGACCACAGAAGTGAATCCCAGAGTGGAGAACCTAATATCAAGAACTAAAACCAATTCTACTTTTTAAAATAAGGGAAATGGTAGACTTCAGTATGCTCTTGGCATCACAGGTAGAAAACAGTGACTCGGTGCTTTTTACCCAGTCACCCCAGCTTGATGTGTCCTTTTTCTCAGATGTGTGACAAGTCTCCATGACCGTGTCATCCTCTGGGGTTAACTATTTTAGCACAGACTGCTTAGGATTCCCCTTGAAGACTGCTCATGAGCTTCATGTAGTGCAGGAAAGGATGGCCTATCTATTTAGTAGTGCAATCAGTATTTAGCACATATCACATGTGCTGTATGTATTGCATTGGCTTCTTTTTTGCAATTCATGGAGTGGATATTAGCCTAGAAAGCCCTCTGTAGTTTGGGTCCTGATTATTTAAGACATTTCTTCTTTCCCTCTTTAAACATGCAGCCAAATCACTGTTTGGCCCTAGTTTACGAACACTATGAACAAGGCTGGAAGACTATCAGCAAAGACAGCAGTCAATGTCTGCCAAATCTTTCAGGGTATCTCTACACAGCCCAGGTTGACAGCCTCAGGCATGAGTGGCTCATACCAGTGCTCTAAGAATAGATCTATAGCCAGCACTTTGAAGTTGTGGCTTGGGCTGGAGCTCAGGCTCTGATGCCTGTGGAGGGGGACAGGCTTCAGAACTTGAGTCCAATCAACACACTGTCTCCTCAGCTACTTAGAGTTCTAGCCTGAGCCCTGCAAGCCTGAGGCTGTTGACCTAGGCTGAGAGACTTGCTGCCATAGGCTGTGTAGACATATCCTCAGAGGCTCCCTTTACTTACCAGCATCATCTTCATCCTCTGTCTAGCCCAATCTCCAGCAGCTCTCATATTAATCCCTCCCACGGGCTTTCACATCCAATAGATCAAATTAATCACACTTCGTGACTAGGTGTAAGAAAAGACACTGAACTTTTTCCGTAACTGGTGTTCTTTGAGATGTTTTACTCATGTCCATCTCATATTAGGTGCGTGTGCTTGCCACATGTACCAGTGCCAGAAGCTTTTCCCTGAGCAGTATCTGTAGGAAAGCTGGAGTGGTGCCCGCATGGCACGGTACAAGGGCACCACCAGCTCCTCCCACCTTCAGTTCCTTCTTGCTAGAACTCCACCACTGAGGAAGGAGGGCGGGTCATGGAATGGGCATAAGCAACACATCTCGAAGAACAGTTACAGAAAAAGGTAACTGTCTTTTCTTCTTCAAGTGCTTGCTCATGTCCATTCCATGTTAGATGACTCCCAAGCAGTACCAATGGAGCTGGGTAGGGTTTCACAGAAAGTTATAAAAGGAACAGGGAAGATGAATCCGGGGAATAAGAATGGCCATATTGGGTCAGACCAAAGGTCCATCAAGCCCAGTATCCTGTCCTTTGACAGTGGCCCCCGAAGGAATGAACAGACAGGTTATCATCAAATGATCCATGCTGGGTTACCCAATCCCAGCTTCTGGCAAACAGTCTGGTGCAGAATAGTCTGGTGCAGTGGGGGGCAACCTTGGGCCTGCATGCAGCCCATCAGGGTAATCCGCTGGCGGGCCACGAAACAATGTTTACATTGACTGTCCGCAGGCACGGCCTCCCGCACCTCCCAGTGGCTGCGGTTCGCCATTTCCTGCCAAGGGGAGCTGCAATAAGTGGTGGCCAGCAAGTCCCTGCGGCCTGGGTTGAGGGAGCATCCAACTGAAGGCTCCTTCCCGTCATGGCAACAAAGGGAAGAGAAAGGAGCAACTCATTACTGAGCAGGTGAAACTTCCCTTCTTATAACAGTACTGTGGGATGAGGTTTTGATCATTAACTGGGGGCAGGAAAGGTGATTATAAAAAGCAACCGCTTATCTCACCATTGGATCGCTGCAGAATCGCAGCAGGAGATGAGGAGACAGAGCAGGAATCAGGAAGAGGGGTGTGCAGTGGCCACTACACAGATGCTTTGAGCCCCTTCAATTTATTTTGCTTTGGACAGTGGGCAGACCTGTTCCTGGAATAGATCTGTCTAATGTATGTGCTGCATTCCAGAACAGCCCTATGGTCCCAGAGGCCCATCTGTATTTAAACTTAATAGTCCTTAAATCAGGGAAGTATGGTAAACTAAATTAAAGACATACATATAAATACTCATTTGATGGTTACTAGTCTGTAATGCTATTATTATGAAGGGGAAAAGCATGTACAATGCACATATAGTTTCTCTGTCTCACAATTGTCTATCTCTGACTGATAACTGAATGAAAAATTTTTGAAAGTGGTTTAGCTTAACAAATGGTGCTGTCTGCAATGAATACTATCAAGAACAATCTCTTATGTAATTTCAAGGACCAACAACTGACCTTCTAATAAGTATGTGACATCGCTGCAAGTGGGAAAAAACCTAATTATGCCAAGGAATATATAACTGGAAACTAGGTTTCAGTAAGTGCATCAGGAATACAATACAAAGTACATTTATGCAACATCCTTCATACTAAGCATCTCAAAATGATTTACAGATAGGAAAAAATTTATCATTAATAAAACAACCCCCAAACAGATGTATTTGAAAGGAATCCAATTACAATGTATCAGTTTTTCTGAGCAAAACCTAAAGATTAGACTACTGCCATGCATATTTAAGTTATAAGTATAGGCACACATTATACTAGTTGTAGTATTAAACAAAGCATAAGGTTATATTCCCAGGTATTCAGGTGCATCCCAAATTTAATGTGTGAAAACGGCCAAGTTGCACTCATTGATTTGATATATCTGTGCAATCCTAACTGGAACAAAACAAAATAATAGAAAATATTTTGATATGCTCAATAGTTTAAAGCTGTTGAGAGTTTGGAAGATTGTAGCTCTGAAATTGACCAAATTATGCATGTCTTGGAGTGAAAGAGGGGAACAAGTCTAGCAGCTGAGGGTGAGGTTGTACAATTCAGTAGGATGGAGCCACTGCCCTCTCTTCCTACAGCACACTGGCATATACCTACAGGGGAATGTCTTAGAGAGTGCAGGCTATATCTTTGCAACAAGTGTAGCAAGAGGCACTGCACTGGGACCCCTGGAAGGATCCTCATTGTCAGACCAAAGGTCCATCTAGCTCAGTATCCTGTCTTCCAACAGTGACCAGTGCCAGGTGTCCCAGAGGGAATGAACTGAACAGGTAATCATCAGTGATCCATCCCCTGTTGCCCATTCCCAGCTTCTGTTAAATGGAGGTTAGGGATACCATCAACATGCCACTGTTAACAAGCATCCTTCCATGCTATTCCAGAGAAGAAGGTGCCTCTCATGCCACTATGTTCTACCATGCATACATCTATAATTTAATTTAATCTAATTAGAGAAATGCACAACAAAACACTGGCACTTTTCAAGATTAAGCTTCTTCAAAGAGGATTTTTATATATCATGTTTTTTCTTAATGTGGAAACAATGCCATGGCTTTGAGAGCAACTGAAGGTAATTTCAAAAAACACTAAAAGGCAATGACTGCCGTGTTTGATTGTGGCTAGAAACATCCAAAAATGGACAGGTAAACCAGACAGAGTATTTCTAGTGACTTCAGATTGTGTAGCGTCACTTCTGTCTGAATTACAGGTTTGTGCAAACTCCCGATGAACAGGGCAACTACGACCTACTCTTCCTGTTCTGGGCCAGCTGCTCTGCCTGCATTTGAATGTTAAGATATTTACTTAAATCATTATCAAGAGTTTAACAGATTTTTGTTGTGATACAGTGAATTATACTGTGTGTAATTAGAGAACTGGATCTGGTCTATATGAATATACATCATAACTGCACAAGCCAGATTCTCAATCAAGTGAATGGGCTAGCAACCTCTGTAAAAATACAAAACACGGTGTACAAGCAGGGCCAATTTTTCAAAAGATAATGCTCAGATCCATGAATAAACTCATAAAAGTTTAACTATGACTGTCCACAATTCCTGTGACCATGTGTGTAAACTGCATGACTGCATACACAAATGTCTAGTTGGCCACCCAACTAGCTATTTTCATATACAATTACCCGAGCTGCATGCACAGCCAAAGTAATTGTGTGTGGAATCACAGCTGCCTTTTATTTTAAATGTAGGACTTTTAGATATCTTACCCAGATACTTCATATTGCAATTTGACTTGTACCAATCTCTAAGGCTCAGACCCATTCACTAGAAGAATTATCAATTTCAGCAGAATTTGTCCGCTGTTGCATGCGCTTAGCTTAAGTTACCTCTTAAAAAATATCAAAACACCCCCAAACTCTAACCTGGGAGGGAGTTTACACTGAAAATATTGGTCCTGATCCTATAAGGGTGTACTTTGCAAGCTAAATCCTACACTGGCTCAAGTCAACAGCCCCCAGGGAGTGCAGTGATCTACATAGGTGGTGCAGTTTTGCAGAAGTGCTGCTATTTATGAAAAGCCATATCTGCACCAATAGTTGATGGCTTTTTTTATTTGCCATTCACTTTTCTGTTATTTTTTGCTGCTTTGGTTTTTCCCATTTGTTTTTATTATCAATCTGGAGCATGACAACTTTATAATTTCCTAAGATAACCAAGGAACCAGCTATCAGTTTTTTTATTAATAAAAAGTGAAAGTTAAACCCAAGCTGCAGATAAAGCTCTATACAAAGCCCCAGAGTCTAGACAGGATAAAATATATTGCAATGATTTTTGTAATGGAATTAAGAAAACATTACCTTTTCTATAATAAGGTAATGGTTCACAAAGGAATGAAAATGATCTTGCACATGAGCACTGTATGAAATCATTCAGAAAACAAAGTCAATTTTTTTAATATCTAATTTGATCCCAGTAGGAATTTCCTTTTAATGATGATAATGAAGAGGCCTACTGGTTTATAACAGTTAGCTTATTCATTATCATTAAGAACTTGATATAAAATGAATGCCAATCTTCTATAACACAAAAACAAAAGTTAAGTTATGAGGGAAAATAATCTGATAAGCCCTTTTATGTCACTTGTCTGATAGGAAGATGAAAATAAAACATGATAGGAGGAGTTTACACTTTGATAGGGTAAATGAGCAATGTTTAATATATACAAGGAGAATACTAGTAGGGTCCACAGCACAAAACTGTTCAGGTGCTAAGATCTAGGTATCTATGAAGTACATTTTCTTTTGGTATATTAAAGGGGAGAGTAGAAAGAGCCAAAGGCTGGCTGGATAAACTCAGAGGGCTACTCAAATATCAAGCATATTTCACTATTTAATTGCTGGAATAAGTTTGTTCTTCTAATTATCAGGAATTATAAATAAGCTTGATCATTCTGTAACATGCCAAATACTTTATGTGCAATTTAGAAGTTAGATCCATTCCTGCACAAGTCCATTCTGTTTTTATTTTTGATGCTCTGATTATCACCTCTAAAATAAATACTACTCAGTATAGTAATGCGAGTGAATGATTTCTCTCTCCTTTTCTCATACATAAAACAATTCTTACAATCAGAATGCTGACAAACTTCTTAGCTGTAGGCTTTCTGAATAGTTTTTGAAGAAGAGTGTCTCTTAACATTGACTTAGAAGCTCTTGGAATAAAGAGGGTTGTAGGCAAGATAAAAATATAAGTCTAAAACAATAGGTCCAAATCCAGCAACACATATGATGAGTAACACTTACTCACTTGAGCAGTCCTGCTGACTTCAATGGGACCAACTGCATAAATGCTATTCAACATTGCAGAATTGGTCCCAGAGTTAATAGGGGATTTGAATATCAATTTATGTACTTTAACAATGAAAAATTGTTATGTAACTTAATACAATTGGAAAACAAGGGAACAGTTCAATGTTATTTGGTCAACATTTACTTTGACATTCAGTCAAACATCCCAGTGGCTCCATGCAAATCACATCAGTGTCCTGATTTATATTTTAAAATGGATTACTGATGTTCATTGGTTGTGAAGCCATATATATCAACTGTGTTGCACGCATGTTTTAAGAGCGTTAACACTGAGTCAACATAAGGTTTTGATATTTAGAGCTGACTGTAGTGGTTACAAATTGAGTGCACATCATGTCAAGGAAGAGCATTATAGTGTCAGTCATTTATCTATTACACCTATCACATGTACTAATGATGGCAACCTCGAAGTCATGTAATCTGTTGGTAATCACTGCTGTCACTCTCGTCTACAGCATAAACTAGATATGTAAATTTCAGGAGATAAGTATGAGCTAATACTCAGATTGCAACAATTTTCTTTCACTATAAAAATGTTGGGCTAGATCCTCAGCTTTTGAAGTCAATGGAACTATGCTAATTTATATCAGCTGACAGTCTCGCTTGTTTTCTTTTATTCAGTTGACCATATTAACAAACATTGGAAAATAAACATACTCCCCGCCCCACTCTTCACCCTCCCCTGCAGCTGCCTTCAGTACTTAGGGGGCTCTTTCTATCCATCATAAATGGAACATCACCTCTTTATGCGTTGCAGTCTCTCTTGCTAATCTAAAATTTATCTGTCTAGTATACAGTGGTAATATTGTCTGACATCAGAAGGATGTATCTGTTGTTGATGTGCTAGCCATGGTAACCTTCACACTCATCTCTAGCCCTTTGCTTACCACAGAAAAAGTCAGCGCTGAAGGGACAGAAGTCATGCCCCTCGCCAGTGCTGGGACACAGGGAGAAAGTGCAATACAAGGAGAATCTGTAATACAGTTTGTAATACAGGCTATGGCTGCCTCTCTTTTAAAAATCAGAATGACCAAATATTGCCACAGAATCACTATTACATACAAGGTGTAAAACTGAAAATAACATGATGCTGCTCTCTATACTAATCTGAAAGAGATTTCTATTAACTAGAGAAAGAACCGATGTTTGGTTTGTATTCAAATACTGCCAGTAACATCCCATTCCATCAAATACCACTGTAAAAATCTCCAACATCAGATCGCATAAGGTATGCATTCACATGACTTGTGAATGAGAGCACTAATTGGACACAACATCCAAAGCCATGCCATTGGTTATTTAAAACTCTCTTTTGATTTCTAGTAGGAAGACTACAAGAGAGAAGATGGAACACATCTTTCGGGAATTTTGCAAAGTTTGCAATAGCAGCTCAGGAAAAAAAAAAGACTATATGGTAATAAAAGAACATCTCACAATAATTCAATTTCAGCTTGCACTACAACAACTATTTAATGAATTAATTGACATTTCTATGGTACTGATAACCATATCTGAGCACTAAGATGAACCACATATAATTCAAGTGCCCCTAGGTACATGAGGGAAAAACAACAAAATGTCACACACATCATTAACTAGCTGTTCAAAAAAGTATACAGCTTAAACAATTTTAAAATGACTGGGATGAGAAAATAAATAAAGCGTTAAAAAGCCATTGATTGGGGAAACATCTATTGCTGTTAAAATATGCAGTGCTTTCATTGAGGTGTGACAGAAGCTTTGAACATGGCACCTTATTCTGCTGTGGAAGACAAAAGTTTTGTTTGATTCCTCAGTGTTCTGAAGTCATATTATTGCTTTCCACCATAGGTTTTTGCTCAGTCAATCCTGACATTTTTGGCCTAATGTTAATATTGTTAAAAAGCATTTTCTCTGTCATTCACTTGTCACTTGTGGATGTGGTGTAACAATACAATTTTTCATTGGTTTAATTTCACACTAGATTGACCTTGATCATACTAAAAGGGCTGCAGTTTTCTCTAGGAGGTCTTATTTTGAAAACAGACTAGAACTGCAATTTCAGTTGCTATTCTAAAAGTGCTGCAAATATGGGAGCTAGTGGAAGAAAGCTCCCATACTCTCATGTATGGGAAAGGCACAAACATCAAGAAATGACTAATGGCTAACATCTATCATTTAGAACGTTGTATAGGTAACTCTGCATCTGCAATACCTTGCTCTGCCCAGTGTCTGTGGCAGACATGATTGCTGCTTGCAATTATTGGGACATTTCAAACATGCATTTCCGATATCTACATTTTGCATTACACTGTACAAAAAAAGAGAAATGCCTATTTCCCAGTTAAAGTCAGATGGAACTCTAGATTTTACATGATAAAATGTCTTATTGGATCCCTTTCTTCCCCCCTCCCCGAAAAAGAACCCCTCAGTATTAGAGTGTACATTCTGGTTAAGAACCTAACATGACTCAATGGAACTTTGCAGTGACAGGGCTTTGTGTACTGAGCCCCATGAGGTATTAGTTAGAACACTGGTTCTCAACAACAACCCCAAGGTTTATCTTCAGGAGGTGTCCATGGGGTCATGGCCAAAATCCCTCTATTTTATAAAAATACCCCTCAGCCTTCTTGTTTGCAGCTGTGCACCTTGACTCAATGGGAGACCGTAATGGGGCTGAGTGGCCCCACACTGGCACTGCAGGGGTTAACCCTTCCCTCTGGGCTGAGGAAGCCACGCCCCAGAAGCCCTGCTGGGCATGCTCCAACTGGAGGAGCAGCGTAAGAGCCTGCAGAGCTGCTCAGTTGGGGCTGACCACCGGAGGGGAAGGACGCATACTACCAGCTCCTGCGGAGGTACAGCCAGGATCCCGGGGTTCCAGAGGCCAGCCCAGCAGAGATGCTGTCGGAGGCCCAACTGGACATTGGCCCGGAGTGGGAATGCTGCAGGAGACCCCTGGACACCGAAAGCCCAGCAGTACGGGTGGGAAGTGACCCAGGGAACTTTTAAAGGGACACACACGCTCGGCGTGTTGCGGGTGGATCCCTGCTGAGCTAGGGGCAGGGAAGCCCCACCAACAGGTGAGCCCTGGGTCGGGACCCAGTGGAGTGGGCGGGCCCGAGACCCCCTACCCCCATAGCCACTGGGCTGCATTGCCCCGAGACTCAGGGGAACTTTATGGACTCTGGCCATCGGGCCGCGCTACCCCCGAGAGAGGGGAACTTTATTGACTCTGGCCATCGGGCCGTGCTACCCCCGAGAGAGGGGAACTTTATTGACTCTGGCCATTGGGCCGCGCTGCCCCGAGAGAGTGGAGCTTTATTGACTCTGGCCATTGGGCCACGCTGCCCTGAGAGGGGGGAGCTTTGTTGACTCTGGCCATTGGGCCACACTGCCCCGTAATCGGGGGTTATAGAGTGGCTGAGGTCTACCGCCACGACCCGCCCCTGCCCCAGAGGGGCGCTGTGGGGCTGGACCCGCCACAACTGGCGCAGTTGACAGGGCTCTGAACTGGTCCTCGAGGGAGGACCTAGCAACCTAAGATGGAGCTCTAGAAGTTTCTGAAATGGTTGCTGGACAACCAGCAACAACAGGCAGCGCAACAGCAGCAGCAGCAACAAAGGCAGTTGCTCCAAGAGCTAGCAGCCCAGCAACAACAGCAAGCGACACGGCAGCAGGAGCAACAACAGCAGCTGATACGGACACTGACTGCACAGCAACAAGCCAACCAAGAACGGCTGTTTCAACAGATGATCACACTCATGGGACGTGCACCAAGCCCACCTCTGGGAGCGGTTGGGGGTGGAACCAGCGATGGCCTCAGAGGACTGCCGGTGCAACTAAGCAAGATGGGGCCAGGGGATGACCCCAAGGCCTTCCTCGTAACATTTGAACGGGTTGCGACGGCCATCCGGTGGCCCAGCGCTCACTGGGCCACTATTCTTGACCCTTACCTGATAGGCCCCGCCCAAGCTGCCTACAGGAATCTGGACCTCCAGGAGGCCCTGGAGTATCCCACGGTCAAGGCAGCCATCCTGGACCAAACCGGCGTCAACCCTGAGACGTACTGCCAGCAACTCCGCCGGGAGCGATATGCGCCAGGGACCAGACCCCGGGCAGTGGCGCAGCGGATCCACGATCTTTGTTGGCGATGGCTGGAACCTGAACACCGGACCGGCGGCCAGGTGGCTGAAGTAGTGGCCTTAGAGCAGTTCCTCCAGATCCTACCTGTCGGGGGGAGGGAGTAGGTGCAGCGACACTGGCCGAAGTCCCTCGCGGAAGCCACCTCCCTCATGGAGGATTACCTGGCCGCGGAAGGGGAACAGAAGGTTGGTTCCCGGACGAGACAGGTGGGTGAGCGGAACCTGGCCCTGGCACCGGGGCCACGCAGGTTGGAGGGAAGGAATCCCCGGTTGACTATGTCACGACCAGGGATTCCCCCGACTCCCAGTGTAAGGAGCCCCGAGGCGAGAGACCTCCCACGGAGCCCAGGTGACTCACCACCGAGGCAAGACACTCCCCAAAACACCTCACCTGAGGAAGGAAAGCGGGACAGGTGTTGTGTGGACAGATAGGGCATTTCAGGAGGGAGTGTCCGTACATGGACTGTAACTATGGACAGGTCTGGGCAGCCGGCCAACGTGCCCGGAAGTGGGAGCCGGGTAGGATCATTGTACCCATGAAGGTGGAGGAGGTACCTACCAGGGCCCTGGTTGACTCTGGGTGTAGTCAGACAGTCATCCGGGCAGGGCTGGTCGAGACCGCTGGCCCCACGGGGGCCCCCATACGCCTCCAATGTATACACGGGGATGTGAAGCCCTATCCTACTGTCTGGGTACAACTCGAGACAGCCCAGCAGGGGGGATGGTGCCTAGTCGGGGTGGCCCCAAAGTTAGCGTATCCAGTGATTCTGGGGTGGCACTGGCCTGGCTTTGCTGAACTCTTGCAGGAGTGGAGTACCCAGCCGGCGAGGAGGAAGGGGGCACGGGCCAGAAGGCCTGGACTACTAGGCCAAGATGCACCAGGTGACCCCCTGGAGGGGCCCTCAGAAGAGCCCGATGCAGGGGAAGGACATCGAGCCCGCCCCGAAGCCCAGGCCAGAGAAGACCAAGGGTGACTGGACATCAACACAGATTTCTTAGAGGAGCAAAGAGGGGATGCCACCCTCAGCAGAGCCTGGGAGCAGGCGACGGGTGTCCCTGAGCCGGGAGAGGGACCACCCGGACGCTGATCCCAAGACCCTCACTTCGAGGTACAGAAAGACCTGCTCTGCCGACTGGTGTCAGAACCACAAACCAAAGAAGAACTGCGTCAGCTGTTGGTCCTGCAGCGGTTTCGGTGGCACTTACTCCATCTAGCTCACTCAGTGCCGTGGGCTGGGCATCTGGGGAGGGAGAAGACATTGCAACGGGTAGCCCAGAGGTTCTTCTGGCCAGGCATCCACCAGGAGGTACAGGACTATTGCTTCTCCTGCCCAGAGTGCCAGAAGGCGGGACCAAAGGGAGTACCGAAAGCCCCCCTTGTATCTATGCCCGTGATTGGAACGTCTTTTGAGCGGATCAGCCTGGACTTGGTGGGGCCCTTGGAAAGGAGCAGTGCGGGCCACAAGTATATCCTGGTGGTGGTCGATTATGCTACACGCTACCCGGAAGCAGTGCCACTATGGACCGCTACAACCCAGGTTATTGCCAATGAGCTCCTGCAAATATTTGCCCTGGTGGGTCTGCCGCGGGAGATATTAACAGACCAAGGAACCAATGTGATGTTGCGGTTGATGGCGGAGTTGTGCCGTCTATTGAATATCCACGCCCTGAAGACCACAGTATACTAACCCCAGACGGATGGGTTGGTGGAGAGATTTAATGGGACGCTAAAGCGCATGTTGAGGAAGTTCGTGGAGGATGATCCCTGGCACTGGAATAAGTTACCCCCGGCTCTCCTCTTCACCGTGCGTGAGGTGTCACAAGCGTCTACAGGGTTCTCTCCCTTCGAACTCCTGTATGAGTGGCAACCCCGAGGGATCTCAGACCTCCTGAAGGAGACGTGGGAGGAACAGAAGTCCCGGGTTAGGGGATCCGTCCAGTACATACTCCATTTCCGGGAGCAGCTCCGAGAACTGGGAGCCTTGGCGCGAGAGAACCTAGAGAAGGCACAGCAGAGACAAGAAGCTCAATACAACAAAGGGGCAAGATTGTGGAGTTTCGAGCCGGGGCACCGCGTCCTCTTGTTATTACCTTCCTCCAAGTCCAAACTGCTAGCAAAGTGGCAGGGCCCCTTTGAGGTAACCAGACGAGTGGGGCCGGTCGACTACGAAGTCCAGATGTCGGGGCGGAGGAGAGACAACCAGGTCTATCATGTGAACCTCCTCAAGGCCTGGAAAGACCGGGAAGGCCTGATAATCGCCCCGTACCCTCTGGAACCTGAGCTGGGGCCGGGGGAGGATGGGACGGTGGAAACCGGATCTGCCGCTATAGGCCAGGAGCTTGAGCCGTGACAGCAGGAACAGGTGCAACAGTTGATATCTGCCTTCCCCACGGTCTTATCAGCCCGACTGGGGAGGACCCCATTGACCAGCCACCACATCGCCACCATCCCTGGACACAAGGTGAGGGAAAACCACCGACCACTTCCCAGAAAGATGTGAGAGAATGTGCGGAAAGAGCTCGAGACCATGCTGGCCCTAGGAGTGGTAGAAGAATCCAAGAGTGAGTGACGGAGCCCAATAGTACTCGTTCCCAAGCCAGATGGGATGGTGAGGTTTTGTATCGACTTCCGTAAGGTAAATACAATATCCCGTTTTGATTCTTATCCCATACCACAGGTGGACGAGCTGCTGGAACGGCTAGGTAAGGAAGAGTTCATCTCCACTCTAGACCAGACCAACGGGTATTGGCAGAGCCCTCTGACACCTGCATCCAAAGAAAAGACAGCGTTCCCTACGCCCTTTGGTCTCTATCAGTTTACCATGATGCCTTTCGGGTTACATGGGGCCGCAGCTACCTTCCAGCGGCTCATGAACCAGGTATTGAGCCCGCATAGTGTGTACGCAGCGGCCTACATCGACGACATTGTCATCTACAGCGACCGCTGGGAGGACCATCTCCAACACCTAGCTAAGGTGCTACGAGCCCTAGGCGAGGCCGGCCTCATGGCGAACCCGGCCAAGTGCCACCTAGGCCAACGAGAGGTGACCTACCTGGGCTATACCGTGGGCCGGGGCAGACTCCGCCCCTTGATAGGCAAAAAGTGGAGGCTTTGAACGTTTACCCTACCCCAACGACGAAGAGACAGGTATGGCAGTTCCTGGGGCTGGCTGGATACTACCGGTGGTTCGTGCCCAACTTCGCCACCCCCCTCACTGACTTGACGAGAGGGTCACAGCCAAAGAAGGTCTGGTGGTCAGACGACTGCGAGAGGGCCTTCAACGCCTTGAGGGAACGGCTAACCCAGGAACCAATACTGGTACAGCCGGACTTCTCCAAGCCCTTTATCCTACAAACCGACGCCTTGGAGGTAGGGCTGGGAGCCGTGTTGTCCCAAGAGGGAGTGGGGAGAGGAACACCATATCTTGTATCTGAGTCGAAAGTTGTTCCCCCGAGAGACCCGGTATTCCGCCATAGAGCGGGAGGCCCTGGCGGTAAAATGGGTGGTAGACGCTCTGAGGTACTCTTTGTTAGGGAACACCTTCTCCTTAGTGATGGATCACGCTCCCCTTAGATGGATTAATAACATGAAAGACGCGAATTCACGAATCATGCAGTGGCATCTATCCCTCCAACCCTATTCCTTCCAAGTATCCCACTGGGCGGGGAAATGCGGACTTCTTTTCCCAGATCGGGGAAGAGGAGACGGAGGAGTGGTTCCAAGGGCAGCCGGCTATGGCAGCTACCTTAAGGGAGAGGGTGTGTGACAGGGCTGAGTGGCCCTGCACCGGCACTGCAGGGGTTAACCCTTCCCTCTGGGCTGAGGAAGCCACGCCCCGGAAGCCCTGCTGGGCATGCTCCAACTGGAGGAGCAGTATAAGAGCCTGAAGAGCTGCTCAGTTGGGGCTGACCACCGGAGGAGAAGGACGCATACTACCAGCTCCTGCGGAGGTACAGCCAGGATCCCGGGGTTCCAGAGGCCAGCCCAGCAGAGACGCTGTCAGAGACCCAGCTGGACATCGGCCTGGAGGGGGAACACTGCAGGAGACCCCTGGACACCGAAAACCCAGCAGTATGGGTAGGAAGTGACCCAGGGAACTTTTAAAGGGACACACACGCTCAGCGTTTTGCGGGTGGATCCCCGCCGAGCTAGGGGCAGGGAAGCCCCACCAACAGGTGAGCCCTGGGTCAGGACCCAGTGGAGTGGGCGGGCCTGGGTCCCCCCACCCCCCGCAGCCACTGGGCTGCATCGCCCTGAGACTCAGGTGAACTTTATGGACTCTGGCCATCGGGCCACGCTACCCCCGAGAGAGGGGAGCTTTATTGACTCTGGCCATTGGGCCAGGCTACCCCAAGATGAGGGGAAAGTTTAGGGACTCTGGCCCTTGGGCCGTGCTACCCTGAGAAAGGGAGGAACTTTGACTCTGGCCACTGGGCCACGCTGCCCTGAGAGGGGGGAGCTTTGTTGACTCTGGCCATTGGGCCACGCTGCCCCGTAATCGGGGGTTATAGAGTGGCTGAGGTCCACCGCCACGACCCGCCCATGTCCCAGAGGGGCACTGTGGGGCTGGACCCGCCACAGAGACCAGGAGACTCTCCCTCCCTTCCCAGCCGTTATCATTTGCAGTCTTCTTCTACCATATTTTCAGTACTCAGCACTGGTACGATAGCTCCATTTATGGAGACTATGCAGTTTTTGTTCCTAGTGGCTGCTTGCAGTAAATGACCTGACATCTCACACTGCTTAGTTGACTCTACCCCAGTGTTAAAAATAGCACATTCACCAGAGATATGTCTACCTGTCCCAACATCCTGGTATTCTAATGATGGTGCTTCCAGAGGTGGAGGGGAAGATGGTGCCTACTTGTAAACATATCATAGGACTGCATTCTCCATTGGAGATGGAACACCCAACACCGTCTTCCTTGATACCGAATTGAAATGTAAAGGGTTTCTAAATTGCTGCTCCAGCATTGGCAAATCTCTGAATAGCTAGTATTTACAAAAGACCTTTCATCCACAATAACTTCAAAGAGTTTTACTGATTTGAAAATATAGGACACATTCACTTACCACTGAAATACGGTGATGTTCAGAGTAGAATGCATTAGGCATTCTGCCTCAGTGACTCTACA
Organism: Dermatemys mawii; assembly: GCA_007922305.1. Lineage (NCBI taxonomy): Eukaryota > Metazoa > Chordata > Testudines > Dermatemydidae > Dermatemys > Dermatemys mawii. Next base: position 56,081,926 of record ML677334.1, read on the forward strand.
CAACAGTATTTTAGAGAGGTAGTGAAGAATAACATTTGAAAATTGAAATGACAAGGTATTATAATTTTCTTTTAAATGTAATTATCCAAGTTGGAATTTGGCCAGAATGTGAAGGGAAACTTAATGCCTGGAAGTGGACAAGATACTGTGTTTATATTTCATGCAAAAGGCAGGAGTTGGACACCTGTAAAAATGATGAGACCTCACTGAAAAACAGTGTCTGCTTTCAGGATTCTATCTATTACTCTGCTTGTGTATAATTCATTGCAAGACCTGGTGATGTTATATAATGTATATAACGGAAAAGAAGATTTATTACAGCTTCAGGTCTAAACCTACATATCAGAAGCACTAACCACATTTCTCACCTGGTCTTCTTCTCCACCACCTTCTTCATCATATTTCAGAATATTATCTCTTACGTCATCTTCTGGATCGATCAACAGCTGTTTGGCCTGACGCTCCTTATCACGGCGTTTCATCCATACTACAAACATCAAAACTAGAACTACATTGGAAAGGGGGAAGACCAGAAACAACAACATCACTACTCTCCACATTACACTATAGTTTACACCTTATGAAAATACATATTAAATCACCCCCTTGAATATTAAAACAGAATTCTACACCATGACATGGTTTCGAGTAAGAGATTTAACTGAATTATTTTGGTAGCTGAAAAACACTGTGTCTCACAATCCATACACTGATTATCCAGGATCTGAGGCATATATAATAACCTCAAGATTCACTCTTCTGGAAGTACAGCCAAAGAAAAGGGGGCAAAAGTAGTTTTAAGTCCAAGGTAGCTTTAAGCCTAGGGGCTAGTCTGCACGAGGCTTGAAGTTTCCACAGATGGATCACTCCAACAGCTGAGAATAGCCAGAGATCAGAGTGGTCTGGCCAGACTTCCCTCCCTTCTACCCACCTCCTTCCCTCTGCCAGAACACCTCTCTTCTTGGGGCTGTGTGGGGTGAGGGCAGTGTGTAACTGATCAACTAGCCCTACGTCACCTGGTGAAGTTTCCTCTGCATGTGATATTTGCTGGAAAGTGATATTTGCTGGAAGATGATTTAAGCCATCTTTCTGGCCCCTCTTTGCTAGCTGAATTAGTAAATTGAAAGGGATGCAGCAGAGCCCAGAAATAGGATTTCCACATTATATTAATTATCACAGAAAGAAACTGTGTTAAAAGACTTGTTAAGACTGCAAAGTTAAGCACTCAAAAGTTGGGATGTTTCAGAAAACGAAGGAACTTTGACTTTTCTAATCTTATTTGTAAGGGCAGTTTGCATAGTTTCGTTTTCTGAAGTTGAGAAAAGTTTGTGTGAACTCGTGACAAAGAAGGCTGCACACTGCGGATGACTCGTGGGCTGAAGTCCTGGGTATCCTCTCAAAGTGTTGGACTATCTGGTCTCTCTCAAGAAGGAAGTAACTCGCTAGTGAAGGATCAGTGGAAATGTTGTGAAACGTACTACAGTTATGTTACATAAAAACACACTAAGAGCTAAATGCAGCTCTCAGCTATATTAGTTTATCTCCAAATTATTTCCACGGACTTCAGTGGAGTTATTCTGATGTAACACAGTTCAGAATTTAGTACCTAAAATATTATCTCCCTTTGGCCCGCCAGTGCTTTTGTGTTTTCTGTATAGGTAGGACTTAATTGTGCCTTTAAGGCACAGCCCTGCATTGCAAGAGTTGCATCACGCCAGGAACAGTGCTCAAAAGTATTCCATCTGAATGAGGAAGAATGCCTCCCAGAGCCTGTGTGTGTGCAGCAAGTGCAACCACTGCTTGCTAACTCCCGACAACATGGAGCTTACTACACTGCCCCCATTGCATGGCTGTCCAACTCTACTAATATTAGATGGACTTCACATAATGCTTTTCATTTATAGATCTCAAAGAACTCTTACAAAGGTGGGGAAATGAACAAACAGGTTAAGGGTTTTCCCCAAGATTGGAGGGACTGAGCCAGTAAGAGAACCTATGTCGTCTGGTTCCCTGTACCCTAGACACAGGATCAAGCCACTTCCTTATGATTTGGAAATTAATAATTCATTGTTGTACAATCTTTTAAATTTCTTATTGTGACACTGGTGTTTCAGTTCAGAAGTATTTAAACAGAATGTTAGTTCTAGTTAGGATGATATTCTCTGTAACATCTGCATTTCTCATCAAATGGAAACCTTGACCTCAGAAATGCTTAGACCTCGCTTCATTGAAGCAATGACTTGCACACCAATCGCTCGTTCCAACAATACAGGGCCACAGACCTGTCTCATAACCAAGACTGCAAAGTAGGATGCACAATGCGGGCGAGAATGATTTCGACTGAGTTTCACAATGAGATGATTCACTAGTGAATCACTCAGAGCAAAACTGAGCTCTGAAGTTGTATATTAATTTATACAGTGCCACAACAGTGCATGGTACATCATATGCTCTGAAGAGTTACAGACTTTGACTTTGACCCAGAAATCTGAGCCATGTGGCTGCATGGTGCAGGGTCCACCTGAACAGATCCGTTTGCGTGAACGAGGCCTAAGTTTAGATTTGGGTTTGGAGGCATAAAAAAAGTGTGAGTGGAAAGGGAAGTTGTGCTTTTCTGTTTGAATCTTGACAATTCTCAAACTTTATTTATGTTGCGAGTTTATAAGCTAAAGTAGTATATAAAAAAGGTACTTCTTGTAACAGGAGGTGGGTGACTTCATTCCTAGTACAGAATGTACATTTCCAGTTAGAACTAAAAAAACCCCCAAAACGGCAAGAAATCTCAATTCATCTGCCATGTAACTGAAGAACATTTGTTATTGATTTGGTAATTATGATAGCACTTCACTAAATCAATGGCTAACATTTTAAGAATGTCTCAGTAACATGGAAACATGTTTAATGTATCATCTCTGTGCACAGCCTGCTTTTCCTGGACAAACTGCTACTATGCAATTCTTTGCCAGGCATGGAAAGTTTATTCTTCTGTATGACTCCACTCCATCATTCTGCATATTTTAGATTGGTGCGCTGAGTACTCTTAACAAGTGAATCCCTTTCTTGTGTTTCCACTGCAATCAGAGATCAGCTAACCATATGTGTAAGAGAGTTACAGTGTCTAATTTTACTACGCTGGACAGATAGTCATGGTGTTTAGTCACTTCCCTCATCAAATACACTAGATACAAAATAGAATGCAACTTTCAGCTTTATGCAGCACGTAGACAAACACACTTCTCTGCTCTTGCATGACTAGTTGCTTCTCAGGCCTTGAGGGACTGTGATGTACCACCTTTCCAAATCATAAATTACTTAATTCCATTGGGTTTGAGATCACAAAGCCAAATTGTGCCTTACAGGCACTGACCCCTGTTGGGGATGGTGTGGAGTCACACCTGCAGTACCCTGGCGAGAGACTGGGCCGCTGAGGACCTTGGCTCTCCTCCATCCACATAAGGCAATTTGTGCCTTGTAATGTGCCTAGAGGGAGGAGTCTCTGCACTCCTATGAGCATAGAGTGTGGTAAGCACAAAAGGGAAGCTCCTTAACCCCCCGTATTGAAGTGCCCACACAAGGGCCGTCTGCCATCTAGCTCACATATTCCTAATATTGTACTGGTAATTAGCACTAGAAAAACTTAACACTGAATCAAACCTATAAAGTTGAATATGGGCAATTCTTTAGGAGGCAAGATCCTTGTCTGGTCCTGCTCATGGCAGAGATCTGCTCTAGGCATTACTTTGTGGAAGTTCTATGGCCTGCATTATATAGGAGGTCAGACCACATGATCACAATGGTCCCTTCTGGCCTTGGAATCTATATATCAGCACTTGGATGGCTGAGGGATAGGTATACTATTACCATACACACAAAACTCATACATGAAAAGAACCTCATGTTGCCTGTTTAGATTTAATCTTGTGAAATTACTATGAGAAGAGCTTAAAGAACCAATTTTCAAAAAGACCCAGGTACTTACTGAGCAAGATGATGATACAGAGCAGAATTGCAATGATAGCACCTGTGCCCAGTCCTGCACCAACAATCCGATCTACATCAGTACAGTCTCCATTTATGTCACACTGGCAAACCTTCACCTTCAGGATAGATGTGCTGGACTTGGGAGGATTTCCAGAATCTGTGATTATTATAGGAACATCATAGATACCAGCCTCAAGGAATCTGATCCTTAACGAAAGTTGGGCATGATCACCTATATGAGAAAATGTTAGGTGTAAAAATAAAGTTTACTATGTCTGTGGATGTTCAACAATGATGGAAAAAATTTACAGATTTTTGAACTCTATATTAACCTTTTGTTACTGGATGCCACATAAAGGTGCCACAGACTTATTACTGTGAACGTTAGTTTCTAAATCTAAGTTTTAAAATCTCTCTCTCATTTTCAAGGGAGCTCGCTTTAATGGCATTTCATTCACATCAATCTAAAAAATCCAAGCATCTAGGGAAATACCCATCACCAGATAAAATGAAACAAAACAAAATGCAAGCAGTAGTTCATTTAAAAAGATTAAAGTTTCCGTTGTGTAAATTAATTTTACCACTAATACGAATGATGGTCCAATTCCTCTTAATACTGGGAGGAGTTTCTGGCAGTTCAAAGGCAAATGGTCCTGCATTCGGATCAATATCACGGTCTGTTGCTGTGATGTTAGTTGCATTGGGCTGTAGGGTTTCACAGGTTGTAGCCTCTTGAGGATGCACTTGGGGTGCATTATCATTAATGTCAAGCAAATATATCTGAAGAGTGCCAGTCCCACTCATTGGAGGAATTCCTTAAAGAAACAAAAATTGGTATCTTGATTCTGCTTCCTATTGGAAACCTATTTACAATATTTCACACAAGCGTATTTCAGCTACCTGTGTATGTGTGTTCAGTTAAATGTCAACTGAAATTTGATTTGAAAGAGTAATTAAAACACAGACAACCATAAAACATGCTTTTTCTACCCCTACATTACTCAAAATATACCAAATTGTTTTATAATGTTTTTCATGTTTAATGTCAGAATGTCACCTATTAATACACCTTACACATGCTTTTGAAATAGCTCTGAACACTTTAAGCTAGATTCTGACTGGGCCTGCCCAAGAACTGTTTGAGCCTAGCATCGACAGCAGCATACGTGTTCCCTGCGGACAAGAGTGGAGCCAACTGAACAGGATTGGAATTGGTGTGTACCGTCTGTATTCTCTGAAAGCACAAAGAAGGGGCTGCTTTGGCCTGCCATCAAAGCAAAATGCCTCCGGGAGGTCATGCTGGAGCAGTGCACTTTCACATACCTCTATTTTAGGACTTTGGCTTTATAAACAAAATTTGGCGCTTGGCCTCGAGGCTGCAAACCTGCACATGAGTCGTTTCACTGTCTTCACAGGGAATGTTCTTTGAAGGCACAAGTGTTTGCAGGATTAGGGCCTTAGCTGGTGAATACAGGAACAAAAGAATTGCCATATTGGACCATAACAGTAGTTCATCCAGTCCATTAAGCAATCTCCAACAGTGGCCAACACCAGATGCTTCAGAGAAAGAGGTGAATAACCCTGCGGTAGGCAGATCGGAGGTAATCTTACCCTTCAGAGACCTCTCCATCTAACCCCCAATAATTAGATTGACCTAAATCCCTAATCATGAAATTTTAGATCTCTTCCAGAACTTTTTTTTTTTTTTAGTATTTACTTTTTCTAACTCTGGATATTCTTATCTGTATAGTGTCTAATACTACTTTAAATCTTGTTAAATTTCCACCTACAATGACAACCCATGGTAACAAGTTCCACAAGATAATTACCCATTTTGTGTGAAACTTGCCACTTTTCAATTTCATTAAATGCCCCTCTGTGCTTATGTTATGAAATAAGGAACACAGACGTTTCTGCTCTACCTTTCCTATACTATTTACTATTTTAAAATACTTTTATGATGTTACCTCTTAGTCATTTCTTCTAAATTTTCTCTTCATTTGAGATTTTCCCCCACACTCTGAATATATCCGCAAACTCCTTTTTGGAGATGAGGTTACTAGTAAGTAACACGGTATCCCAGATGAGGGTATATCATTGATTAATGGAATTGTAATATTTCCCATATTGGTCCCCATCCCATTCCTTGTGCATCCTATAATTTTCTTTGCTTCTTTAACTGCAGCTTAACATAGAGGAGAGGTCTTCATGGAGAAATCCACAATGATGGCCTGGCCTTTTCCCCAAGGTGTAAACTAACTGCAGCAACTAGAAAGATATAGTGCACTTTATCATTCCAATGGGCATTACTTTGCATTTTTAATACTGAATTTCATCTGGGCAACACAATAGCATTCACCAAGCTTGATTAGAGCCTCCTGCAATTCCTCACAGCCTTCGCTAGACTTGACTGTCCTAAATAATTGTGTCATCTGCAAAATTTGTAACCTCACGGGTTAACCCATTTTCCAGATATTTGAGCAATATATTAACTTCAATATTAGTACTTTCTGCCATGGTGAAAATTGACTATTTATTCTTATATTTTCTATAAATATATTCTTATAATATCTGTGATAGTACAATACAATGTCATTCAAATATACAGAATTAAAACTTTCTGAATATACATAAATGTGAATACATACCATTGTCAGACGCAAGGAAAGTCGCATTATACATGTTATTTTCCACATATTGTGACTCTCTGTCCAAAACTGCAATTGTAGTTATCTGTCCACTAACTGGGTCAATTTTTAGCCAGTTTGCAGGATCTGAAAGCTTTGAGTACCTGCATATTTGACGATAAGAACTGTTATTTATATTCCAATAAGCTTTTCAAAAATGAAAAGTAATAAATATATTTTAACTCATATTCTGAAAATGCATCTAGCTGGTACTATAACAATATTTTATGAGTTTCAGTTTATTAGCTTGCATTCTTGAGTTTTTTTGGATACAAGTACTGTTTTAATAAAGAGTTTTTAAAAGCCTTGCTATTAAAGTAAGCTGTTACATAACTTCTACACAACTGTCTGAAAAGTGAACATACACGTCATAATTTAGTAAAATGCACAATTTTCTTAAGCTGCATATGACTTACAAGAAGGCAGATTTCACATTCAACCATGATTAAAGTATTTTAATAGGAACTCCTACCTGACTTACAGCATGAGAGTCATTTATGTGGCCTTCTCAATTCTGTTACTCATGTGTGCATACATGTGCAAAGGGAGGGAGGAGATAGTAAACATATTCTGAATTAACAGAAGTGACCCTATTATTTTAAGCTCTTTCAGTCCCAGTTGACGACAATAAATCATTGGTTTTTTATGGATGCCTCAGTGTATCCAACCACTTTTACTTTACTCTCTGATTCTGATTTAAAGAAATAGGGTCATTCAAAACCACCCTTCCTTATAAGACATTGTATCAATTATTTGTTTAAATAAATTACAAACTATCTTAGCTCATGTGATATTTAAAATAAAAACAACAGTACAAGCTTACATATATATGACTTCTATGGCTCCAAATGAGCAAATATCGGCAATAATAACTAATTAGATAAGGCTATGTCTCCATTTAAAATGCTACAATGGCATAGCTGCTTACTTCTCCCATCACTCTGGTAAATCCACCTCCCGAAGAGGCAGTAGTTAGTTGATGGAAGGTTTCTTGTGTTGACCTAGCTCTATCTACAGGGAACTTAGGTCATCTTAACTACATCGCTTAGAGGTGTAGATTTTTTCACACTCTGAGCAACATAGATGGGTTGATATAATTTTCTACACCAGTCCTAAATAATACAGAAAAAGTAAAATTATATGAAGCCTCATTTTACAAGGAAAGCACAAATGAAAGATTTTTCTGCCTGTATGAATTCCACAGTTGCTGGAGACGGGATAATGAATCCTGATCTGATGCAGGGCAGCCATAAACTTCAGCCACAGCCATCACAGCCTATTATCCCAATCAGCAACATATGTCAGCATGAGCATAAACTTAAGCCCCACTCAATTCACTGGGACAGTCCTTATGCTTTGAGTTCTATATGACTTTAGGTATCCTGAAGAACCTTATCCCTCTGAGCAGAAGATGATGCCATAGTTTGCTGTATCTGAAAATCAGCACTAGATGCAGACTTATTTGCCCCACCATTCCCTCAGCCCTAATTCTCACTCTGGGGTACTGTAATAAACAGAGACCTTCATGGCCTCTGGGCTCTTCACAGCCAATCCCAAAGAGAAATACAGCGTTCTGTATTCTGTTTCAAGTCTTCAGAGCCCTTGCAGAGAGCTGGGGGATTAGGTCCAGTTTGAAATTACCAGCATGAGATAAGACAGAAATGTGTTTTACACCATACCTTAGAGTAGTTTGCTGCATGTAACGATCTGGGTCCTGAGCGGTGAAAGTAGTTAACATGTTACCAGCAAGAAGCCCTTCCTCCTGCCGTATAAGCTTAGGGTTTGGGACAAAATATGGACTCTCATTCACATCAATGACGGTAATGGATACAGTTGCTGTTGACTGAGGAGGATGCTGAATTCCCTTGGCCAAAGGCACTTGATTTTCCGCAGCTACAGTAAGTACAAACATCCTATTGGTCTCAAAGTCAATTGGCTGGCAAAAACAAAAGGGGGAAAATATTAGCAACTGTTCATACAAACAAAAAATGCAAACAAAAAATGACTTTAAAAGTTCTTCTGTTTTTATTTTGCTTATATTGAGCTAGATGAACACAGAGGCTAAACCAAAGAGAACCACTGTAAAACCAGTCCATACAAAGTTTCTATATGTTTTTCTGGACTATGGAATTCTGCAGCACTTCAGGACAATTTCTGCAGCAGCTCTTCTAGCGCCAAGGGCAGTTAAGAACATCCATAGGCAAAGGGATTCAAGGGGCAATGATAGCACATCTGACCTTGGTTTAGTGGGTTCAGTCACTCCTTGTACCCCAAGGAGCATGTTCCTTTTTCACTGTGGCTGGTGAAAAATTTCCTGCCAACTTCTGCCCCCTTGAGAATCCTTAAGCCAAATTAGTCCTAACTGGTGTTTTCAGTTTTTCTGGGGGGTTTCCTCAGAATGTCATTTATTTATCTAGATTTACTTTTTTGCCTCTCTCCTGTCAGTTTAAAAAAACAATTTAATTTGAAGTATTTCAGGAAGATTATGTCCTTGGGAATTTCATCTGATTCTCTTTAGACTGGTTTGATTTGAGTATCATTTTGTTTGCTCTTTCAGAGGTTTCAAGTTTCTAACTGTCAATAGACCTGAAATGGACTTATACATGCCTAAATACAAGGCACACAGGCAGTCAAGTGTGTCTTGTCAGCAGAGTCAAACACAACTGGTATCTCTCGAGAAATGACAATTATACAGTATAGGGACTTATGGGGAAAAAACCCAAGCACGCAATGTATCCTAGATTGCTGTATAAAGCCACAGATTTTTCCCCCCAAGGTACTGAAAGGATAAATCATTAATAATTCCACCATATACCAGACTGGAACACAGGCATTTCAAGCCTGAGTGCTGGATTTCATATCCTGTCACCCACTTGAGTGGATGGATCCAAAAATGAACCAGACAAACTAAGATTCCAGACACTTATCAGACAGATGAGAGGACAGGGGACTACTTGACAGATTAAAATTGTAGTACTGCCTTTTTATCATAACTTAAAAAACAAGTCATCCCTTCAGTACAGGATTTTTTTGGCTGGTGAATGAAGATGAAAAACTTGCTCCATACAAGGCTTTTGAATGAGGTTTTAAAAATAGCATCATCCTTTGGAAGCCTGTTGAAGGGTAGCCTCCTACAATCACAAACACCACTGACAAATAAAGGTTTTCTGATCTGCCATTTTAAAGCTAGTGAACCTGATGTTCAGAATTGGTATTTTAGATTGTTCATGATAATGTAAGTAGGAGGACCATTCAAAAGGTGAACAAGTTACTTTCAGAACAAGCATGGTGCACAGTAATTTTAATTTCAAATCTCACACTGGCCTCAGGATTAAATAGCAGGGAGATAATTATTCTCAGTGCTGTCCCACTTATCCGTCTCTGCTTAATTCAATGAGTTGTGAGTATCACTTACCTTCACAACAGTTACCAATCCATCATTACTATTTGGATCAGTCAGAATAGTAAATCGGCCTGTAGGATCTCCACCAGTCATTCGGTACATTGCATTCCAGGCAGGAGTGTGTGGCTGATCCTTATCAGTTACAGTTAGATTAGCTACTATGACATCCACTCTATTTTCAGGTACCTCACCGTAGAACTACAATAAAAAAGCATACATTTTTATGTATTTTACAGTCTGTTTGCCAGAAGCCTGGAATGGGCAACAGGGAATGGATCACTTGTTGAATACCCATTCTGTTCATTCCCTCTGTGGCATCTGGCATTGGCCACTGTCAGAGGACAAGATACTGGGCTAGAATGACCTTTGATCTGACCCAGTATGGTAGTTCTTATGTTCTTTTATATATATCTGTATCTATATATCTATAAATGTATAATAGCACCATGAAATACTCAGAGCACAGAACTTGGTATTCATTATAGTTCAACTGTACACTAAGAGACAGAGCCTCAGCTAGTGTAAATTGTCTTCAATGGCATTATGACAATTTAGACCACCTGAGGACTGAAAACCTGTGAGGATTCCTGATGTTTTGCATTAGTCAGTTTAATCAAAATTCTCTGTGATCCGTTTATTTGAAAAAAAAAAAAAATCTGACAAATACTTTAATAAAAGGAGAACGCCACCCGGCAGCCTTCCATTATCCTAGTACTGGGAGCTAGCAAACTAAAACCTATCTGAAACCACCTAGAAAACTAGGGGGTTGATTCCTTAGCTAAATACTGTGTTTTAAATTAAGTACAGTAACTCCTCACTTACTTAGGTTAATGTTGTTTCATTCTTATGTTGCTGATCAGTTAGGGAACACGCTCATTTAAAGCTGTGCAATGCTCCCTTATAATGTCGCTTGGCAGCTGCCTTCTTTGTCTACTGCTTGCAGGTAGAGCAGCCTCTTGCAGTTAGCTGGTTGGGGCTTGGAACCAGGGTGGACTAGCAGTCTCCCTATCAGCTCCCCGCTTCCCAGCAGACTATCAATTGCCAGCAATTCAGCTATTCCTCCCCCCACCCCGCCATGTGCTGCTCCTGCCCTCTGCCTTGGAACTGCTCTCCGAGCTTCCTACTTGCTTTGCAGGGAGAAAGGGCCAAGAGGACTAATTTCAGGGTGTCCCCCTCCCCCCTGCTCCTTCTCCCCACTTACCCCATGTTCCATAGAGCAGAGGGGACACACAATAGGGCTCAGGACAGAGGGAGCTTCCTGGCAGCAGCTGTGGTCTCAGCTTGCTGGTCTACTTAACAAGGCAGTGTACTTGAGAGTGGGTCAGTCTACTTAAAAGGGAAATGCGTATCTCTCTCACACACAAATGGTATGTGTCTCTGTCTCCGCCTGTCATGCTGTCTCTCTTCCCCCCTTTTGTGCTGCCTTGTAGAGTGTGAGGCATTAAACGAGTTAATCCTTGAGGGCTCAGCCAACTGCTAGTTCATCATTTAGCAGTAAGAAATTCCCTGGGAAATATCCCACTCTCTGACTTCACCATCTCAACCAAGCTTCACAATCATCATTGCTGTGTACCAGTATTAAATTGTTTGGTATGTCAGAAGGGACAAATTCTTCTCTCAGTTAAATCCTTGCAACACAGCAGGCTATTAGATAAGTAACAAATATTTATGTATATAATGTGAAAAAATCTTTAATAATGGTCATAAACATTCACACCCTTCATTTACTTCTGTACTGTACTTACAGTCATAGCAGTGAACTCTGGAGGATTGTCATTGACATCTGTCACTGTGATGACAGCAGTTGCTGTGTTTGAAAGACCATATGTTGGGTTTCCTTCCATGTCCGTAGCTTGAATTATTAATGTATACTGCTGTACTTTCTAAAACACAAAATGACACCAACATAAGTTATAGACAAAAACAACATTCCAGTAGGACAGCAGGTGTTCCATAAATTGTGCTTTATTACGCAAAGAGCCTATCATACTGCTTATTCCAGTTAACATCAGTTTAAATGAATGAAGCAACTTTTACATCACCAGAAGTACAGCAGAGGTTTGCATCAAAATATATTAAACTGCCTGCATTTTTCATACATCACTTGTGATTGGGGAGGCTTGCATGATATGCTCTTACTACGAATAATGAAAGAACTTTGTACAAGTTACTGTTATTACCACAGAGGTAGAATTTTGACTAAACTTTTTGTTTTGTTTTAAATGGGGAAAAAAGTAAAGTAGTTCAACCTAAATAAGTAGTAGATCTGAAAAGATTTTCACGAGATCTGAGCCAGGGAATATTTTTGGCCAAATGACAACAACTGCCAAGGCTTTATTGTAGCGAAGCCTAAGTATTAGAATGTAACTGCAACTTCTTGATATCACTATGGAAACTGGAGCTGTCAAGGCTAACAGAAACTGGTAAAGTAACTGCAACCCCCCTTCCCCTCCGTCCCTGATTATTTCTATAAATGTTAAACATTCCAGACAAGATATTCCCTTCCTTTTCCCCATTTGCCAGTGCCAGTTGCTTTATGTGCTGTTAAAAAAAGCAAACAGTACAGAGAATCTCTATTCTTAAATCATTGCTGGAAGTATGCCCAGTCTTTCTGAGGCTCAGTGTTATCTCTATAAAAAAGAATTGCCTGACAGATTAGATCTCAAAACCAGCTAGACCTTGCTACTAAATTTGTAAGATTTTTTTAAAACAATTACGAAGATTTTCTGTACAGTTCTATTTTGAAATGTAAATACAGTTTTATTACTTTTTTTACACTTCATGTATGAAAGATGAACTACACGGGATGAGATTGTTGGGCATGCATGCTTCAGCCTCCATAGGAACTTCACAGCAACACCCCTGACAATGAACGGTCAGGTAGGGAGAGAAGACAATCCCCTAGCTGAAATCTTTCCACTCCCACTCCAGGCAGGTGGTAAGAGAAAAGAGCACTTCAGCTAGCTAACCTCAGACACAAGGTAAGAATCGCTGGTTATGTCTACACTACAGTGGTTACAGCGGCACAGCTCTGGTGTGGCAGCAGTGCTTCTAATTAGTAGTCGTGCAACCAGTTCCTATCCTGGGTTTTTTCCGGTAATATAGGTAATCCACCTCGTTGTTAACTTTCACCTGGAAGTGAGTGTGGGTTCCCTCATTTCCCCTTTTACACACCAGGCCCAGCACTCCATATCATGGGTCAGCTTGATATTCAGCTGGTTCATCAAGCTAGCTAGAGCTAACGTTCCCCTTACCACTCTGTAAACATAGCTAAAGGATCTGGCCCACATAGTTTAGATCAGGGATTGGCAACCTTGGCATGTGCCCCCCCCAGGGTAAGCACACTTGGCAGGCCTGGCCGGTTTGTTTACCTGCCGCGTCCGCAGGTTCGGAGGATTGCGGCTCCCACTGGCCGTGGCCCCCACTGTGCCACTTTCTGTAACTCCCATTGAACCAGAGCGGTGAACCACAGCCAGTGGGAGCCGCGATCGGCCGAACCTGCGGACGCAGCAGGTAAACAAACCGGCCGGACCTGCGAAGGGTGCTTACCCTGGGGGGCCACGTACCAACGTTGCTTATCCCTGGTTTAGACATTTTCAAGGAACAGGCATATGTCCACTGTTCTATGGGCCAAATTAAAGCTCTTACAAGGGAAATAAGATGATGTATCCATGATGGGGTAGACATTAAATGATGAAACGTTATCCAGGTGCAGCCTAGCGCCTTCAGGATGCTCACTGGCAGCTCCTGTAACAGTAACTCCCTATTCCAGTTTAGAGCATCTGGTAAGTGAATGAATACTTGGTCTCCTGAGACAGATCCCTTTGACAGCACTATTAGAACAGCAGACTACCTAGCTTCAATATGATATCCTTTACTGAAGCAACCAACTGATGGCTGCCTCTGCCTGGGAAGGGACACTCTATATCCTCTCCACTCCAGGACTGTTTTAGAGCAGCCATAATTTGCTCCTAAATTTCTAGATGTGCAGACCATTGGCTCCCATCATCTGGAAACAGACCAATGTTCTTTTAGTCTGTTATGGATTAAAAATGACTTTATTTTATTTTTGTCTAGTTTACTATTTTAAATGAATATTTTTCAGGCACTTTAATACAACAATATTCAACTAAGATGTCAAAAGATGATGTGTTTTACAACATCTTTTACAAACAATTATTCACTTGGACATCAGTAAAGCAATCAGTGAGTAGAATTAATGGCAAACTACTGGGGGTGGAAGGCCCCTTTGATTGTTAGTTTGAGGGCCTACAGGGAAGTACTGATGTGGCAGCTGATTTCGTCTATGGTAAATCAGGTACTGCCCAGTCCTGGGCTCAAAACAACTGACTAGAAATACCATTTCCCCTATTCATTATTAATCCTGATGCACTCATTTTAATTCCGCATTCAAAATGTAAAAGTAGTAATATTTTTCCTGTTTATTTTGCTCAAAAAGTTTAGACCAGATAACATTTGTTAATTTTACTACATGACAGCCTTAGCAACCCTCAATGAATCATCCATCAATCTGTCTGCCAGAAGATTTATCTTACATGCGATGCCACTAGTGTGGTGCAGGGATGGAAGAAAGGTTAGATGCTTCTCTTCATGTGGAGCTCCTTATCACAAGCCAGGAGCATGGCTCTATTTCCCATCCTCCTCTTTTCCCGAGGAGCTGAGCAGGAGCAGGATGGAGCCTCTCTCCTAAGGAACTACTGCCACTCCTGACTCATAACTAGCTCCGGCTGTCCTTTTCAGTACTGCTCTGCCACAGCATTCACTGTATGAGATTTTTAATTTAACAAATGCAAGCTGGCAAGCGTGTCTGTGAAGGGTGAGCAATTATATCATGGTTGTATAAATTAATTAACACTAAAATACAGGTCACAGGACAGTTCACAAAAAGTTTTGAGTTATGTGCAAAGAAATGTAAAATGAACTGTGTTAATTAAATGTATATTAATTAACGTTAGGGAAATAAATGTATATTTTTGTAAGAAAATGCAAAAGGGAACTTTTATGCTTTGTGTACGTGTCTTATTGATACAGCTTTCAAAGGCTGTAAAAAATAATAATTAGAAAGTTAGTTTTTGTCTTATTGACAGTGGATTCTTGGTCCGTGTAGATGACATGGCAAACAATGACTAATTTATCAGCCAAGCCCTAATTCCCTAGCAAAAAACAGACTAGGGAAAACGGATAACTACTGGACAGAACTAGTCAACCAATTCAAGGCTACAAGAAGCAGATAAGTAATAATAAGACAACTGTTATAAAAAAAGAATGAATAATAAAAGCAATGGTTTATAAAATTAAAAAAAATAAAAAGGACACTATCAATTAGAGTTGTAGAAGAATAAAGTAAAATGTATTAGAAAATATATTTAGAATGGAATGTTTATAAATGAGATAATTTTAATAATTTGAAATTGTGCACTGTTACCAGACAAAAGTATAAAAAAATGTGTATTTCACAAAGGCAGAGGGTGTGTGTCTGTGTGTGCATGCCAGTGCCAGATTAGACCAGCATGGATTTCATAAAGACAAAAACAGCCTACCTATGCCCAAGGATTGGGGAATTCATTACTACACTGTTTTGCTCATCTCCTTTCCTTATGTTTTATGCTTAATTAAGGTGATAAAATATTATCCTAAAATTTTCTTATTAAACCTTTGAACTAGTTAAACACTGTCCACGCCATTTACTGAGAGTTTTATCCAACATACGGTAAGGACGTTTGCTGAAAACTGCAGGAGGAGTCTGTCTAGACTGAAGTAAACTCATCTCCAGGACATCTCATCCTCTCCCCACAATTGACCCATGGCAAGACCCCCACCTTTTTCACAAGACTTCTTTCACTTTCTGAGCTAACTCCAGTGAATGTGAGTGAGACCAGATGTTTTACATTCTATGTAAAACAAAGCTCTAAAATATCTTTTACCCCTAGGATATTTGCCAAAATCCAAGTTTTCAAATCTTGGGGCTGGCCAGCTCTAAGGGAGTACTGGTTAGGCAGTGCTGTGCAAAGGGGGAAAAAATTACATTTGAAAAAAATATGTAAATTACCTACAAACTATTTTACATATGCACAAAAACAGACAGCATTTAAAACACAACCTATACAATTCAGGCCTGCCTTACCTCTCTATCAAGTCCAGCTGCCACTGTGATAATGTCA
This sequence comes from Dermatemys mawii, assembly GCA_007922305.1. NCBI lineage: Eukaryota > Metazoa > Chordata > Testudines > Dermatemydidae > Dermatemys > Dermatemys mawii. The sequence continues at coordinate 56,098,179 of ML677334.1, forward strand.
CCAGTCTCGTTGTTGATTGTAAACATGTTCGGTGAGGGGGTGCTTGGGGCCTGTGACAAGATTCTGTATCTGAGCATCCCATTCAGTGCATTGGGATCATCAGCATCAATTGCAGTAACAGTCATCACATAGGTTCCTAACAGCGCACAATACATAATTAGTGTTAAATAAACAGTTTACTTGAATTACACAAGGTCACTTACAAGCACAAAAAATGGTCAAAACATTTACTTCTTTTGATAAACATTACACATTCTTTCTCTTACCTAAAGGAAACTGAGTAGGCCTGAGTCCCAGGATTAATGAAGCAATTAAGATACATAACAGAAGATAACAACACTGGTGTTTATAAAGTATCAAACTTGCTTATTACTGAAAAAGCTCCACAGGCAATCAAACCCTGCAATTCTGCCATAAACACATTTAATTAACAATGAAGCTTCTAAAGTTTATATAGCAGGCTCAATCACTGGGCCAAATGAAACATTTGATAATTAAAACACGTTTAATTTTAAAACATGCCGCACGTGATATTGTGTATGAAAATCAATGCAAAATCAAAACAAGGGCTTTTCTATATATTATTTCTTTCCCGTTGCAATCCTGACTGTTTAAAATCATGTTGGTTCTTGGCACTTGAACTTGGCATAATACGTCTTGAGAGAAACTGAAGGGACATGTCAGCTGTCCTAAAAATTGCTTGTTGCACTGCTAAAAAAAATGGCTTCTGACACAAAATTTGCATCTAGATGTAAATCTGAACTTATTTCAACTTTGAGGGGGATTCAGATACAAAATTTAGGTTCTGGAGAAAGTCCTAAATTGTACAGTTTGGTTCTAAATCCAGACTTCCCAGAATTACTGAGATTCACATCCAGATCTATGTTGGCTCCAATCCTGCCATTAATGGCCTGGACTGTACTGTTGCACTTGTGCATTGTCAGCTGCACGACTGCATCTGTATATAGATATAGACACTAATTTTAGACTCATTTTTGTCAGTCCTGGCCTAAATAAACTGTATCATACAGATCACAATCTATTATGTAATACATACTATATTAGCTGTATTTTTTTTTAAATATAAAAGAGAATGGGCTTAAAATGTATATAAAATTATACAGACTCTCCAAAGATATTACATGGCATTTCCTTGCTATCAAGGAAGCTATTGTAAAACTTTTGTTTTTAAAATGTTGACATTGTATCATTGGTTTCTTGTTTCATTTGAAAAGGACACTCAAGTGGGCTGCTAGAGTACAACACATACAAATCTTCAGGATGTACAAATGCCCAAAATTGCCACAGGATAAGCAGAGAAAAATTTGTTCATTTTTACAGTATCATTACTGTAAAGATGTTCGACTTCTAGTTTTTATTTTTAATCCCCTAGTGTTCTTTTTGTTCAAAACCTGACTAGTCAGGGGAGAGAGATATTTTACAGGAAGACGTGCATTAAAAAGTTACTAATCAGTTGTTTAGCAACATGCTAATCTTCGAAGTTACAAAATAGCTGTTTGGCTCCCTCATTTTTCAGGTAACTGCAATCTTGAATGGGTGCTGCCATAATATAAATATTTGGGTTCTGTCCAAATAAAGTAGTCCTTCTCCATTTTCCTTCTCTCTGCATTGTCCCTTACTTGTTCCCTAACATGTGTAAGGCAGTCCTTCTTTTAAATTAATTTTTAGCTTGAAAATATGTAAATTAAAAATTAAAGGTAGTGGCAATATAGCACCCAGAAATTTTTGTTGATTGCATCTTTCAAAAACGTTACTACTTCTACATGTATTTTTCCCCAAATTTTTTTTAAAAAAATCTATTTTCACACAGAAAACCTGTTATATACCTGGCTTTGATCCTTCTGGGACAGTTCCATTCCAGACTTGGTGTAAGAACTCAGGCCTGTTGTCATTCATATCAATAACATTAATGACAATGTCAATAGGATTCTCCACCTGGTTTCCATTTACATCCACTGCATGTGCTCTCAGCTGCAAAAGCCATTGGGAATTATGTGAGTTTTCAAAAAATATGAACATACATGGACATTAGCACAGATGATAGGAAATTTTACACTAACCACTTTAGCCTGATCTATTTCAGTATCTTTTATTGTTCCCCTATCTCGATAACTTCAATTTTCAGTTTATTGAGGGAGCCTTTGTTGACGGAGTTCAATGGTCACAGGTGTAACTGAGGGCAAAACCAAGCCCTTTACATTTAAGAAAGGATACCAATTTCTTTGTTTTTTCTTTCTATTTTTGAAGTCCTTTTTTCTTCTGGAAATTTCTTGGGTTGAGAAAGAAAAAAAAATCTGAATCGTTCACTTAGAGGAGACAGATTTCTGTGGGGCAGGTTTCAGACTCCCCACAGCCTAATTTACAGAGTCCAAATTACTTTTGGAATAATACTACTACCTAACGTTTTATAGGCTTTTGTACTTCTTAACCCTGATTGCCAGGGGAAAGTCTCCAGGAACACCTAATCCTGCTCTTTCAGAAAATTTCTGTTGGTAATCCGTCTGGAACAAATATCCCTTCATTTTTGTAAAGTTTGAAGTGGTATTATGGAAACTGTATTGTAAGAATATTTCAAGGGAAAGGTAGGACAATATTCTTAATTTAAAGCCTAAAAAAGAATAAGACAAATTGTGTATCTCTATTATATTTTGCTGGCAGTATATGGCAAAAATCATCCTCACTAAACAACTGAAAATTCAAGAGTCTAAAGTTTATGCCTACATTTTCCAAAGTGATATTTGGGTGCCCTACTTGATTACTCCTTAAAGGAGCTGATACAGACAGCATTATGTTGACAGGAGAGCTTCTCCTGCCGACACAGCTACCACCTCTCAAAGAGGCAGGAGTTATTAAGCCAATGGGAAAGCTCTCTCCTGTCGGCTTTGAGTGTCTCCACCATAAGCAAAACAGTGGCATAGCGGCATTGGTGCAGCTGTGCCGCTGTAAATGTTGTAGTGTAGAGGTATCCTAAATTGGAGCTCTGGGAGGTAAAAACCTGTCAATGTAGCTCAGATGTAGTTTGGACACAAAGTTCTAGGAGGCAGGGGGTAAGATTAATCTATCATGTTCTGGAAATGGTTTTAGAGGTTGTTAGAAAATTCCTTAGTAGCTAATACTTAAACTGGAAATGAAAGGGAAAGAGCTAAAACAAAACAAATTGTATTGGATAATCCAAATCCTTGGTAAAATCCCATGAATTCTAGAGCTGCTGCACCCTAACATTGTCCAGCTCCATCTATGAATAGCAACTGCTAAATCCACTATACAGAAAGTAGGATGACACTTGCTCCTCAGATGTGCCAACAAATTGGGCATTAAAACTATTCTACTCTGGAAATTAATTGCCAGGAACTGTCTCTCTTCCCCATCGTTTCAAGTGGGGGCCATTTCAGGTCAAATCTTGGTTTTCTGCTTTTCAGCCAAATATTTTTTTTCTACTAGTGCTGCAGGAATATTTAGTCTACTTTGCAATTTCTCCAGAGCAAAGAACAAAGATTTCATAAACAGAGAGACTAATTTACAATTATAATTCCATTAAAATGTTTCAGTTTGCCCTAAAAATGAAACCTGGTAGTTTTTCTTCTCACCCATTTCTCAAATTTTAGCTGCTGCAATTCCAGCATAATTATGCCCAAGTTAGGGTGTTAAGTTAAAAATAAACTTCTGTCAAACAAACGATATGGTGGAATTTGTAATCAACGGTATAAATCAGAAAAATGAACGACAGCATTCACATTTCAGCCTTCTTTAATTATCTAAATACACTAACTCACATTTGTTAATCTGTTTCAACATGCCAGGAGTTCCTGTATTATGTAGAATAAGTAGAATAAATATAAATTCCAATTCCATATAAACTCTTTAAATCACATCTTGTAGAAAACTGTGCCAGATGCACAAATCAAATTTGAAGCAGATGTTAATCTTTGATTTGATAATCTGGTTTATGGTAAATTAAAATCTTACATGAAATGAAGCTATCTGCTCCCGATCTAAAGGTTTAGTCACTGACAGTTGACCTGAGATGGGATTGATTATGAAGATTCCAGTTGGCGGTTGGTCAGCTCCTGGTCCAGTAACACTGTACCTCAGTGAAAGACTTTTATCACGATCAGACCTAATCTAAGTGTCAAGAAGATGAGGCTTATGTTAGTTAAACAGAACAAGAAATTGGAACTGAGAGTGAAAAACAGTAGATTGGCATTCATTTTTAATAGAATATTTAGGCGGAAATTATATTTACAAATAAAAACCCAATGGCAGAGGCGTGAACACTAATACAATGTTTGGGCTTTTCAATATTATAATACATTGTCAGAAAATCAGTCTCTGAATTTTTCAGAAAAAATTTCATGTAAAGTCACCTCTCTTATAAATCTCTACTTTTTCCACAATGAGATGAATTAAATAATAAAAATAATTAGTCTTATCCTTAAATCTATTGCTTAGCTCCTAAAACAGTACACAAGAGTTGCGAACCCTAAAATATACTTTAAAACAGTCTCAATTACCTTTCAAGACCCGTGTTCAGAATTCTGCATTTCCTTATAATACTTGATAGTATTGCAACCATTTAGGTGCTTGTGCTTACATGGTTACTGGAGGGAAATAATATGAGGAATACTTGTAGCAGCTTAGAGACTAACCAGTTCATTTCAGCATAAGCTTTCGTGGGCTATAGCCCACTTCATCGGATGCACAAAATGGAACAAACAGAAGATAGATGCATTTATACACACAGAAAGCAAAAAAAAGTTGTAAAAGAACTAACACGGCTGCTATTCTTAAACCTGAAGGGAAATACTGAACTTTGAACTGAGTTCTTGGCTAACAAATAAAGTAGAAATTTATTTTACAGTATGTTCACTGGTAGCCTTTGCTATACCTTTAAGAAAGTCACTTGCAAATGCATAGACAGGGTAGAGCCATGTTCACATCAGTTACCCTGTCCACACAAACCCCTTTTGGTTAATTGACTGTGCTCACTAATGGACATCTCCCCTCTACTCCCCCGCCTCTTTTGCAAGAATGCCTGGTAATAGACACCTACTTGCTGTGCTTTCCTGCACAGCTCGGTGTAATCTCAATCAGCCACATCCCTTCCCTTTGTTCCCCTCCTCTGCCATGCCTATCTTTTCCCCCCCCCGCCAGCAAACACATCCACAAACACACAAGTGGGGAGGTTTCAGTGCAGGATACAGCAGAGCTGGCTGAGTCACAACTGCCACCTTTTGCACCAACTGCGGTTCCCCCTACTTCAGAGCAATTGCTGTCTGATTTAAATTCACTGTAATTCAATGTAAGAAGAACAAAGAGAGCTTTGCAGACCAAAGAATTTGGCCCAATATCTTATGTATAGATGTAAAGCAGAATTTGGTCCTTTAATCTTTGATAAAAAGAAAGACAATCAATGACACTAGAAGTTCACTGCTAAGGAATTCTGAAATCACCCCTCTGCCTTGGCTGTTAATTACCTTACCCTAACTAATTCCTGAGGGAAAGGCCCTCTGGAGTTTTCTGGTAAGTTGATTGGCGGGATGACCCAGTCTCTCTTCTGTCTCTGCAGATGACCACTGTGCTTATATTGCTGTCGTGGAAATACGATTTCTTCAATTTTCTTTTGGACCTTAAGACAGACATTAGAAAGAGAATTGGTAAAAATGTGCATATTGAAGAATGGTTTTCATACTATTACATGACTCCCTGAGAGACACTCTTCATTCCATGTTTATGAAGCTATTTATTGGGTTTACCGTACAATATGGAAATAAGCAATATTATTACATTTTTTCTATGAAATAGTAGCAATTCTTTCATTTTTCAGCATGCCACTTGGAGGTCAAATGGAATTATAAGCAATTTATTACCTGGTACTGCTGTGTAAACTACTTTGCACTTTCTATATTCCAGTTGGATAGTAGTTAATATTGTGCAGAATTTTAATAAGATGCTTTTATATGTATATCATCTCATTAATTGGAACTACAGTTCAAGTAATGTGAAACTGTATATTAAATTTAGATCTGGGTGTGCTAAAATATAATATGAGTTCCAAGAGAAGTTTAATACAACCTGGTTAGGAATGTCTGAAATATTTATGACCTTATTAAATCCCATAGAATTAATGCTGTAATTATTTTAAACCTATGTCACCCATGATGGATGTTGTAGATGACCCACTTTGCACAGTGGGCATTAATCTCTGCAGGGTGTCAACATTGCCTTTATAGTCCTCTCTACATCTGCAGTTATTTCAGCATTTAGCTCTTGATGCACATGTGGATATAGAAAAAAAGCCCAAAATACATTCTCTGATTACTTTGGGGGAAAAAGTTATTTATCAAGTAAAATGTGTCAGAGGCTGAAAACCACAAGTGCAAACTGAGGGCCAGTTTCTGCTACTCTCAATCCCTTTGCATTGTGCCTTACAAGTGAGCAGCCCCAATCCAGTAAGGGTATGCCTATACTGCAAAGAAAAACCCCTGGTGCTGAGTCTCAGAGCCAGAGTCAAGTGGCTTGTGCTTGTGGGGTTTGGGCTGTGGGGCTAAAAATAGCATTGTCAATGTTGGAACCTGGGCTAGAGCTAACCCAAGCCTCAATGTCTACACTGCAATTTTTAGCGCCGTTGCCCAAGTCAACTGACCTGAACTCAGATTTGGTGCAGCAGGTTTCTTTTTGCAGTGTAGGCATATCTTCATATGTAAGGCACTACCCGAGTGTGACTGAGGGCATCAGAACTGGGCCCAAAGGGCTTGTTTTCAATGCAAAAATGTGACCTCTTAAGTCAGGTTAGGTAACTTTGGTTAAAATAGCAGTGATGACACAGCATCTTGGCTTGTAACTCTGGTTAACAGTTGGAATTCGACCAGGCTTTCTTAGAGGCTTTAACTTGAGTTGCTAAGTCAAATTAAAAGCTGAGGTGTCAGTGTCATTTTAGCCTGAGTTTCTTAACTCGTGTTAGCAAATCCAAGTTAAGAACACTATTTCCTTTGCAGAAAAGAAGTGTCCTCTGAAAGGAACAGTTTCTTGTGCGCATATTTAATTGAACCACCACAGGCTTCTGTATTAAAACTTGGCCTTAAATATCTCAAAACCACAGAACAATTGCTTATTCTTAGAAAAATATCTAGCATGACTAAATGCAATCTGTTTTGAAATAGATACTTAAGTCTTTGATGTGTAACTATAATTTTAGTGTGGCTATATCAATCTATGAAGAATATTTTTTTAAAAAGATGCTTTGTAAAAGGAAGTAAAAAAAGCAGGCAGTAATAGAAGGGGTGAGTGTAGCATAAATATCACATAATATTTTACTACAGGGAGTATATTAGGTTAACTGTATATTGGTAGGTTCACTTTGTGTTACTTTGGCTTGGCTTATATTGGTTTCCACCAGAGGGAGACTATCTTCCCGAAAAGTAGTGCTGGAATCCTAAATAATTTCCAGCCCCCAATTTGATTATTAAGGGACAATACAAATCCTCTGTGCCAGGAATGCTTTCCTGCTATCACTGTAAGTCTACAGTTCCAGTCTAATCTTGATTGATGGATTCTAGCAGAGATTTATTTATTTTGCGGTTAAATTTAACTGCTTGAATAAATACTGTAATGCTCTCCAGCAATTTAAAATAAAGAAATGATCACTTCCAATTTAAATTCAGGTACAAATGTTAAACTATACAAACAGTATGTTCAAATGCAAATAACTTCTGGATCTTTAAACAGATATGGGTTTCCATGACTTTAGCAGGGCTACACAGTAATAGATTATGGAACATTATTTTTAAAGACTACAGCTTTATAATAATTTATGCACTAATTACCCACTAGCAGGGAGTCAGATGTGGAGGGCTGTGACAGATGTAGTCTAAAACCTATTTTCAGAGATTTTCCAAAGGCAACTGTTTTACCTTCTCTGAATGCTCTGCAAATGTTGGCTCGACGCTCAGCTTCACCACCACTTGCCACTGTTGCTTGGTTTCCTTGTCTTGGGCGTAGACGGTGAATTCTGTGGGATCTGTAGAAAGCTGAAAGCTTCTTGCTGCATAGACCACACCATCTTCACCTACTCTAAAATCAGCTGGCTCGCTGCTTTCAAAATGTACTTTTCTCTTCTCATCACAGCTTCTAAACCCCACTGTAAAACACAAAAGAACTTCGAGATTATAAGAACTGAAAGAGACGGAGCCTGCTTAAACTCAGTCATCAGCTTGTGTTAGGTCAAGTACAAAACCCTGTATCTTAAAAGCCTATTCTCTGCAGTCACAATAAATTCACTAAATAAGATGAGGAAGACTTGTGGCACCTTAGAGACTAACCAGTTTATTTCAGTAGCTCATTAGTCTCTAAGGTGCCACAAGTCTTCCTCGTCTTATTTACGGATACAGACTAACATGGCTGCTAATCTTAAACCAATAAACTTACTGTCATTTCATCAAGTTAAATGCACACATTCTTTAGGAATTAAAAATCATATTTTATGGATCAGCCCATATAATAGTGGCATCCTTCAGAGAGGGAAGACCAAGTTCTATTTCCCAGTCAGATAGCCTGTCTTCCACTACAGAGGCCTTGAGCGTCACAACAATCACCCGCTCTCTCTTAAGAAGGAACAGAACTGATTGGTTCCAAATACAGCTCCAGCCTCTTTGACTTTGCTTGCAATTACTATCACCAATAAGTATATATGATAGCTGAACCCTAGTGATATCAAAGACAATAGGGGATTAAAATGAAGAAAACGTGGGGCTCTTCTAAACGACACAGAAGAGATCCTGTCAAAGGAGATTTTTATATTCATAACTTTTTGAAAAAGCTTTTTTTAAGTTTTTTCATATACATCTCGGACATTTTTAATAGCTGGCAGTCATCATCACAAACTTGGTTTAGATTCAGCATCTCCAGTGTTAATGGCAGTGAAGTAGCAGCCTAGAGGTCAGTGCATAACACTGGGAGTTAGACCTACTGTCTATTCCTGTCTCTCCACCTGATATGCTGTATTACTGTGGAAAGACCACATAACATCTCCAATCCTCAGTTTTCCCATTTGTAAAGGGGGAATTACAATAAACAGTTATCTCATAGGAAGCTACTAGTCTTAAAGGGATGCAAATCACTTGAAATCAAGTCAATTTCAAAAAGCAGATTACAAACAGTTGCAGGTACTAGTCCTGCCTATCAGCTCCTTTTAACAATCACATTTTCCTACCTAAAAATATTTTCCTATTTACAAATGTTTTCCTCTCTTCTTTTGCTATGTGAAAAATCCACAGTGAAACAGAATATATACACAGTACTGTAAAATGCACAAAGTACACCAGATTTTTTTTTCTCTTTGATCCCTTCATTGCTAGTTATTGTCAGTGTAACTGGTAACAATAGCAAGTAAAAAATATCAGATGGAAATGTGGCTTTAAAATTGATGATCTTCCTATAATGTTTTCAGACCATTTTGAGACCTCTAGATTGTATGAGCAACAGAAGTGTGAAGCATTATTATTAAAGGCTGGACTGAAATGCAGATAGTGAAGCTGAATCCTATCCTTGTGCCTCATTTCAGTTATTGGACTTTTCACTGAAATGAATGATGCACAAACTGTAAGTCTCCAAAAATCTAAAGGTTCCACTCAAGAGAAACTCTGCTAAAGGCTGCACATCATATGCTTTTGCTTTTTTTTTTTTTTTTTTAAATACCCGATAACCAAAAACCTGTACTTATAAGGAAGGTAGTGAGAAGAAAGGTTATAATTTTTTGTACTTTAACTCCAAGGACTGGGACCGACGTTTAAATGACAGATAAAATTAGTTTCCTCTCTAATCCTTTTGTGTTATGCTGGGTCTCCCACATGCCTCCTTTTGACCTGTTACACTAAGATGATGATGACTGGAAAATATATATATATAAAACTTTCTTTTTTCAAAAATACAGTAAATTCAATAGAAATTTTAAAATGTCAGCTTTATGAAGGAAGATTAAAAAAGAATAGGCAGTTAGCTGTGATGGAATACAGGCCTTGTTCACCCTTTCAGGCAGTAAAACCTGCTTGAGTTGTTTGGGGGAAGGAGGGGAGGAAAAATCTCCTTGAAGAATATTTCATGAAGGTCCCACATATCATTCTACTGGGGGCAAGGTTCATTTCCTTCAGGGAAAAAGGTACACGAATGGCCATCAAACCTGGCAGATCTCACCAAATCTAGGGAAGGACAAGGCTATCCATGCAGAAGCTCTGAATCTCTGCATTAGTTCTGGCCTCTGCTATCCCTGCCTGGCTCCTTGACAATACTGCCGCAGAGATCCCTTGCTGTTTGTGGAGATGCTCCACCAAAAATTTCATCCAAATTGGAACTCCACTATTTTTTTCAAGGAAAGTTCCCTGAGTCTGTACCTCCCAAGTCCCGCCTACTTCATAAGATACTGCCAAACCCTTCTCCCACATCGATTGACAGATTTACGAAGAGGGCTCTGTAGGAGGAAAGGACAGTGACATGGGGCAATACAACCCCAATTCTGCCTGGGAGGAAGGAAAGACACATGTAGATGACACCTTTCCTAGATGCGAGCCAAGCCAGTAACTTATTCCCTTATCCCTACTACTTCATTATTTGACCCAATTTACCAAGGCAAGTTCATAATCTGAATTGCAACAGCTAGCCAAAGAAATACATGCATTCTATATCAAGTAAAATAATTGATTACAGCAATTCTATCATTACAAAAAAAAACATTTTAGTCCTAATTAGAAATACTCCTTGTTCTGACCTTCTAACCAGAGAGTACAACCCCACATTAGACTCTATTAATCATAGAAATATAAGAATAAAAGTTCCCAGAAAGGGTCTTACTTATCCTGAAATCTACTATTGCAATATCCTCAAAACAACATTCAATAAACTAAGCTAACAATATTCCACATTCTGCTTTAGACAACATCATTAAGAGGAGTTGTGAATCCTATTTACAAATAAACAGATCAGCTGTAGGGCTCTGTGGAGAATAAAACTTTGTGAGGATCTTCTCAATGATTTTTTAAAATCATTTCAGAGAAGTGAGTAATCAGAACAGAAGCGAGGGTACCCAAGAGTACATCTTCATGCTGGCTCTGCTCCAATGGAGATGGAGAACTCCCAATAGAGAGGGAGCCCTGCAAGACATTTTGTTAAAAACAAACAGTTACCTATGAAAGGGTCAGCAAAGAGTCAGAACCATGCACATGACCCATAGGTCTTTGCCAGCCTTCCCCCACCAGCTGGGGACTCCTACTTAACAAGGGATTCCCGTTGCAGGGGATATTCCTCTGTGGATCTTGGGGGCATGATGGAGAAGGGATAATACATGTAAATTGTAACTTGGATTTCTTTTTTTCTTTTTTAAAGGTAAGACTTTAAATGAACACTGCAATAAGCATGACTCAAAAGAACTATTAAGGTATAGTGATATGAAAAAATTATAAATTTAAAAGTATTATTCAGTAATTTGATGCATCCAATTTTATATACTAAAATTCATGAGAAACTGAAAGATTTCTCCCCTCCCCGCTTTCTCTCCTAATATCCTAACAACTCAAAAAAAAATTTAAGCCGCTATCCACTTCATTGATATTCTTCCTCCAGGCAACTATATGTTCTGAGATTCAATGAAAACTGCTGTCTTTTGACAGCAACCTGCCTAAAATGTATAAAATTGTCAGTGCCCTGGCAGAATTATTCTCCTTCTGCAAAGAGCATACGTTAACAAATTACAGAGAAGTATAACTGTTCATAATTAAATTACCTTGACAGAGTACAGGTTGAGTAGTAGCTATCTTTTCCCCAACTGCATGGCTATTAATCTTGTAAATTTGATTCAGTTTAGTTTGCTTCATTTTTCAGTGCTCAGCTGGTATCAACAAAGATGGAATCCTAATTATTTGCTTTCAATGCTCGTTAGCAGCGAGAATTTGTAGAACTAGTAAGTAAACATTTTTCATTGAGAATAGATATTACTGGTACTAATCATGTTCCAAACACCTTGAAAGAGATGCTTATTTTCAAAACAATGTTACTTTCAAAAAAAGTTAATTATAATGGATATTTTTCACTTTAAAAAGATTTATCAGCTATATTTTTACAGCACATTGTTGTTTTATGCCAACAAAAATGACAGATATTTATATAGTCTTTTATTGTTCTTTATTAGTGATATCCACATAAATAATCAAATATAAATTTCTGCAAGTTAAAGGAAGCAGACTAATTATGAAAGGCTGAAATTTAGATTTCAAAAAGTCTTAGACTAATGCACATACTTAACTTCAATGATGTGAATATTCCCATTGAAGGGCACAAAAAGTGGGGGAGTTGCATTATATGTAAGAGAGCAGTATGATTGCTCAGAGCTCCAGTATGAACCTGCAGAAAAACCTGAGTGTCTCTGGATTAAGTTCAGAAATATGAGCAAAAAGGTGATGTCGTGGTGAGAATCTGCTACAGACCACCAGACCAGGTAGATGAAGTGGACAAGGCTTTCCTCCGGCAACTAACAGAAATTACTAGATCACAGGCCCTGGTTCTCATGTGGAACTTCAATCATCCTGATATCTGCTGGGAGAGCAATACAGCGGTGCACAAACAATCCAGGATGTTTTTTGGAAAGTGTAGGGGACAACTTCCTGGTGCAAGTGCTGGAGAAACCAACTAGGGACAGGGCTCTTCTTTACCTGCTGCTCACAAAAAGGGAAGAAATAGTAGGGGAAGTATATGGGAACCTGGGAGACAGTGACCATGAGATGGTCGAGTTCAGGATCCTGACTCAAGGAAGAAAGGAGAGCAGCAGAATACAGACCCTGGACTTCAGAAAAGCAAACTTTGATTCTCTCAGAGAGCTGATGGGCAAGGTCCCCTGGGAGAACAACATGAGGGGGAAGGGATTCCAGGAGAGCTGGCTGTATTTTAAAGAATCCTTATTGAGGTTGCAGGAACAAACCATTCTGATGTGTAGAGAGAATAGTAAATATGGCAGGCGACCAGCTTGGCTTAACAGTGAAATCCTTGCTGATCTTAAACTCAAAAAAGAAGCTTATAAGAAGTGAAAGATTGGACAAATGACCAGGAAGGAGTTTAAAAATATTGCTCGGGCATGCAGGAGGGAAATTAGGAAGGCCAAATCACACCTGGAGTTGCAGCTAGCAGCAAATGTTAAGAGTAACAAGAAGGGTTTCTTCAGGTATGTTAGAAACAAGAAGAATGTCAAGGAAAGTGTGGGCCCCTTGCTGAATGAGGGAGGCAACTTAGTGACTGCACCCTCAGCAAGTTTGCAGATGACACTAAACTGGGAGGAGTGGTAGATATGCTAGATAGGAGATAGGATACAGAGGGACCTAGACAAATTGAGGATTGGGCCAAAAGAAATCTGATGAGGTTCAACAAAGACAAAGTGCAGAGTCCTGCACATAGGATGGAAGAATCCCATGCACTGCTACAGACTAGGGACTGAATGGCTAGGAAGCAGTTCTGCAAAAAAGGACCTAGGGGTTACAGTGGACAAGAAGCTGAATATGGGTCAACAGTGTGCCCTTGTTGCCAAGAAGGCAAACGGCATTTTGGGTTGTATAAGCAGGGGCATTTTCAGTAGATTGAGGGACGTGATCATTCTCCTCTATTCAGCATTGGTGAGGCCTCATCTGGAGTACTGTGTCCAGTTTTGGGGCCCACACCACAAGGAGGATGTGGAAAAATTGGAGAGAGTCCAGAAGAGGGTGGCAAATTGATTAGTGGGCTGGAGCACATGACTTATGAGGAGAGGCTGAGAGAACTGGGATTATTTAGTCTGCAGAAGAGAAGAATGAGGGGGGATTTGATAGCTGCTTTCAACTACCTGAAAGGGGGGTCCAGAGAGGAATGGTCTAGACTGTTCTCAGTCTAGCAGATGATAGAACAAGGAGTAATGGTTTCAAGTTGCAGAGGGGGAGGCTTAGGTTGGATATTAGAAAAAACTTTTTCACTAGTAGGGTAGTGAAGCATTGGAATGAGTTAACGCGGGAGGTAGTGGAATCTCCTTCCTTAAAGGTTTTTAAGGTCAGGCTTGACAAAGCCCTGTCTGGAATGATTTAGTTGGGGATTGGTCCTGCTTTGAGCAGGGGCTGGACTAGATGACCTCCTGAGGTCCCTTCCAACCCTTACATTCTATGATTCTATGAAGTGAATGGGACTACTCATAAGTTTAAAGTTATTCCTGTGTGTATGTATTTTAAGGATATGGGCCTTAGTCCAGAAGCAAAATTTATGTTTATGTTATTGTTATTTGTACTGTTATACTTTTGCTGTTAAATATGGAGTATTTGGAAAGGTAATCCATTTGACAGTTTTGAATTTAGAGAGTAAATAAAATTTATTAATTGGAGATTACTTTTTATTATATGCCAACCAAAACAAATATATATTTGTTGCCCAAAAGGGAAAAAAAAAATAAACTCTGCAACCACAAAAAGACAAGTTAAATTCCTGCATCTCTGTGGTATTAAATAAAGCTCTCAAATTAAATTTTCTTGTGTGCAATTAACAAAAACATATGTCTTAATGTGTAGCGTACAAAACCTGAAGTACTACAAAACATGCAATTTCATTTAGAGTACACTAGAGAACTAAACCATTCACACACTTGTGTCTAATGAAATGAATGATTCATAATATCTGTAAAATACATCTCTACTCTCATGTACCTTACTAGTAAGTTTCAATTAACTAGCATAATTTCTCGTACAATTAAAATATACTTTCAGCTGCTCCATTAACATGTTGGTTTGCAATTTGACAACCCGCTCCTATGATCTTCTCTCAGGCAAAACTCCCACTGAAATCAATGGGAGTTTTAACTAAGGAGTGGGAAAAGAGTGTAAGAAATGGGCTATGTTCGTATAATCAATACATACTTTCATACAAAATATTTATGTATAACTTCATTTATTTGTGCTAATCTCAGGAGAGTCAGGGTAGTTTGCCATATGGATTTTTCAGCTTTAAAATGTGAGTCCATGCTTGGAGGTTAAAAGGCAGAAATATGGTTCAATACTGTTTTATTTCACAGAAAAAAAACATTACTTATCTTAACCTAATGTCTTCAGAGCTAATGTCCACTTAGTGTATATTTTGGAGATTATAATTTCCAAGTGTTATTAAACACGTATTTCCTAAAAATAGCAAATAAAATAGGTCATAAAATAGAAAACCTAAATATATTTATCCCTACAGAATAACTTCTCAGTGAATCAAACAAATAGCTACAGAAGTAACCATGATACAATTACATGATCAATTACCCAGTTTGCATGCTTCTAGTCATGTTTCTTTACTTTTGACAATACAAGAAAGCATTTAGGGATGCTCTGATTTCTGACAGTCTAAAGAATTTTGAAATCTGAACGCTACTGTTTCATGGATAGGGAAACTGGAAAAATATTTTTTTAAAAATAAAATACACTGTGTTATAACACTCTATTTTGTTCAGACTTTGTAAGGGGATCCATTACTCCCAGTTTAAATATCTGAATAGAACCATTCCTATTTCAACTAATGGTACTCCAGACTGACAAAAGAAACGTTCATGAGACATCTTTCAGTACAAATATAGGTAATCTTCCAGTAATTTATAAAGTTAGATTTTTATACTATCAGAAGCTGTGAAGAAATATATTCTAGCCTGCCTTGAGCATCATCTGATTTCAGAATCTTTATCACTGTTGATGTACATAGAAAAAAAAACAGGTTTGGTTTTTAAGACGACAGGATGATCTGCAGTAATTGCAGTTAAAATATCTTGTCTTCACTTGCAAGACAAGCAAATTTGATAGGGAAATCATTAACTGGAGAATAAATATAAAATATTAGGTCATTTTTACATAGTCACTTTTCTGATTATAACCATGCTTAAATGTTAAACTTTTCATTGTATCTTTCATAGATGCTTCAGTATTAGTATTTTTTAACATGATACTTAATTCTTTTTGTAGCACTTTTAAATTCATTTTTGTAGCACTTCTGTCCTTACACACACATGCACCACATTTTATAATTATTCCATGCTCTACCAAAAATATTTTTTTTAAAGTCAAGTTCCTGCTGGGTGGTTCTGTTAATTGGGTGCCTAACTTGAGACACCTTAGTGGACTGTCATAGAGAAGTTCCTTAGTGCTTTCAGAAAAGTGGGCATACTCAGAAAAAGGGCATTGTCCTTCTACATAGACAGCAAAGAAAAACCTGCGGCTGGCCCATGCCAGCCGACTAGGCCTCAGGCTAGAGCCTGAGATGTTGGATCTTCCCGCCACATATGTCCTACCCCATACCCAGAAGGCTATACAACAATGAAACAGTCCCACAGCCTGAGCGCCACAACCCCAAATTGGTTAGCACCGGGCAGCCGTGGGTGTTTAGCTGCTGTGCAGACATACTCTATGCGCTGCATTCTGACATCCTTACTCATGCTGAGTAGTACCCAGCTTCAATTAGTCATATGCAGTACATATGATACAATGGGAGTTCAGATGCTCATTAAGGGCCATATATAGCTCTTTGATTGCAAATCCTCTACTCTAACATAATACTCTGCAAATATGTGCAAACTCAGGGCAAGATTGTGAAAGTGTTACTCACAGTGATGTGGAGTTAATCACACAAGCAATATAATTGAAGTCAGTAGGACTATTCATCTGAGTTATTGTAGTGTTAATGGTTCCACAATTGATCCTTAGTAGTTCGGCTTTCCACATGTCCATGTTGTAAGCTACCTTACTCTGTTCACTAATCCTTCAGTAAATTTTTTTTTAAAAAAATAGCCTTATGGGGGAAAAAATATTGTAGAGTTGAGACCTAAGTCACAGGGCTTGTTTATCTCATCAGTTGAAAATAGTACTGATGTAATGATTTAAAAACAAGTTGTGGTATGTATCAGTTTTAACTTACTGCTAGAATACAAGTGTTACTCTGTGAAACTTATGCACTTTTACACTGTGGATGAGTTATAAGGGCAATACCCTGGCAATAATACTTTGTGCCAGTTTCTGCTATTTTTTGCCATTCAGTACAAGAGCTAATTTGTTTCCAAATAGCAACAGCAGCATATGCAACATCGTCATCGAACACACACAGTATATTAAGCACTGTTATGCCAGACAGAGTGCCCACAGTTGATGGCATCACACCAGGCATTCTGGTATATTTGTTGTCCTAAAATACTGCACATTCAAGACAATCTGAGTGTTTATGCCAGAGACAGAGAGACACAGACAGAAGTTTCACCTTTATTTTTCTTATTCTTTGTGCAGTTTTATAGTTTTTATTTTAAAAAAGTACACTTTCAGCTATACTGAATATTTTTGTTGCAAAATGTAAATGAGAAATATTGAACCTAAAGCATACCTTGCAGTCACTTTTAAAAGCAAATTTTCACATTCAGTGCCACTTGGTTTCCTCTTAAGCTAGCTAAATCAACATAAGGGCCATATATTTTTAAAGTTACCTGTGAATGAAAATACTATCACAAGACTGTTCAGTCCTTCAATTCACAGTGAAAGACTTGCACAGTTCTTTAATAAAACATGTCACCTACTTTCCATTTCCCATAATCCTCTTTGCTTGCTGAACAAAGTCATAATAGGCATGCCAGAATGAAAACAGGGATAAAGTTCTTTCTGTTTGATAGAAGTGCCTACGCAGCTTTTCAAAACAGGAATACTGGCCGTCAGCAAAACACAGATTTGGTATCTCAAACAGAGCCCAAATTACATCTGATTCACTGATTCTTTTCAGTTCTTTCCCCCACCACTCACTAACACAAAGTCTTTCTGAGCTCCGACATCCCTTTTGTCTTTATTTCAGAAAAAATAAAATACAAGAGAAGAGAGGAAACATCTTGGAGTGATAAGGGAAAATGTTTATATTTAGACAACTACTTTAGTTTTAAAATATAGATATATTAAGAGATTACAGTCCTCCTTCACTTCACGTTATTTAATACACTGTTGGTACATATAAGGATATGCATCACCACAGAGTTCTCCTGGAATTTTTTCAAACTGGTGCCAGTTGGAAGACAAACTCAGTAATATGTATCATTTCTGTACTCTGGAGTATGCAATACACCTGCAATATTTTCTCAAGTATACAATGCCGGATAGTAACAAAAAGCAGGCTTAAACACTAATCTCATGTGCCCACAATGCATCAACTCACTACAACTGCTAAAATCCAATTTGGTAATTAAAGAATATCTGTTGAACAGTCAGATCAGGAGACTGAAGGGAAAGTGTAGCCTTACACACAGCCAACAGAAAATAGACCAGCTTCACAGTTTACGCTCTAAGCAGGGACATTTCTTTGTCTTCAATATATTTTAAAATGACGTCTTCTTTTCCAAGGCAATTTTTTTGTGGTTTAAGAAACTGAGATGCTACTACTTGTCAGCACACTGTAGAATTTAGTAGGCTGTTTAACTACAATACAAATAATTAAATATTAAATCGTAAAAGGAAAACAACCAATGTTTTCTGTTTAAGTCATCCCTAGAAAATGCAAGACAGTTCTTCCCCCACCCTTAAACGCAAAAGCCCAGGGTCCAGAAGAGAGAAAGTGTCTATGTCCCCTTTGCTATTTAGTTCCTTCACTGTACTTTCCACCATTTCTACATATTCTGGCTCCATGTTCTATTTCATTTTTTGCTCTTCCCGGTCTCTTACTTTCTTCTTCTTCCTGAGTTCTCTGTTTTCATATTTTTTTATGATTTTGTCTATCACTTAGCCTCTCTTTGCCCCACCTTTCAATCTACAAAATCTCCAGTATCCACTCTAAATGGAGGTGCCGTGGCTGTCCTGCCAGTAGGCTTGCAACCTTCAATCATGTCCAGTCAGAGTGAGTCCATCACTTCATATGATCTGACTCTAAGTATATGGTAGGATGGCTTGAGAAGTGGGGCTTTGTAGGCTTAGCAGTATGTGAACAGGCCTGGTGTGTTGATCTTTGGTTGCTATATGTGTTTCAGTCAACCTGCTATTCACACATGGATGAGACAATAGTGTTTGGAGGACGAATTTAGGTTTGTTAGGGACTGTAGAACATTTTGGGAAAGGAGGAGCCAACACAGGCATATAAAATTAAAAAGATCAGAGAGGAGTTTTCACGCTGAGGGAAACCAACAGGTACAGAGGAACACATGGTTTGGACAGACACATCCCTTAGGGGAGTGGATCTCAACTCTGGTCCACTGCTTGTTCAGGGAAAGCCCCTGGAGCGCCGGACCGGGTTGTTTACCTGCCGCCTCCGCAGGTTCTGCCGATCGCGGCTCCCACTGACCGCGGTTTGCTGCTCCAGACCAATAGGTGCTGCTGGAAGCAGTGCGGGCCGACAGATGTGCTGTCCGCCGTTTCCCGTAGTCCCCACTGGACCGGAACAGCGAACCGCGGCCAGTGGGAGCAGCGGTCGGCTGAACCTGCGGACATGGCAGGTAAACAAACCGGCTGGACCTGCCAAGGGTGCTTACTCTGGGGGGCTGCGTGCCAAGGTTGCCAAACCCTGCAGTAGAATGATGATATTCAATGGGACATGGTAATACCAGGGTACAAAATAAGAAGGAATGACAGAGTAGATCACTCTGGTGGGGGATGGCATTAGATGCAAGAGTAAGCATGGCACCAAATATAGTAAAAATCTTAAATGACTCAAACTCTAAGTATATAGCAGTAGGAATATACTACTGACCACCTGATCAGGATGATGATAGTGATTGTAAAATGATCAGGGAGGTTAGATAGGTGATAGCAAATGACTGGAGGATAGCTAACGTAATGCCGACTTGTTAAAAGGCTCCAGAGGTGATGCTGGCAATTACAGGATGGTAAGCCTAACGTCACTACCAGACAGTTGAAACTACAGTAAAGAACAGAGTTATCAGATACTTATATGGACATGATATTCTGAGGAAGAGTCAACATGTCTTGTGTAAAGAGAAATCATTCCTCACCAATCTATCAGAATTCTTAGAGGGGGTCAACAAACAGATAGACAAGGGTGATCCAGTAGATATAGTATCAGAGGGGTAGCCATGTTAGTCTGGATATGCAAAAGCGACAAAGTCTTGTAGCACCTTCTAGACTAACAGATCTTAGGGAGCTTGGTCCCCTTGGAGATTGGTCTGAGCTTTCATGGGCTAAGACCCACCTCATCAGACTCTTTGTCCCAGCAGACATAGTGTACTTGGACTTTCAGAAAGCCTTTCACAAGGTCCCTTTTGAGTCTTAAGGCTCTTAAGCAAAGTAAGCAGTCATGGCATAAGAAGGAAAGTCCTCTCATGGATCAGTAACTAGTTAAAAGATAGGAAATGAAGGGAAGGAATAAATGGTCAGTGGAGAGAGGTAAATAGTAGGGTACCCCAGGATCTGTACTGGAAGCAGTGCTGTTCAACATATTCATACACGATCTGGATTAAAGGATAAACAGTGAGGTGGCAAAACCTGCAGAAGATACAAAATTATTCACAGTAGTTAAAGTCCAAAGCAGGCTGCAAAGAGTAACAAAGAGATCTCACAAAACTGGGTGACTGGGTAACAAAATGGCAGATGAAATTAAATGTTAATAAATGCAAAGTAATGCTCACTGGAAAACATAATCCCAGCAACAGATACAAAATGATGGGTTCTAACTTAGGTGTTACCACTCAAGAAAGAGACCTTTGACCCATTGTGAATAGTTCCCTGAAAACATCTGCTCTATGTGCAGCAGCCATATTAAAAAAGCTAACAGAACATCAGGAAGCATTAGGAAAGAGATAGATCATAAGACAGAAAGTATAACACCACTATATAAATCCATGCTACGCTCACACCTGGAATACTGCCAGCTGTTCTGGTCACCCCATCTCATAAGAGATATATTAGAATTGGAAAAAGTCCAGCGAAAGATGACAAAAATGATCAGAGGCATGGAACAGCTTCTATATGAGGAGAGGTTAAAAAGATAGACTGTTCAGCTTGGAAAAGAGATGACTAAGGGCTTGTCTTCACTACAGCAGGGAGACATCGATCTTATGGCGATCGATTTATTGTGTCTCGTCAAGACGCGAGAAATCGATCGCCAGCACTGCCCCCGTCGACTCCGTAACTTGACCAGAGGCGTAAGCTGGAGTCGACGTGAGGACGGCAGGTAAGTAGGCTGCAGATACGCAAACTTCAGCTATGTGATTCACGTAGCTGAAGTTGCGTATCTGCAGTTGATCCCCGCCCCTAGTGAAGACCAGGCCTAAGAGGGGATACGACAGAGGTCTATAAAAATCATGAATGGTAAGGAGAGAGTGAATGAGGTGGTGTTAACTACCTCTTCACATAACACAAGATCCAGGGGCCACCGAATGAAATTAATAGGCAGCAAGTTTACAACAAACAAAAGCAAGTATTTCACACAATGCATAGTCAACCTGTGGAACTCACTGCCAATGGATATTGTGAAGGCCAAATGTCTAAGTGGATTAAAAAAAAACTAGATAAATTCATGGAGGACAGGTTCTTCAATGGCTATTACCCAAGATGGCCAGGGACACAATCCCTTGCTCCTGGTGTCCCCTAAGCCTCTGACTGCCAGAAGCTGGGACTGGATGACAGGGATTGGATCACTTGATAATTGCCCTCTGAAGCATCTGACACTGTCCACTGTCAGAAGATAAGATACTGGGCTAGATGGACCATTGGTCTGACACAGTATGACCATTCTTATGTTCTTACGGTTTTTATGTTAATCTCCCCAGCACAGCTGGCCGGCAGCTCTCACAGATGGCGAGTCTGCAAGGGTTTGAAAAAACAGAAAAAAAGAGTTGCTGTATAAAATTGACATGGATGCTGAGACAGGCCCTGAAATATGGACATTCTCTCTATAGTTTATGACCTACTTGATAATTAGGCTATGTCTACACTATGGACCTTACAGTGGCACAGCTGTACCGCTGCAGTTGCACTGCTGTAAGGCAGGCCTGCACAACATGCAGCCCGGGGGCCACATGCGTCCCGCACGGGCTCACTGTGTGGCCCGCGGGGGGTGAGTAGGGGTGGGGCAAGCCAAGCGGTGGGGCGGGGGGTGGGTGGGAGCGGATGGGGACGGGGCAAGGGCGGAGCTTTTCGGCCCGCAGCTGGGTTTTTTTGCAGTAATATGGCCCTCACTGCTTTCCGAGTTAAGATCTCCTGTGTAGCCACTCTAAAATGGCAGGAGAGATCTCTTCCACTGGCATAATTAAACCACCTTCAATGAGCAGTGGTAGCTATGTTGGTGGGAGACGCTTTCCACACTGGCATTTTTGGCGATGAAACTTATGTTAGTCAGGGGTATGTTTTTTCACATTCCTGATCGACAAAAGTTCCAGTGTAGACAAAGTCTTAATCATTGTCATCATACTTAGCTCTTATAGAGCAATTTTCTGTTCCTGTATCTCAAAACAATTCACAAAGGAGGGTGGGTATCATCATCTTCATTATACCAGTAGGAGTATGAGGAAGAGAGATGAAATGATTTGCCCATAATGAAACACTGATTATGTGCGTCTTTCACCACTTTCTAGCCAACATTACTGCAATAAATAAAACAAGTCCTACAACTCAAGGCTTATGAGCATTACCATGTACATTTGAATTAAAGGCTGAAATCTTGAAGACTGCACTAAAATGTATATTATACATATTATAAAATATACATTTTAGTGCAGTCTCCAAGATTTCAGCCTTTAATTCATTATTTTATAGGGAACTTTATATTTATAAAAGTGACAGAGAGTCCTGTGGCACCTTAAAGACTAACTAAAGTATTAGAGCATAAGCTTTTGTGTGCTAATACCCACTTCGTCGGATGCATGCAGTGGAAGTATCCAAGGGCAGGAATAAATAAGAGGCAAGGGCCAGGTTGGAGATAACAAGGTTAGTCCAATCAGGCTGAACTAGCTTGTTATCTTTAATCAGGGAGGATGAGGTCCTCTTCTAGCAGCTGATCTGGAGGTGTGAACACTGAGTGAAGAGAAGCTGCTTTTGTAGTTAGCTAGTCACTTGTAGTCTTTGTTCAATCCTTGATTGATGGTATCAAATTTGCATATGAATTGCAGCTCTGCAGTTTCTCTTTGCAGTCTGGTCTTGAAATTTTTTTGCTGCAAGATGGTGACCTTTAAATCTGTTACGGTGTGTCCAGAGAAGTTGAAGTGTTCTCTTACATGTTTTTGTATATTGCCATTCCTGATATCTGATTTTTAAGGTGCCACGGGACTCTTTGTCACTTCTGCAATTCCAGACTAACACGGCTACCTCTCTGATTCTTTGTATTTATAAGCACAGTCCCTCCCTGAACAGCCCAGCACGCAGAAGACATTTAGTTCTGCGAGTTGCTGTCTGAGCTTGTATCCTTATATATCTGAGTTGCATCCTCAGCCGACTGCTGTGGGAGCGGTGAGGGAAGGCGGACATCTTTTCAGCAGTTGCCTGTTCTTTAACCTTCGAAAGAGGTGCATATTTGTGATGGAGGAATGCAATGAACCAGAGCTCATGCTGCTCTCTCTAACTGACTTGTTTCTTTCTGTCGGCTGTCTTATGCCCAACCTCACCTAGTCTGGCACAATCAAAAAAACCTGCTCCTGGGATTCAAACACACTGGTCAAAATTTTAGAAACTGTCCATATTTATGACAATGCAGTGGTCTCTATTAATCTTTAATTCAGAAAAACAGTGTTGTGTAACATGTTCTGCTGATGCTTTTAATTTCCACAAGATATCTTGTTTTTAAATAGCAAACTAGTTCTTTAGAAAGTCTAGTGAAACTCCTGGAAAGTTTAATTAATGGGAAAAACTGACACAGCTGTCTCATATAGAAGTATGAAATATAATGTACTTGGTATTATGCATCAGTGTTTCCAGTCAAACTATGAGTACAATGGAACTTAGATAAAACAGAAATCTATATCTAGAGATTCAATTTTACTCCATATTTTACAAATGTGCACTCTCTTAATACCTCAGGAAAAAATCCTTAATTGTACAAAAATATCCTATATGTTTTAACTTGATGATTTTGTATTCAGAAGGCATGAAATCTGTAGTTACTGCAGAAGAAAGGAGCAACAGCCTAGCAATATTTACACTGATGTATTGGAGAGAGAGAGAGAGGGCAATAAAATTCACAAATAATAAGGATTATATTATCAATGGATCATGTCCAGTCTACCTCTGGCAGAAAACTAGTTGCAGTGGCTGCTTAATGTTACCTAAACTATCCTCAGGATTTTTTTAAAAATAAACATTTGCACACTGATATGTACCCTGAAAAAACATCCAGTAAATTGGTAAGCTAGTGCAGTACATTTCACACACAAAGACTGCCCTAGAACAGTTGTGAAATTTCAAATAAATTGTTCCTCTGGTATTTCATAGCACACTTACAATAAAGATAAGCAAACTAGCAGTACTTAGACTGATGGTGAATTGCTTGTATTTGAAGAGTATCAGTTATGTTTTCACAGTCATTTGAATGCATTTTTATATACTTTCTACATATATATGAATGAAAACTTAGCTATAGCCATTCATAATAGTACATTTAAGGAGAGCGTGTCTGCAACATAGTGATTAAAGAAAACAAAAGCGTATAAAGATACCAAAGGCTTTGACGCGGTAATACATGTCTCACGCTGGAAGGAATCTCTGTTAGTATCTAGATTTTTCACCATTCTGATAGTTCAGTTCACCTGGTTGGTATACATTCTTGCCCCCTACACAGGTTAAATAGCTTCAGTGAGTTTCATTATTCTTAGAAATAAACAATGAAGGATTAGTATTAGCCCTCACATTCATTACAAATGAATAAAATTAATTTGAGAGATTCTTCTGATATCACAAGAAATGAAAACTCATCTATGTTTTATAACCTACAGCAGAATCACATGGATGAACACACCCTTATGTTTGTTTTAGAGTTAGGCAATACTGAATGTGTGCTTTTTAAATTTTGACTGTAGTTCTTTTGAACTAAAACATTAAGTATAATCATTAGAAGTAATCTACTGTCTAAACACTCTGTAGTGACTGGCATGTATGAATACCATGATTATCTATGAAAGAAATGGTATCATATCCTCATTGACATCAAGGGCAACCCTCCCACTTCTAGCTGGCTCAGTAAGCAGAAAAGAAGAGAAAATTGGGTCTCCGGTGTGTCAGCACAAACAGATACCACTAGGTTACTAGACCAGCTTTGATACTCATGTTAATGAGAGTTCTTTGAAGGCCACATTTTTGACAGAGTCTCATGTTAGTGTCACTTTTGCCTCAGATCAGGTTTCTTTACAAAATATGTAAAATTACTGAATTTTTTACAGAAGGCTCACATGGCATTAAAGCAGACAGAACTACTGATTGTAGAATCCATTATAACTTACCTTTCATTTCCATGTCTAACTACACCATAAAGTTCAAGCCCTTGAAAACATAAAGAACAGATAATTGTGCTTCTGTATGAGAAGTCAAATTACAAGTAATAATTATTTTCTTTCAAAGAACATGACCCTACCTCATATACTTAGTCTAGGAGACTACAAAATTGCAAGGCTCAAAAATAAACCACTTCAATTAGCATAAACAGAGAACCACAATTAGAACAAAAAAGTGTAATGCTAATAAAAATAACTGAGAGAATTATTTTCTTGTTGAAATGCAGATGAGTGCAACAACTATAAATAAGAATGAAGACATATGATAACACAGGATGGGAGAAAGATCCTTAGATTGAAATGCAGACAAATGAGAGGGGCTGCAAATTTTACAGCATTCATCTAACAAGCGTCTTATGTTATTATACAGTCAACACAAATTAAAACATACTTTAAGAGACAGTACCAAGACAATACTGTGCAAATGTATGCAATATATTCCAGGTAACATCTTATTAGGGAACAAACTGCCACAGACCTGGCTGAGTATGCTTTAATTTAATTGTCATGATTCCTTCCAGCCACTGAAGAACAAAAAGGGAAATTAACAGACCTTTTGACATATTTAAAGATGTGCTTCCTGTGAGAAATGAAGCAAAAATTTTTATCAGAACTTTCCAGTGGGTCTTGCTAAGCGCAAAATAAAGACAGTGTAATTGAGATTCAACTTGTGTTGGATTGGCATATTGGATGAAAATGGCAGGAGGGTTGATTGATTAAAGCACAACAAAATGTCTACTTTTAGAAAACTGTAGTAGCAGGAGTAAAATATTACCTTTCTAAAATCTATTGCAGTTTGAACAAAATTACAAGAGTTTGGAGATTACCGATTACATGTACCACAACAAAAATCGTACTGAAATGTTGTTCCTAAAGGAATTTTATTAACACATTCAGAAACAATCCTTAACCTACTATTGCCTACAGCCAGGAATTCTCTTTGATAAGCAGCAATACATTTTGGCCTGTGAAATCCTGATTCATGAGGTTTCTAGACAATGATACTGAAAAGTTTCATTTTTCTCAGTAAAGACTACAGTGTTTGAAGAGAGATGTTTCACACCAGAAACTTGTTTGCCTCCCACTACCTGGACTGAAAATTCTGAGGCTGCAATTATCTTATTTGCTCTACAGTGACTAGCACAATGGTGTCCTGATCTTTGGTGAGGGTTTCTAGATACTACTGAAAAATAAATACTTTTAATAAATAATAATAAAATAATAATAATAATAAATATTTTTTTAAAAAAGGGTTGCTTTCAAGCATGTACCAACATTTGGGTATGAAAATGCAATTTTTGGTAATTTGAAGAGAAAATAAGATGTTTGTTTTCCCTAAAGGCTACTACTACTACACCTGCTTCTACTTCTTCCCCCTTTCCCACTATCTCAGGTCATGTTGCTTGATTAGTCTTTTTCCAGGCTTCCCGGTCCACTGCCCGCTCCATTTGCACTCCATCCTCCAGAACACAATCAATGCCCAGTTTTCTAGGCGATTCTCTTATTGTCAACCTGCTAACTCTAGTCTCAAATGCCTCCCTGACAGGATTCCCTTCATTCATGCCCATACCATCTCAACCTTCTTTCTTGCAGCTTTTCTCTAATATCACAGACTTTGGCCTCACTTCTGATGACATCATTCTGCATGTGGTCCAGCAATATCACCTCCCACACACACTGCCCTCAACTATCTCATTTAAATTGCTTAAAGTCTACTGAAGTGCCTTTCTTTGGTCACCCATGTCTCTGATCTGTACAGAGGAGCTGGTCTTAACCATGGTTTTGCATAAGTGTTCCTTAAGTAGTTTGGGCCTCCATTTATCATAAATAACTTCACTTATCACGAGCCAGACTTTCCCCATACTCCGGAGCCTTGCTTGCAGTCATTTCTCTATTTCTCTGTTTGTCACTAACCATCCCGTAAGGTACTTAACCACAGAAACCTGATTTAGGTGCTGGCCCTTGATGCTAATATTCATCTTTCTAGATTATGTGTGAGTCACCCACCTGACTTCAGTCTCTCTTTTACTCATTTTATAGCCATAGCTTGTTCATGCCCTGTTACGGACAATCAATCGCCTTGACCAAATATTACTCACTGATGGCCACTGACAATATTATCTGTCTAGATCAACTTCGTACCTCCTTCCATTTGGATAGGTTTACTTACAAAGTCCATCACAATTAAGAATAGTAATGGACTAAGCACTGATCCCTTGTGGAGCCCAACCTTCGTCTCACAACCCTCAGTTACATCAAAGGGCATCCACACTTTTGTCCTGGAACCACCATGAGCACCCATCACAATCTGGACAAGATCCTCTAATACTTCATAGAATCACAGTAGAGGCACCAGCAGTTGCCTGCTTACTTTGTTGGATGCTTTCTCCAAATCCAGGAAAGCTCAACTGTGTGCAACATTTCCCTCCAGCTTCTTTTCCACCAGCTGTCTAGCAATAAACATACCATCTGTCATCCCTTTTCTTTTTCTAAAATCAAACAGATCCTTTTCTACAATGGGCTCCACTCCACTATTCAACAAATACGGCTATCTTCGATTCTCTCTAGTAATTTTATGCAGTGAGACAACAGTTTCATTCGTCAGTACTTCGACCAGTCATGTATGACACCTTTTTGTTTGCAGCAGTGTAGACTTTTTCCAGTCTCTTGGGATTTAACTCTCTTTCCAAACTGTGTGCAAGACTTGTGTAAGCCAGCATACAACAACCTCTCTCAAGGTTTTGATAATTTCCACCATGATGTCATACGGACCCACTGCTTTTGCAGGTGTTAAGGAGTTGAGGAGCCCTCTCCCCATACATATTCTGGCTGACCCCTAGCCTCTCCCATTCAGTCAGGCACATCTGTCCCTGTTCCCATTTGCCCCTTCACCCCTATTCAGCCACCCTACTCTCCCAATGTATCCCTGAGCTCCGTTCCCCCTTGTGTCCCGGCACACCACTCAGCCATCCCCTCCCTCATCCATGAACGCCTGCTCCCATTCAGCCTCCACCCCAGTCTGTCTTCCTCCCACTAACCCTTCTGAACCCCAGTCTGTGACCCCCTCTCCCCAGCAGCCTCATGTGCCCCATACTGTCTCTACCCCCCATATTAAGTGTCTCCTGACTTGGCTCCATGGCTAGAGAACCGTGAGGAATGCAAATTTTCTCTTCTCTATTCACAGCTGGAGCTGCTCTCTGTTCTGTTGCCACAGTAGCCCCTGGTAGGTGAAAGCCATAATTGTAGCACTAGCACTTCTCAGAAGAATGTATTTTCTGCAGAAAAAAAAACCCCTGCACAGTGCATGAATTCTGCACATGCACAGAATTCCCCCAGGAGTAGTAGTCTGCCTCCTGTGCTCTTCAGGAATGTTCGCTCTGTCTTCCTTTCTTTTGTTTCTCATCTGCATGATCACATATAATTTTCTTTTTGGCAAATTGAAGGTAGTTGTTAAACTCATTATATAACTTCCCCAAAGCTATATTTACTACCTGACTGCTTGCTTTGCTTCTTGCTTGGAGACGCTATAGGTAGCAATCACTTCTTCTGAAGGGTTATTTTCCATTACCTTTCTGGAATCTCTTTAATTTCTTACTGCTTTCTGAATCTCTTTTTTCCACCACCATTCTTCAACAGATCATGGTCTACCCAGTTTCGCATGTCTACGTAGAATCTCAGATTTTGGATCAAAAGGTTCTTGAAGAGACACTTTAATGTGTTAAAACAAAAACATTTCCAGTAAGTTCTTCGAAAGTATTGGAGCAAATTTTTGTTCCAGAAAGTGGAGGAAATAACCAGGACGACAGCTTTTTTAGACTTGATTCTGACTAACAGGGAATAATTGTTACCAAATCTGAAGGTTAAAGGCAATTTGGTGAAAGTGATCATGAAATCATGATTTAAGGAAAAGAAGGAGTGAGAGCAGCAGAATAAGGACAATGGACATATGAAGAAGACAACTTAGATGAATGAATGTCCTTTTATGAATGTCCAAGAAGTAGACTTTTCCACAAAACTCAGAACTGGTGGGAAAATTCCCCTGGGAAGAATCTCTTAAGGCAAAATGAGTTATGGGGAAATGGAACTTTCTCAAGAAAACAATATTAAAGGCACAACTTCTAACTATAAATGGAATGCAAAGAAAGTAGGAAGAATAGTAAGAGGCCAATATGGCTCCATCAGGAGTTCTTTAATGACGTGAAAATCAAAAAGGAAGCCTACAAAAAAAATGGAAGTATGGACAAACTGCTAAGGAGGAGTACAAAAGAACAGCACATGCATGTACAGAGAAAAATCAGAAAGGCTAAGATACAAAATGAGTTATACCTAGCAAACAACATAGAAGACAATAGAAGGGCTGGTGTTCACTGGGAGTGGGGATCGACTGCAGATACACAACTTCAGCTACGTGATTCACGTAGCTGAAGTCTGCGTATCTGCAGCTGATTTACCTGCCGATTAACCTGCGTGCTCCCCCGGTGACTCCAGCTTATGCCTCGTGTCAAGCTGGAGTTACGGAGTCGACGGGGATAGTGCTGGCAATCGATTTTTCACATCTTTACAAGATGTGAGAAATCGATCGCTAAAAGATAGACAGCTACCCACGGTAGTGAGGATGTACCCTAAGTTCTTCAAATAGATTAGGAGCAAGAGAAAGATGAAGAAAAGTGTAGGTCCCCTACGTAGGAAATAAGTAGAACTAACAACTGATGACATCAAGAAGGCGGAAGCATTAATGCCTATTTTGGTTCAGTCTTCACTATAAAGGTTAATGGTGACCAGATGCTGAACACAATTAATATCAACAAGGAGGTAAGAAATGCAAGCAAAATAAGAGAAAGAACAAATTAAAAATATTTAGATAAGTTAGATGCATTCAGATCAGTAGGACTGATGAAATTCATCTTACGGTGCTGAAGGAATTAGCTGAAGCAATCTCAGAACAGTTGGCAATTATCTTTGAGAACTCATGAAAGACAGGTGAGGTCCCACAGAACTCGAGAAAGGCAACTATAGTACTTATTTTTAAAAAGATGAGCAAAGAGGACCTAAGGATTAATAGATCAGGCAGCCTGACTTTGTTAGAAAGATACTGGAACAATGTATAAACACTAGAAGATAATAGGGTAATAAGTAATACATAACGTAGATTTCTCAACAAACTATGCCAAATCAGCCTAATTTCCTTTTTTGACAGGGTTACTTTACTGGTGTGGTGGATTTGGGGGAAGTGGTAGGCATAATATATTTTGGTTTAAATAAGGCTTTTGACACAGTCCCATGTGATATTCTCATAAGCAAACTAGGGAAATGTGGTCTTGATGAAGTTATTACAAGGTGAATGCATAATAGATTAAAAGACTGTTCTCAAACAGTAGTTATTAATGGTTTGCTGTCAAACTGGGAGAGTGTATCTCTCAGGTGGGGCCCTGCAGTGGTCAGTTCTAGGTCATGTACTATTCAATATATTCATAAGTGACTTGGATAATGGAGTGGAGAGCATGCTTACAAAATTTGCTGATGACACCAGGCACTCTGGAAGACAAGCTTAGTATTCAAAATGATCTTGACAAATTGGAGAATGGACTTCAGTTCAACAAGACGAAATTCAATAAAGATAAACACACTTGGGAAGGTTAAAAACATAACTACAAAATGGGGAATAACTGGCTATACTATAGTACTGCTGTAAAGGATCTGGAGGGTTATAGCAGATCACAAATTGAATATATGAGTCAACAATGTGATGTAGTTATTAAAAAGGCCAATATCACTGTGAGGTATTTAGCAGGAGTGTCCCATTTGACACACGGAGGGAGGGGAGAAGCAACTGTCCTGCTTTACTTAGCACTGTTGAGGCCTGAGCAGGAGTACTGTGTTCAGTTCTGGTTGCCACACTCTAAGAAAGATGTAGACAAATTGGAGAGAATCCAGAGGAGAGCAACAAAAATGATAAAAGGTTTAGAAAACCTGACCTATGGTGAGAGCTTAATAAACTGGAAATGCTTAGTTTTGAGAAAAGACGAGTAAGGGCGGACCTGATAGACTTCAAATATGTTATGAGCTTGCTCTGCAGCCAGGGAGATTTAGATTAGATACTAGGGAAAACATTCCAGCTACAAGGATAGTGAAGCACTGGACTAGGCTTCCAAGGGAGGTTCTGCAATCCTTATCACCGGCGTTTTTTAAGAACACTTGTCTGGTTTTCTTGGTCCTGTCTCAGCAGAGGAGTCTGGACTTGTTCACTTCCCAAGGTCCCTTTCAGACCTATGTTTCTATGAATCAGGGACTAATCATACACTTAAGTGCCATCCTGAATAGGGATGGACTTGCATGAATCTGGGCCTTAAAGAGCAGATAAATCAATCCAACTATTGCATCATGTTACATGTTCACACAGTATAACTTAGAATGATATGAGGTGTAGGCATGTAACACACAGATGAGATAGTTGTACAGCTAAAATTATCTGTGCATACAGTGTCTGCATTACATAATGGTGTAAGAATTACAATTTTGGCATACAATAGATAAGATAGCTGGGAGTGATTGATACTCTGTTCAGATGCTCTTCTCATGGCTTAAAATATGGTCTTTAAAGCTCACCTTTTGTGTGAGAGAGATCTCTTTATATCAAAAGCTGTCTTAGTGACAGTAGGAGAAAGAAACAATCCTAAAACATTAAATTGAGCAGCTATGACCTTACATTAGGCATTTGAGTTAGATTTTAAAATACTGGCACCAAAAAAACTGGTGGTTTGCTTTGATATGTTGCCAAAGGAAGCCTGAATCCATTGAAAATTCAATGCTATGCAAAACCAAGCATCCATTATTAAATACTTGTAATTCTTTAAATATAAGCTGGTGACTTTACAAAAGACAACAGATTGTGATATCATAAGTCATAAAGTTAATGTGGAAGCTTCGATAGGTTCATTGTCTCTCATCAAGAAACCTACAAAAGTACATTCAATAGGTGCCATAACTGAGCAATGTACAGTACCTGGGACATGGTGAAAGACTATGGGTCAGCAGCCAGCCAGTCAAATTAACAATTTTCTTAGCACACAAATGCATGATATGGCTGCTGCTCTTCATTAGCAATGTTTGACAAAGTTCGTGACGTTTTTCATTTCAAATGGACAGATGTGTCTTTTAGTGCCCATAACTGTCACAGGTTCGTTATGAATGTAGTTAATCAATTTTCAAGAACTTATTGTATGACTATATTTTCGTCTAATCTTTCAGATGCTGCAGTGCATTTTTTTTCAGTACTACTCTTTCATTTGTACTGATAATACAGACTAACTAAACAGACTAAATAAGCTAAGGAGTTTGGATCTACAAACCATGTATTTGTGGAGGACCCACTACATTCACCAATCAATGCATGTACTGTCTGTCTTTTTGTTTCCAAATCAGTCAGACGCCTCATCTTCAACATCAGTCAGACGCCTTCATCTTCTACACAGTTCTGCTTCTGCTACATCTCAGCTTCAGTTTCTCTGTTCCCTTGCTCTTGCTCTGTATTCTGCCAAATTAGCTCGCTTTGACACTCCACAAATGACTTCATATCCTTTCTCAAGCTGCCCTTGTGCATGATAGCACCTTACTCTTCACCTTTCGGTTTTAGAGCAAAAAAAGTTCCCTCAAACAATATTTAATTAGGTTGAAAAATAGTAGTGTCCTTACCATGAAGTCTAATATGCCCATGTTAAGAAGGGCAATGTTGGTGCTGTATCAGCCAGCACCTGTTAGATGCCAACCATCAACATTCCTCTCTCACTGACCTCTCCCTCAGCTAGAGGGACAGTTTCCTATTTCTTTTCCATAGGGTAGTGCTCTCCAGGAAGCAACCAGAGACTTGAGAAGGTCAGCTGGCCAGCAGGAGAGAGGACAGTTCTGCTTAGGAAAACAGTCAGCTCTTCCTCATGAAGTCTGTAGGGGTGTAATATGGAACATGGAAAAAAAAAAATCTCTGAAATACTATTTCCTTATTAAATGGAATGATGAGCAGTCTTAACTCATTCTATGTATATAAAAGTCTTCCCACAGCAATTCCTCGATATTTCTCTGCACCAGACCAAATGGGAAAGAACCAAAATTCAAAATCCTTCTATAAAGGAATAAAAAAATAGTTCTAAACTGGGCACAATTCCTCAGGAATAGGTGATCTTGTGGCAGCCTCTGATCCTTATCTAATCAGCCAATGCATATTGACATTTGGAGAACTTTCCAACAGAAAATAGAATAAACTAGGTTTTAGCTGCCATCCAATTCACTCCTATTTTTTGTGTTTACATTTACAAGGATTAGGGCTTTGTCTACACATAAAAGTGATACCACTTTAACTGTACTGGTAAAGCGGTACACAATCCCACTTGTGTCAACGCAGTTATACCAGTATAAAAATGTTCATAACCATTTAGATATTTCCATTCAGAAAGGGGAGTAAGCGGTACTTCATTTACATTAATATACATTTTTGTAAAAAAAAAAAAAAAAAAGAAAGAAAAAAAAGAAAGAAATTACACCCATAAACAAAATAGTTATACTGATACAAAATCTGTATTTAGATTAAACCTAGGGGATATTTTCCCAGTCCTCTCTATTATACTGAGTACCATGTTTTGTGTTAAACATCTCCCCCCTCGCTCTTTTTAAAAAACAGATTACTACTATACTTCAAATAAAGTAGTCTTCACCTGGTAGAAAAAAACCCTATCAAATGTGCTTAGAATGTAAAACTAGTCAAGGGATATATACAAAAAGAAGAAAGGAAAACTGAACCAGAACAAACAAGCAGCCAAAAAAAAAAAATAATAATAAAATAAACTTCACAAAATGCAGACATTTCAGCTACTACAGTTATGTTGAATCATACACAACAGCCATGTCCTTATCTTAAAAAAAAAATCATTAAATAGGTTAATTTTACTCATATTCTCTCTCCTGATCAATCCCTCTTGCTAGCCTCAGCAGATCAAAACTGTAGTTGGACATGACAGTCATCCAAGGGAAATATGAGCATTTAAAGGAAACTACTCAGCTCAGCTCCCATTAGTCCTCTCACCGGGTGAGTTTAGGATTTTGCTTCCCTTTCAGGGAAAGCATGAATTTGCCCCCAAATAATTTTTCAGTCAGACAGTATTTTCAGCACTTATGGTAGTTACCTTTAAAACACACACACCTGACTTTTTTATTTTATATATAATTGCATATATTTTGCCTGTTATCATTCCCATCCCATTAACTTGTCTAACTTTGGATCTCTTCAAAGCAGAGATCATCCTTCTTGAGTGTTTTGGAAACTCTCCAGAACTAAGTATATGCTACTGCAAAAAATTAAATAAAAATTCTCCAGTGGATAAGACACAGAAATAAATACACGTTCTATTCCTGCCTCTCGTTGATTCACTGCGTGACCTTGAACAAGATACTGAGATAGTTCAAGTAACCTCTCTATATAATTTTTCATATTTATACAAACTGGAAATAAATAATGTTTAGCAAACCTTTATAAAGTGCTTGAAGATGAGCTGATGAAAGATGGTATGAAAATGCTAAGTATTCATTATTATTACAATTATTGTAGCAGAGGATTATTCATATTATAGAATCCACTAATAAGAACGCTCTGATCTGGGCAGAGAAGCTTGTTAGCATATAGGTATATAGAGACTTAAATACTTCTCTGATCTCAATGGTACACTA
Organism: Dermatemys mawii; assembly: GCA_007922305.1. Taxonomy (NCBI): domain Eukaryota; kingdom Metazoa; phylum Chordata; order Testudines; family Dermatemydidae; genus Dermatemys; species Dermatemys mawii. Next base: position 56,133,382 of record ML677334.1, read on the forward strand.
TTTTTGCACTTTTTTAAAATGTCAAGAACTCCTCTCTCCTTTCCAAACACAGAAATAAGCTTCCACTTTCTCTGGAATATGAATTCAAACTTGGTCATATAAGCATTGATAGAGAACAATTTCAGTGGAAAATATAAATGCCAAAGAAGCGTTTCAACCAGTGAGTTTTCCATCTTTATCCTGCTGCAGGGGCAACTCTACCATATAGGGAGAACAAAAGGTCATCTAGGGCAACAAAATATTAGGGGCAGCAAATTGTTTAGTGACTATTTTGTTTACTTCTCTTCCTAGTCAAGTCACTGGCACAGTAATCTTTCTGGTTTGTCTGGGCAGTCAATGCTATAAAAGCATTTGTGCTTGACTGGTGTCTGGGGAAATCAGAGATGGAGAGTTCTAGATTTGCTTCTTTATCAAATCTGCCAAGTCTTCTACTGCATGTGAAAGACTTTTATATTTTTCATTTTGTTCTCACTTTATTTAAAATCATATGACCAGGAACATTACTAAGGGGCTAAATAAAGGAGTACGTATTTGATAAGTTTCCCTTTCCAAAGGTTTGCAGTTTAAACGGGTTTTTCTTTTAGAAACAAGGCAAAAATACATGACATGTAGATTTTACACACAAAAAATTCAATAGTGGTAAGTGCAAAGTACTGCACATTGGAAAAAAATACTCTCAACTATACATACAAAACAATGGAGTCTAAATCAGCTGTTAACACTCAAGCAAGATAGACCTTGGAATCATCATGGATAGTTCTCTGAAAACATCCACTCGATGTGCACCAGCAGTCAAAACAGTCCAGGATTAGGAGTGTTAGGAACCATTAGGAAACAGATATAATAGAAACAGAAAATATAATTATGTCATTGTATATAAATCCATGGCACATCCACATCTCGAATACTGTTGCAGTTCTGGTCACTCTATCTCAAAAAAGACAGATTAGAATTGCAAATAATACAGTGAAGGGCAACAAAAAGATTAGGGATATGGAACAGCTTACATATGAGGAGATATTAAAGACAGGGTTTATTCATCTTAGAAAAAAGTCAACTAAAGGGAGCTATGACAGAAATCAGAAAATCATGAATGGTGTGGAGAAAGTGAATCAAATGGTGTTATTTACCCCTTCACATAACACAAGATCCATGGGGAATCCAATGAAATTAACAGGCAGCAGGCTTAAAACAAACAAAAGGAAGTACTTTTTCATACAACACACAGTCAACCCGTGGAACTCGTTGCCAGGGGATATCGTGGAGGTCAAAAGTGCAAGTGGGTTAAAAACAAGAAAGATTAAGTTCATGGAGGATAGATCCATCAATGGCTATTAGCCAAGGTGGCCAGGGATGTAACCTAATCTTCAGGTGTTCCTAACCTTCCAACTGCCAGAAGATGGGCCTGGACGACAGGGGACAAATTACATGAAATTGCTCATTTCTGTTCATTCTTTCTGAACCATCTGGCACTGTCCACTGCGAGAAGTCAGGATATGGGGCTAGATGGATCACTGGTCTGACCCAGTATGACCAGTTCTCAAGGTTCTTGCATTTCTAGGCTGAGAATTTGTATGGCAAGTTAAAAAGAACTTATAAATTGCTGAAAAAATATTTATTTGTAAATGGACAGAACTGTACAGCTATGCTATCAGATACTGATTTAACAACATTAATAATAAAGACTGATTTCTTTACTATTTATTGTAAATTTTATTTTAAATTACATTGCTTTCATATTTTAAATATGGAAAATTATAACACAGCTGATGTCAAAGAGGACCTTTAATAATAACCTTGAATATCAATTGATCTCTTTTTCGCAAATCTTATCTAGGCAAAGGAGCTATTTTTACCAAAGCTACTAAAATTACTGTACGAAATGAGACAAATGTAAAAACATTCAATTTCTTGAAGACTAAGAAGGTGACTTTGGTAAATATTGATCTAATATCCATTTACAGAAAGAAACAGTCAACCTTTCCAAATGAAAACGTTTGTTTAACATAAAAACACAGAAATAACTAATCACAATTCATAATCTGTTAAATTACTGAACTCAAATACCAACATCATCTCTGAGAAAAAGCCTTAGTTTTGTCTTTATCATTATTCTGATACTGCACTGTGAATGAAGTTATAGTTACAAGGTCTTCATAATTATATAAACCCTATGCTCACAACATCAGCTGATTTACTAAAAACAGCACATACACATGAAACAAAATGATTTATTGTGCAACTGAATGGCTAATGCAGAGCAGCCACATTATTAGTGTGAAATTATACAAAGGCTGAAAAGCACATTCTAAACAGAACCAACTAGCAATGTCCTGTTAATGCCTGAAAGGGAAGCAGACTGGAGTCCAATCAAATCAACCTTATATTCTCAAAAGTCTATACAAAATTTTGAAAATATCTAAAAGCTTATAAAACTTAAAAATTGAGAAATACCCCTGTCAAAATATCATTTCACTGTTCCATTAAAACTGTTGGACTACATAATTTCAGTATCTTCTTGCTACTTAATGCAACTTCAGCTCATGAAAATCAAAATCTGAAACTGTTAGAGCAGGGGTCTCAAACTCAAATGACCACGAGGGCCGCAAGAGGACTAGTTCATTGGCCCGAGGGCTGCATCACTGACACGCCCCCCTCACTGCTCCCAGCCCCACCCCTTCCATGAGGTCTCACCCCTGCCCCGCCTCCTCCCCTGAGCACGCAGCTCCCTGCTCCTCTCCCCTCCCTCCTGGAAAGTGCTAAGTGCCTGGAGGTAGGCAGGGAGGAGGCGGGGGCATGGGGAGCTTGGCAGCTGCAGGAAATTAAGTGAGGGGGAGAGAAGGGGCATGGGGAGCTTGGCTGGCCACAGAAAATAACCCCGCGGGTCACGTGTTTGAGACCCCTGCCTTAGGTGAACTACTCCATCACCTAACAAATCTGAGCCTCATATTCAGCCTCAGTGTTACACATACAACGATACAAAAGTATAGTAAAAAATATTTTTCATGGTGCATCGAGTCTTAGTGCAGACACATGTTATACTCCTTGGGAACAGCAATCGTTTGCTGACAAATAAGGCATCGAATTTTATCTTTTACCTCTGTGAAAAAATATAAATTCTCCCATTTGTCTTGGAAAACTCTCTTTTCTTCCATGAATGTTCTTTTTTTTCCCCATGAAGTCATTTCCAAGCAGTTTTAATAAAATATATTCACTCAATAATGCATCTCACTCAAAGGACCAAACAGGAACTTAGATTTACTTCTATTACAGCACCTCCTGGACTGGGCTGCACTCACACTCCACTCTTGCTCTGCCTCTTCCAACCCCTTCCCAGTCCCCTTCAAATCCCTTCCCTGTCCCCTTCAAATCCCTTCCACAAAGTTCCCACCCCAACTCTGCCCCCTCTCCTCCCCTAGTTCAACCCCTTCCCCAAACCCCCGCTCCTTTCTCCCCCTCCTCCCCTGTGCATGAGGCTTCCCACTCCTGGCCCCTCCCTCCCAGAAACCGCTAAGCCGCCAGAGAATTGCCTGGCGGTAAGCGGAGCAGCGGGAAGCAGCAGCGTGGGAGAGAAGCGCGTGAGGGAGTGGTGGGGGGAGCGCGCAGGGAGCTTGACGGTGGGCTCAGGGAGCTTGGGGAAAGGGCAGGGGGACCATGGGGAGCTTGGCGGAGGGATGGGGAGGCCTCGGGGAGCTTGGCCGGGGGCCACAGGGGAGCTTGGTGGGGGGACAGGGGGAGCATCGTGGGCCGCAGGGAAGGGCTTGGCGGGCCATATATTTGAGACCCCTGTATTAGAGCATTCTTTGTATTATGCTAGCTATAAATGCTACATGAGATAAATAACTTACAAGAATATGGATATAATAATAATTAAATTAATGCTAATGTTCATTTGTGACTTCATTTTGAAAAGTTACACCAAAATTATCCTTGGACTACAATCAAAGCACAATTTTATGTTTAAAATTTAAATGAATAAATGCCAACAATCAAAGATTTCTGAAGAAATATATAGTCACTGCTGTAGAATAAAGTCACTGGATCTGCAAATACGACACTAAAGGAAAACCAGAGAATATTGCAAATACTCCAGTTGACGATACAAACTCCAATAGACTCCAAAGGGATTTCTGTGTGAATGAGGACTACAAGAACTGGCCCTTAAATGTCTATACTGAGGGGAAATCCTCAGCGGAAGTCAATGGAGACATGAGTTTACACAAGCTGAGGTTCTGCCCCCAGGATTTCTCTCCCTCAAATTTCCCACCATTGTTACCCCAGCTATAGGAAAATGGGAGCGCTAGTATTGACAAGGCATCAAGCACACATTGGTGTCTCAAGCACTGTACCATATATCCTCGCTCAGATCAAGTCTAGATGATAGTTCTTAAACCACCAGCTACTAAGGGTTCCTGGTCTGTGCTAGAATGTCCACCATTGCTCCTGTGTGTGCAGCAGAGCTAGTGGTCACATTGGTGGAAAATTTTAGAAAAATCCTAATGTAGACAATGTTTACTGAGTACAAGAATTGGTCTCCATAACTGCAAGCAAAGAAGAATGAAGATTTCTTCCAAGTTGTTTATGGTAATGCCCACAAACATGTTTTGCTCTCATCAATGGCACAGAGCACAAACGTTTCATTAACACATGCTAACAAATGCCTTAGTGCTCCAATCTACATGCAAAAAACTGCAAGTCAGTGGCAGCCAATTTACCTTGAAGATGCCAGTATGTGAAGTTTGAACATATTAATAGTCTGCAACAAGGTTTAGACCAATTCAGTGATCTCAGACAGATGGGAATGTATATACTTACAAACACATCTGGCAGCATCACATTTAGTTAAGGTTTCCTAAACCCCTCTATTATAAAAGACCTTTCTTTGTTCAATAGCTTATAAACCTTTGCTAAACAGCCATTCTGGCTGAAATTTTCCATGCTTGGCATCTGCCCTGGGTTGTATTTTTTTTTTTTTTTTTAAAGTTTCTGCAAAATGGTTCAATTACTCCTTAGATTAGAATGAGGTTAGGGAAATCGAGCAGAGCAGTTACTCTCATGCTAAAGGAGTGTCTTATGCTTCCCTGAAAAAATCTGGCTGAATTATATACCTCAGTCCGAAAACAGCTATTTGCATATGCTCAGTAGAAGCTGGCAACAAAATTCAGTGAACATTCCATTCCCACTGAAAATGCTTCACTCCTACAGAGTTCCATGCTAAACACTATGAACAGTCAGTCTCTCTGTGTTCTCAATTCTTTTCTTTCAGGACCCAGGCAGTGAGGAGAAGGAGGAGAAGCAGCCTGAGTTCAATGGAGAAAAGTGAGGATTTGGAGATGGAGAAAGAAGGGATAAAAGAAGAGGAAAACAGGAAGCAAAGTAGAGGGGGCATTGTACAGAATAGGGGATGGGACAGCAACAAAGGGAGGGAAATGCAACAGAGACAGAAGGAGACAGATTCAAGGGATTTCTACAGGATAGGAGATGAAGGCCACAGGCTAGTGGGGACAGGAGCAGAAGTGTCTAACCACTAGAGAACACTCCCCTTCAGAATATGGACTAGAATCCACGATGTCTGAGTCCCAATATTCCTGTGTTGTCCACTGGCAAGTGTTTATCTCACCCCTTCCAGTAGATAGCTGACACAGAGGACAATAGCCTACTACTACCAGTTAGCTCAAGGGACAGCCCACTCAAAGATTAGGAAATACCAAATTTATGGTTGTTCATGCAGCCTTAATTCAGTCCTCATTTATATATGCATTATAATCTAATCTTTAATTATGTGATCACATACTGTATTTCTACATCAGCTCTGTCTCATTCAGTGCACAAGATGGATAATAATACCACCTCAAATCAGGGGTGTATTTGAAGATAAATTCATCGATGCTTGTGAAAAACTCAGATACTATAGCCATAAAAAACCTGTGACTGAATACACTGTTACATCGATTTAATTGTTTATTATACTTATTTCAGTGTCTATTTGTATGTGATCTCTGCAATATACAACATTCTGTTAAACATTCTCCATAAAATTTATGATATATTGTATCTTTTCTGCATACTTAAAATATGCATTATGTAATGCATCATATGACATATTGATACTGATAATAAGCAAAGATATTTATCACTCTATAACTGTTGTTCCCTATCGCTATCAGTCACCATTCTTGGGGCTGGCTCCTACTACAAGAATAGTGGAAATTTCCATAGCTTAAAGTTTCAAAACTACAGACTTAACAATTCCTGAAATGCAGCTGCAGGAACCCTTAGCACTCCCAATCTTTAGCCCTTTCTGAGCAAAACATGGATAACATGCCATTAGGAAATTTCGAGGGCAGGTGAGCATGGACATGAAAAAGCGTGTGTGTGTTTTGAAAATCTAAGCTTAAATTTGTGACTTGCAATGATGTAGGAAAAATACAAAGACATGTTAACACAGCGAAGAGCAGGCAGAATCAAAGATAAAATGTGTCTCCAATCACCTGGAGAAGAGCTCTGGGTAAGCTCAAAAGCTTGTCTCCTGGCAACAGAAGAAGATGATCCAAGAAAAAATATCCCCTCACCCACCTTGTCCCTTCATTCAGTGGCAGTAGAATGCATAATTTTAAATTCAAAACGGGCCAAAATCTTATACTGTTTAACAAACAGTTGAGACTGTCCAGCCACAAAATAATTAGGAGACAGAAGAGTTAGGACACCCAAAATTTCTTTAATACTGATAAACCAAACATTTTAAGTCTTGTGTTAAGTCTGATTCTAAGCAACACTGCTCTTGCAAGGAGTATACAGTGCACTTATGTGGCTGTCCTTAAACTCTCCTGTATAAAACTTAACTGGAGATTTGTTGCAGAAGCAGACCGACCAGCAAGCCTAATGAAGAGCAGCAACAAGAGATGCAAGTCAGACAACCTTTTAGACATGGTTGTCTTGGAGATAACAGAACCTACTGTATTGGTTACAAAAGAAACAAAAAGCTGGGTGCACTTTCTAAAGCTTTTAGTCTACTCCCTTTCATGTTGATTTTGCGGAGAAGGGCTAAGAATGGTATGCAAAGAATGCTGGCAGAATGACTAACTGATTAAGGTTGAATTCTAGCACTAGCTTTGAATGGCACTTGGGATGGGTTCACAGCACCATTTTATCCTCCAGGAATGTAGTATTATATTTCTATTTGGTGGTCAATTGACAGAGATTGAAGATGGCTCACTTGGGAGTTTAACACCGCAGAAGTGTTAAACCTGCCATGTAAGAAATTTAAGTTCACAAGTTGAAAAAGAAGTCCCATCAGCTTTGTAATGCCCACATTAGTATCCCATAACATAAGTTTTCTGAATGGGGGATTTTAATTGCAATTAGCCTCTCATGAATCTGAGTGATTAGTAATTGCATATAAATTGATAAACTTTTAAACATGATTATGAAAAGCCCAAACAACCAAAAAGTGTACAGTCTGTGACCCAGACTGAGAAATAAAAGAGGCAATGTCTAGCAGCTTGTCTAAAGGGATTCACACAGTACTTTTAGAACCAAACTGTGAACTATTTCCACTTGATTGGAAAGCTGTTCTGACAGATTCCTTCAAGCAGCTGGAAGCAATTCAGATATCCAACCTCTGTTTATGTGTGTGTGTGTGTGTGATACAGTGGCCACCATTGCAAATTAGCTTTTGCCAACAAGTAAAGCACACTGTATCTAAGCGACCAGTTTCCCCCATGCATAGAATAGGAAAGACCTGTGATATTTGTGTATTAACTATTATTGGCAAATGGCAACCATTTTCTTATTTGATATCTCTGATTTATTTTTTAAAAAGTGGGTATTACTGCTTCACCATATCAGTAAAAATATCAAAGTATCAAATTTTACAAATCCCCCTCATTTTTTGAGTAAGACAAAGGATGAAAAAATTCAGCTCCCAGGGAATTTTTAAATCAAATTACAGTGGAAGGAACACAGATTCTGCAGTTCTAACTATTGAGTTGCTACCACAACTCCATGATCCAGTAACTTCTCTACTGAACTGTTCAATTAATTAGCATATAGCACCTTTAAATATCTGATTCATCCCATACAAGTAACTGTACTGCACCTTTCAATTGCTAGGAAGAACTACAGCAATAAAATAGCATTCAGTTTAAGAGGATCCCTCCTGGGAGTTTCTACCAAGTGCACTCTGGATAAGGACTGTTTCTATTTTTTCCATCATTTTTCTTGATAATCTAATTCAAAACTATGTCTTATTGAGTATAACTGCCTTATATTAAAAAAGTTAAAATTGAACTAAGGCACTATCACCATCCATGTTGTTATTTCTTTTAAACAAACAAAGGGGCTAAAAATCACAGTACTACCATGGCAACAGTGATCATTTAATATCAGTATCTTCAGGTACACACTGCCATCCTGTCTTTAGTACTAGCATGAAGTCCCAATATTGTTGGCTGGTGGGTCGCTTCCATGACATCTGCCTGAAGACATGTGCTACGAGGATGTTGATAGGTTGACTACCTACTCCCGTATCTGAACCTCTCGCACGACAGACTTGCTATTGTTTTAGCACTGCTGTAAAGAGGTGCTATTAGAGTTGTACTTATTTCTGATAAAGAGGATTTGGATTCTACTCCTGTACCGGGGAGAGAGAGAGAGAGAGTGTGTATTTGTAAATGCCATAATTTTAGGAGTTACTGATTTTTTGTTCATTCATTCTAAAATTCTGTATCTACACTATTTTTGGCTCAATACAGCCACATTCAGTTCTGATTAATGTAGGATTGGGGAACATGAGATGATCTAAGAAAAACAATTGCTCACTGGAAATACTCCTCATCATAGTCTCTTTCTTCACGCTACCTCCCTCTTCATCTTACAGTAGATTGTTTCACGACTGAAGAGGAAGAGTCTAGCAATACACACATTATTAACTTTAGAGAGAGTTTTTGTCTAGCTACTCCTTGTGTTCACAGACTCATAGACTAAGGCCAGAAGGGGCCTATGTGATCATCTACATCACTTCCTGCACAATGCAAACCACAGAACTTCATCCACCCACTCCTGTAATAGACTCATAATATCGGCCTGAGTTACTTAAGTCTTTAAATCATGATTTGAGGACTTCAAGTTACAGAGAATCCATTACTCTAGTTTAAACCTGTAAGTTACCTATGCTGAAGAGGAAGGCAAACCTCCCCACCCCACCAGGGTCTCTGCCAATCGGACCTGAGCCCTCCTCATCTAGTATCCTGAGCCCTCCTCATCTAGTATCTCATCTTCAGCTGTTGGGGATATTTACAGCTAGCAGTTGCATATAGGCCACATACTGTTGTGGGCTGTCCCTCCACAAAATCTTACCAAGCTCAGTCTTGAAGCCAGTTAGTCTTTTTGTCTCCACCATTCCCCACCAGAAACGCTGTTCCAGAACTTCACTTCTCTGATAGTTAGAAACCTTTATCTAATTTCAAACCTAATATTGTTGATGGAACTGTTTATATCCATTTTGTCTTAGGTCAACACTGGCACTTAACTTTAACTCTGCTCTCCATAAATACATCAGAGGGATAAATACCATGGAGGGAGCAATCACATCTCCCCTCAGTCTTCATTTGGTTAGGTTAAACAAACCAAGCCCCTTGAATCTGCTCTCAAAAAGGTGGGTTCTCCATTTTTCATCCTGGTAGCCCTTCTTTGAATCTGTTCCAGTGTGAATTCATCTCTCTTAAAATGTAGGAGATCAGAACTGCACACAGTATTCCAGATGAAGTCTCACCAGTGCCTCGTATAATGGTACTAACACTTCCATATCTGTATTGGAAATATGCATCCTAGAATTGCATTAGCCTTTTTTACAGTCACATCACATTGGCAATGCAGTCTTCCTATGATCAATACATACACTCAGGTCTTTCTACTCGTCTGTCACTTTCAACTGATACATCCCCAGTTTACAGCAAAAATGCTTGTTAGTCCCTAGGTGCGTGACCTTGCACTTTGCACTATTAAATTTCATCGTATTTCTATTATTCTAGTTTTCAAGGTTGTCCAGATCTTCTTGTATGATATTCCGGTCTTCCTTCATATCGGCAATACCTCCCAACTTCATGTACTCCACAAATTTTATTACCATACTTCCATCTTTTGTGCCAAGGTTATCAATGAAATATTAAATAAGATTGGTCCCATGATCAATCCCTGAGGAAAGGGACTCCTGGGGGAATTGTGTGCCAAAAAATTAAAAATTTTGCACACAATATTTTAAAAATCTGCATATTTTATGCATTAAAGTAACACAATGTAATCACGCTAGTTTTCAGTTATTTTGGTAATTTATTTCAAAATACCTGTAACAATACAGACAACAAAAAAAATTCAGAAAATGTTTAATAAATAGATTCCTTGTTAGGAATATTAATACAGAACTGAGTAATAATTCATTTAAACTACAATACTGAAACACACTTCCTGCGCCCCTCAGAAGCAGTGCAAAGGTTTGAGGGAATCAGGGGTAATGGAAGAACTGTGGAAAAGGGAAGTAATTGTTGAGAAGGAGCCTGGGTGTGAACTTGGAGGGAAGTATGAAACAGTTTTGTTAGGAAATTGAGGAACCATCCCCATTCAGACCCTGACTGACTTGTAGCCTTTCCCATTCAGTCAGCTACATTGGCCCTGCCCTCATCTGTCCCTGTACCTCCCACCCCAATCCCCATGTGCCCTTGCATCCCCACTCAGCAACTCCTCCCCACATCCCCATGTGTCCCTGCATTTCCTTCAACCACCCCTCCCTCCCATCTCTATGTGGCTCTGTGCTCCCAACCCCCTGTCCCCATGTGTCATTGCACCCTCACTCCCACTCAGCCCCTGGCTCAGTACTGTCAAGTCACCCCTCTAGCTCCTGTGCCTCCATTCCAGTCTGTCTCCCCACACTAGCCCTTTCTGAACCCCAGTCTAGGTACCCCCCCCACCCCCGTGCCCATCGCAGCAACCCTGTATGTCCATCTCCTCCATATCCCATGCCACTTCACCTGGCCTCCCTTTGCACAGCTGGCTGAACCGCTTGCCCTTTCTTTTGGTGCCACAGCATCCCCAGGTGGGTAAAACATGTAATTGCAGTGCCTCCCCAGAAGAATGTATTTTCTGATGGTGTTGGAAATCTGTGAGAGACATGAATTTTGCATGTATGTAGTGGCACAGAATTCCCCTGTGTGGCACTGGTAACTTCCCTCCAGCCTGATAATTCACCTTTCAGTATGTAGTTTCCCCTTAAGCCAATTCCTCATCCTCCTTTCAATTCTTATATTAATCCCCATCTTCTCCAATTTAACTAATAATTTCTCATGTAGAACTGTATCAAATGCTTTACTGAAACCTGGATAGATTAGATCTATGCATTTTCTTTGTCTAAAAACATCAGTTATCTTTTCAAAAAAGAGCTCTGGCTGGTCTGACACGATTGACCTTTTGCAAAAACATGTCACTTTTTATCCCAATTACCATCTACCTCTATGCCCTTAACTACTTTCTTTTCAAAATTTGTTCCAAGGTCTTGCATACAACTGAGGTCAAACTAACGGGCCGGAAGTTTCTGGAATAACTATTTTCTCTTTCTTTAAAATAGGCAATATATTAGTAGGACTTAAATTCACATTGAGTATTTCCCAGAAGTTTGGGGTGTCAGCTCCATGGGGAGCTCTAGGGCTCCCGCAGGTTTGGAAATATTTACTGGAACTCTGCTCTGGACAGCTCTGCTGAATTTAAGCCCTGTATATTAGCAATTCTCCAGTCATAAGATATGACTCCTGAGTTTACAGATTCATTAAAGATCCTTGCTATTGGACCTGCAAGTCCCTTTAATATTCTTAGATGGAGACTTTTCTGGGTCCTCTGATTTAGCTGTTTGAGTTCGACTACTACCTGTGGTGGTGTTAGCAGTAGTAGTAGAAGATGTGGTAATTTCTACTTCCATACCCTCATTTCTGTTAGCTACCCTGCTGCTACCCCTATGCTCTTCATTACCTTTCTTAAACACTGACAAAGTATTTGCTTAGGTGTTGGGTCATGCCTAGATTATCTTCAGTCTGCACCTGATCCTCAGTGCTTAGCTGTCCTACTTCTTCATTCCTTGTTTTCTTGTTATTTGTGTGGCTACTGAATCTTTTACTGTTGGTTTTAATTCCCTCTGCAAGGTCCAACTCTGCCAGGCTTTTGGCAGCTTTCACTTTTTCCCTACACTTTCTGACCACCAAGGGGTAGCTTTCCTTGCTGATCCATCCCATCTTCCATTCCTTGTAAGCTTCCTGCTTTTTCATAATAATCTGTTGGAGATGCTTGCTCATCCATTTTGATCTGCAACCCTTCCATATTCTGTTCTGACTGGTTTTAGGATAGATGAAGAGGTGGCCCTTCAATAAAGGATGTTTCAGTATATTAATGAAGACTAGAATCTTTTATTATTTTCATTTACATTGATATGCTCTTCAAGTGAATATATCTGAACCAGCTAAGAGATTTCAGAAGCAATAAAGACAGGGACAGAAAGCTTAGGTCAGGTTGTACCTGGTTGTGCGATCAGATGAGGTGAGATGCAGAGCTTTGTGGGATCAGTTACTACCAATCCTCACAGGTTTAAAAATCAGATTTGCCTCAGCTGTAAGACGCTGTTAAGACCAGAGAGCTTGGTCAGGATTTTTGCTACCAAACAGAATTGAGGAAAAGGCATACAGTGCTACTTAAAGTAACTGGTGGCTGAGGGCTCAATACCTTTGAAAAGTTAGGCCACTTAGACCCCTACATATGAATTTAAGAACCTCACTACAGGCAGCCAGTTTTTTAAATCTTGGTCCAAATTTCTTGATTGTGGATTCCGTCTCCAGGATGGGTACATCTGCAATTACTATACTACTACAGATCCGGAAATCTTTTCCTCAGTGTAAAGCATACCTAGACTGTGGTGGTGGTTGCTTCTATGTGCTTTTTTATGTGGAGGTGGCTATAGAGATCACAAATATTACTGTAGCCATACAGCCTGGAACGTACAGCCTGATTCTTATTTAAACTGGTTAACTCTGACAAATCCTACTTGCTGGATTTCAGTGTCCTAGATCTGGTGTTGAGTCAAACCAAGTCTACCAGAATCCCAGTTGTCTCTTGGATTCTAGCCAAGTAACTGGGAAGTTTAGAATGAACACTTGTGACTCCAGGCCTCTGATGATGGTACCGATTGAAGCTTGGATTCCTTCTAAAGTGCAGTCCTTGATCAGCAAATCATCCGGGTAGGGAAAATATTCACTTCCATTCTGTGTGTATTACATTGAAGGATTTCCGCAATGCCAGCCTGAACACTGTGAACTGGCAAACATAAGATGCGTCTTGTGGAAGAGATGTATCCCAGGATGAGTGCAGTGTCTCAGTATATCACCTTCCTCTAGCAGAGGTAGAATTGCACTTGCACACCTCATTTTAAATTCTTTTCGCAATGAGCAAGTTGATGAAATCTGAAATACAGATGGGACAAATGTTTTTGTACCTTAAAGCATACTTCAGGGGGCAATTTAGGAGGCTCAGGCCACATCTGTAGTAGATGACTCTGATCTTGTTCCCACAGAGAGATCTTCTGAGATGGATATTAGGGCATTTCACAGAAACATAATGTGTAGACTCTTGCTGCGAAGCTTCGGAGAACTAAATAATCAATTTGTGTCTTCCCTTTTTCATGTATCAACATCAACAATAAAGACTGAACTCAGAAAATAGATAACCATTATGTTGATGATTCTTGAGGTCAACAAAATATAAAATACTATTCCTCAGTTCTTCTGAATTTGCAGAAATAAAAATGTATTTTGTCAATAAACTAATTAAATATTTGAAATACAGATAGCAGTAATATGCATACTACAATGATATTTTTATAGTCACTTTTCAGATCCATTTCACACTTTGATAAGCAGGAGCAGAGGCAGTAGGATTTAAAATATACATTCTCTTTCAGATAAAAATTCTTCCTTTAACGCAGTGGTTTTCAAACTTTTTTTCTGGCAACCCAGTTGAAGAAAATTGTTGATGCCCATGTCCCAGCGGAGCTGGAGTTGAGGAGTTTGAGGTGTTGGATGGGCTCAGGACTGGGGCAGAGCCTTGGTGTCAGGGGTGAAGGCTATGGGATGGAGCCAGGAATTAGAGGTTCAGAGTGTGGGAGGGGGCTCTGTGCTGGGGAAGGGTGTTGGGGTGCGGGAGGGAATCAGGGCTCTGAGCTGGGGGAGAAGGCTCTGGGGTAGGGCAGGTGATGAGGAATTTGGGGTTTGGAGCGGCCTCTGCGTTTGGGTGAGGGCCCGGGGCTGTGGCAGGAGGTTGGGGTGTGGGAAGGGGTCAGGGCCCTGGGGTGGGGCCAGGGATGAGGGGTTTGGGGTGCAGGAATGGGCTCTGGGTTGGGGGCGGGGGAGATCAGGGCTTGGACAGGGGGTTTGGATGTGGGCTTACCTCAGGTGGCTCCCAGTCAGCAGCACAGCGGGCATGCAGCAGCAGGCTTCCTGCCTGCCCTGGCACTGCAGACTGTGCTCTGCCCCGCAAGCGGCCAGAGGCAGGTCCAGCTCCTAGGCAGAGGTGTGCGTTGGTTCACGGCCAATGGGAGCGTGGAGCCGGTGCTCAGGGCAGAGGCAGTCTGTGGAGCTCCATGGGCCCCCTGCCTAGGAACTGGACCTGCTGCTGGTCACTTCCGAGGCCTAGCGTGGTGTCTGAACAGGTAGGGACTAGTCTGCCTTATCCGGGAAGCATCCCTGATGGGACTTTTAATAACCCAGTCAGTGGTGCGGACCGAGTTCCCGCGACCCAGTCCCTTCCATTCTGTGACCCTGAAATGGGTCGCGACCCACAGTTTGAAAACCAATGCTTTCATGTATGCTTGCCATGCAGTTTATCCCTTTTTTTGGAGAATATCTTCAAATAATTGCTCAAAATGAGCCCATGTGAAGTTGCAACAAAATGTCAGATCAATCCATGAAAATCTGGTTAAACAAGTAGAGATTATCAATATTTAAATTTGCTTATTACAGTATTGCAATATTTCCATGCAAAAACTCTTCAAGAAAACGTGCAGAATTTTAAAACCCTCCTGTATTGTTCCTTCTACCAATGCCAAAACAATAAAAAAAAATATTCTGATCCTTCCTTATGCCCCCAGAAACGCCAAAATTTTAATCCTGATTTTTCATACAGTCCATCAAGGATATTATCAGGAATTAGAATTTCTCTCTCTCTATTTGTAGTCAGGTGACTCAGAATAGTTGGTATTCATCTAGCATTTGCTGAATTGTGCCAGTGTACTAATGTCAAACTTGAGAGAGTCTATAAAACCTAATTTCATCATCACTGTTACTCCATTTTGTGATCTTCAAGTTACCTAAATATTTATCATTTTTCTTTGCAGTTTGAAATCTATGTTATTTTTTTAGAATTTACAGGAATGCCCAGTTTCCAAAGGCCTTTACTTGTAGAATTCTTTTGTGTGTGAGGATGAGCTATATGGAATGCCTAATTCTCAAGTTATTAGCCCACCTACCAGGCTTCAGTAAAACCAAAACAAGCTTATTTAAGAAAAACAAAAACAAAACGTGATATAATTATAACAACTAGAATCAAGAAGGTTCCCCCCCCGCCCTACTTTCTGTTTTCATAGAACAGAATGAAACGCTACGAATGTATTAACATTTAGATTAGCAGACTCTGCGTGCTCTCCGTAACAACAGTAATTGGTTGGCCAATTTACAGAATCTTATCAAGACTAGTGAGTAAAATAAATTATTTGCAACCTTACACCTTGAGGCTTTTATTACACTAAATGGAACAGGCCTTCCTCTTTTTTTTTTCTCTCTCCTTTTTAACAGAAGCCACTACTTTCCATTAAAACGTTTTATGGGAATTCCAATCTTTAGTCAGTTTGCAGTGATGCTTTATATAGTCTATGGATAAAATTCCAAAGCCAGCTAGCATTTATCCTGCCAAAATTCTCTTGGGGAATTTGAGGTTCAAAGTTCTGCTCCAACACCCCTCTGACATATTTCTTTCCCATGACATTTGAAATTTCCAGATTAAAGCCAAACCTCTAAAGTGTTTTCAAAATCAAGAGATACCTAACAGATCAATATGAAATTGCTAGAATAAAGGGAGAAGCGAAAGGATGAAGAAAAGAAATGGGCTGGTATGGGCGAGAGTATATAACGTTAAATAATGTATGCAAAAATAATAATGACCTGATCCTTCAACACTTACTCATACAAGTGGTTGTGTTGAGAGGTCTTGTATGACTAAAGCCTGGAGCATTGAGTAGTCAGGCCCTGATTCAGCAAACTGCTTGAGTATGTCCTCACTTTAAGAGAAATCCCCAGTGAAGTCAATGGAACCACTTATATGCTTCAAATTAGGTATATGATTAAAAATTAAGGTTATAATTATCTCTGTATCTTGATGTTAATTGGAGGAGCCAGATTTTACTCCACTCTTAAAAATGTCTACAATGGAAGAGTATATGTTGGCTGTCTTCTGCTATTAGAAGAGAGACAGGAACCAGCAGGTCAGGGTTTGATGGGAGATAAGAGTTTTCAGTAACTGACCTTACTCAATGCATCCATATCTTGATATTAAATCCAAGATGGCAACGCTGTTATGCAGTTCATCTTTACCTTATGCTTATAGCTCAGTTCCACATAGGGAGAAAAATAAGGAAAAGCTTTCTTCTCAACCTTCTGTATTCTATTGTTCTTTCCCCTGCTTCAGACAATTATTCCACTGTGCAGAAGAAGAGAAAGGCTGGAAAGTGCAAAGGCACCTGTATCCCCACTCTGGGATTCTGTTTCAGCAAAAGCAGAGGGACGCTAACTAGGCTCATACAGTGTCAGATTCACTCTATTTCCACTGACACGCTGGGAAGGCTTCATTGTGGAGAAGAATAGACATTACAATGCTGCAAGGAGATTTTTGCAAAGTTCTTGTCAATGAGTATGGGACAGTATGTAGGGAGGTGGGGGAGCCAGGCACAATGGAACTCCTGGGATTCAGCCATTTAAAACCAAATGTAAACCAGCTTCATACAATTTTTTAAAATTACTGTATAAGGCAACATCAGAAAAGCAGTTAAAATGGACATGGCCGTTTGTCACCTCATTACATTTTTCTAGGACATAATAAAAATTACAAACTACATTGTCCCACGCAAAATTATTGTTAGTTAAACCACATTCACATGAACAGAAGCAAGAGGACTGCAATTCCTGTAACCAGCACTCAAGTATTTTACACACCTATAATTTTTGATACTCTTATCTAAAATTATTAATCATGGTTCAAAGCTAATAAATTCAAATAAAACCATACATTTACAAGGAAATATTTGTTTCCCAAATACGGTGTTTACACATCAATTTTGGTAGCAGCTTCTTTTCATGTAGAGACAAAGATAAGTACACTTCACATAAAAGAGATCTGGTTGCCAGAGCTCTTATTAAGTAGACTCACAACAATCTGAGTTTGCACAGCAGAAGCATTTAAAAGTTTGACAGAGATGAATCATTCATTTTGTAATCCATTTTTAGAACTTTAAACTATATACACTACTGCTAAGCTAATACTTATTCCAAGCTGAGTAAAATTTCTACCCAAAATAAAAGTCGAGAATATCAAGGCTCCTGAAGAATTGTGATTACAGAAGACTGCATCTGTAACTGGTACTGCATATTTAACTTTCCTTTTGGAGAGCACAATAGGAGACTGCAGTACTGATTTTTCACGCAAATATATACCTGTAAAAGTGAAAGTTTTCTTTGGCCCTGATCCTGCAAAGGGTTATAAACATGCTTAACTTTACAGGCATTGAGTTCAACAGGACTATTCATTTGCATCAATATTTTCAGGATTGGTGCCTTAGATCAGGGGTGGGCAAATTTTTTGGCCCAAGGGCCACACTGGGGTTAAAAATCGTACAGAGGGCCAGGTAGGGAAGGCCGTGACTCCCCAAACAGCCTGAGCCCATCCTTTATCCAACCCTGATCCACTTCCTAACTCATCCAACCCCCCACCCCGGCGCCGTGTCCCCTGATCGCCCCCTCCGGATACTCCCTCACTGTAACTGCCGCCCCAGAACCCCGCCCCCATCTAAGCCCTCCTGTTCTTTGTTCCCTGACTGCCCCCTCCCGAGATTCCCTCCACCCTAACCGCCACCCGCTGGAACCTCACCCCCTATCTAAGCCCCCCTGCTTTGTTCCCTGACTACCCCCTCCTGAGATCCCACCACCCGCTGGGATCCCACCACCTAAGTGCTGCCCCCCACCCTTGCTTACCATACTAAGCTGGGCGCTCCTCGACCCAGCCCCCGGCCAGGGAGCGTAGGACCCCGTGGATCCCCGTGCTCAACCCAGCTGAGGAGGGCGGGGCCCCGTGGCATGCCGTGCTCAGCTCGGCCCCTGGCTTGGGTGCACTGGAACCCGCGGCTCCCTGCACTTGACATGGCCCACAGCCAGGGAGTGTGGGGACCCACAGCAGGCCGTGCTTGGCCCAGCCAGGGAGGGCGGGAACCCGGCTTCCCACGCTCGAGCCAGCCCCTGGCCAGGGAGCGCGGGGCGGACCAGCCCGGGAGCGCGAGGACCTGTGGCACACTGGCCTGGCCCTTGGGCTGGGAGCACGGGGCCTCTGGCTCCATGCCCCCAGCCAGCGGTCGCGGGCCAGATAAAAATGGCTGGCGGGCCACATGTTGCCCGCAGGCCGTAGTTTGCCCACCCCTGCCTTAGATTGTATACTCTTTGGGGTATAGATAACACTCTTGTTGTCACTGTAACAGTTAGCTAGAATTAGTTATTCCATTACAATCCAGCTACTTAGGCTTTGTGTACACTTGAAATGCTATAGCAGCATAGCTGCACCACTTCAGTATAGACTAGGGTGACCAGATATCCTGATTTTACAGGGACAGTCCCGATTTTTTTTTTCTTATATAGGCACATATTACTCCGAACCCCCGTCCCGATTTTTTACACTTGCTGTCTGGTCACCCTAGTATAGACACTACCTATACCAATGGGAGGAGTTCTTCCATTGGAATATGCAATCTACCTCCCCAAGAAGCAGTGGTTAGGTTGATGGAACCACGGTCTCCACTGGGGGTTAGTCATCTTAATGATGCCACTCAAGAATGTGGATTCTTCACTCCCTTGCATGCCGTAGTTAAACGGACTTAATTTTCTAGGGTAGACAGGCCTCAGTGTGGCAAGACTCTTAGTATCAACAACACTCCAGCCACTCAGAGTAGTTAAGATTAGAAAATTAATTGGATTAGCAGTGGAGGAATTGTTGTAACTTGAGTTTTTGCATCCTCACAGTCTTACTAACTGTTAGAGCTTCAGCAACACTCCAGTTTCAACGCATTCCCTTTGAGGGGCCACCTAGTTCCAGCTAGAGATTTTTTTGTGTGGACAGGAGTTGGGATAAGGGAAAAGCTTGCGTTATAGCTCAAGCAAACAATGAGCGAAGGCAAGCCCTAAGTCTGAACATGTGTACAGCACATAGAATAGGACATTGATCTTGACTGATTGTTCTGTGCACTTCTGCAGTATAAATATATTAAATAATAATGAAGTAATGATTAAAATGTAAAATGAAGGGTAATATTTTTCAATGGATGTTTACAACTTAAGCAAAAATAATAAAATACAGATAATCAACCAGATAAAAATCAAAAAGTTTACAGTTTATCCTATCTCCGTATTTTATTTGAAGGTCCTCGTCTAAAATAAGGTAAATATGATCACATTTAATTCAACAAATAAACACATCAGAGATTAGATGTAGTTTATTTAGAAAAATATTAGAGACAAGATGAGTGAGGTAATATATTTTATTGGACCAACTTTTTCTGGTGAAAAATAGAGAGTGAAGCATTCAAATTCTTCTTCAGCTCTGCGTAATTCAAAAGCCTGTCTCTTTCACCAGCATACATCAGTGTAATAAAGAATATTACCTCACCCACCTTGTCTCTCTGATATTTTGGGACTAACATTGCTATACCACCACTGCAGAAAAAAAAAAATGTTACATATAACTTCTGCATAAAGTGACTCTTTGAAGTATATCAATGTACAATAACGAGCAAACAGATTCTAAAAGTTATAGAGTTGCTTTTTCATATTAGAAAGTGCATCTTGAGGTTGTTTTTCCTCTCTTTTGTGAAGACAGATTTAGAAGTTCCTTTGAATTCTCACTTTTGTGAATAGAAAAATATATTTCATATGTTTTTTCCAGATAACCCAATCAAAGTACTTGGTATTGTGTACATACTTCAAGCGTTAATAGGAGGTCAGGACACTTTTTCACAAACACAAACACAGACTCTAAAACATATCAGTCATGCCACGAATGAACATCTGTGATATTTTTAAAGCAAGTGTGCAAATGCATATGGGTTAGAAATTATTTGCCTTTCAAAGTACACACGTTTTTTTTTTTACATTGCAATACATTTAGTTTACGAGTAAAAAGAAAAACTTCACACAAGCAAAGACATAACGCAGCGGTAACTTAAATAACTTAATTCACGTCTGTTTATTTATTGAAGGAGATTCTGTATTTAAGTACGTACAGTATTCTCTCAATATCCTGAGGGTTTGTGGGCAAGAGATTTTCAAACTGTGCTTATGCCCTTGACATACATCACAGAATGCATATAATATTTCTTCAAACTTACCCAAATAAATGCAAGCCATAATGTGTGAATATTGCACCATTATTTGCCTCTCCAAAATCAGCCATTTCAAATACAACAGTACAGGTCAGTCTGTACTAAGCGGATGGTGTTTGCTGCTGTAAGAATAAGAGCTATCATATCCAATGTTCGCCTGTTGCATAAAACCTCAATTTCTCCTTTGTCATTAATAAGGAGTACATATGAAGTCCAGAAATTCAGAAAGGGGCCCCTTGGAAGCAGAATTCAAGAGGAAAACAAACAAAAAAAAAAACAACAGTTTTAAAAATCTTTATCCTAAAGGGTGCTGTCACGATGATTTACATAGTGACATCCTTGATTCTCCTAAGTAGCAGAATAATCCAGGGCAAAAAATGCAAAAAAAGGGATAACCTCTCCAGGTTCCAATTCAGGAGGCATTTTTGTCTGTCATTGGATAGCAATCCTCCCATCTAGTGCAGAATCAAGGATAGAGGAACAAAGACTAAGCAAGAATAAAAAAACAAAACCCTATTTAACTATCTTAGTCAATGAATGACAAGCACCACCTATTTGTCAGGCAAAAGTTGTTAATGTGCAATTGCACGTTTCCATGTACACTGCTAGCCAAGTAGAAACTGCAGAGGATCTCTTTCTAGAAAGACAAGGTGGATGAAGTAATCTCTTTTATTGGACCAATTTCTCTTTCTCACTGATCATCCAAAAACTGGACTTCCAGAGTTTATTGGCTAAACCCATATTTTTCTCAGAAACTACTGCAGTTTACTGTTATAACAGAACCTCACATAAGTAAGAACATCTTTAAAGATTGCAAGAGATAGACAGATAGCTAACAATGTTTAGCACTGACTACAGATGGCATTTTACATCTCCAAAGCATCATACAACCTCCATAATGGCACTTTGAGGTAGATAAGTATTCTCATTTTACAGCTGGAGAAAGTGACACAAAGGTAAAATGTCTTGGCTAATGCCACACACAGCAAGTTGGTGGTAAAGTAGACATTAGAGCTTAGGAGTTCTTAATGTACATTTCTGTACTTGTTCCTCTAGACCATACTGCCTCTCCACTCCCTTATTGCTGTGCCTGCTATACATAAGAACACAGACTTTGAAACTAGTCTTTACCTAATGTGAGTTTTGCTGCCCAATACGGTGACCAGACAGCATGTGTGAAAAATTGGGTCAGGAAGAGCGGGGTAATAGGTGCCTATATAAGAAAAAGCCTCAAATATTGGGACTGTCCCTATAAAATCAGGACATCTGGTCACCATACTGCCCATCATTCTGGCATTGGTCATATCCAATATCTTTATGGGCATGGGAAGTATGCTCTTTTATAGGCCAGAATTTATGTCACTAGGACAGACTCTGATACGATCCACAACACAAATAGCTAGGCATATCAAATCACATTGATACAAGCCATAAAAAACACTAAAAGCTGCACAAATGTATACATGTACTAACTCATTTAAATAGAGGTACTTCAAGTTCAGTGGGCAGCCTTCCACAAGGGAGAATTAATATTTTTTCTGATTGTGATTTGTTCTTACTAAGGAAAACAGGAGAAAAGAGGAAATCTGTTTGCAGCCAGTGACTCTGATAAAGTCAGTACAGATTTCAAGAGGTTTATATATACTGCTATCCAGAGGGGAAAAAATTACAGATACATTTGTTTACAATTCTGAGGTTGAAGACTGCCTTATGTTAGAATCAACATCTAAGGGAAACCGGTCTTCCAAAAAATCTCTGCTCTGACACAACCCTTCCAATGAACTGTAGCTAGATTTTAAAAACAGAACTTCTGTACAGTTGCCCTTAGGGACTCATAGGCTAGCCTGACCTTGGATGGATAGAGGCTGACCTGGCAAAGGCTGCTAGCAAGGGATCCAGAATAGCCTTTACCAATCTCGGTTGCAATTAGCACTGCCGCTTGGGGAGGAGCAATGCCCTCATCTGTCTCGAAATGGAGTTGACAGGTACAAACAAAAAGATTCCCATAAATTGCTGAACTGTGCCCAGCTAAGCAGGAAGAACTCAGAGGGAAGCTTTAAATCAGCCATTGAAGAAAAACTTGATGAGCTAAGTATGCAACTGGTAGACTATAGTGGCGGCAAGATATAAGTGAATTGTATCCAATGGTGTAAGGCCTAAATCCATGGAATGATAATGCCAGTGTCAGAAGCATGCAGGAGTTAGTGTGGGGAGCGGGGAAGGGCAGAAATGAGAGCTCACAAAGCAACTGTTAGAGCGGTAAGTCACATCAGAACTTGCAAGCCTAGTTTACTGGTGCATGCCTACCGTGTATTTGGCCTCATTGCCTAATGCTTCATTATTAACCATTAATGCTTAATGCTTTTTTGTTATTAAATCTTGGCTTTTTAAATAAAATGTTGCATTTTTTTGTAAATTCATTTGTTTCCTGACTCAGTTAAAGGAGACAGAAAAGTGCCCAAAGCACCACAATTTGCCGCTTGAAAGGGCAGCATAATCAGATAGACACTTTTAAACTATTTCCCCCCTTTTCTCACTTCGCAAACTTTGCAGGTCAGGAAGCTGATTTGTGACCCTCAAACCAACTCCCTGTTCAGCTTCTCACCAACATTCTTTAAACTGAAACCTGTCACACCGCTGAGCATTGCAGCCAGGCTGAGAAGCATTCATTTTCCTTTGAAGGAACTCTGCATAAAGAACACGAACAGTGTGCTTCAAAGGAACTCTGCTTCACTCTCAGCACAGCGTCATGGTGCGCAGCAGTGCTACAGAGGCTTTAGCAGTACTTTTAAGATAAAAGTATATTGAACAAACCTGAATTAGAAAGTGATTTAAGTCTCCCAATTCAGTTTCTGAAGATGCAAAGTTCAGCTGATGTGGGAAAAGAGGTGTTGGGGGTACAGAGAAAAAAAAACCATAGGTTTAAGGATGGGGAGATAAACTAGCCAAACATTTATTTTTTAAAAAATTCTGTTTAACCTAAGGAAGTTCAGTCAGCCATTACCTTGTGTGCTGAGGTCCTAGCTTTGCACTTTTGAGTTCACCAAAAGTCCCAACTGATCAATCAGAACACAGCTGTGACAATCAGCATCCACAGACAGTCTCTAACACGCTATTAATTTATTATTAATTATTATTATTATTTTAAAGAGAACTAATCGAAGAACACCAGGGCCTTGGGCCAATAGATACAGTTGGGTGCACCTAAAAACTCCAAATCTAGGTCTAACTCTGAAGAAGCTAGTGAACTTATGTGGATAGATAAAACTCTCTTCATTTAAGAAGAAATTATTTCCTCTTAGGCCTTCTAAGATTCTGAGGTTGGGTGAGTCACAGGGACTAATCAATCAGCAGCTCTCATAGGAGTCTGCATCTATGGCCACAGAAGTAGGAAACACACACACACCACACAAGATGCACAACTGTAAATGAGATGCCTCCAAGTTATATGTTCCAGATAATTAGCACCATTTCTATTCTAGCAAAATGATAAAAATAGAAGTAAAAATAAATATTTGCTAATAACTTCAATTTCTTTAACTCATTTGGTAGTGAACGACTTGAACAAAACCTCTTTACCTTCATTCCTCAGTTGACTAACGGATGAGAAAGAAACACACATACACACCAGGATGCTGAAGGAAGCAATTTACTGGTCTTGCCACTGGCACAAGTCTGATAATTATTTAGGTTCTTGTACTTCATCCACTACTGCTGTACGTAATTGCTCGATACTGACAGGAGAAGAAAATAACATTACTTGCTACAGCTGGGTTCCTAGGTTTGCTCCAGGACCTGCTTCCTGCATGACTTATACAGCTTATAATGTTATTTAATAAGCACTTCACTCCTACTGAACATTTTTTGACAAAGAAGAATTTTTGGGTCAAATTCTGCTCTGTTATACCAGTCTAAAGCTGGAGTAACTTTACTAACATCCATGAAGTCACTCCAGATTTACAGCATTTTAAATGGCATAAATGGTGCAGAATCTGGTCCTGGTGTCTGTACAGCATGTATTGTTATCAGCTGGATGCATATGACATGAAAATATGGTTAGTAAAATGAAAATCTGTTAACTCCTTTTGTGTTCTGATGGGACTTTGGGTTATATCACTTGAACCCTGTACTTGCATGGATAAAGGCAATCTTTTCCATTTACAACTAGTAAATTAAATTAAATACCTTCTGGTGATGGTTTACTGAACCCACTTTAAACAAACGGGGATGTACAATACCAATTGGTGTTTTCCCACCACCTCTCTGAAGTAACGGACAGTTAACACAAGATCCACAAACCAAATAGTTCAATATATGAGGACAAAAGAAATCAAGTTGTGAATTAAAAAAAAAAAGAGAGAGAGACATGAGGACAAGATAAAATTCCATAATTCTTCAACAGCATAAAAGCAGGCAGTCACTAAGATTCTAGATCAGCATTTTCAGTGACAAATTCTGCCTAAAGTTACATGTGCCATAATTTAGCTTTTAGGGTGTAAGGGTTTGAGACATTTTTCTTTTTGTATCTTTATAGGTTGTTATTTACGAAAGTACATTCAATAGAATACTTTCAAAATTAGTGATAGTTAATTTAAAATAATTCAAAAATCACTAAATTCACATATATGTTATCTGAAGAAGACAGAAAAGCTTGCTTATGTGTCAGCTAAATTTTGAAAACACAGTAATATTTCTGGTTCTTGTTTTTAAACTACTGTGCTATCCCAAGAGCCATATCCTTCTTGTCTAGAATCCTGTTGAGGTGTCAGTAGCCTGACTTTTAAAAATGACCCATTATATAGGCTTTATGTTCTTTCACAGTTTATAAGTAACCCTATAAGTTTTTCTTTTCTTCATGTTTACTTGGACATTTTTATGGGTTTTACATTTTTTTTAGTGCTTTATGTTGTGGTGCTATACAGTAGTGGCATGATTCTCAAAGAGGATGAAGCTCCTATTTCTTCTTTCAGACTTCCTTTAAATCTGTTTATTTTTTCCTACTATTTGCTGGACTGACCCAAAAAAACAAATACAACCACCATAAGTCCATGGCCTAGGACGTCCTGACTCATTGTCCAGTCCCTTCCGGAGGCACAAAGGGATTGGAGAGCCATCCTAATGGAACAGCTGAGGAGTCCCTTGGCCTGGGGGAGTCTCGAGGTGTCACAGAGCTGGGGCTAGCCAGCTCTACACCACTGAGGGTGTCCTCCCTTTCTCCTACTCTTGCAACTCAGAGGCTCAGCAACTCTGAAAACCAAGCCAAACAATCAATTACGCACAATCTCTAAGGCTCCTCCTGTTCTTGCTGCAGCACTGGCCTTCTCTTTTAGACTCAGTTACATCTAAGTAACCGAGTATGTAGGCAAAGAAGGAAACAAGATGTTATGTGGTGGTGGACATCATATTGACAAATGGAAACGATACCTTAAAAAAAAAAAAAGCTCCAAAAATACTTTAGCTTTCATTTTTGCAAATAAAAATATTTATTAACTGAACAGAGATAAATAACAGCCACTTGGCCTTTATCATTCTAACACAAAGGAAAAAAATGAAATCAATTTCTTAAAAATAATTTGCCAACATCACCTCTCATTTCTACATAACCAAGTTATTCCTTATTAAATGCCTACAGAAAAAAAAAAGTTGATCTGAAATGCTTTCATTTCTTTTAGTCTCTCAGTAAGCATTATTCCATTTTCTTGCCTTTGATTGTTTAAACATACCTGCACATTTAATTTTCTATTTCTGAATTTAATTTGGAGGACAAGTCTGTGAAAGATTATTTAGTGCACAAAGGAGAGATTTATTAGAAGTTACTGCTTCTTACAATCCCAAGAGAGGAAGATGAAAACTTCATGCATATGAATTTAACTGATCTATTTTTAGCATGCTCTATCTAATCTGTGCAAATAATGTTTTAAACATACAATTATTTTCCTAATAATTTTGCAAGAAAGGTAAAAACAAATGTACAGTGCAATATGTAGGATATTTCAGTTAATATAGCAATAATCTTTACTAATATTAGCACATCAAGCTGCCTATATGTACATATTTACTTCTTTAGGCTTTCACTTTGTTTGTTTTGTCTAAAGATGCACAGGATCCTAAAATCGGTGTATGTTAGATGAAATGCAATCTGTATTCTGTTAGTTTTTAGGCCCAAAGCCATACTGTTAACAGGGGCAATCAGTCATCCTAATATAATTGTAAGACTATGAAAAATTAAGAATTCTTTTAGTTTCTCCTCAAACCTAGTTATGACTCTTGTTCTAAAAGAAGGATCTCTCATTTTTTTAGATTGAACATAAATTATTTCGTGCCATGATATAGTGCACACATTCTCTACGGGGAAGAAGTGTATCTATCTGTTCACCACACTATTTACAATCAATCCAAACATGAGGGTATAATCAAGGAAAAAAGTTTAAGAATCATTTTAAATAGAGAATGTACTTACACACACACACACACTTATATGTGATGAGGGTTTTGCTCAAGTTCAATGGGGCCTTGTATTCAGTTACAGTTTTCTGGCCTATGCTCTCATCTGATTAGAATTTCTGTATCCTCTGGTCTTGCAGAATTCCCGTTACCTTCTTTTGTGTTAAGGCACTAAAGATGGCAATTTACGTCTAATTAACGGAACTGAGTCATAATGAGCTCTTTTCTTTTAGACATGATATGAATGTTAAATATCCAAAATAACCACTAAGATTGGGCTTTTAGTCCTGCTTCATCTTAAGTATTTGCAACATAATGCTCTCATTCAGGCTTCCTGCTTTGCATACAGTCAGAGGGCTGGAGGTTATCCACATTGAGAAATTCTTAAAATGGTATGCACAAAGGGATTTAACAGCATGCCATCAGCTTTAATATTCTAGCTATGCAGCCATGTTGAAGCAGGCAAACTCACTGTCTCATCCTTCAGAATCTGTCGATCTCCAGTCTACCTTTGAAATGGTACCCTTTTACCAGTTCCTGAATTTGATAGCATTCTTTATGAGGGATCAATTTCCATGCAAAAGAGACAAAAGGCAGGATGAAAGACAAGTTAGAAGCAAAGCACACAAAGAGCCGTACATCTGTGCAAAGAAAAGCATGACAAAGCAGTTCTACCACTGATCTGTGATGATGAACGAAGATGTAATGATGAAAATACAAGATTGCAAAGAAACCAAAAGCTAAAGCCAGAACAAGCACAAACAACTATATTTTAAGTGAAACAGTAGCAGAACTTCAGTCTCAGAAGGGAGAAATATATTACCAGTTCAGCATATCTTGATTTTAACTGCTGATACATAATGAATAAAAAATTTAGCAGAATCATTAGATACTAAAGATCACTCAAACCAAAATGCAACTCAAGATTATATTTTGCACTGCTGTATTTTTGCCATCATGTGCTCCAAAATATATTTATAGTAGCACACTCACAAATTAAAAAGAAGTATATGCATAGGGGCAATTATTCAGCCAGGCAAACAACCCAGCCTGGATTTTTTGCACATACAATGAACAATGGATGGAAATAGTAATTGAAAAGAGAGACTGTCAAATTTAAATCCAGTATTTCAAAAAACAATATAAGAGCAGTTTGATATTATATCCATCCCTACATCAAGAACAATTACTGTGGTCCTTTGTCATATATTTATTTTTTTTAAAAAAACCCAACTCTCTTCTGTTGTGCAAAAGAAGTAAAAACCATGAAAACTGAAAAAGACCCTCATATTGCAGAATGCTTTATGACAGACCCTTACAGCTGAACAGATGCTTGACGACTTCAGTATGGGTTTGGATGGGCGTAGCAGCGCTTAAAAGTACACAGGTCTCTTTGCAGGAATGAGGCCCTATCAAACTAATCTACAGGGAAAACAGGGAAATTGACAATATACAGACTGAAAAAATAAAGAAAATATTTCTTTCTAGTCACTTTTTTGGTTTTATTAACTGTATTGTAACAATAAGATTTTCTACATTAAGTGTGGTTTTAAAGTGGCAGAATCCTTTTAATGCTTAACTAGATTATTTCATTGCTGAAGATGTGTAAGTAATTATATATCAATCTGCTAATATTTTTGTCTGCTTTTCACTATCCATTAATGTCTGACTTCTGCTGGGATTCCTGCAATTTAGTTCAGGAAGAATTATTTGAAATACAGTGTATGAAGACACACATGATTTTAACACTTTTTAACTTGAACGGTAGATAGGTTGCATTTTTTGTTTAACTTTTCACCTTTGAAAGAAAATGGAGACTGGTAAAACAGCTTTTCACAGATTCATAGATTCCCATTGTGATCATCTAGTCTAACCTCCTGCATAACACAGGACATATTTAACATCAGATGACTTATTAACTGTGAAAATCAACTCAGTGCATGAATAATTGTCATAATTATATGATTTTTTAGAAATAAAAGCCTAGTAGCAAAACCCACTGTGACACTTTTTTTCAGCGTTCTACAGGAGAACATATAAAACTTAGCTTAAGCCATGATTAAAAATGTTCGGCAGTCCCCTCGTTCCTAGCAGACAAAAATCAACACATGGCCTGGTATAATATAGCACAAAGTTGGTATTTGCGCAAGAGAGGCCTAGGACAGGAATATCCTACATGTTATGAATAAGATTAATATTTTGTGACAAAGCTACGAGGGAAAGATTGCACATATCACCTATTTGCACTATACTTGGCCCAAACAAAAATTACCACAAAATTACCTACAAATCTGTGCGAAGAAATAAATTTAACTCTGAATACCTGAAACTAAACATGACTTCTATTCTTGTGAAAATGCAATCCAATATTTATCATAGAATCGTCTCACTACCACAGGATGCTTTGAGAAGATTCCAGAAAGTCCATTCCTACCCTGCTCTATTTCTGAGTCAACTCTTTGAGGAACTCAGGGGGAAGCACCATCCCTATTGTATATGCCAAACGTCCAATACGTTTGCCTTTCTAATTAGTTGACCAGTTGGGTGCATGAAAGTTGGGTCTTTGAAACTGAGAGAACAGTCTATGGGCTTCTGTTGCAAGGTTTCTGCTCTTGATGCGTCCTCAGTTCCCTGTGTAGGATACCATGTCAGTATTGTCAGACCTGATTAAGACTGATACGCCCTTGGTTATATGTTCAAACCTTAACCAGGAGAGAAAAACAACTATGGTCTCAAAAAATTACTCAGAAGCTGAGTCCTTCTGCTTGACCACAAGCCTCCAAACAATCAATAACCTGGAAGAAACTGTAGCTATCCATGCAAACCAACATCTCTCAGAATGTCTGTCAACAATTTCTGCTCTAGTTCATAATTATTTTTCCACCTAACTTTTGAGGGTCAATGCACATGAACTTTCAAAAGTTTTATAGTAGCCAAAGCTTTTGGCAAAATGACTTTGTACCTAGCCAGAAAGCCTACAGTACTCCTTTGAGATTTGCCATCATCTCATATCCAGTAGTCATAAAATTAGGAAAAATGAATAAGGAATCTTTTAGTCCCAGTTTCCATCAAAAAATACTTTCTGCATAAAGACAATATATGAGAATTTCTAAATATTGCCCTGTGGATTTGAATATTCTTTGTAAGGCAATGCCTAAGCAGTTATAATTACAAAACAAATAAATATTCAGCATTTGCAAGCAGCTATCAAACATCTGATTTATCACAATTTTTGCCAATATTAAACCAGGAAATAGCTGCGGTAACTGTTAAAATTGCCAAAGGAAGCCTACATATTCACCACTACATTCTCTCCTGCCCCTCTCCCCACCCCCTTGAAAAAAATATTGGATGGGGAACTGAGTGTAACCCCCAATGACTCTGTCTGCTAGCAGCTCTGGGAGAGGCATGCTGT
Organism: Dermatemys mawii; assembly: GCA_007922305.1. Lineage (NCBI taxonomy): Eukaryota > Metazoa > Chordata > Testudines > Dermatemydidae > Dermatemys > Dermatemys mawii. The sequence goes on from ML677334.1 coordinate 56,163,957, forward strand.
CCCTGGTAGGGAGGGGGAGCCAAGGCAGATTCATAGTCTGCCCAGCAACCACTAGGGAGTGAGAGGGCCCTCCCAGGGAGCTGGGTAAAGGGGGAAAGGCCATTTTGAAAAAGTCTGGAGTCAGCCAGGGAAAGGGCAGGACTGGCTGGGTGGGGAGCTGTGAAGGGAAATCCTGGGACCAACACAGCCTGATTCCTGCCTGAGGAGGATCCTGCCAGCAGAGAGCAGCCCCTCTGCAGAGACTGAGGAGTCCCGTCATCTGCAACCCTGAGGATCATTCATGAAGTCTGTGAGTGCCCCATCATTTAGTTAGTTAGGTAATTTGTTTTGGGAACCCCCTACTCCCTGAACTGTGTCCTCAAGCCAGGGAGTGAGGGTTTGAGAACTTTATCTTGGCTGCATCCTACACCCATGGACGAAATTACCACCTTCTCCTACTTGTGAGTCCTTTGGGCTGTACTGAACCCTGTCAGCCACACTGCTACACCACTGCAGAGAAGAATTTTGTGGTTGTAGGTCATCAAGGACCCCAGCAAAGTATGCATACCAACGGGACACTAATTTTAAAATTAATACATCAAGTCACAGGTATTTTCAGTGTGGGCATCGGTGACCCTAAAAATAGTGTTTTACCCTATTATGTTGTATTTGTCTCCTGTTTAATATAATTGTTGTGTTGAATATATTGTATGTGTTTGTCTTATTTCTTGGAAGTCTCCAACTATCTGGCAAGTAAGTGGGGATTCATCCCTGCAGTTAGAATTTCATGCCCAAGCTGCTCTGGTGACCTTGTCAGGAAGGAGCGAAGGGGGTGGAGGCACCACCAATTAATTTCATAGGGAAGAAGAAAGATAAAACATCCTGCTAAGTGGGTGGTGGGATCCAAAAGAACCCAGACTTGTCCATCAAAACATTGATTGGCATTACTGTGGAGAGAGAGCGCGCTACATGAGTGTTTGGGAAGAGATACTAATCTCAGGAGGGAAGTTGATAGAGTAAACCCAAGATGCTGCCTGTTTTCAGAGCTCAAGACTGAATTTTCATGCACAGGATGGGCAGGAACTCCCTTCAGCAAAGAGTGGCTACTGGTATAAATTATAAGGTATAAGTGGCAGCTGGGACTATAAATTAGAGCCTGACCAGGTATTTTGGGAAGCAGTTAGGGTATTTAAAACAGCACTCTTTCCCCTCATCAGGGGTTAGACCTAAAGGAATCCAGAAGGGCTGAGCCTCTCTCTCTAAGAAACAGGGAAGAGAAAACCATTTAGTTGAATTTTGGGTCCTTGGAAATTTGTGTCAGACTTTGCCAGAAGACCCTCTAAGGAGAATCTGCAGTGCCAGAAAAAGTCTGAGAAAAGAAAACCAATGAAGGGGAAATTTTGTTTGTTGGAACAGAACTCCATGAGCGTGAACATTTCAGCTCGTTCATCCTGCAACAGGTACAGTGATCAGTCTTTCAATCCTTGTTGTGGTTGCTTTCATCCCAGAGATAAGGCACTCAGAAGTAGAGGCCTGAGTGGATACAAATTTATATCCACGGATGCGGGTATCCATGGAACCACAGAGCTCTCCTGGGAACGACAAGCAGTGAATGGAGCAGAACGTGGGGCCACTCCTCCAGGGTGGCTGTACTGTTCCCAACCCTGTCCCCAGCCCTGCCCCTCTCCCTTCCTCGCAGCATCACAAGAGCACAAACAGGGACAGCTACTGGAACCTGGTGCCCACCTCGGTAGGGGGAGGCAGGGCTGGAGTGGCACAGCTTTGCCGGTGGAGCTGCCTGGGAGTATTGGCCCCATGTTTTGCTCCTTTTGCCATTGTGGTTCTCAGGAGAGCCCTGTGGTTCCGCGGAAACCAATTTATATCCGTGGATATCCGCATCAGCGGGAATAAATTGGTTTCTGCGGAGGACTCTACATAGCATGTTTCTTAGGAACAGCTGATGTTTTGGACAACAACATTTCTGATAGAGGACACCACATATTAATCCACAAATGACCTCCTTGCCCATAAAGATCTTTTGAAGAGAACTGCCAGGTGGGACTAATTTTACAGTTCCTTTAGAATATGTTTCCCTATCAGACACCTCTTCACCTGGTCCAGTCAGTAAGGGTTCTTGCTCTTCGTCTCCAAGTGTCCTTGTCCAGTGCATCTTCCAAGCTGAAATCAACCTTCTTCATATGCCCCATCAATATCTCAAAGCACCTTTTTCTAGGTCTTCCTTGTGGTCTTTGTCCCATGAAACACTCACTCTTGCACCATCTGCCCAACATATTCCATATCTCTTTGTCTCATGTGACTCAACCATTCCAGTCAACACTCCTCAGCTTTTCTGTAATAGGGAGGTATTATTCATATCCATATCACAGAGTAGCCAATCAGCTCTAGTCTTACCCAGCATCCACCTGAATATTCCCATTTCAGCAGTGAGGAGGAGTAGTTCTTTTCTTTAATTGCCACACATTGTGCCCCTCTAATAGCCCTGGTATTGGGTTCAGCTTCCATGCTTCACATACCTTTCGCCGTTCCCCTCACAAATGTTATGTAAAGTACAGCACATCACAATAACCATGGGAATATTTTCCTCACTCATTTCCAGTCTACTGTGCAATCATTTCCAGCGTGCTTTCAAATGGCTAAATGCAACAGCCATTCTGCACCTACTCAGCCTGTGGCTGAAACGTTCCTTACTGACATCTTTGTTTCCAGTGTATGGCTTCATGAGCCATGGCATTAATGGGCAAGCTGGGTCTCCCGGATCACAGTGGGCATTTCCACTTCCCAGACAGTGATCCACAGATCTGGAGAAAAAGTCTCCACTTGCAGCTTTCTGTACAGGCCAGTGTTTCTAAAGATACTCATGTCATGTACCCTTCCGGACCATTCAGCATTAATAATAGTGAAACGCCCACAGTGAACCACTAGCAACCGCAAAACCATGAAGAAATACTCCTCACAATTTATGTATTCGGTGCCAAGGTGGGCCGGGGCAACAACAGTGATGTACATTCCATCTATCGCCCCACCACAGTTAGGGAAGCCCGTTTCTGCAAAACCATCCAATGTCATGCACATTACCAAGAGTCATGGCCTTGCACAGTCGGATTTGATTAATGGCGTTGCACACTTGAGCTACCATAGCACCAATGGTAGATCTCCCCACTCCATATTGGCTCGCAATCGACTAGTAGCTGTCTGGAGTTGCCAGCTTTCACAATGTGATTGCCACATGTTTCTCTACACTGAGTGCAGCTCTCAGTCTGGTGTCTTTGCAACACAGTCTGGGGAAAGTTCAGCACGCAGTTCCGTGAAGGTGGCTCTCCGCATCCGAAAGTTTTGAAGCCACTGGTTGTCATTCCAGACATGCATAATGATACGATCCCACCACACTGAGCTAGTTTCCTTAGCCCAAAAATGCCGTTTCACAGTGCTCAGCTCCTCAATTAATGCCAAAAGCAACTGACTGTTACTGCTTTCCATTTCAGGCACCTCATCAGGCATCTCTGACTGCAGTTCTCTTTGCAAGTTTAAGAATAGCTGCACTGCCATGGGTGATGTGCAAGTGACAACTACTGTATCAGAACAGTTGACAGCAGTGCAGGATCCACTCCTGCTTGTAGATGTGGTGGTGAAAGAAGCCAGACAGCAGGGGTGTTAAAAAATACAGCGAAAGAAACAACGAAGTAATGGGGCTGCTGGGACATGAAGCAGTGACTCACAGGGCACCGAGCAGGGATGCAGGATGCCTTGCGCTTACCCACCCTCAGACCTATCATCAAAATGGAGAGAGCTGCACTATGCGACAGCTGCCCTAATGCGCTGCTCTCATCAGCGATGGAAGTGCTGCAAACTATCTGACACCTGTGGAAGTGAGTACATAAACGAGCTCTTTTCTTTCACCGGTGAAACTGACAGCACAAAAACTCTGCAAGTGTAGACATACCCTAAATAGTCTTAACTGTCTGCATTAAAATGTCTAGAGGTAAGAGATTTTTCTTTTATGGTGCTATACAATCTCAACAAGCTTCCACCAAAATGGTAGGCCTTTTAACAGCTTGACATTTAAATGCACAGCAATATTCTATACTCATTGTTAATTACTCTTTTGTCACCCATGTCTCCTCATGGATCTGAAGATACAGGGATCATCAAACCAAATGACTGTTAGTATCCAGATCAAGGAAACAAAGCTATATAGCTATTTGAAGTCACAGTCTTTCAAGAACTGCGAGGGTTCTAAAGCAGTTACAAATTCATTCATTCTGAACAAGAAAATCCTCATTTTGAGTATTATTTCCTTTTTAAACCCAATCCTCTCTCTCCCTGCATTGCCAATACAATTTAAGTGTTGGCTTGTGGCCCTCTATAAAGACTATAGTGCAAGAGGACCAGAAAGCTTACCTAATGTGGCAAATGGAGATTCTGTCAGTGTGAGGGAATCCCAGGAAGGCATACAGCCAGCACGGCTGGGTCTACACTGCCTGTTTTCAGTCCCCTGGCATAAGGAATAGTGGCATGGCCACAGCATCTTACATTTTGGCAATTTTCAGCTGCATAATATTCCCAAGGGGACCATTATCAGAATGGGCCGACTGTGACCTTCATCAGGTTCTAATTCAGAATCTAGCTGCCTCAAAAGCACAAAAGTGGCTAGCCCTATTCTCTGGTACTGCATCCTGGGCAGGGCCTAAGATATTGTCAGGAACCCAGCTGCCTTTGGGCTTGGTCACCTAGCAACCCAAGGAGTTCAGCTGGATCCGATAAACCCTCAATAAGTAACTATGCTCACTGGTTGGTCAGAAGAGCCAAGAGATCACTATTTACACCCTGTTCAGAGGGGTAGCCGTGTGTATGACTTTTGGAGATCCAGACAAAGAGTCCTTTGTGGCACCTTATAGACTAACAGATGTATAAGAGCATAAGCTTTCATGGGTGAATACTCATGGGTAATGCATCCGACGAAGTGGGTATTCACCCACGAAAGCTTATGCTCTAACACATCCTGTGCCACAGGAGTCTTTGTCGCTTTTATTTAAACCCTGTAGCAACAGCCGCACAGTGGCTGTTCAATGTGGCCACAATTATAGCAGACATTCTTCCTGTCCAGCCCTTCCTCCAATCCTTTCCCACTCCACTCCAGCCCTAGTTCTGTCATGCCTCTGAATTTCTGATTCCTGTCTCCAGGCTCTGAACAACTAGATTGTCTCCTGACCATGACTCTGGTTCTGTTTTGGCCCCAGCTCTGACCATTTGCTTGCTTCCTGACCATGACTCCGGTTCTGCCCTCTGATTCTGCTCCAACCACTAGGGAAGACTTCTGCTTCTCATGGGAAGTGGAAGACACTGACTATCATCCACCAACCAAGTAGAAAGGGTAATAAAAGTAGTGAACAAATACAAAAATATTCACTACAAATAAAGGAAAGACAAAGGTGACTGTGCATCAAACAACAAAGCCCACTGAGAACCCCTCTGGTAAACAAGAAATAACCTCTGAATATAAAAATTACTATTTCTTAGAAGGAATAGGCTTTTTTCCTCTCTCTTTTTAATATAAATACACACACATATATATATAACAGCCTAAGATTTCAAAACTGAGTGGTGATTGTGAGTACCACAGTTTTTGGGTACCCAATTCTAGGCATTTTAAAGAGACAGATTTTCACAGGACAGGTGCACAGAACATCTGAGAGTCAGAGATCTTTAATGTGTCCCAGGGTGCCAAAATTGAGGCATCTAGAATTACTAGTCACTTTTGGAATTTTAGGCCTCTATACATACATACTTTAGGTCAGAACCTCTACCGCTATTCTGTCCTAGCAGAGCACCTGAGGGATTCCTCTTGTCATCCATTCCTGGCCCATCCTTCCTGACGCAGTGGGCATTCCAGGATATATATCTTTGTTCCAAAAAGCATTCAGGGAGATTTGAAGACCTGTTGCCTGAAGACTGCATGCACTGAGGACAGCAACTTACTTCCGTAATGGTTAGACAAAGAAGAAAGAATTCTTCAGATAGAAGGAAATCTGTCAGGCTGCTCAGAAGGCTGGTGTTCTTTCATCTAATAATGTCACAAAAACTCCAGCAGAAAGCACACCCCAAAAGTTTCAAAGGAGGTTTCCAAGTGGGATATGTTTGAAAAGGAATTGGGGAGCGGACTGCTTTAAGTGGAGCTCACCATTATAAGTTTGGCACAGCCTAGGGCTGGTGTTCAAGGTACCCTAGCTAGAGAGAGTTGAAAAAAGGGTTGTAGCAAAAAAATTCACTTCCCTGATTAAACTTTTTGTCTAAAAGCCACAGGAAAGATGATTGAGAAAAAACACAATATCTGGATGTTTTAAAGTAATTTTAATTTAACTTTAAATTGTAATTTGAAGTAATTTTAATAAGGACTTCCAGCACCACACCAAAACACTTTTTGTCCCCAGGTGACCCTTTAAGTGAGCAATCATTAGCCATTGAAGTAAGAAATTCTGGAGTGTGACCAAAAGAAAGCAACAGAACATCACATGTAGTGCTGAGATTTAAATGTAGGTAAACCCAGGCAAGAGGTCAAGGGGCTCACTGGTATCCAGTAGTGAGTTTCTGCTGGCCTGACCAGTTCAGTGTGCCCCAATTCGTTGATGTCATCTACTGTATCTGATATGAGCCATGTAAGGTACCATTGGAAAACTAATTATTTGCATAATGTGTGCATGGAAAATACCCAAGAGTCCATACTAGTATGAAAGAAATATGGAACTAAACTATGTTAACCAGACAAAACTGGGAGTGGGTAAACAGACTTTTTTCCAGGTAAACGGCAAGCCAACACCTCCAGCCAGGTGTGAGCCGATTCATTGGCAATCACATGGCAACTGGCCATTCATTTGCATCACACAGGGTAGGAACAGATTAATTTACATTTTAGGAAACACCAGCATGAGAAGAACCCCAGCATGGAACTTCCTTCACCTCCATGTCTATTTAGAAAAGCTGGACAAGCACAGGTCCATGGGGCCGGATGCGCTGCATCCGAGGGTACCAAAGGAGTTGGTGGATGTGATTGCAGAGCCACTGGCCATTATCTCTGAAAACTCATGGCGATCGGGGGAGGTCCCAGGTGACTGGAAAAAGGCTAATAGAGTGTCCATCTTTAAAAAAGGGAAGAAGGAAGATCTGGGGAACTACAGGCCAGTCAGCCTCACCTCAGTCCCTAGAAAAATTATGGAGCAGATCCTCAAGGAATCAATTCTGAAGCACTTAAAGGAGAGGAAAGTGATCAGGAACAGTCAGCATGGATTCACCAAGGGCAAGTCATGCCTGACTAACCTAACTGCCTTCTATGACGAGATAATTGGCTCTGTGGATGAGGGGAAAGCAGTGGACGTATTATTCCTTGACTTTAGCAAAGCTTTTGATACGGTCTCCCACAGTATTCTTGCCAGTAAGTTGAAGACGGCCCCACAATAAAAGAAGGAGATGGAAAAACTGGAGAGAGCCCAGTGGAGGGCAACAAAAATGATTAGGGACTGGAGCACATAACTTACGAGGAGAGGCTGAGGGAACTGGGATTGTTTAGTCTGCAGAAGAGAAGAATGAGGGGGGGATTTGATAGCTGCTTTCAACTACCTGAATGGGGGTTCCAAAGAGAGGATGGATCTAGACTGTTCTCAGTGGTAGCAGATGACAGAACAAGGAGTAATGGTCTCAAGTTGCAGTGGCAGAGGGGTTGGGGTGGGGGGAGGTTTAGGTTGGATATTAGGAAAAACTTTTTCCACTAGGAGGGTGGTGAAGCACTGGAATGGGTTATGAAGGGATTCTGCTTCCTTAGAGGTATTTAAGGTCAGGCTTTAGAAAGCCCTGGCTGGGATGACTTAGTTGGGGATTGGACAAGTTAATGAAAAACAAAAGAAAACTAATACACCAATCTGTAAATAGCGGTATCATTTACTACATTTATAACTATAAAAACCTACGGGCGGGGGTTGAAATGAAAGAGAAATCTAGATGACAAATCTTCTTTCTTGGCTACTCATCTTAGGGGCAGGAAAAAGAAATCAGTATCTCTGAACCTCAGATATATGTTTAAAAATATACTGGATACATTTTTTTTCCAGGCTACTTCCCTCCAAGATCAAAAGAGTATGAAAAATGTTCCACACTCTTTTTGACACTTTTTCACCCAATGTTACTTCCAAGGTTAAAATAGAGAAAGGAGGAGGAAAAGAGATCATGGTAAAAAAGGAAGTATTTTTTACTTATGTAAAAAATTTGAACATATTTGAAATAATCCAAAACAAAAAAAAAATGTCAGGCTTTTAGATTTGCATATCAAGAAACTTAAAATTCTGGAAGTAAAACATTAAAGCATGGAACCTCTTGCTTTCATAACTGAATCTGATTTTCAGTGGCAAATTATCTTTACTAATCAGTTTTTTCCTTTTTTTGTTTTGTTTTTGGTCATATGCATGAGATGCAATTTTTTTTTCAGTATGTTAGGAAACAGGTTTCATGTAAATTTCTAGCTATTGGCTGCATATTAGGATTAAGAAAATAATGGAAAAGGTGCTATGAATGTATATGTGTGCATTAATTTATTATTATAGGGTTCCAAAATTACTCACTATCTATCTAAACTTTCACCCAACACCACAAAAGTAAGGAACCAAAGTTTTTGCAAATGAAGCAACTGGAAAATATTTTTCCTTGAAAAGGATAAGTGAAACTTTCCTCATGCATTTTAATAAGCCAGCTTGCAAAAAAGGAAGCAGGTGAAGACTACCAATTAACACCTTCTGTAGCTAGCACTTCGCTGTCTAGCAAAAGAAAAGCCCTCCCACTCCTGGCCATAAAAGACTATGCTTTCTTTAGCATCCTTCCTGAAGCTACTGACAGGATTTATCTTTAAAAGAACCGATTGTTTACAATACAAATATTCTCTTGTTACAAATTAAACCCAATTACCCTATAGTTTCCATTAAACACACACCCTACCCAACTCCCCCTTGGGAGGCAAACAAAGCTGGAGATTATCAATTGTTTTTTCTGCATCTGAAAGGCTGCAGATTTTGAGAAGTGAGAACTACTCACTTATGTGTTAAAACATAGGTGTTCAATGAGCATAAACTGTAAAAAATGTAAATGGACTCATTTCCTAATATTTTTATCTTGGCATATGACCAAAGTGTCCTTTCCCTGCAATGAAATAAAGTACTGCAAACTACCAGCCCTTAACACATCTAGAAATATAAACTTCTTTAGTACATTTACTCCTTATTAGCATATGCCCTCATTAACTTTTCTCTTCTAATAGCAACTGGAATTTTCAGCCCACTACTGAAGGACAAACCACAAGTATCCAGCTAAACAGGTCCAGCTGTCGAGATACCAAACAGATTAAATGCAATCACACACACTTGGGACCCTGCCAATTCTAACACATCCTGATAGGCTGGTGCTCAGTTTTTAATCACACAGCTGCTACAGGACTCCTTTGAGCCCATTATAAGAGTCAACTTCAGCAGTAAAGCCAAAGGCGGGGTTATCAGAATCAATTTTGTTTTAAACATTTAAGGATTTCTTGCAATTCACAAAACTTGTGTATGCACTGCATGGCTACATTTCAACTAAAAACAGAACACTATGACATCTCTATGCAGGACAATAAACTTCGATAAAACAAACTCCCTTCTCCCTCCCAAATTTCCGGTTGTCATTTCTGAAAGACCAAATTCCTCCAGTAAGCATTCAAAAATCCTATTTAAACGGGCAGGAGGTACATCCAGCAATTCTTTTTTTCCTCTACATGTCTTCTATTTCTCTTAAAGCAACACACGCATAAAATGTTAATAGTTTTGTAAATTAGGCACCTTTCTCCTCTGTGGAAGTCGAAGCTAAAATTTGGAAGGAAAAAAAAAAAAAAAAGAGGGTTGAGTTGAGAACAAGGATTAATGCAGTGAGTGGGGGGAGAAAGAGTTGTATTTTGAACTAAATGGCTTGTATTTATAGGTGGTGTATCTAGTGTTCCAATGAAACAGAGGATCAGGCAGAATTATTTTCCTGACCCCACTGAAGTTTGCACTGCAACTCCTGGCCATGATCAGCATCAACCAAAGGAGGGCACAGATGTGAGCAAACTATACTTTATATGTATTATGTTTGTAGGTAAGGTGATCATCACACTCCTGAAGATTATTTTATACTCTCTCTCCATTCCTCAAAACAAAATGAAAAATCCTACATAGAGTCAGAACATTGGTATAGTTTTAATATATTTAATTTATTTATTTAGGTTTGATTAAAAGCTTGTAATCTACACATCTCCAAAAGGCTACATATATACAAGCCATGGTGTTCCCCTCAACTTGCTCCGAGACAACATATGTATATGTAAAAATGCAGGCTAACATGAATACAAAGTCTAATTTTAACATTACCACATAGAAAATCAGAAAAGCTATAAACAGCTGACAACACCTCCCTCCACCCTGCAATCTTACTTTGAGAATGAATATAACTCTTGAGTTATGTATCTTCTGGAAGCCTTCCTACAAAATTATACCCACAATCATCTAAGTAACAAATTATGGGGTTTATATGACAAAATAAGCAAATTTGGATTCTGCACCAGATCCTTAAACAGCAAATGACATCTACAAGAGAACTTTTTTTTCTACAGTTCTTTTAGAACTATTTCTGCTTCTTTATCATGTAATCTCAGAATTTCTCTTTCCTTATTTTATCACCCAGGATGTTTACATGAAGTTACTCACCTTATTTCTTGTTAAGCAACAACCGATTTAATAATTAAATTATCGGTATAGCACCTAAATACACAACACTTTACAAAATAGTGCAAGACAGTCCCTGCTCCAAAACAGAATAAGGAAGTCCTTGCTCCAGTTTATAGCATCACAAAAATCTCAGTTTTTTGACATCACGGGGCTAGGTTTTGACTAATCCTAATGCAACTGTGCAGGAGGGTAAAGGTCCCCTGCAATCGTCCACATGACTCTGTTAGAGCTCTCTCACACTGTGGCTTGCGAGTCCCGGGTTGGGGGAGAGACGGGGAAGAGAACTGTGCATACATGATCACCTCTGGAGCACATGAATAGGGAAGAAGCAAGCCATGAATCTAAGCACTGACCAAAATATCTGACTAGGTACCAGAGGGGAAGTAAACTGCACCCTGAAAAGGGATAAAGTAACCTTTCTCCCCCACTACCACTCCCTGCAGAAGATGAACTGAGACTGAGCCATAATTTCTTTTCAGAACTCATCCACAGCTAAGTGGTGCCCTGTACTCAGGACCAAACCTAAAGGATCCATCTAGTCAAAGTCAACAGCTGTGCGGAGGATTATGATGCCCAAACTAGTGGACCTTCAAGTGGAAAACAAATAGTGGGGGCAGATGCATTTTGGGAAACAAGTTTTGTTATGTTATCACGAGGAGTTGCATATAGAAAGTGGGAAGGGAAATACAGAAAACAAGGGAAAGAACAAAACTCTACAGCGATTGTCTTCTAAAATTTTCTGTGAAGTAATATCAGCTCTTTAAAGAGAATCTGGCTGACTAGTGGAATGGGTGTAACAAACAGTGGAATTTCACCAGCATTCCCTGGCCAGAAGATATACAGACATCACAAGAAGATGTGTATATTGTGCACCAGACAGATAAAGGATAGAATTAATAGTACTCAGTACTTCTGTACTGTTTTTTGTCTTCTGTCCTGTGTGCTTTGCAAACAAAAATCATCCTCACAAAATCCCTTTGAGGTATTTTGGCCAGAAAGATCTGTAAGCTCCTTCCATGCTCTGACAACTTCCCCCAACTGTTTCTGCTCCTCCTCCCTGTCCAGTAGTGATAGGCCCAGTTTCTGTTTCCCTTAAGAACAAGCCTCGCTTCAGTGAAACAAAGCCTCTGAAACTCCACATTTACTCCCATAAAGGATAAATCAAGACTGACACTTATCCACATTATATATAATTCCGTATGAGCCCAGGGTTTCAAAGGACTGGTAATGGGAAACTGACGACTTGATTCTCCATTCACTGAAACCAGGGTAAACCATGGAGCTACCTTGAAGTATTGTGGCCTGAGAAGCAAACTGGGCCTGCGTCTTTCTCCTTCAGCCCCAACCTGTGTCAGTAGAGACCTAAAGTGGCCAATTGCTAAATGGCCTGTCTGAAGTGGATGCATGGTCTCAGTCCAGCTATTAGGGAATATTACATTGCAAAACCACATCCTCCCATTTGGAAGCCCTGTTATCCACTCTCAGCAGAAAGATCAAGGGGTTTAAAGGGTATAAAGAATGACTTTCCCTCTCACACGTTCGGAGATTTCTCCATAGCAGGTTTGAGGCAAAACAAGCATGAGGAAGCGTGCAATACCACTGTTCATAAAGTATTTCTTACAAGGTACAGTACAACTTCCAGTACACCTAAACCAGCAGCAGACAAGAGTACTACATTCATTTTTAAAGAGCCCAACAACCTAAAATCCAGAGCCTACAAATGAACCAAGCAAAGCATTTATTGAATTTATTTTTTAAACTTTTGTATGGGCAAGTGTTAATCATTAGAAGAAAAAAGCACCTGTTAATAGCACAATCAACAATTTAAATTCTTAAAGTACAGTAGCTGAAAATTAAAATTGAGAGTGATGTTTTCTACAACGTCAAATGTGCTGAACTGCAATATAATATTCTCCACCCCTTAAATATTTCTCTGGTCATTTTAATAGCAGGGCTCATTTAGCAGGCAATAGGTAGAGAAATGCCTTACCCAGCTTCACCTGACATTAAATAGAAATGTCTTGAAATTCTTTCAAAATAATAATCTTACTATTCTACTTGCTTTTCCAAGTTAATGGATCTATACTGTAGCTTTATCCATGTGCAATGAAAAAAGAAACGGGAGCATATTATGTATGTTCTTGTAGAAATTTTCTCTGTATGTTATGGCATTTCCTTTAACTGTATTTATTCTCTTAGACCGGATTTTGTCACCCCTACTCACAATGAGTTGTACATAAATAAAAAAAAAAAAGTCTCATGGACCTCAAGAGAACTAGTGGCAAAGTAAGTAATAACTCACGGAAGGGTGGCAGAATCTGGGCCTGATTCTTCATCCTGCAGCTGTACATACGTGATGTTCACAAAAAACAAAAAAACAAAAAAAACAAACAAACAGAAAAACCCCCACAAACCCAAAGTATATTTTTTCTAATTTCCATTAATACTTGTGCCAATTTTTTTTAAAAGCCTTTTGAGTTTGATTTGATCTTTGCTTTTGTTTTAGGTCATACGTGAGAGTGGAAGTTTTTCCATTTCTTTATCATTTAACTTTAACTGATGTTATTGCATGTGTGAAGCTATTAGTTGTTTGCAGCTAGTGACAGATTTAGTAAAATGACATTCAGTATCTATACACTGACGTATTTGGAAAGCCTTGTCACCCGTAGATAACTTCTTAAATCACACTCACTATATGTTCCTTGAAGTATGCAGGCCTGCTTAATTTCATATTTCTGCTATGTGGCCATAAACTCACTGAACCAAAATAAACCACAGCCACTTTCTGCCTTTATTGTCCTACAAACTAGTTAGTGATATCTGAAGAATTCCACGTGGTGTGCTAATGACCTCACCCTAGCTGAAGCAAAATGACTGTTAGAAATGCTGAATGTATACGTACACACACAAGGTGATGGCTAGAGCTAAAGACCGCTCTGTTTATGTTTTATTACTGCTCTTTTTAGATAATTTGTTTTAAACAGTGTTAATGTTTGTCATAATGAAAGAGCAATTTTATACATTCTCTCTTTTTACTTGGGCTGTACTCCCTCAACTATACTTTATACAGATCTGCAATTGAGCAACTGGAGTATAAATGTTATATTTAAAAATAAATCTAATGATATTAAAGACTACAGATCACTTGCTCATGTCTCTGTGTTTAGACAGACATTTACTGATACTAGTCACCACACAAACTCTACCCTAAAACTGATTATTAGAGGTCTGATTTAACCCTACAAAAATCAGAGAAGTCCAGCTAAAGACTGAAATGTCCTCTTCAAATTTTTGTCTATAAACTGGCTGTTGAGGGAAAAAAATCAAAATTAGTAATGGTTTGGTTATTAATCTAGCAGCTGTACTTTGAACCTCTTGTTTTTCATGATATTTTGGGCTCTTTTCCCTCAACACTATGCTTCAGTTGAATTTATACCTGGGTTTTGTTTTGGGGAAAACTCTCTGTTCTATTCTGTTATGGGAGGAAAACTTTCTCAAAGAGGCTATTGTGCCCTTAAAGGGGATTATACTACAAGTCAGTCCAGTTCCTCCAAGAGTTTAGTGCATAACACTATCATCAGTGGCTTTTGTGAGCTGCATTGTCCCAAAAGGGCACAGCCATAGGTGGTTTAAGGATGGTGGTGTGGTTACAGAATCAAGGCCTTGAACTGATATCAGAAGCAGGCCAGGAACCAGTGCAGAAAATGGAGGATGGGAATGAAAGGTTCATGGTGTCCTGCGCCTTTTGCATTAACTGGAGTCTCCACATTACTTCCATGATCAGTCCCAATTACAGAGAATTACACTACAGTAGCCCAGTCAGGTCATGACAGATGTATGCATTGCTGTGGCCAAATCCTCATCATGGTAGAGGGGGCAGTTTCCTAGCAGGGTGAAAGCTGTTTTTACCACCAATGCTACACCTGGCTGTTTACATTTAATGATGATTTGATGCTGAGGCTTTGTACTATCTTGACAAATGGAGCGTGGGAGGGCAAATTACCTCCACGTAAGGTGGAAACAGTGTCATTGTTAGTTCCTCTGTTTTACCCTTCCAAACAGCATCACGCCACTTTTGTACATGAGGAGTTTGAGCCAACTGCCTTTTATCCATGTGCTGACCTCCTGTATGTATTGTGGCATCTTTGTAAAGAGTAGTATCAGTTCCATCCATGGAAAATGAAATATATAGCTGGGTGTCAAAGATATACTGCTTTGCCCTGTTTTATGGAAAACTGGATGTTATTGTAGAACATTGCACCAAACACAAAACACAGTAAGCACCCTTTGGAGCTACTACATGTATGGAATATTTATCACTTAAAAACACAAGTGAGTTACTCAGAAAATATTATAAAGTGAAGTTATTTAAAGGAATAACTACAATGCCCTACAAATAGTGGATAAAATGTCAACATTTTCAAAAGGGGCCACTAATGTTAGGTGCCTCAAGTTTTGGGTACTCAACTTGAAACACCCTGAGCCTTGTTTTCAGAAGTTTTGAGCCCCACAAATATTATTCAAGTCAAATAGAGCTACAGGTTCTCAGCACTTCTGCAGCATCTCTGAAAATCAAGCTCTAGGTATCTTGAGTCGTGCACCCCAAAACAGACACAAGCAAAATGAGTGACCACTTGAAAATTTGCCTTTGAGTCTGTAAGCTTTCTTCTAAACAGCAAGAGAACATTATTTTTTTAAAAAAATAGTATGACTATTCATAGGCCTTCCCAAAAAGTCATACTTCCCTTCTTTTGAAATATAGACAAGGTGTAATTTAAACCCACACAAAAATTTAAAGAAAGATATCAATATTAATAACCATGTTGGATATGAGGGGTGGAGGAAAGAGTCTGAATGTTTTTGCTAATTTAATTTTTTTCTATTATGCAATTATGAATGACACAAATTTGACAGTAAAATGATCTCTTAAAAGAAGGCAGCATCAGACCTGCACACATTATGTTCAGCCTACAACATTTTCCTCATCGTTTAATTTTGCACAAGGGGAACCAGACACTGTCACACTGCAGGACACATTCTCTCACTTTTACATGAGTGCTCCCATTCAGCTAGGCAAATTATGCTCATATGCAAAGAGTAGAGAGAAAGCATTTCATGGACCTCCTTTATTTCAAGATGGAGAAGTCCCTGGGAAACTCCTCTGGAGGGGCAGGGTGGTTGAAAAAAGAATTGAGAAGTTCCTTCTGCCTGCTGGGAGGACAGTCATCCCTCAACCAATCCATCCTGCATCAAGTATATAACAAGTATTCTGATCATCCCTGCAAATGACAAGCAACCCCTTGAGATTCTTCAGACACAAAAAAGGCTATGGGCATTTGTTGCTGTGATAGAGAATGCCAGACATTTCTTCCTAGGAGGCAATGTGGGATTGACTGCTACTGGGGTGCAGCTTTCTGTGAATGAGGGTTTCGTATGTTTTCTTCTCTGCTTGGGAGGGACCTGGCAGCTCCCACACCTCTAGGTATATTCTGCCCACCATACTCTGCTCAGTGGGAAGCACACTTGTCAATTAGAAAGAGTGGTGAAACCTGAGACTTAGGACAGACTTAGCTGCAGCCCTCAGGTTTCTAGCAACTTGCCAGTGTGGCAACTTATTCCACAAGTTTCATCATAATTTCTTTATTGTGGGTGGGTGGATGAAAAAGAACTTATTTGAGAACCAAAACGGATGCACAAAGACCAAGGCAAGGGACATGCTCCACCATTCCAGTTCCCAAGAGAAGGGATACAATGCTGTGTATGGAACAAACCTTCAGTGTTAAGTATGAATTTCTACAAAATACAATGAATTTTAAGCTCTGATTACATTTTTTGTGCTGATTGCCGGTTACAGTCAGTAATGACCTCTTACCATTTGCTGCTATGATCAATGATTTTAGAAAGAAAAACACAAATCCTAGTGATAGTAAAGCCAATATCACTTAACTGTTATTGACATATTGCATAATTATGCAACAAAATCAGCCTCACTTTTACTCAAATTTATTGCAGCTTGCAAGAAAGATGACAAAAACATCAAACTGATTTATAAAGTATGAGACTCCTAATAATCAGTAATGAAAGGTAACTGGGGAATAACAAACTTTTATATTTAGTCATTTTGAATAATATATTTTATAGCTTGTAAGTGCATTTAAAAAAGATATCCATAGTAAGCCAACCACATAAGGTTTTCCTATGGGAATCTCAAGGAGCTACTAAGTCTTTTCTTCTTCATGGCACTCTCCCTCACCTCACAAAAGATGGCATTTTAATGTTCACACTTTCTTTACACAACACCTTTTATTAAAGACTCAAAGTGCTACACAAATATCAATCCCCGCAAAGAATGTGAGGGAGATATACTTGGCCTCTTTTTATAGATGCAGAAATTAAGGTCGAGTGTGAGATTAAAAGCTAAATTTTCAAAAGCGACCTCTAATTTTGGGTATCACAATTTATGAGTACCCAAATTTAATCACCTACTTTCAAAAGGTCCTGGACACCAGAAACTTCTGTAGATTTCAAAAGCCAGCACCTCTGAAAGTCAAGCTAAAGTTGGACATCCAAAATAAGAGACTACTTTTAAGAATTTGGCCGCTCCAAGGTCAAAGCGCCAGTCACTAAATTCACGTGCGAAACCATTCTTTAATACATGTCAAAAGATGATTGATTTATGTTTTAGTTGCAATGTTAAAGTGCATACTCCTAGATTTTAAACACATTTCAAAACCAGATAACTGTAAATAAAAAGGAAACAAGAGTTAAAAAGAAATGTTACTTCCATTAATTTTTGGTCCCATCAATGAAAACCAATTTTTTAAAAAAATCTGTTCAGGAAATTAGAATTATTGGCAACAGCTACAGTGTATTTCACAATCAAGGCCCCTTTGGCCACAGCTGTCAGCTTTTACTTTTGGAATCAGGATCTGCCCACTGGCATTGAGATGGGTTGTAGATAATAGGCTCATTACAAGTCAAGGACAAATAAAAAAAAAATCCATGGAAACCACTAGGAAACCCTAATGTTACTTATGTTCATATTATGCAGTTGCACATCAGTGCTCCAAGACTAACAATGCTATTTTATTACATATCTAGCTTTCAATTAACTAAAACCCACATAAAAGATTTCAGTCTGTCACAGATAAAAAAAGAAAAAGGAAGAAATAGTTCCCCTGACCGTAGGGGTAATGATCCAGATTAAAATAAAACAAAGAGAGGTGTCACAAAAATTGGTATATTAGAAGAAAAATATATATAACATCAAATGTACATCCATTATATTTCAAATTCTAACACACACAAGTGCATAAATCGCCAGATGTAGCTCATCCTTGCCCAAACCAAAACACAGTATCAGTATTCTTAGTTTATACATACAATATTGACATATATACGGTTTATATGAGATAGTCAAACCACCTACATTATATTTTTCAGGATATCTTTTCTACGCAAGTTATTGTGTTTCCTTTTTGTGCAATTTTCTTACTAAATAAAAAACTAAGCACAAGAAACCCACTGAATTTGTGTCTAATTTTGGTCCATACTCAGTTTTGCTTTGAGTTACAGGAATATTCTTAAAATATATGGGCCTAAGTATTCTTGCAGTACACAAGTTTTACACTTCAAGAGTTACCTCTTATAAAGGCTACTGATGTGAAAGAAGAATCAGGCCCTACTGGGTAAAGGTATGTACAGTAAATAATTAAGAAAGGTTTGGGTTTATTTTTATTTTTAATACTTTTTTTTAAAAAAGTTGTACTAGGAATTTCCAAGTATTTTTAAAGCCTAGAACTTAACTCTGTGATTCTATGAAGAAGAAAAATTGAAGCGTTCTAGCTGTTGTTCTCAACTTCAGACAACTCATGAACTGATTATGTCAGGTCACCCCTAAAATACAGTCAGTCATTCTTTTTCTCGGTTAACTCAAGCACTTTTCTTGCCATCTCAGTTTCCATTCACTACATGCAAAACACTCTGGGTGCCTGCACCTGTCTATTTGTGCCTTAAAAACCCCCTTATTCCAAGAACTCCCTTCCAAAGCCCTGGTGTAGGAGGAGCACTGAGGCAGGGATGTAGCACTATACCCAACAGAGTAGCCAAGAAAGGAGTCATGAATTAGGCCCCCCAAACTACCTAAATTATGCTGAGGACCTCTCTAGCCTTTGAAGAGCCCAGGATTGGGAGGGCGTAAAGGTGACTTAAAGCCATCATAGCCTGCACCAGCTCCCCAGTGGGTTGCAAGTTCTGTGCTTCACCTTTTAGAAGCGTGGCACAGAATCTCACCCTCTAAATAGACTGCAGATTTGTGCTGCAGCACAAATCCACCCTTTGGAAAAAAGGAAACATCAAAGAGATTAAAATGGAACACTTGGTTCTCATATTTCATATGAGGGTGTTCGCTAATTGTCAAATAACTGTGATTTACACATTCATTAAAATGTAATGGTAGTGGAAAGGTCATCCTGTTTGCATATGAGGTACTGAGTCATTCACTATAGTTTTGCAGATCTACTGTGTCTAAAATGACAACAAATCAACGCTCTTCCTCAATAAGAGGCAGCTAAGCCATTATCATATAAATCTTTACATCTTAGGCAGTCAGACAGTGTTGGCCATTTTCCAAGTGTTCTGAAGCACTCTACTCTTATGAATAATCACCCAATGCACTGAACAGTTACGCCATGAGCTTTGGGAGGGAAGAGTAAGGGCCCATACATTTGGTGTTTACACAGTCATGACTCCACTGCAAAATTGCACAGTATTAGAGAATATATGCTCTCTTTTCTGTTACATTTCTATCCCTTGAAGAAATTTGGAAAGAAAATTTTCCAAATATGGAGAGTGAACCAACTCAGAGCTGAACTCCTGATTCTGCAAATAGCTTGAAGCAACAGTTCAAAGGTTTGAACTACGACATATCTGAATGTGTATTAACTCTGAATGCTAATGATGGAACATTAAATATGAACACTGTTCACTAGCCAACTTCTGATCATTTTAGTAAAACTATTCAGCTACTAGTTATCCAACAATACAAAATTACCTCTCTCACGGTCTCTCAGGGGCTAAACGCCCCAACAAACTTCTACTGCTTCTCCTGACTTGTATGCTGCAGTTGTTTTGTTAATACAAAACATCTATTGTACACTGAAAACTGAAAGAAAAATAAACCAAGTTTGAAATAAATATAAACATTACAACGAATACTTTGCTGACTGTGCTGTTCATTTTATATTTACTTCAACTGTTTTAATTTGCTGCCGTGGAGTATCACTGAATTTAGATTAAGCTCGTCATGGAAGGCATTGGGTCTTGGCCCATAAGGATGTCACCAAAGAAAATTTTAAAATGGAAGACTTCCACATTCTTATAAGAATAAGGATATCAAAAGGTATTTTGATGTAAAACTTTTTATTAATTATAAAAAACAGCAATGAAGCCCAAGCCCAATAACCCAACCTCTCATGTAACTACAACATTACATACAACTTACATATTATTCTCCATTTCACAAATGAGTACAAATGGCTAACGATGCACCTTATGGAGAGGGTTGCATATCAGCTACCACAAACACTCCACTACACCTCATCATCATCAGACCTCTTATATTAACTAGACAGTACTTTTATAGAAGATGTGCCCACAAGCGTAAGTGCAGGATTGCACTAAAACCTTATCAGACAACTTTCTTCTGCTATGCCCACAACCATGCATTTTAATTTAAAAACAATTATTTTGTAAAATGTTATCCACTCTGATCCAGGCAAAACAAAATAGTCAAACAGAATCCCACAAAATAAAGATTCCATTAAGTTGGGTTTTTATTTTGTTTAATAAGACTAGGATGGTGATCAATTTAGGTCACAGCATGGTCATTTTAAACAAAAATAAAACAAATCTAATGGAAGAAACTTTGGAGTTCAATTTCAGGAAACAAAGATTATATATTGAGGATTTTCAGAATTTGTGTGGAGGAAAATAAGAAGTGTAGTTCCATCTTTGCACAATAGGAAAAAAATTCAAACATCATTTTCACTGTGCTTTATAAACAGAAAAACAGACACCTTCATATCCCCTACAGTGATCCTTAGCAGGGAATTGGAGCACAGACTTCATTAAGAGTATTGATCTTATTACACAACAGGCTCTGAATTTATTGATCAATTCTAACTAAACCCCTTACTGTTTGCTAGGCTATGCATGATGTGCAGTTCTGGATTAATAAACAAAAGAGCAATACAACAGGGTTTTCTTCTTGGTCAAACAGGGTTTTTTTTGTTTTTTTACAGTACATAACAAAAGTTACATGACTGACCTACTAGAAAACAGCACAGTTGTAGCCACATCAGCCCTGTGTCAAAAGCTTGTCTCTCTCACCAACAAAAGTTGGTTCAGTAAAAGATACTACCTTACCCACCTTGTGTCTCTACTAGCAAACAGCATACAGTATGAAAACTAGAATTATTCTACACTCTGCCTCGGTTACTATACAAAATGTACAGTAATATCTGAAAAGTTCATGCTAACCTTAAAGGGTTAAATAAATATTAAACATTAAATATTCAGAGCCCATATAGTTTTTGCTACTTGAAATCTTATTTTAAAATGGGGTCTCATTTTATATCATTTTGTCTATTTTCATTTAGGGGAAACAAGAATTTCTAGCCTGATACTCAATATACTTGGCTTTAATTTAAAAATAAACTGGAACAAAATGCAGATTCCAGTACAGTGGGTGATGGGGCACCTGCCCCACACTGCGCTCTGAGGGGTTAATAAAGTCCTTGGGAGGCTGCACAGAAGGCAGCCTATCAGAGAGGGGCAGCCAATCAGGGTTGGGCTGGCCCATATTAGAAGGGCTGCAGAGTAAAGCAGTTTCAGTCACTCTCTGAATCCTGAGGAGGGAGGAGGACTGGCTGCCTTGCAGCCTGAGGGTAGCAAGCACCCCAGATTGTCTGCAGCACTGCTCTGAGACACAGGGAGCTAAAGGCAGCTTCTGGTGGGCTGCAGGGATCTGCAAGCTGAGGCCCTGAGGCAAGGACAAAGAGGGTGCTGGGGACCATGGCGAAGTGGCCCAGAGAAAGGTATTGAGAGGTTGGAGGGGACGCAGCACATGGCTGCTATCTACAGGGTCCCTGGACCAGGACCCAGAGTAGTGGGCAGGCCAGGTTCCACTTCTCCCCTGCCATTAGGAAGTGGTCAGACAATTGGCTGCAGAAGACAGGGAAGAAAGTGGCTGGACAGCAGACTGTTACACTGGCCCCAGAAGAGGCCGAGCACAGAGTGTGGCACAGCTGGAGGGCCGTGTCACAAAGAGGACGCCATGGTCCTGGGCATGACATGGGTCCCCAAAGCAGAAGTGACAGCAGCGAGGAACCACCAGAAGAGGGTGCACTGGTGAGGACTAACCCCTGTGTCAGCCCTGCAGGAGGTGCTGCAGTGGTTGAATCACATCCCATCACACATTGCAAGACCTTGATCCTGCAAAGTAAGGCCCAGATCAAGCATTGTGATCTGTGTGGGTGCACGCGAGCACCACATGGAGCCCTGCAGACTTCAGTACCTGTCTGGATCACAACATATGCTACCAAGACCTAAGGGTCTGTCCACAAAGGTCCCGTTGCAGAACTTGTTCTAAAAATCACATGCATTCTTTGTAGCTGTCACAGTTTTAATTTGCTTATAAGTAAATTCTTCAAAACTAGGAGTCTCTAGTTTTACTTTGGGGAGGGAAGGGGGTGGGAAACTGTGTAACGTATCTAAGAGGTGAGGTTTGTTCTTGTTTTAAAAATCAAAAGAATAATTTTAAAGAATATCCCCTTTAGTAGTTGGACATGATCTTTGTCTCTGTAGCTATTTATGTATAAGTAAAAAAAGAGAATTTGGAAACCAAATATATTGTCACATGAAAACAACATTTTAACTAAAGGAAAATAATGCATTTTATTAACAAGATATATGCAGAGGTCCTGGAACTATCTGGATAGTTGGGGTGCTGAGAGCCATTAAACCAAACTGTACACCCCATATACGATTGAAACCACTTCAAGCCAGGGGGTATGGTAACAGCTCCCCTAGTTCCAGAACCTATGGCTATATGCATGAAATATTTAAGTAAGGTAAAGTAGTAAACAAGGTTTTGGAAAAATAGACTGAATATAGTTGGAAATAATGGTACAATAGCATTATAAATGTCTGAGTTAATGTATAAATAAGACGTGAGTTGTTGACTTTCAATGCTACTTCTTTATATGAATGCAGGGCTCATGAAAAAGTGCAGAACTGATAGTCCTGAGATTGATAAAACAGAAAATTTTGGAAATACTTTTTCCAGGCTACCTCAACTCTGACTTGGATGGAGTCCTTGCAGTTGAGAACAATTATGTGTCACTTCCTTTTACTTGTCTCCTGCTCTAGCAAGTTTAACAATTAGTGCTGCAGCTTTTACTCTACTCTATCCTGAAAACCTTAGCCCTCTGAGTGAGCCTGACTCACATATGTGATCCGACTTCCCACTGAACTCAGTTATACTCCGAAATGTAAGGACTAGTCATCTAATTAATGGATGGTTGCTTTTGTGACATGGACACATATCTACCAGAAACTGGATTGAGACCAACACATTTTTTTCAGAATAGGCTACTAAAGAGTCATCAGTTAGTAAGTCCTTTCATGTACAACTGACAGACTGAATTTGAACTAGTCACCTAGAAGTGAAAGGCTATATTCCCCATTACCAGTCTCTTGAGAACTGAATTAATCAATTTTATAAAAGCAAGTGTGTGCACTACAGCACTGTATTATTAAGTAAGAAAGGAAAGTGTTGTTCTTTGAGTATAAGGTCATATGCTCAGTAAGAGAATTACAGATTTTGGTTGGCATTATTATTTCTACAGCGCCAAAAAAAGCATGCTTTGATTGCTCTACAGTCTATACACATATTATCCCCTTTTTGAAGAGCTTGGAAGTCTAAATAATACGCATAACATTGCATGTTAATTTTAATCATAATAAGCAAACAATAATAAATGGGTTTGACAGAGACACTTTATAATAATTGTTTATAAAAATATATTCCAAATAACTTACTACTATGAAAGCCATGTTGAATGACAAATGCTATGGACTTCAAATCAAAGCAGGAGGGGGACATGATTAATGATTAGTTGCTATCCTCATGCTCTCACACTTTTATTTATTCAACAAACTTAATGTGCATATGAATAAGGAAAGACTGAAGATCGTTACTAAACTACCAACATGGAAATGCCTCTCAGAGCGGAGTAGGACTGAACAGGGATTTTTTAAATTGATATCCACATTTTAATTGCAAGAGCTTTATTTACCTTTTGAACAACAGTTTCCCCTTACTATATTTATTCTGAAGATGTTTTGTTGAAAACAACTATACATTAATTTGTAAGATTCAAAAGCAGTGTTCCTTCTGCAAAGCAAAACCTCAGAACAAATATCAGATGACATTTTAAGTGTCATGTTTCTTTTTGTGTTATGTCTATGGATTACTCCGTATGCAGGCTATACAACATCATTAGATAGAATAAGAATAAAATGGAATACAAATTTTACTATTTTTATTCCCATTTATTTCAGTGGGGCTTTGGATCAAACCCTATTGGGCAGAACCAGTAGATAAGCTCTGGGGAAACAAAACAAAAAAAACCCCAAACCCCAATCTCTATATTTGACTTTTAGTGATACTTAACAACCACACATTAGTCAAAGACAAGTTTTGTAACCTTTTCATTAGCCCATTTTAAAGCAACAACTTGATTTAGATCCAATGCTATTATTAAAGACACCTCACTGAAAATGACCGAGAATTATGTTTGTCAGTTTTGACAGAAGTATGCCAAGGCATAAACCAAAAGTGTATTTGGCTGTTTTGCCTCTATTTGAGTGCTAGTTTACTTGTATATAATATTAGTTTTCCAGCTAATAGTGAACAACACTGATCCCTTTATAGAAAAAGTAGTGTTCTACTATTAACTGCAATGCCAATGCCTTTATAGATAGGCTTCAAATATTATCTGCACCTGCACTGAAACAGAAATTAGTATATATTTATTTCAGATTTTAAACTGCACAGAATCCAGTTTTTAAATCCAGTGTTTTTTATTAAACACATCCCATTGCTATTGTCAGCTTTTCTGTGACAAATTATGCCTTTCAAAGATTTTTGTCCTTTTAAAACCACACTAAACTTAAAACACACATAGAGCTTGAAAATGCTGCATGTCTGTGGCAACTGGCAAGCAGGAATCTTTTACAGGCTAGTGTCATTAACATCTTAATTTAAAAACAAAAAAGAAAATGTAGTCCTTATGGTTACAAAGGTAATACTGCACACAAGAACAACTTTCTTATGCAAAAAAGGTTTAAGTCTGCAGGTGGACAGCTCTAGAATCTGTCACTGCTTAAAGCTTTTCAAACTGCTGCAAATGGAAAAAACGGGGTTACTTACCCAGTAACTGTTGTTCTTTGAGATGTGTTGCTCATATCCATTCCAAAACCCACCCTCCCTTCTTGCCGGAGACTCTGACAGTGGGGAAGAACTGAGGGGGGCGCCAGGTCGCCTACTGTATATATCCAGCGCCATAAAGGCACCACTCCAGGGGGCTCCATAGCCGACCCGGCGGGGGTTGCTAGGGTAAAAATCTTCCGGCAGCCGTGCACGCTGCGCGAGCACACACCTACTTGGAATGGATATGAGCAACCACTCGAAGAAGAACTGAATTTACAGTTCCTACTCAGAACTTTATGGGCAACAGAGAAACTGACAAGAATCAGATCAGTTTCATTCTGCAGACCCTCTACTAAGAGCTAGATCTCTCCCCTCTCACCAGCCACGCCACCAGAGAAAGTGATCCCCGCTCAGTGATGGGCTAGGTGCCTGCAGCCAGACTCAGGAAGTAATGGAATTGGTTACTGCCATTTGCAACGGAGTTAAGAACTATAGGTTTAATCCTCCACTATGTCTTAACATAAGGGTGTGCAGAGCTCAGAACTGGCAGGGAGCAAATAGTGTCTTTGAAATCCTCAGATGCCCAGACCTGGCATAAATTATAGCTTTAAACGATAGTGCTGGAAGATGACCTCCCACCAGCAGATAATCCGCCATAGTGGAGTCTCCCTCTGCCATGCCCTCTTCCCTTTCCTCTTGCCTCACCTGCTTCTTTTCCCCAGAAAGACGACTCCCCTTTTACTGTGTGGTGCACCTCTAGTAGAGACAGCAGTAGTGAGAGAGGAAGAGGGCACAGGAGGCAGAAGAATTAAGACTGTCTACTTTACACTGGCTGAAGATTCCCCTGACAAAGAGGAAATTCTCCAGTGAAAATCTCTAGTTGGTGTAATTTCACTTTGCATTGTATAAGGGCTGGATCCTCTTTCTGTTTCTATTGGCCAGCAAGGGACCATTAAGATGATCCAACCTTTGTATCGCCTGAACTTGGTTAGGAACCTCACTATCAGGAGTGCTGGCAAGAAGATGAAACATTGAGTTTTCCTTCACGGGGGACAGAGAAGATGGCCCTCACCAGCTCTGATCTCTTTTCAGCATTAGAGGCAGGTGATGGGTAGCATTTTGTTCAGGGGTGTGACAGAATGCTAGCTGTATACCCTGGTCACTAAGATTGCTACACCATGAGATGGCTACAGACTCAGATGAAAGCAATTAACCACCTTCTGTTGGGGGGATTACAAGCATGCGGGTGGTAATTACTTGCCTAGTGATACAATTGGCAGTAACAGATGTGGGAGGAACAGGTAGCAGGTGAGCGGAGCTCTGTGGAAAGCTTCCAATGCAATATGCCTCTGTCATGATCTGCTTGCAAAAGAACTGTGAAATAAAAAATACATATTGTGAAAGGGAAACATCCTGTATGTGTTTATGACACCAGGCAATGGGAACAAGGCAAGGCAGTGTGGCACATAGGGTAGCTGAAGAACTTCCCTGTGACAAGGTGACTGATGAACAACTGAACTTCTGGATCTCTCTTTGGAAGAAGATGTGTTGCAGCATTCCTTGTTCCAGGAACCATTTCTCACATTCCATCATTGATTTGCTTAACCTGTCTGCAATAGATTTTTCCCCTTCTTGCCACATGAATGGCAGATATACATATCTGTGGCATCCCATGTTGCTGAAGAACACATTGCCACATTCTTACCAGTTGTCGTTTTATCAGTGTTGATGTTTTCATGCTGAGGTAGATTGAACTACTATGATCTAGATGAGAAGTGTTGAAAGTATGTATTACTGAAGCCAGGTCATCAGCAGCAGTGACAAGCAGCAGTTTTCTAGCTAGTTCTTACAGACACTGCTATGTGAAAGCTCAACTTCAGTGCAGAGTCCCGAACTGCAGACTAACAATGATTTGTGGCTGTGCATCCTTAATCAGTGGAGACCATACTATGGGTACAAGGTCTTCAAACTATTTCTCTATTTACAAGTAAACTTCCATCTTGTTAGGGTTCAGCTTCAACCAGCTATTCTTCATGCATTTGCTGATTTTAGACAGATACCAAGATAATAGTCTCTCACGCTGTTATTATAGGTTGCAAAAAATGGGACAGGTAAGTGCATATTATTAATCATATCTACCCATGAAGTCTCCCCAGGTTCTCTTAGTGGATATATGTAAATATTAAATAGGTTTGGGAAGACCTATTGAGCATTGTGGGTCTCTACAAGGGAGGGGTCGTGCAATTCTCATCATTATCTTCTTATTGCCTCTTTCCAGAAAGAGTTAACTCATTTTAGTGAGCCCTGCCGATTCTTGCAGAATGGGTAACAATAGCTTCTGAGCGACTGTACTGAATGCTGGGGAGAAGTCCAGGAATATTAAGGACAATTCCCTCTTTAACTGAACAATCTCAGTCTAAAGAGGACTCAACCAATCAGGGCTCCCCTTTTGCATACCTGCCTAAGCTACTTGGCCACGGTCTTCAAGGTCACTCTCTGAAGGTCCGTCACCTAAGTCAATGGCAAATCTCCCATTCACTTACAAGATACAGGATAAAGGTGCAAGTCATTAAAACTGAGCATATTCATAGTTAAAGCTACCATTCTGCTTTTTACTCCACTAGCAGCACTCTAGTTGCCTCTGTAATACACACTTCACAACTTTATGCTCTATCCCAGGGGTGGGCAAACTATGGCCCGTGGGCCACATCCGGCCCACAGGACCATCCTGCCCAGCCTCTAAGCTCCCAGATGGGGAGGCTGCTCCCGGCCCCTCCCCTGTTGTCCTTCCTCCCCCGGAGCCACACCACTGAGTGGGCAGCACTCTGGGTGGCAGGGCTGCGTGTTCCTCCAGGAGAGTGCGGCTCTGAGTGGCATGGTAAGGTGGTTGGGGCCCGGGGATGGGGGGTGGATGTATAAGGGACAGAGGATCCCAGGGGTCAGTCAGGGGACAAGGAGCTGTGGGGGTCGGTTTGGTAGAAGGTGGTGTCCCAGAGGATGGTTTAGGTTGGGGGTCTCTGGAGGGGGCAATCAGGGGACAGGGGGGGTTGGATGGGTTGATGGTTCTGAGGGGGGTGGGAAGTGAGAGGAGGTCGGAAACATGGCGGGGGCCAGGCTGTTTCGGGAAGCCATCCATACAGTTTTGCAACCCCAATGTGGCACTCGGGCCAAAAAGTTAGAGCAGGGGTGGGCAATCTGCTATACAAAAAAAGATACTTTAAAATAAAATTTTAAAAAGGACACAATCTATTTAAATACAAGTCATTATCTGAACAGTACCACTACCTAAACACACTGTAACTGAGATACTAAAGAAAGTGCCTTTTCTCAGTTCATTTATTTTTTACATGAGACAACATTTTGTCTAGTCAGTTTTACGTATTGTCAGTCTTCCCTGTTTACATGGGCTTTTTGGACCACACAAAAGAGTGAAAAATATTTTAAAAATAGGAAAGTGCGATTATAAAACAAGACCACCTGGCAGGGGGCTCAGCTATTTGTCCTACCTGAAACTACTTTTAACATTTTTTTTAAAATACTTAATTTCAAGTTGTCAGTATCCCTTCCAAGGTTGCCCACACAACCTTTACTGTCTCATACAGTGTATGCATTACAATGCATTCTTTAATTACATGGCTATATAAATGTATTTCCATAGGAAATAAGTGGATCGTGATCTGTGACTGAAGCAGCTGAATTATATTTTTTACTTTCATTGGACAATGAGCAGCCCCCTACTCTCATTCATTACACCAGGTCCACTCAATACAAGTGACAAAATCTGGCCTCAGTTATAGCAGTGTAAATTCAAAGTCCCCTGCTTTCAAAAGACTTACTCCATATTTACATTTTGGAATGTGCAATCACAACTTGGCTCAAAATCAGACACTGATCTGGACAACTCCTGTTTCATTCAATACGTATAGTCTGTGTATGGACATCCGGATCCCTAATCTTGATAGTAAGTTAAGCACATGCATAAGTGTTTGCAAGATCAGGCATTGACTGAGACAGGATCCTGTGGAAACAGTGTGTGAGACTGCATCACAAGGCCTATGTAAAAGGAAATCATCAAAATATGCGCAACCGCAATATTAACACTTCTTTACACATGCATGTTTTTCTCTTCAACCTTACTCTTTTGTTAATATTGCTCTTTGTATGGAGTTTCCTAGTTTTTCTTTTTAAGAAAAACTTGTAAAATGAAAATTCCATAACATGAAACTATATGAGAGACAGCAACAGAATGCTGTGGCCTGTACAACATGTGAATTTCTACAGAATCCTTGCCTCTAATCTGTGTGCTAGGCATAGTAACACAAATTCATCTTTGGTATAACTCCATAGAAGTCACTGTAATTACACCGAGAATGAATCTGGTTCACTGCATAGAGCTGAATTCAGAG
Organism: Dermatemys mawii; assembly: GCA_007922305.1. Lineage (NCBI taxonomy): Eukaryota > Metazoa > Chordata > Testudines > Dermatemydidae > Dermatemys > Dermatemys mawii. The sequence goes on from ML677334.1 coordinate 56,193,632, forward strand.
TGGTTCAAAATAACTTTGTATTTGTTAGTGATGTCAAAAACTTTAACACAGCATTATTTAATTTAGTCATTAAGTATTTAGTTACTACTGGAATTCAATTATATTTAGTATGGTAATATGTTTTGCAATGCAGGATATTTCCCTATAATATCAGTTCAATAGGAAGCTTTAGTAAGTCTGTCTCCTGGGTTGTTAGAAAGATGACAAGTCAACAAAAGATACCATTGTAGTTCTAAATGATAGAACGGAATGTATAATTACACACACAATGTGAAAATCAACACAGTTTCACGTAGGAATTATGTGAATACATACTCACTTGCATTTTTGTTCAGCAATTTCCAATACAATGGCCCTTTCTAATTTATGTTTAAAGTGCGTTTGTTTTTTAATTGGAGGCCTCCATGACTAAATTCCCCAGTTTTAGGGCCAAATCCTCAGCCTCATGTGTTCTGGCCCCCGTGCAAAAACACTCTGACATAGTCATAGCCTTTCCATATAGAGACATAACTGAAGAATGCTGCACTCCAGTGATCCAGGAAGAATAATGGTCCCTTGAGAGCTACTACCAGCTGGCATACCTTAGAGCAACCCTAAGGCTGCTCTAAATGACGTTGGAAATGATGTAAAACTGGCCTTAAGACCACAGTCACAAACAACTCCCTTCCAGCTCCCTGTTGAGCTATGCCCAGGGCTTACTGGGCACAGCCAAGGATTCAGCCCTTATACTTAATATTTTCTTACATATGAAGAACACGACATTTTAGATCTTTATAAGCATTTGTTCATGTAGTTAAAGAGGAAATGAAACACTGTGGAATGAAGTATTTCTCCTCACAAATAATTTTACTGTAAGCAAAAGCTCACTCTTAACTAGAATAAGAATGTAACATTCTAACAATACAAGATTTATATTTATTTTTCTATAAATGGATTTTCCCCATATCAAAATGCATTGTAAGCCACTCTACTGAAATTCAGGAATAGAAGTGTGGTTTTGTTTTGGGTTGGGTTTTTTGGGGGTGGGTGGTGGTGGTGGAGTTTAATGGGGTTAAACAAACAAATACTTCTGTCTTTAGCCTCAAGTATTCCACAAGGGAAAAGGAAAACAAAGAAGTTCTGATTGATATGGCAATTGTATAACTCATTTGAGAAGAGCATTTTATCTTTGCATATCCTCTATCTTTGGTATTTGCTTTTCTCTGTCAAGTAAATGTAACAAAATGAAACTGGAATATAGGGTTTAGAAAATCTAAAATGTTCAATATTTGAGCTTAAATTCAAATGGCAAAAATATTTATTCAGAATTCAAGCTAGTAAGGGCTACTACATTACTGACTCCCTTGACAGTATACACAGAACCAAATTTTAACCTTCAGTTACAACTAAAAGCCCCAATGAAGACAATGGGATTTCATGAACTTAAGTGAGGACTTAATTTGGACCCACTGTGTATATCCAAAATGTTGTATTTAATTACTCTTATACACCACATTTTATATACATATTTTTTTATTTTGCTCAATTAAAACAAAAATATTAATAAACAGTTTAACTAGAATTATAAAGAAATTAAAATTGGACACCTTAACTTAAATCAGATGTGAAAGTTTACAAAAGCCAAAAAAAATGCAGTTAATATAGATATTTTACAGTTGTTCAATAAGGTGAACAAAAAATATTTTATACATACTCTAGGATATATTCTGTACTTAACTGGGGTGTCGGGTGTTGTAAGAGAGCAAAGAACCACATTGCAGTGGACAAGGAAGTTCTGGCTTCAAAAAAGGAATATTGTGTTTTCCAGAGGTTAAGCATTTGAGAATAAGTTAAAAGCTTTGTGAGGCTGCAGAAGGAGCCAGGGTACTCAGCCTATTGGGCATACAGGCTGTAGGGCAGGCGGAGAGCCATGGTGCTCTCCTGTTTGACCTCCCCAAGCAGCCTGTCTGCAGCTTCCAGCTGCCAACATGGAAGGCTCTTGTCAATTTTGCTTTCACCCTGCAGGCAGCAAATGAAATTGACAAGAGCCTACCAGGCAGGCAGCCTCATTTTGATTTTCCTAATGGAAAATAGACATTTTTTGACAAAATTAAAAAATTCTACCATGGACCATTTGGATTTTACAAAAAGGGAATTTACTGTTAAAAAATTATTCTGACAGAAAACTGACCAACTCTATTGTTAAGGTCTGATGGAGCACAAAGAAACATACTACATACTACTGGCACAAGAGAATAATTGTTAACAGAAGGAAAGAGAAGCCTTGATAGAAGGGTTTTTGGCTCTAATTTTAAGCGCAGTATGAGGCGTCCTCTCTTCTAAAGTTACATTCACAGCATAAAAGACAATGCAAATACACTTGCACCAAAACAGTCAAGTAATCCCATTATCAAGGAGAGAGAAGATTACAGTAATCTCCGGCCCCTTGTGGGGAGCTGGAGGACAGCAGGTCCTTCTAGGTGATGGGTGACACTGTACACTAGATGTCAGAGGCTCCAAATACTAGACCTAGAGTCTAGCTGGTAGAGTGTGTGAAACCCAACATACTATACCAGCTGTCTCCAACTGCTACGCTCCTTTGAAGATACTCTGCATCCCTGCCCTATTGTTGAATATGAACAAGTGTCACAGATCCTTTCTCCTCTTGGCAGCCTATATCCCTCCAGTCAGGAACAAGAAGAGCACCAGGAGATTCACTGTTAACAGTTCATGTCACAGCCCCTCTGCTGACCTAGGACTGTTCAGCAGATTCATCACACTGCATTACTGTTTGGTGGCAGAGGTGCGGGGAAAAATAAGTATAGAGCTGTTTAATTACACTCCACTTGAATTCCTCCTTTACCTGATTGGTATGTCCCCTTATCCCGTTTGAAATTATTTCATGGAATGCTTAACAGTAGGGTTCCTTAAAATAGGAAGAGGATCCTCTTCAGGCACCTTATGAGAATGTGGCTTTTCTTTCTCTGCCTAAGAGTCAGGCCAGGAAGAATGAAGGCTTGGGGTTTCACACGACATGTGACCATGTCACCTGGTACTGAAATCCATCTTAAACCTGGTGCTTTTCCATTTAGAAGGAGTGGTGGGGACCCAGAGAGACAAAAGATTCCTGCCTTGTGCCAAGATAAGGGGGTGAAACAGAAAAAGATGGTTCCAGTCATGAGAAATCCTCTATTTACGACCTGAACTGGAACAAACAAGGACTGTACTGGGGAAAGGATTGGGCCCAGACTAGGAAGGAGTCCAGTCTATGAAAGAAGTTTATTGGAACATCTCTGAGGGTGAGATTTTATCTGTGGTCAGTTTCTTAATGTATTAGGCTTAAACTTGCATGATTTTATTTTATTTTGCTTTGCTTGGTAACTTACTTTGTTCTGTCTGTTATTACTTGGAACCACTTAAATCCCCCTTTTTATACTTAATGAAAATCATTTTTGTTTATTATTGAACCCAGAGTAAGTAATTAGTACCTGGGGGAGCAAACAGCTGTGCATATCTCTGTATCACAGAGGGCAGACAATTTATGAGTTTATCCTGTATAAGCTTTATACAGAGTAAAACAGATTTGGGGTTTGGATCTCATTGGGGCTAGATGTCTGGGTGCTAGAGACAGGAGCACTTCTTAAGCTGTTTTCAGTTATGTCTGCAGCTTTGGGCATGTGGTTCAGACCCTTGGTCTGTGTTGTAGCAGACTGGCATGTCTGGCTCAACAAGACAAGGTTCTGGAGGCCCAAACTGACAGAGAAAATAGGCTAAGAGGTAGTCTCAGCACATCAGGTGACAGTTCCAAGGGAGTCTCTGTTACCGAACCCATCACACTAGGGTTCCTTAAAATAGCAAGAGGATCCTCTCCAGCTACCTTGAGAGAACGTGGCTTTTGTTTCTCTGCCTGAGAGATGGGAAGGCCGAGGAAGCAGTAGTAGAAAAATACACCAGCTGGTATTCCTTCAGCATCCAGCAGAATGAAGAAATGGCATTAAGGAATTCACTCTAACCCCAGCCTGTAAAGGAATGCACGATTGCCTGTTGAAACTCCAGGGGACCCCCAATAGGTTCATTTCTCAAGTTGCTAGAAGTGATGGAGCAGAGCATATGGCCAGCAACCAACTGTCTTTATATTCATGCTCTCTTCTATTTCCAGACTCCATAACTTGGATCTCATACAGAGTCTGAGATAATGAGAGACATCAACAACACAGAAGGGATTAGGAAAGCCAACCAACAGGTCTCAAGTAACAGGATTCTCCCAAAAAGAAAAACCACATTCATGCCACTGATCTACCATTCTCCAACCAGGTTTTTTTTGTGTTTTTTTTTTAAATCAACATCGATATTTTCAGTAGATCATTACAACTACAAAAAAAATCATGGAAATGCCAACACAAAAAAAACCTTGTTAGTAATCATTAAGGCTGTGAAATGTTTGTACAAATACTATTTACCATTACACATATTTTAAAGACAAAATGCTAAACTCCAGAAAAATCATTAACTCTATATTAACTCTAACAATATACAATTCTGAACCCTACTTTAAAAGACCATTAATTAACACATACCTATATACAAACAAAGCTTTTCTGTGTAATACTGGCCAAAAAGTATAATTGGGTTAAAAAAAAAAAAAAAAAAAGATTTAGTTAAGGTAATGGAGGAGAGGTCTATCAGTCACTACTAGCCAGGATGGTCAGGGATACAACCCCATGCTCTGTGTGTCTTTAAATTTCTGAATTCCAGAAGTTGGGACTGGAGATGGATCACTGGATATGTGCCCTGTTCTACTCATTCCCTCAAACATTTGGCACCTGCCACTGTTGGAAGAAAGTTCTAGATGGCCCATTGATCTGATTCAGCATGGTTATTCTCATGATCTTAAAACAACCTTAAGTCTGCCTTGTAATGATGTCCCAAGAAGAAAGAAGAAACTGAGATAACCTTACCCATTGTTTCATCTCAGGATATCTTCTTAACCATTCTGTAACTATGCCAGCTCTGACCACTATTATAAGTACACAATCTACATAAATAAATCATGATTAGGAAAAAAAAAAAAACACCTATTAGCACAAATCTTAGAGCACATATGCAATAACAGGACTGATAAAAAATAAAATATCTTCATAAGCACCACTGCAGATTAATAGATAAAGCATCTGTAAACAGAGGATCTGATTTTGCAAACATAAACCCAATTAATTTTACTCAGATGAATGACTTCAGTGGGAATGCAACTTTACTCACTGAGTAATTGTTTGCAGTACAGATTCCAAAAAATTTAGCTAAACAAGCTAGAAATGTATTTGTAATAAGATCCTAATTCTTTTTCTCATGCTAAACTAAAATAAAGTTAATGTGACAAATCAGCTCAAGCAAGAATATTAATATTCAAAATCAAACTACCTCCTTAACTTACCCTCTTTTGCCCAAAGTATTCCTAGGCATATGTTATATCACTTAAATCACTGATTATACTTCCTTGTAGCATGCAGGCACAGAGAGTCAAGACACGGACAGAGTTGGCAGTAAATTAAAGGTAGAGTTTGATCTCTCTCTGGTTTTTGCTTTCATTTGTGTATATCAAACTTTTCAAACTCTTTTAACCTTTAACTTCCAAATTGGAATTGCTTCTAGGTTTTACTCTACAACCCCAGTTTTGCCCTCCAGTAAAGAAGTCCTGTTAGCCAATAGATCACACAGACTCAAAAGAATCAATTTTTGAGTCTAGCCCCTGAAAGCCAGAGAACTGTCTTTAGAGAAGCTTTAGGGGAAATCTCTATCAAGAAAGCATACAGCTTTGTATGCAGCTAAATCATAACAGGAACTAGGAGAGGAGTGAGGGGCTCTTTATACCATTTTGTTGTCACCGAGATTTCTAATTTTCTGCAAACATAGTAAGTCTGATTCTGAGCTAATTTACAGTTATGTAATGCCAGAATAACTCAATTGAAATGACTGGAATAATAATGCTGTAAAACATTTGAGAGAAAATCAGCCCCCATATCTTCAGTTTACGTTTAGTAGCCATTATGAATTAGGGCATAGTAGCATGACTGTACTGCATCTTGATCATAGGAACAAAGTAATTCCAAGATAAAGTGACAGTTAAGATTTTTAATCCTGCTGTGAACTTAACTTACAAATGAAAGAATGTTTGCTCTCCCCACCTCAAGGTACTGTGTGAACTCAGACAGCTGACACAAGTGAAACGGAAATAAACAAGAGATGCTTGAGCCTGTGGGCTGAGCTTATTGGAGTCTGCACCCCTAAACACATGAACAGTTCCCATTGCTGCTGGCTCTATGGAGCTGCTTTAGATACAGAGAAGGAAGACAGGCAACATTCAAGGAACTAACTACCTACTCCTCTACCTTTAGAAAGAGGTGAATGTAGTGTGAGGACAAACACATGCGTTAAGCAGCAATTAGAAAACTCCATGACCAAGAAGTTCCTATCTTTCATAAGCTCCCCACCGAAACACATCCTCTTGGATTGTTTCTACTTCTCTTGGTGATTTGCATGCTTTTTGCAAAATATCCCATTGTGAGGCCTCTATTACATGCTGCCTCTTTTGTTGGACATGGTTGCCATTTGTGGCTTGGTGTCTTGCCACAGAAAGCATGTGCAGTGAAAGCCTAGAGTGGGTGCAGAACTATGCAGCCATCTCTGTCTGTACTGCTCTTCTCCTCTCCCCAGGCTATTCCCTGTGTTTTCTTCAAATCACAGACTAGTCTGAGATTTGTGACAGCCCTACAGATTAGGAAACTCTGTATTAGAGGCACATCTGCTGAAAAACAAATATTTTTAAAGATGAAACAAAAATTCAATACTGCAACTATCTCCCCTCCACCTCTTTAGAACAGACTACAGGTGAAGGAACATTGAAATAGAAAAATAACAAACATCCAGAAAATACAAGACCCAGTGTGATTCATTAGCTGTGGAACATCACCCAACATCCTGTACAGTAAATGTCCATACATAATATTTTAAAACAGATTCCCTGAATCTGTTGTATTTTACTGAGTGTGCAACTGAAAGATCTCTCAGGCCAGGCTCTCTATTCAACATTCACATAAGTCTGACTTTTATTTAAATTTGGGGGGGGGACATAATATTCTAAAAATAGAAACTTTAAAAAGATATTGGCTGTCACAAAAGAGAGTTAATGAAAAAAAGTGTTAGATGCTTGGTCATTTTCTGAGTTAATATTTTTTATGAAAGAAAAACAAACAGTGAGTGATCATTGTGTATTTTACTTCTGGCAAAGAGGATAATAAAGTCACTGTGGCTGTGACATCAAAGTGCATAGCCAAAAATATCTTTAGAGCTCTCATTTCTGCAACCCTACAGGAAACCTATCATTACAGAGTGAATCTGAAGTAACTCCACTGACTTCAAAAGTAGTTAGAGATATGAGACTATTTACTCCTAAGGTGAGAATCAGATCCATAATTTTTCTTTAGAAAGCAAATGTCATTCAACTATACTTAACTTCAATTGTCATCTGCATCTAGCTTAATCATCAGAAAATGGGCTTTTCACAACAATCATATTTAAAAATGAAAGTATAATTACATTTAAGTCAAAGCCACGCAGTGATGTACTGTATGTTTATGTGTAATGGCAAATTACATGCTTTTAAGCATGTCAAAATTTTCAAAAGAATTAACCATTATAATAATTCTACTGAGGAAGTTGTGATAGGAAGACAAACTCCCCCAGGTCATTTTTCAACTAGTTCATGCTATCTAACATAATGTGATACATATTGTATGCATTGTACATTTTTTTCAATTCCTACTTCCCTAAAATGTCATACATTTTAATATCTTTCAAGGGAAGATTGGCTATATTGCTTCACACACTTAGTTAAAAAGTAAAAATCAGTAGCGTACTGAGTGGCTCATGGAGCTGGTAATGAATGGGGAAGTCTTTCATCTGTATGGCACCGTCTCAAATCCTGCTTAGATTAGTAGTGACAAAGTAATTACCATCAGATGGTTGATAAGAATTGAACTGAGATATTGAACTCATTTCATAATAGACAGGTATCAAAACCATTTAAAAAAAAATCAAAGGAAAAAGCTTTGTCAGAAGTTTCTGGGGAGGGCAAAGACTGAATGGCCAAGGAGATTGACCAGGGCAACATAGGGATGATTTCACTGTCTATGAAGTGTTGGTTTTATGTTTAACCAGAAGCATTCTGTCTCCAGTGCTTCCAAACTGGAACCTTCCATAAGCACATGTCTTCTTAAATTGTAGGTTCTTCAGGGTAGGGACAATGCCATCTGTTGTGTTTGTACAGCCCCTAGCACAGTGAGAACTGTGGGAGCTACTGTGAAATAAGCATTAAATAATAAATAAAAATATAAACAATTCTAATGGGGGGGGACGGAAAAATTGGCATCTTTCCTCATACCAAACTACCACAATTTGACAAAATATTTACTTCAGTTTATTACATTAATTTCTAACCTACCCTTTTAACAAAATAAAGTCTGCAATGGAGTGTTTAGTTGCTTGAAATAAAGCAGAATACTTGAATTACTCAGTTTCTAATACCTTAAAGTTAATCATTATTTCTGCATTCAAATTTCCATTACAGTTATAAAAACATAAAACAGGTCCATAAAATATAATTATGGGGAGATACTGCTACATAGTTTGCTAAATCAAGACTAATGCTTTTGTTTCAAGGATCCATTTGTGTTTTAGCTTCCTTTAAGAAAGATCTTTTCATTTAAATGTCTTGATCTGTGTAGCCATATTTATATGGGAGAGAAACAATGAATGGAATTAAATTTGTCCTTATTTAAAGATGCATTTTAAACTGCCTGAAACTCATTCTGTTGATCAGCTCCACAATTTCTAAATTAGCTAGAAAGCAATTTCTTTGATATTCACAAATTATAAAACAGCAACATTAATACATATTTATTACATTTTAGACCATCTGCTGACCATTACTATTCCACTTAAATGTAACTATTGAGATGCAATTTTATACACTAATAAATACTTAGGAAATATGCCTCTTTGCATTCTAGAAAGAGAAACATCTGTATCTCCCAAAATATAGACATACAGACCTGCATATTAAAACTCCAGTCCAGAATATACCCGGGCCCATGGAGAGTCCACTAAGTTCAGTTAAATTCTGCATAGCATTGGAGTCTGCACCTGCAGAGCTTATTGTGAGTTTAGGACTTTGTTAGCTTCATTCTGGGCTTTGCCCCATTTAGACCAGTGGTTCCCAAACTTTAACAACCCATGAACCACTTTCACTAAAATGTTAGGTCTCACGAAACCCCCCTCCTGGAAATATTAATTTTTAGGAATTTTCTCCTTTACCTGAGTATAAATTATAAAAGCAGTGATCTTGGAAATATAGAATTTGTTTTTATGACATGCTTATTACACCCTATTATTTATCATTACAGTATTTAATTACATTATGAAAACAGCAACACTTTTCCAAGATCTCACTTTCGTAGCTTGTATCGCTTCAATTAAGCCTGTTATAAGACAAGGCTACTATCTTTCATCAAGGAGTTTCAGATGTGAAACAGCATGAAGGTATTTAAGAAGCCAACTCAAATAGTTCCTCTGTCACAGGCATTCAGGTCTTGAGCAGTCCAGACAAACAACGTACAGTACAACAAAGATTAAACTTGTTCTTCATAATAATTTTAAAAACACTAGCTTCCTATTTAATTTTAAAAACAGTAAAAAATATCCACCTCCCTTTCCATTTCTTATAAAGAGTCTTTAAGTTGAAATCTCCTCAGTGTGATAGATATGCTTGCTTTAATCTGATTAGATCATGAAACTCCAGGGGCTCCGGGCTGCTTCCCAAGAACCCCCTGTAGCATTTTGTGAACTCCCAGGGGTTCACGAACCCCAGTTTGGGAGCCACTGATTTAGACGTAGATCTGGGTAGCAACGATGAAGAGCCATGCTGCCCAACAGGTAGCACTGGAGATGTTCTGCCTCTCTGGCAGAATTCCTCCCCAAAACCCCAGTGCACAGGGGGAACAGGTACACTGCTACACCTCTTAAAGAGTTACGGCATACTCCCCTACATCCATGCGACTGGTAAACTCCACTGGACAACACATGGAATGACGGAGACATGACTCTGCCCTCTCTGTGACTCTTCCCACTCACTTTGGAGCAAGTTGGGCCTCCAAAGGAATAGTAAGAGAACTGCCGAAGTACTACACTGAGTACAAGGACTGCAGTTATGCATGACCCCTTTGTGGGGCAGGTAAAGTGGAAGGCTCTTATTCCCCATTCCGCCATTGATCATTTATCTAAGGGCCCTTTCTAGTGACACAGTGGGGACATATGCTAATAGTGCAATTACTGGGAGGTAATATATAAGAAATACAGTTCAGTATGAAGTCTTTGCTGAGGAGTACATTAGGAGAGAGTCAAGGGAATATTTGCCATAACTGACATATCTCCAAAATATCGTCAGTGAGAGGTTCACAAGTTACTGTTAAGGTCAACAAATATTCCCTCAAGTCTCATTACAATAAGTTGAGGAAAAAAATCAAGTAATACAGCTGAAATAAAAAAGGTCTTATTTAAGAAGTTTAAAAGAAGCCCTTGAGTCCAGTTTATGTTCAAGATTATAGATAATAAGAAAACAGAATGTCTCTTCTAACAATACCATTGAGAAGAGGCTGTCCTTCGTTTAAACCCCTCGATATGACTGCATTGTAAATGACTTCGGGAAATCCAGTCTTGCATAATATGTCTTCACAAGTTGCTTTTACTGGTGCCTGAAATGCAAGACAAAAATTTATGTCATACTTGCAATCTCATTCAGCTGAGAAACATTCCACTTCACATAAACCCTGTTTTGTTACCACACCGTCTTTGTATCTAAATAGCTGCAATTAGAACTCTGAGGGCAAAGGGTTAATCTTTTTGATAACTGGAATAGAGGGAACAAATCCCATTTGTCTCTTAAGATCTAAATAATACATAATCTTGATTCCTCTAACAACTGAACATTTCAACTAAAACAGTCATTGAGACTGAAGTGGAATCACAGAGGGGACAAAAACATTCCTTCTATTGGAAATAAACTGCACAAAACTGATCAACTTTTTCAGACATGGATGTGTTACTTTTGAGAGGAGAAATTTAACCATCAGTTTAAAATGTTTGGTTGTGGGTACTTTTCTGTGTCTGCATTCAATGGGTAAATAGCTGGGAGAAAAAAAAAAATCACAAGTGTAACATTTTAATCAGCTGAACCTATATTTAAACAGAGATCACAGAAAGGCCACATACTACTACTACAATCTCCTTTTATGTGAAAAAGAGAAGGAGATATTACTAAATTAGCATAACACAGCAATATATTAGCCACTAAAACTGAGTTTATTATGCCACTTCTACAAATAAAGCCTTTTCCAAATCACATATAATTTTCACAGTTTGAGGAAAATAACTTCCATACAAGACATTTAAAATGGGTATTTTCACCTTTATCTTTTATTTCCAAGCAGGTTTTACAGTTAAAGAGTTAACCTATCAACTATGCCCAGTCATACAATTCAATGAGGTAAAGGTTTTTTGTTTGGTTCATTTTTTATATTAGTGGTGCATATAGCAAAATTGTAGTTTACATGTGGCCAAACAACACTGTATGGTTACAGTCATTTGTGTTGTTTAAGCAACATTGGCCATCTTTTGTATGATCCTAGTACCTACTTTGTTTAAAATAATGCATCAAACAAAAGAAGAAGTTTTTGTGATCATAATGGAACATCACATTGGACTCCCCTTAGATCAGGGGTTCTCAAACTGGGGGTCAGGACTCCTCAGGGGGGTCGCAAGGTTATTACATAGAGGGGGGTCATGAGCTGTCAGCCTCCATACCAAACCCGCTTTGCCTCCGGCATTTATAATGGCATTAAATATATTTTAAAATGCTTTTAATTTATTAGGGAGGTCACACTCAGAGGCTTGCGATGTGAAAGGAGTCACCAGTACAAAAGTTTGAGAACCACTGCCTTAGATGGTCTTGTGGGACTCAAACATATTCATACATTTTATGGCTCACAGGTCTTTCACTCATTAGTGGGGATAAATGTACCAAAGTCTTTTTTTCCATTGGCACATATTGGTAGTCAGCATTCCAACTCCCAATGTAAGAATTTTATCACTTGAAGAAATTCTTGAAGTGTTCAGCTGAACCCACATCTAGCTGATCCTGGTTCATTTCAAGAGTTGTACCAGAACAGCAAATCTCTTAGCATACTGCAATTTTATTTTTAATTAACCTACCATCCATTTGTGAGGTAGTACATTTTATCAGAGTAAGCACCTATAAGAGGGCTCCTGGTTGTCAAGTGTGTCAGTGTACAATTAACTTTAAACTGTGAACTAGATTTCATTGTGACTGAAAGGATACCACAGATCTCCCAGCTATGTACAATTCTTTACATGCTTTTACACTTTACGGACTAAAATGCTTAAAACAAAATGTATATGGCAAATGCATATTTTATTATATATATATATATATAATGTAAGACTGTAAACATAGTTATAACTCTAAGTTATGAGGGGCCTATACTGAAAGCTCAGCTAAGTATCACATTCATAAATAAAGATTTTTAAAGGTTTTTTTCAATATTGAAAAACTAATGAATCAAAAATAATTATGACTGAATCTTCCTTTTTCCCAGCTTTATAACTCAAACAATGGTTTCATATAGCTTCTATAATTTAAAAAAGGAACTGTTTAAACTACTGTTCAAAGGTAATCTCAAAGCAAACGTGATGGAGGTATGGGGGGGGGGAGCGTCTTTCATGGTATCCTAGAAACAAATAAATCCAGGGTGGGCAATTGAGTAGATAACAGGATTTTAAAAAGTCTGCACTGATGTGCCTGGGAATCCTTCAGCCTTTCCAACGAACTATATGTACTAAACAACGCTTATAAACTGAAACAATGCCCAGCGAAACAAAGACTTCAGGACATGAATAAAGAGGCCTCTTTATTCCTTCATTTGCAAGCCCTCAATTTTATCCAGAAACAAGACAGTACACTGTTCCCAAAAAACAGTCTATTGTAAACATTCTTTGGGAATAAAACCCCAAGGAGAGGCAGAATTCTAATGTTTAACAAAACCTGTGTTATGCATTTTCAATTAAATAAAGTCATAGCTTGAGCTATGGCAAGATCTGGGTCATATCAAGTTCAGCCCAGGAGTACTAAAAAACATTGCTGGGTTTAAAAGATAGTATCTCCCAGAAAAACATTCTGAACTAAAAGTATGAAATCTTATGATCAAGAAAATATTGAAGATTTGTTTTTCTCCCTTTACTGTCTGGGCCAAAAGCAAGAAGAAAAAGGAGGTTATAAGGGGTATTGGTGTAATTTACAGGATTTTACAATACAGAAGATCACCTCGAGCAGAATATAATATTAACTGTACATTCATCCACAAGAGGAGATTATTGAAAAAATTACCTTTTAATACAGATAGCAACTGCACGCAATGTTACCCGTACAAAGTCTTCTGACTTTAAGGGGAGTTTTAAAGCCTGAAACAGGGGCAACACTTTGAAAATTTGCATCTAAGGCTATATCTTCACTGCAGCATTAACCCAACATCTTTTCTGGGCTTTAGCCCTACCTCTCCTCTACCCCTCCTCCTCCTCCTTCCCCCCAAAAAGCTTTTTAATCAGGGTTTGGAGGTGCTTTAAGCCCTGGCTAGTTTATCCAGATGGGGTACAGATTAGAGCCAGGGTTACACTTTAAATCAGACGAGAACCCAACCACTTTGCACTGAGGATGCAGGCTAAATCACTCAAAAGCTGACAGTCTGACTCCTTTTCCCATTCCTGCCCCAAAGATAGACACGTTCTCCCACAATTGAACAAAGCATGGAACACCTTAGCACAAAGAAGGAACAACAGGATATGCCCCCAGACACACATAGGTGACGGAAGAAACAGCGAGGACACAGTAATGCGGGTATGGCTTTACACCCAAGTTAAACTAACCTCCGTTATAGGTAGGTACCCTAACTCTATATTTAGTTTCTAATCAAGTCTATTTTCTGGTTTCCATGCAATGTAAGTTTTAGTGTAAGACACAGCAAACAACTGGATAGTTCAGCTCTTTCTTCTTAATAACTGCACATTAATTTGCAAATGTGGCCAGACATAACATTACATTTGGGCCCCAATCCTGCAAACACTTATGTATATTCTTATCTTCAAACAAGTGTGCAGTCTCATTAAAGTCAACGAGTGAAATCCTGGCCCCACTTAAGTGAATGAGAGTTTTGCCATTACCTTTAATGCCAGCCAAGATTTTACTCTGTGGGACTACTCATTTTTTCCCCACTGTTGGCTTGAAATGGTGCAAGAAATGTTGCTTTCATTCAAGTTTTTATTTTGTAAGCTCAAGGCTTCCAAATTAGCTTTAGCACAACGTCTTCATGGTCATTCAGTCGGCTGTATTTAAAATGCTCCTGATTTGGTTTTCATTAAAACTTATTCAGATCTAATCTGTTATTGTTCCTCATTAAGCCAGAGGATTTCAAATGAGAAATTCTTGATTCTCAAACCAACAGTTACCTTATCTCAAATGACAAAAATCTCATTTTCTACCCATTCCTATCGTAAAATGAATTGCAAAGCAAAAAGAAAGTTGTCGTCATTGACTAGTGTTTTACAGTTCATAAAGAACACCATTTTCCTGCTTTTGTCCCATCCCCACACACCAGGTCCTTACTTCACTCACTTTGCGAGAGCACATATGAATTGTTGGAGTACCTGATGTAACATGAGGCTGTTGGAGTTGCAGCTCTCCTTTCATACAACTGGGAGAGCAGGGGATAGTTAAATTTCTAAAATATTTGATCCACCAAAGATGTAGCCTTAGAGGTCCAGGGTCTCCATCAAACACAGAGAATGAAGATCCCAATATTCCAATTTAAAAAAAAAGAAAAAGAAAAAGAAAAAACTTTGGAAAGGTTTGAGGCCATCTTAAAAAAGAATGTAAAAGGACAAAACTATTTAGAATTGTGCTCCAAAATTTATTTTAAAAGGAAAAAACACTGATTTGCCATTATATATAATGCCCCTCCTTACAATTTTGTTTTGTTGTTAATGTATAAATCTAAAATCTACTTTCAGGGCCACCCTTAGGTATATGCAGCATATGCAGCTGTGTAGGACACCCGAAAATTTGGGGTACCACCTTTGCTAGCTGCAGTGCAGACTCCTCTCTGGCCTCTCTCCTACGCTGGGCCAGCAGGCTTCTGCCAGACCTGACCCGCTGGTCCCTCCCCTTGCCCACTCACCCCTCAGGGCTCCAGCTTAGGCAGGGCCAGGAGCGAAAGTCTGCACGCAGTGAGCAGAGGGAGCCAGACCAGGTGGTGGGGGGCCAGGCAAGGCCGGGAACAGAGTAGGGGGAATACCTGGAGGCTGGGAGAAGACGGGGAGAGCCAAGCTCAGGAGGCAGAGCCAGGCACAGGACTTTGGGGAGCAGGGGGCAGAGGAGGAACTGGGCTGGGAAGGGAAAAGAGCGGGGAGGTGAGTTTTTTGTCAAGCTCACTGAGTGAGCAGGAACGTGCTAGGGCCTCCTGGGGAGCTGGCTGGTGGCTCCAGGGGAGAGCAGCTGTTCCAAGCAGCCCCACGCTGTACCTGCATCTTTCCCCTCTTCTGTCCACATGCCCTGCCCCGCTGGCAACTCCCTGCAATCTCTCTCCTAGTCTCCTTTTCACTCCGCCTTTCTCTTCTCTGAAGTTTAAGCCCAGATGATGAGGATCCCCTTTGGGCCATCACCTTTTCCTTTCCTTCCTTACCCACCAGGTATCAACAGCAGACAGGAGCTGTGAGGAGGGAGGCACCCACACAACCTGGCTGGGGAGGAGAGAAACTCAAAGGAAAATAAAGAAGGTGACATTTGCTACCCTATGGCCTTTTGAGGTACACACAGAGGTACCTCTCTGCCAAGTCCCTATCTTAGGAGAGGGGAGGAGGGGAGGGAGAATGCTGCAGGGTGATCGTACAGCCAGTGACCTATGCTTACCACTGCCATGCTGGAGCCTCCACATTTATTTATTGACAACATTTGCAGAATTTTAAAATATTGTGCACAGAATTTAATGTTTTGGTGCTGAATTCCCTCAGGACTATGGGGTGTTGGACAGTTCGGGGAGCAGCAGTGAAGGGGCAGTGGGGGAGGTCTGGGGAGATTGCTGGCATAGGGATCTGTGGTGGACATCTGAGTGAGGGGCCACTGGGCATGCAAGATGCTGGGCATAAGTGGGCGTGAGGTTCTGAACGGGCAGTGGGGGTACCAGGGCATGATAGCAGGGCTGGGGGTGCAGGTGGGAGGGAAGTGCAGGGGTTAGGAGTGAAGGTGGCACAATTAAAACTATTTCTAATGAAGTGTGTGTGTTGCAAAGAGCAAGTCAGGCACAGGAGCACCAGTCTAATAATAATAAATCCTAAGGACGGCACTGTCTATTTTATTGACCTTCAGGACTCTTGCAAGGCCTACTTTTTTCCCTACCTGCCAGGGATTGGTGGGATATCATAATATCTGAACTATGTTAAGCTGCTGGGTGATGATTATAGATTATTGGGAAAAAGTGGAGTCTCTGGAGGAGTCTGTACAAATGTATTTTTTAAATATGTCAAGTGACGCCTAGAGGAAAGGATAAACATTGCTTTTATGGAGTGCGTTTATAAATCAAATCCATAAATATTGACTGAAACAAAATAATTTAAGCAAAATGTTCAAAAGACTTGGCAGTGATGGACCTGCCATTTTGGAAGCTGCAAGCCTTGTTCTCCTAAATCATTTATGAAAATTGAAAGCCTACATTTTCTCTCTTCACTCAGGCCAAACCAAACTCCCATGGACTTGAATAAAAATTGCAGGATCTGACCCAACTGTTATTCATACAGATTAGGGTGTTGTCTTGTGAAATGGTAAAAGAATTGCAAAGTGAAGTTGAGTAATCCTGATACCCAGACCAAAACTGATCCCTCTCAAATCAGTAACAAACTAAAAACTCTTTTAGTAGCTGGTTTTGATATAATATAAGCTTTCCTTGAATTGATCCATACTTAAGGACGCTACCCCATCCTCCTACATTCCCTCAAGACCAACCCTCTCAGGAGGCCAAAATTTAATCAGTCATTTAACAAGGGCTATGCTGAGGCAGAGGGGGATAGCTAAAATTTAGTTTATCCAATTATAATAATAATAATTTGAAAGCAAAAAAAGTATCCCTTTCACACATGCCTCCTTTCAACTGTGACTTATGTTCTTGCATCCTACACTTATTACTCATGTGTATATATCACCTCGAGTTCAATGGGACTACAGTGTATAAGTAAGAACACTATCTTTTCCTCCTAAAATTAAGTTAAAGACATCCTTGCAGGATTGGGGCACACAGGTTTGGGAAAAGACCATGATTTTAATATGTTTGTTGAGAACAAGAACACCTCCTCTATCCTAATCAGGTGCTCTGTGCACTCATGAAACTCTAATAAGTTTCTAAATTGATGTAATATTGGGTTTCTTTAGTAAAGGGTTTCTTTTTGAAAAAGGAAGTGTAACTAAAAACATGTTACTTTAAGGCATGTCAGAGAAGTTATTTCAGACCCCTGCCCTCCACTTCCTCACCTCTCAAAAAAAGGAAATGAATCTAAGGCTGAACTCAGGGGTGATTAACTAGCCTTTCAGGGACAAACTGATATACAGTACTTTGGGAGTTGTCCGATACAACAGTACCACTTTTAGGCTCCCGTCCTGCAAACTTTTATGTACATACTTGTCTTTACATCTGTGCATAGTCCCCCTGGGACTACTTACATTTACACATGCTTAACTTTGTGTAAGTCTTTATTGAATTGGGGACTTCGATGTTCAAACAATATATGTATTTTAATTTTTAACATAAGAAAGGAGGAGGATAAAGACATACCAGTAGGAAGATATTCAATCCTTGATATGGCTCAAAATTATAAATAAATTAACAAAACACGAAAATATAGTATTATTCAGCAAAATGTATTAAAAAAAGCCTTTGATGCTGTACTTTTGTAAAGTTAACTGATAGGTCAATAGCAAAACTGGGAAGCGATTTTAAACCATTAGTTGTCCAAAATACTGTTATATGTATTCTCTATAGGAACTGGGGGGAAAAAATCATATGGTACTTAAAAAACTATACCACACATGGGGGAATAATTCATTTTCACAAAATGAGGAGTCAGTACAAACAATCACAAGATGAGAAAAGAAGCAGAGCATGAGTCACTTATGCATGATCATTTCTACTGAGTCAAAATAACTTTACTCTCAACTTCCTCAAGATATTCTTACATTTATACAGTAGTTTTTACAGTTTGCATACTTTTTAAATAATTAAGGAACTCTATAAGTTACACTTGCTCTGGAAAAATCACCTGTAATAAAATAGGGCTTGATGTGGGTCCCAATGAAGTTACTTGAGTAGTAGCGAGATGAACCTTATAAAGAGGAGAAGCTAATCTTTTGGATATATATATCCTGCGCCAAATTAATTAGTTTTAAAATAAGGCCACTTCAATAGGTTCTCAAACTTATTTTATATTATTTATTCTGACATCTTAAGCTGAATTTATTTATTGGCTTGTATTTCAAAATCGCACCAGAGCAAGTTGTGTGTAAGTGTAGGGGAGTGGCAATGGGAGATGAAGGGAAAGAAGAGGGAGGCTTTATAAACAAAGATTAAAAATTATATAAGCTTACTTTAACTTCCTAAACATATACAATATAAACACGATATACAATGCTAATGTAACTATCATCTTAACAGCAAAATAAAACGAACTGGGTTCATAAGGTACAAAGTAATTTATGTGTGTCAAAACCCAGTTATTTTATCTCAAAGAAGTCAGTTTCAGACTTAGAGATGCTCTGATGTATTCTAAAATAAATGGAAAAAAAGCTGAAAGAGATCCAAAATTATTTCACACAACACATCTTTAAATGGTCTCTGCCAGTTTAATAATAGGAGTAAGACAATGTAAAAAGAAAAGAGTTCCATCTTTTACTTTTCTGCATTTTCCCAAGAGTGTGGATGACATCACTAACACCTAGATCGTACCATGACTGGAGCTCCTTTGGTTATTATAGGTTTTAATGATGCAAAAATAAAATTTTGAAATCAGATCTTACCAGGTTTAAAGTTTTCCACATACCCTTTAAAAGTGGATGTACTTCGAATAGTAATAATAATCTTTTGCATCTACATAGAACCTTCCACTGAAAATCTTGAAAGTCTACACATGGCAAGTATTCTGCTAGTGATTCAGGATCTCCATACATTTTTAAATAATAATAATATTTAAAAAATACTTTCTGTTCACTTTCAAGGGAACATGGTGAAGACAAAGTCTAGTCTTTTTTTTTTTTAAAAAAAAAACAACCAACCCTGAGTCAAAAGCAGTGACTGGCATTCCCCCTACCCCTGAACCCTGAGTCTGTGGTTATACAATCACATTTTGACCATGTTCTTTTAATACATTTTAGTGAAGTAATATTTGTGAAATATACCAGCCATAGTACTGGAGATTGAAGCCCTTTACAAACAAAAAAACAAAAACACCACACACACAACAGCAATAGCCCCTTCCTCAGCCACCTTACCAATGTGCCTTAAACCTGACCTAAAGAGACCACTGCTAGAGGTAAGAGAGTAGTTCAGTCAACACAGAAATTCAAGCAGTTGATTCTTGTAACGCTGCTACCAGAGATGTCACTTAGGGTGGTGGTTTTGCCACATGGATAAATTTACTAGAAAAAATGTAAAAAAACCAATACAGTCCTCACACAGTATTAACTTTCACTCTGTCATTCCAGGTTAAGTTCAAACCAGCAGCTTAGGAGTGAAAGGCTCCATAGCACATTACTACTTATCTATTTTTTCTAACATGGCCATCACCAGAGAGACTAAGCACCATCCCCACAGACATCCAATCATCTTTCATATATTAAAAATTACTGTCCCCTTTCTAAGTACTTATTTGCTATCCCCTTTCCCAACAAATGTTTGAAGGTCAGCTACATTTCTGTCAACAGCACCATTCCCTCACTTTATTTCTTCAATTTTATGTCCAACTTTCCTGTTTCTATTTCAATTTTGTCACTATCCCCAGTTTAAGCTTCTAATGATAGCAGTCGATGTTTTCATAGATCCCAAGGCCAGAAGGGAGCACTGTGACCATCTAGTCTTTCCTCTTGTATTAGCCATAGAATTTCCCGTGAAATAATTGAGCATATCTTTTAGAACAACAGCCAATCTTAATTTTAAAACAGTCACTAGTGGAGACTTCACCACAACCCTTGACTGGTTAATTTCTCTCACTGTTAAAAATGTACACCTGATTTCCTGTCTTAATTTGTCTACCTTCAACTTCCAACCACTCTATCATGTTATCGGATCGACAGAGGAGCCCAGTTTTAAATATGTTTCCCATGTAGGTCCTTTTAGACAATAATCAAGTCCCCCTTTAACTTTCTCATTGTTAAGCCAAATAGACTGAGCACTTGGAGCCTATCACTATAAGGCATGCTTTCTAATCCTTAAATAATTCTCACGGGTCTTCTCTGAACCCGCTCCAATTTATCAACATCCTTCTTGAATTGTGGACACAGTATTCCAGCAGCACTCAAACCTGTGCCAAATACAGAGGTAAAATAATTTCTCTACTGCGACTTGAAATTCCCCTGTTTATGCATGGAAGGATCACATTAGCTCTTCTGGTCACAGCATCATAGGAAGAGCTCATTATCTACCAAAACCCCCCATTTTTTTTCCCCCAGAGTTCTCTGCTTCCTGAATAAATTGTGTAAGTATGTCCTGCATTCTTTGTTCCTAGATGTATATATTTACATTTAGCCATATTAAAACACAAATTGTTTGCTTGTGCTCAGTTTACCAAGCCATCCAGATTGCTCTGTATCAATGACCTGTCCTCTTCATTATTACCATTCCCCAACGATTCTGATAGTAAAGCAACTCTCTCCTTATGCCTTCTCTTCCCTCCTCTCCCTTTGATGTTAAGATTTTGCATATCAGCTACAGAATCATGTTAAAATAGTTCAGCAGCAGAGACTAAGGGCCAGTTTCTAATCTCAAATGTTCTGCATATGTTCATGAAAAATCTCAGTTTAGTACCTGCTCTTAAATCCCAGTTTTCCTCAAACATAAACTAAAGTTACAAAGGTCTGACTCCTGATATTTTCCAGTTCTAATGATCTTTCAACTAACTCAGTTGTGACTGTTTCACTGAATCACTGACAAATAATGAAGTCATCAATAACTTGTGGAAATAATTTATATGTCTTCAATACAACAAAGATTTGAAATGACAAAATTAACAGCAAATAGGAAGCTTGGACATTTTAGAACCCTCTCTCACTAATTAACTTCTATTTACCAAAAGCAGTCAATCTAGAAATAAGTTATAATGCATCTCTGAATTTTAAAGTTTTTTCTTAGCAGTACATAAGAAAAAATCTATTAAAAGAAAAGAAAAAAAGACTGGTTTCGGGACACAGGGTTATAAAACTGATTTCATACCTAAGTGCCAACTTTGTTACACCCCATTAAAACCAGCCCTAGCCTGAATTAGTAGATACCCAACCAAACAAGGGGGAAATTGGATTTCCCAACCGTAACTGACGCTGAGTGATATACAAAAGCAATTAGGCTAGTTCCTGTCCTTAATTCAGTTTGTGTTTTAATTTAAAAATCAGTCCTGCGTGAAAAAGATGGTGGAATAATAGCCTACTGCAGAATTCATGATTTAAAGATTTACTAAGTGATATGGTGTATAAACAGAAGCAGAAAGGCACTTACAAGAAAGGCCACACAAAAAGAAGCTGCAGGTAGGCTCTGCCAAGTTAAGAACACAGAAACAATCGCCATCCAGACTCCCCCACTACACACAAACTCAGATAACAAAACCAACCTTTTTAGTGACATATCAAAACAAGTTTCTGAGAAGGGCAGCAGTTTCATATGGAAGGAACCTTGGCGCCCAGTCAGACGCTTTTCTGTCACAAGAGAAATTAACATCCTCTTAAGCTACAGAGAAAATCCCCCAGCTGTTTAGAATCAGTGTTTCAGCACCTCCCATGCAGGGTGCAGCCATCAAACCCTGGTAAAAGGGGTAGAGTGTGTTGGGGGAGGAAGCATAAAAAAGTGACTGGAAATGGGGGAAGGGGGTAGTGAGAGGGGAGCTATCTGAAAAACAAGGAGGGATTTTAGTTCACTTCAGTGTCATGAAACAAGGGACAGAAGGTGTAATCCAGGCTCTGCACCATGGACAGTGACTCTGCTGCTGCAGCTACCACTACCACCTCCTTCTACCCAGCCACCAGTCCCTGCAGGACCAGGGGGAGGCCAGCCACAGCTACCAGCCTGCTCCACTCAGCATATACACATTGTCCTGCTAGAGATACCTCCTTCTCCTTGTACCCACACACTGTGCTCCCCTCCCCCAGAGAGCCAGAAATGCCCCAACCATAAATACCATTAAGGGGGATGATCTGTGCCATCTGTCCCTCAGATTTACTGCCCTCTCTGCCCCTTGCACCCAGCTTCACACTCAACTCCTAGCAACACCAATAACCCAGATAATGACATTCATCCCACACACCCCACCCAAGAGCATTCTCAATCTCTTACCCCAGAAAAGATAAGTGAATTGGATAACCCTACCCCACCATTCCTAACTCCGATGTGCACCTAGCCACCAGAAACACAGCATCCTACCCCTTGCTAACAGCACCCAAAACTGTTATTGAGGAGAACATACAGTGGGGATACCCATCCCAGAATTTAGGGACCTAGTCAGCCACACTGATCACCCTATCCCAGGTACACACTTCTCCCTCGACTTCCAGAGGATATTCCCCCCGCTACTCTCTACACACACACAAAAGAGACCCCTCCCAAAAACAATCACACACTCTAGAGACACTTAAACTCACCCCCATCCCAAACACAGGCTGCACAGGCCCCAGTCAAAGGGGCACCCGCCCACCCTACGGCTACTCAGCTGAACCCTTACTCCAGAGCCACTCCAACTCACATTGAACGGGATCCCTACCCCAGGGACACCCTGCCAGGCGCCAGACACTCCCTGTCCTCCCAGGCGCTAGGGTCCCCTCCCGGGAGAGGGGGCAGGGCTGTAACACACATTTACACCGAGGAGCTGTCCCAATGGAAATTCCCCGTTAGTAGCAGCGGGGGCAGGCGAGGCTGCCTGGCGGAGGAGGCGGCTGATTAAACTCTTCCCGGGAAAGGATTAGGGGGCACATGGCTGGGGAAGGCGGCGGCGGCGACTCTGCCTGCTCCTCCTTAGCGGAGCCCAGGGGGGCGATCCCCGGAGACCCCTCCCCAAAGCCGGACTGCAGGGCGCAGTGCCCCCTGCCGATAGCACCTCTGGGGTGGCTCCCCGAGACGGGCTGGGGTCCCAACCCGAAGTCCGCCCCCTGCCTCCCTACTAGCCGGTCCACCAAGCACCAGCCCCTACCCCAGAGACCCCCGCTATTGCCCTGACTCCCTAGCCCCCCAGCCCCGGGGATCTCCCTATTGGACAGCTCCCCAATCCCAGGGATCCCCCCTATTGCCCTCCCTCCCCAGCCCCCCAACCCAGGGGATCTCGGCTATTGCCCGCAATCCCCCCAAACCCTACCAACCCCTGGGGACCCCACTACTGCCCTCAGCCCTACCTCCAAGCCCAAGGGGATCCCCCGCTATTGCCCTCCCTCTCCCCATCTTCCAGGCAAATCGGCCCCCCTCTCCCAAGCAGCAAGACACCTGCTCTCGCTAGCACTAGCCACCAGCTCCCATCCCTTCCACATGGGGCAGCAGCTCCTCCGCCGGCCCTGCCCGAGGCGGGAGTATCACGGGGATGGGGCATCAGCTCCCCCCTTCCCGGCACCGGCTCGCGTCCTCCCCAACCCTTTTTACAAATTATTATTATTGGCCCCTCGGCTCGCCCCGGCCCGAGCCGGTCACAGCAGCCACCTGCTCCCTGCAGCCCCCTGCCGGAGCAGAGGAGACAGACCCAGCCCCCGGGGCAGCGCAGAGAGACCCTCCGTGTCCGCATCCTCCCCCCAGCCCGGTCCCCTTCTCCGGCATCACCGCGAGCAGGGGGAACAAAGAGCCACAACCCCGACCCCCCTCCGCCGTTACCTGCTGCAGGGCCGCCAGCAGCAGCAGCAGCAGCAGCGGCGACAGCAGGCTCCGAGGCGGCGCTCCCGCTATCCGGCACATGGAGGCGGGGTAGGTGGCGGCGGGAGGGAGCGGCGGCCACCAGCGGTCTCGGGATGCGGAGCAAGTGCGGGGATCGGCGGAGCAGGGGCGGCTGCGGGCGCTGCCTGTCCCCCCGCCCGGGGCTGGCGCCGAGCCCGTGGCGCTACTGCGGGGGCTGCTCTAGCTGGCTCCCGTGCAGCGGGGAGGCGACGGAGGGTGGGTTAACTCAGCACCGGGTCAGGCGGCTGCTCCTCTGCTTCTTGCCCCCGTCCTTGGTGCAGGGAGAGCAGGAGATGGGCTGGCGGAGGAGGATGGGCAAACAAAAGGCGGGGGCGGGGGGCGGCGAGTAGTGCCGCTGTCGGGTCTGGCTCCTCGGCGGCTCCTTTGCCGCCTTCCCTGCTCCCGGAGCGCGTCCTCCTCGGCTGAGTTCAGGGCAGGCGGGTCTCCGCGCAGCGGGCAGCCCCCCGTGCACCGGCCGCCCCGCCGCTGCTCCCGCTCTGCTGCATGCTCCGCTCTCGCTGCGGGTCACTTTCTCCCGGCTCCCCTCCCCCGAGCAGCCCCGCGCACCAACCCCTCCGCTCCGCTCCGCTCGCACAATGATAACAATGCCAGCCCGAGCAGCCGCTGCCTCTCGCTCGGTGTGTGTGTGTGTGTGTGTGTGTACACGCCTTCCCTGCGCCTGGCAGCTTCTCCTCCCTGGCTCTCCCTGCCGGCCGCGCGGCCAATGGGAACCCAACTACCCGCAGCGGCTCGGCCCTGCCCCGCCAGGCATCATCCGCCCACGGGGTGGGCAGCAGCTGCCGCCCAGGAGAAGCGGGTTTGCTGCAGCCGGAGGGGGGTCACTAGGGGTGTGTCTGTGAAGTGTTTGCAAATGGAGGCTGAGCTCGCCTCAGCCGCGGGAGGGGACAATTCCCCGGCACCTTGTGGATACCGCGACCAGACAACAAACAAATAATAACGATTAGCCCGGATCTCGGTCTGTAATCGGGGAACAGCAGCGGGAGGAAAGGGCTGGGGGCAGACGGGGGCGGGGGGAGGGGATCGTCCCCTCTCCCGCCTCGCCAGGGAAACCAGCGTGCGAAACAAACAAACAAACTCCGGGCGCCGGTAGGAAACGCCGAGCGTGTCCATTGTCTGAGGCGAGGCGAGCGCGCCGGCCGAGCCACCTGCTGGGCAGTGGAGATGGGCGCCTGGCGGCTCCGGAGTCGCACCCCTCCCGCCATCGCCCGGCCGGGCTTTGAACGGCCCGCTCGGAAGCTGCGCTCAGTTTGTTGTTTAGTTAGCGAGTTCGAGCTGTTTGCGGGGGGTTGTAAACTAGCGGCCTTATTTAGCAGCGCATGTTTCCAAAGGCTGGAGCAAGGGGGCCCGGCTGGCAAGGGGTGGGGGAGGTTATAGGCACCTAGATCAGACAAAGCCCCAAATATCGGCACCAGGGCAGGGTCTTCGGCACCACCCTGCTGTGCCAGGGACACTTGACAAAAGTGAGGGGCGGGGGAATGGCATTCAGTCATGTAATGTTTTGCATTCTTACCCCGGACACTTGTGGCCCCGTATGGACACGTTGCTGACCCCTGATCAGGAAGGCTGATCACCCTAGCTTGGGTTGAGCTCCAGTCTGTGGATCCAAAAAAAGGTCAGCGTGCATCAGGGAAAGGAGGAGGGCTGCTGAGTGAACAGTTACAAGCAGCAAGTATCAGTGCTGGGTCATCTGCTGTGCTGGCAAGGATCCCCCTTCACCCACAGGTCACTGAGCAAAGTTGTTTTGGGTCCATGCATCAAAGCTCCCATTCTGGGACATAGGAAGGGGAGGATTTTTAGACATTAGAGACTCTGGCAAGCAGCAGATGCAAAATGGTGCATTGCTTGTTTTAATGCATCTGCTTTTACACTTGAACTTGCAAGAAAAAAAGCATCTTTGTTTTGGAAATAATAATGCAAACTGCCATGCAGCAATGTTGAGAGGAAGGCTTGTATGCATCTTTATATTTGGTTAGTGATGGAGAGGGGAGAATCTACAAACTAGGGCAATGCTGGTTTCATTAGCTGCAGCCTTCAAAATACCAATCATTTATGAGTTATGATGCAGCCCTTTACCCAGCCCAAAGAAACAAAGAAGCCATCTCTCCCTCTCCTCACCTTAAACCCTGCCTATATGGGCCACGGGAAGCCACACTCCTTTTTTTCCCTTTCCTTTCATGCCCCAGTCCCCCATCCTATTACAAAAGCTGGGATGAAGAGGCTTACTGTTTTGCTAAGCAGTTCCTTGCCATGGGGGAGAGCCTTCTTAGGGTATATCTATCTATTCAGGGCTGCAGCAGCGCAGCTGTACTGTACAGCTGCGCCACTGCAGCAGGTCTGGTGAAGACACTCAATGCCAATGGGAGAGAGCCTTCCCGTTGATGTCAAAAAAACACCTTTGTGAATGCCATAAGCTATGTTGGCAGGAGAAGCTCTCCCGCTGATGTAGAACGGTGAAGACACACACTTATGTCGATGTAACTTATGGCACACACTCCTGAGTGACTTAAGTTAGGCCGCATTGTAGACATAGCCTTTGGCTACAAGTATATCTTTACTACCAAAATGTACGTTTACAGTGAGATATCAGGCATAAATTCAGAGATGTGTAGATTTTAAGGCCAGAAGGGACCATCATGATCATCTAGTCTGACCTCCTGCACATCGCAGGCCACAGCAACTCACCCATCCATTCCTATAATTGACCCATAACATATCTTTTAATCAGCTGTCTTGCTGTAAAATCCTAGTGGATTATTTACTGGAGCTCTTTATGCACCAAAGTAGTATTAACGGATCTTAGCAGAAAGGAATATCAGCCCCAATGTTTTGCAAAACAACTTGGTGACTTTGTAAAAGGCTGTGGTCCATGGGCCCATAACATTGTATGTTGTCACAAACAGTTGTGATTAATTTCTTTAAAGAACTATAAATAATAGAAATTGCAAAGGCCAATAACGAAGATTTGCTTAGAAATTCAGCCCGTGACTTATTGAAAGTAACCCTGAGTTGCACTGCTGCTGTTTGGAACATGGGGTAAAAGGATGAGTTTACT
Organism: Dermatemys mawii; assembly: GCA_007922305.1. Classification (NCBI taxonomy): domain Eukaryota; kingdom Metazoa; phylum Chordata; order Testudines; family Dermatemydidae; genus Dermatemys; species Dermatemys mawii. Next base: position 56,221,013 of record ML677334.1, read on the forward strand.
GAGTTTGCACTTGGGTGAGCATAGTGTTGGATTCAGGTAACAATATCAATTTTTATCTTTTCCCCAAGTTTCCTTGGTCTAAGGATATTTCTCTCTTTTTTATATTCATTTGTTAAATAATATAGTGAGGATAAAGTGTTGACTTTTTATGGGTAATAGATTGTATTTGTACTTTCTATGCAAGTAGACATGATTATTAACATTTGCATAATTATTTTATTAAGAATTATTTTCATTTATCTAAAGCTTTAGATGTTTTACAAAATGCAAAGCGTACAATATAAACAATCTCTATATATGTAAAATAAATAGAATGTCCAATAAGATAATATAAAAATTACTCTGCATCTAATCAGCCGTGGCGCTTCATATCTCTCAGCACATCTGTTTCCAAAATACAGTGGGACCCGGCAATACCGCAACAATCGGGATCCAAAAAAAATCGATCATGATAATGGCGGGGTCGCAGTATTGCAGGGTTCCACTGCATCAAATCAGCGTACGACGACATCGGAAGCCAGCCGTGCACCGTGCTATAAGCGGATTCACGCTATAGTGGAGCGCGGTATTGTGCAGTACCACTGTATTTGGAAAATAATAGCCATGCATCTGGAAGTTTACCACATGCAGGGTCTGGCAGACACTTTTCATGGTGCTGTTGCTGCCATTAAATTACTTAACAGAAAAAATCATACTATGAAATAAAAATTGCTTTCACTAAACTTTTCTATTCAGTCCTTCAGCCTTCATCAAGCTGCTGGCAAAGGATTGGATTCTTCCCTCACTGACACCATTGCATCTAAGATTGGTATCTGGCCCATGGTATTTTCCCACTGCTCCTACAGCAATGCAGTTAATGTTTTTCCAAACCCTCCTGCTCAAGAGCACATTTTAATCTAGCTATTTTAAGGTGAATGTCATGCTTAGGAAAAGTGTCAGGATCACCACCATTGGTGACTGTTGTCCTCTATCCACAGAACATGCAGTGGTGGAGCAAGCTTTCCTACATCACTCTGCCAATGCAATCAAGCTCAACTTTGATCCAAAGAAGCACCTGTATCATTGAAAAGCTAGTTCAATCTATGTTAAAGCTGCAACAAAGGTGCTAGCCATTTGTCACCAGAGTTTCTGTGAAATGGGCACTGGGAACCAGACTAAGACCACCAAACCTTTTCATGTAGGTTACCCAACGCAGCCAGCAGATGGTGGCAGAGGTGATGTACGGGGGACGGACATGGGAGGATGCAAGGTCACATTCTCCTCTTCCTCCAATTTCTGCTAAGGTGGGAATCGGGCTGAACGTGGGTGAGAGGGACATGCCTGGGAAAGGCACTGGCACCTAGCATGCCCACCATTAGGAGGCACCTGGAGTAGGGAAGAGAGACTGGGCTGGTAGCAAAGCTCTGCCAGAGAGGGCGCAGGGAGGCCCACTGAGTCCTGTCCCTTTCTTGCCCACAGTTACCAATGCTTGGCAGTAAAGTGTCTGGAGCCTGCTCCAACATGTGCCATGCCCAACGGGGAACTGATAGGAGAAGTGGAGACGGAGTGCCGTCTTGGAGTGGGTGTGAGAGGTAAGGGGGTGGACGGGGGTGGGGAAGCAGCTCTATAAATCAAAACTCCTTTGTCTCTTGTGTGTCTGCCCTGAATCCCATTGCATACCTATTGTGCCCACACACACATACACTATCAATAGCTATGCTTCACCTTTGGATGGCAGTAACTTCCAAGGTGGAATGATTTAAATCAAAATGATTTAAATCACTGATTTTTAATAATGATTTAAATCACCAAGCAGGAAACCTTGCTTTAAATTATTGATTTTAATCTTTTTTTGCATCTGTACATTTTAGTTATTTCTTAAAGAAAAATTGATTCTCATTTGCTAATAACCATTAAAATGTTGTTTTGCAACTAAACTCAGCCTTTGCACTAAATTTGAAATTTCTCTTAGCTAGCCAGGAGGATACACTATATTTAGACACATTTAAGTAATTACATAAGTTACCACACATTTATTCAGATTCTTAGTTTTTATTATGTTAGCAAATGATTCATTTTTACTTATTAGATTTTTTTTACTCATGATTTTTATTAATGGAATGGAAGAGAAAAACAAGCTTTTTTCCTTTTTCAGTTCTTATTTGGTTTCTCAGCTTTGAATGAGCTGGTCTCTGGAATACAGAAAATATTCTCTCTCTCTCTCTGCTTGCAGAAGAAGCTACTGCTATCAAAAGCTGATTAAGTACTGTGACAAAGCTCCAAGTCTGTACTTGTGGGTCCTGCACTTCCTGGCAGATTTAGGGGCCTCAGAAACTCATCTAGGCCCCAGAGTGACCTCCCTTTCTCAGTATAATTGGCAAGAGTCACCACCTAGTGAGTTACCTTCATCACAGGCCAGTATGGAAGATGGAAAAGGGGGGAGCCCAGGCCCACCCTCTACTCCAGACTCCAGCCCAGGGACCCTAATAGTATCAGCTAAGATGGCTGACCTTTTAGGCACAAAACACAATACAATTCCCTGGGCTACTTCCCCACAGCAGTCCCTGCTTCTTCAAACTCCACTTCACCCTTACCTCAGGCCCTCCTTCCTTCTGTATGGTATGTTGTCCTACACTCAGTCTCACCAACAGCATAACTTCCTCTCACAGCTCCTGACACCCACAGCCCACCTGACTAACTGGGAGGTTTTTATCTGGTTTCAGCCAGTCCCTGACTGGCTTCAGGTGTCCCAATTAGGCTAGCTGTTTCTACTCCTTTCTAGAAGGTTCTTCATTGGCCCCAGGTGTCTTGATTGGCCTGGAGTAGCCTTTGTTTGGCTATCCAGGGAACAAGGACCTGCAAATCCTGAGACTAATATACCTGCCTTCCAGCACTCTCCTATATCCTTCTGGTCTGACTCCGTCACAGTACCTTACCCCAGATATTCAAAGGGAAGTCAATGGGAATTAGGCAGCTAAATAACTTGGAGGATCTGGTCCTTCAACAACAAAATCTAGTTTCAGGTGTTTAGCCAGTGACTTCCTCCAGTTCAGTGGTTGGATTTCTTTAAAACTTTGGCCGCAAGCAGGTACTGCTTAATATTTTTATTTAATTTAAATTATTTTAATAAATTATAATAAGTTTTGGTCTTAATATAGGTAGTCAATTTCAAATTTAATTTTAAGTAGATTTATTTTTAAAAATAAAAATTTATGTAATTTACATTAAAAATTTGTTTACATTTTAAAAAACAATTTAAATTAAATTGTTGATTTAAATTCACCCTGGTAACTTCCGGTCTACATATGAACTGGTGACCTAATGCTAAAAAGCTTCATGTCATATCAATTCACTATTTACATTTACTTTTTTTTTTTAAGTACCATAAGGATAATGGACATAACTTAGTTTTACCTAGAAAAACTCAAGGGGTTTCAGAAAACCCACTTTAAAATCCCATAGGAAAGCTAATTAGTAGATTCCCCAGTCCCTCACCTCTTCACTTTGTGAGCACACACAACCCTAGTTATTGAGGTTATCACAGTCTAATTGAAAAAACATGGTAGTGGTAGCTCCTCACTAGGTTATGGACAGGCATTGCAGCACTGGGAACTAACTTGGCTTCTTTTTACTTCAAATAATATAAAGAATATTAACAAAACAAACTTTCTGGGAAGTAAAGAATCATACTATAGAACCGGACCAGGAAAGATGGAGGTATGTATAAAAAAGACCAGGAAATAGTTATAGGGATATAGGCAGCCTATATCCCTCCATTCAAGAACCTGTGCAGGGTCTTGAATGGAACCCAGAGGGGCAAAGTGGAAGGTAGGACAGGTACAGTAGTCATTTGGGATGTAATACTGAAAATAAATTTGTACTTTGATATTTCTCAGACATGGAGTGTTAGAAGTATTCACAGACCTTCAGGTCCAGAGACCACTGTCAATACAAACAGTAGTTCTACTCTCTAGATACTTTATAAACTCATAGATTAAGGCTAGAAGGATCATAGAATCTCAGAGTTGGAAGGGACCTCAGGAGATCAGCTTGTCCACCCCCCACTTAAGGCAGGACCAGTCCCCATTTTTGCCCCATATCCCTAAATGGTCCCCTCAAGGATTGAGCTTGCAACATGGGGTTTAGCAGGGCAATGTGCTAACCACTGAGCTATCCCTTCCCCCCTACGATCATCTCGTCCAACCTCCTGCACATCACACGCCACAGAATCTCACTCATCCAGTCCTGCAATAGGCCCATAGTCTCTGGCTGAGTTACCGAAGTCCTTCAAATCTTGATTTACAGACTTTAGGTTACAGAGAATCCACCAATTACTCTAGTTAAAACCAGCAAGTGACCTGTTCCCTATGATGCCTTCTTTTGTAATGGTGATAATTGTATTTTCTATAGAGGAAACTGGGAGATGAAGAGTACAAAGGTGCCCAGCGTCATGAAATTATTTATATGCTGTTTATGTCCTATATTTCAAAGAAAGAAAGCACAATTACATGAGTTCTAGATCATAGATGGTGTTCCCAAAATTGTAGATTTAAAAAAGGAGACCAGAGGTGGTTTCAAGGGTCTGGTCCAGTGGTGCTAGAAGTTTAGAGCATTCAGAAATGCTGTAAGATGTGGATTTGTGATTCACAAGAATTGCTTTTATTGTCAACTAAGGTTAATTACAGTGGTGCTCCTCTTCAAAGCCTGGCAATTTGGCTGTAAAAATTCACTCCAAGTTAAAATTTGATACACTGTGGAAAATCCATCTCTGCAATAGTTTCCATACTTTCAGAAAAATCTGTTTGATGATTGAAAAAGATCTTTTCCTGGTGTTGACTTCTTTTTATATTTGTAGGACATCAAAATGGCTTTGTTCTTTGAAATGACATTCTGGAGACATTTTTGTTGTGTTGTGCAAATAATGCAAGATTAAAATATCCCTAAATGCTGTATGTATTTACATGAGCAGGTCAGCAATCTGCATTTCATGAAATCTTTAAAACCTTATTTAGTGTGGAGGAATACTCCTGTGGTTAAATAAGACATTGGAAACTTGGGGATAGGGGTTTCATCCTGGCTGTGCTATTGACTTCCTTTTAAAACACGGCAACACCTTTAGGGATGATGGTGTACTGGCCTATGTACCTAGGCAGGGATGTAACTGAGAGTCAGACACCTGATCCCCATCCCTTTGCTCCCCATCTCACACCACTGTGTGGCCCCTCAGATGTTAAGATCAATTAGGAATCTTACTATGGATTTAGGTGCTTAATTTTAGGCTCTGATTTTTGAAAAATTTGACTCTGTAGTTGCTTCTTATTTGCCTTTTGTTTAGGAATGTGAACTCTAGTGAGATATGTTTGAATAGTTTCTGAAATGATGCTAGGGATTTTAATTCCTTAACACTTATTTTAAGGTTCTTTCTAATTAGGGTCCAAGTGCTAAAAGAAAATCCCATTTCTAAAGTGTCACGTTGAAGTTTTTCATAGATTTTTAAGCCCAGAAGGGATCATTATAATCATGTAGTATGACCTCCTGAAGAACACAGGCCATCAAATTGCACTCAGCAATTCCTGTATTAAGCCCAATAACTTGTGGTTTAGCTAGAGCGTATTTTAAGAAAGATGTCCAAGCTTGATTTAAAGTGATGGAGATTCCACCACAACTCTTGTTTAGTTGTTCCAATGCTTTAGTTATTTTCATGGTCAAAAAACCCCTGTGCCTTTTTACTTGATTGCTTCCCATGAAGATATTGAATTTGGTTATTGTGTGGTCTTTTTTACTTCACAGGTCAATTACAATCACATCTTGAACAAAATCCTGTGTCAAGACTAAGTCGAGAGTAGTTTATGAAAAATGGTGAGAGTAATGCTTACCTATTTCACAGGTTGTTGTGAGGCAATAGTTATTAATGTTTGTAAATCTCTTTGTGCTTATGGGACAGATGACGTTCTATAGTATGGGAAATGAAAGGTATTATCTTTTATCTAATAATTGAATGTTAGACTGAGACTTGGGCTATGCACCCTGAGTGCGTAAGAACTGTCACTTCCTGAAATTCTTCAGTGAACTATCTGGACCTTATGTTTCACCACACAGGGATAAATAAGTCCTGCACGCATACATATTGCCGAGTGATGGGGAGCAAACAGGGCATGAATGGAGCACTTGCTTCACGTAGCCCTGCTGCCCTGAGGTACTACCTGGTACAACTGAACTGATATGGGGAGTGTCAGTTAGCCATTCATACAGGGCTACAGCAAATTACTATTCCACTTGATCAAGGGGGAAGGAGGGAGAGTATTTTATACATCTCAGAGAGGTGTCTGAGGCACAATGCCTCAGTTTATCTTACCTCCCCTTTTTGAGAGCAGTGCAAACAATCTGTATTTAAATATGGCTAAATGTAAATGTTTGCATCTAAGAACAAAGACTGTAGGCCATATTTACAGGATGAGAGATTGTATTCTGGAAAACAGAGACTGAAAAAGATTTGAGAGTCGGGGTGGATAATCAGCTGCTAATCCATGAGGTCACAGTGTGATGATGCTTTGGCAAAAGGACTAATGTGATCCTGGGATGTATAAAGAGGGGAATCTCTAGTTCAAGTAGAGACATTATTTTACCTCCATATTTGGCACAGGTATGAACACTGCTGGAACACTGTGTCCAGTTCTGGTGTCCACAATTCAAGAAGGATGTTCGTAAATTGGAGAGAGTTCAGAGAAGAACCATGAGAATGATTAAAGGATTCAAAAACGTGGTATAGTGATTGAACTCTTTGAGTTTATCTGTTTCATTTAACAAAGAGAAAATTAAGGGGTGATGAGTGCAGTCTATAAGTACACAGGGAACAAATATTTAATAATGGGGTCATCAATCTAGCAGAGAAATGTATAACATGATCCAGTGTCTGGAAGTTGAAACTAGACAAATTCAGACTGGAAATAAAGCATATATTTTTGAAAGTGAGGTTCAGTAATCATTGAAACATTTTGCCAAAGGTAGTAGTGGAGTCTCCATCGCTGACACTTTTAAAATCAAGATTGGATGTTTTCCACAAAAATATGTTTTAGGAATTATTCTGAGGAAAGTCCTATGGCCTGTGTTATACAGGAGGTCACATCAGATGGTCAGAGTGGTCCCTTCTGGCCTTGGAATCTATGAAAAAAGACATAATCTAGTCTTAAATAAATATCTAAGGAATCTGTTTTATTAAGTATTATGGGCCTTTTCCGCTACTCTTTTTTTCATACTTTTAAATTTCACAGCAGAATTGTGACAAATTCACAAGCACATGGGAACTGGGCTGATTGAGGGAGAGGGAGGGAAAAGAAGGGGAGTCAGTTGTACCGGGCTCTGAGTTCAGCCCCTCACCCCCAAAATATCTGTAACATCTGTGTAAGCAAAGTGAAATGGGAAGGGGTAGGGCCCTAATGATCATGACGTAACAGCCCCCAATTTCTCTCAGTGGGCCTGAATGTAAATACAGAATTAATCCTGAAACTAAACTGAATCCACCTTAAGACTCCTGCAATACTCCTTCTCAGCATGATTCTACATCATATAAACATGAGCTGTATAATATTCTTATAATGCAAAAATCCCATCAGATGAAATTATATGTCAGTGTTTGCTACAAAGTAATGCACATTATTCTAACTATGTGAAATCCTGATAAATAGAATACTGTGCCGATGCATCTTAAGCATGCTATGTAAAATCTGAGAAAAAGTTTGACTCTGCCAATGTCAACTGAAGGACAGCATTAAATTTGTTCATATCAAACTGAGTCTGAAAAAAATCAATATGATATGAATGTAAGCTGGTTAGTTTGAACCTAAGAGGAAATAAATAAAAAGAAACATGTAACCATAAGGCTCTTCAAACAGCCACTGATTCATTTGGATCCACATTTTCTTTGGAGAAAAAAAAGTCTGTTGAAATAAATACACTATTAAGAAATGCAGCAACACTCTCTATTCTTGACAGCATGCTTTGCTGGAAAATCTATGGTATGTAGCCCTTACATTTAAAAAAAAAAAGATATTTCATACAGGCCTAATCAACCTAACATCCCATAAGAAGAATAATTTGGATAGTTTCACCCTGTATGAAGAAATGGATGAGAAAAGTACAGGAAAATTTTACTTTTTATTCGAAAAAAACCATTGTAACCACTTTGTTGTAAATAAAGGTCATGAACAAGCAAAGCAATTCAGTCCCTTTTTTTAACATTAAGCACTTGAGTAGTCCCACTGACTTTAATTGAGTTACTCACATACAAGTGGCACCTGAGTAAGGATAAACTAGGTTAAAAGTGCTGCTAAATCATGTTAACTAACACAGTCTACCTAACACTTCTAAAAGTCTAGTATAAATAAGGCAGTGTACTTTAAATGTATGCTGGCTGGTAAATGAGAGTTCCACTGACTTCAATGGGCTTTGAATCAGGCCTCCTAGAGACACTGAGCACCTGTATTCTATTCAAGCAAATATACAACAGCTCCACACACTGGCCTATGCCGAAGTGGGGTGGATTTCATATCCCCATCTCCTCCATACTCAACATGCATAGAGTCTGAATATTTAGAATTTATGTAGGTGGAGGATTGAATTTCACTCTAGAAATAACTTCTGTATAATCTTTTTCAAATTCTATAGATGCCTACTGGTGTCATCTCTATCAAATTCTGTAGGACTGTTTCGTAAGACTCTGGACACTACATTTTAAACGAACACTGCTAAGTTTCTTACACCGCGACAATTGACCCATATTGTAATTTGTGTGTTGAGGATTCCTGCATGTATATATTTAAATCAATCTATATCCAACACACATTATACTTTATGATAGATGATGGCCCATATACAGTAGACTCTTGATTATCTGGAATAATAGGAAAAAAATTAATCCTGGTTAATAAAATCCTGGATAATTACCATAGGAAATTGGGAGTGTGGGAAGGGGGCGTTGGTTCACCAGCCACCCTGTGCCAGGGGGAGGGGGTGTTTGTTCACTGGCTGCCTTGAGCCCTGGTGGGTTGTTTTTTTGTGTGTGCTTGGGGCAGCAACAATGCCAGAGCCGGCCCTGGGAGTTACGTGTATTTTTTTTGATATTTTGGTTAATCCACAACCTGGTTAACCCAATCCTGGATAACGAAGAATCTACTGTACAATTTTTAGTAGGAAATTCAGTAAGTCTTCTTAATGTATTCAGCAAAGATATATCCACATGGGTATGTATAAATTATTTACTGTACTCCTGGAGATAAAAACACACAATGTGGGGTAACCTTCAAAGATTAACAGTGTTGACAAAATGTGTCCTTTTAACAGACCTCTTTCTCTTCAAGTCTCTTTAGTGAGAGGATAACTTCTTAAAAATAACAGAGTTAATCGTAACTAACACTGAAATGATAAATAAAAGATTTGATTCTCTAGAGGAGGCTGTTTCTTCAACTGCTAAAGGAGTAGCAATGTCTTTCACAGAATAATGAGATTAATTTTAAAAACAGGCTCAGCTTTGGACATTATGTCCAAAGGCAATGACATGATTTTTGTTACTGTCTTGAAAGAAAATAAAAAGTCTATTTTATGGAAAACAAAATGCATATCAGGAACATTAGGCAGTAGGCAATCCTCTGACTTTGGGGACTTAGCAAATGAAAGTTACTTTTAAAGTTGATGACTGAACTGCTACAGGGTACATTTTAAAAGGGTTTAGATACATGCCTCCTATTGATTTTATTGGGATTCATGCAGATAAAAACCTTGCACAACAAGTCCAGGATTTTCTTCAGTTGATTGCTTGGGAAACTATTTCACAGTCTAAACTAAAACAAGATGAAGGACAAGGCGTACTTAACACAATTTTTGTTTTAGGTACTGTCTTGTACTTAAGAAGAAACTGTGTTCTTAACACTGCTGAGATTTCCTGTGCAGTGAGTTCTTCCCTCCCTTTTAATCTATTTATGTGTATACATTATTATAGATGTTCTATCACATGATCACACAGTTTTGCAGTGAAAGACATTTGGCATACACACAATGGAGCACAGTTAAGGATGCTATGGGAAGCTTAATTTTGAATTTACTGACTTTAGTACAACTGAAGTTTAAACTTTAATTGGTGTTAATATAGGTTTCCCCCCATATCATGTAGTTTTATTTGAGTATTGTACAGTATGTTGTAAAGTCCCATCAAATGGAAGTGGCAAACCTCCAAAACCTGATGGTGCTAAGAAAAGAGAGAATTTATCTTTCCTGAAGACATGAGCAATTGCTTTATGTTTAGAATTTCTCTCATGTAAGAAATGTAGAGCAAATACATGTACTAGGTTTTGCACCACAACCTCAATCCAATGTCCTCTGGAGAAAATGAAAAGAATCCCGTAGATCTCAGTTGAATCAGATCCCATATAAGGTGAGCTCTGTGTTCCATTCAGAAATTATTGTCAAAAGATATTTTGGAGAAGGTATACATGTAGCAATTATTATGGACTACAGCTACTAATATATTCCTGGTTTTCTTCTTTTAAGCAAAGTAAGTGACCTTCTGAATGGTATTTAATATATTATATACTGTATGAACATTTTAGATTAAGAGACATTTTAGATTAATGTTAATATCATAACTCTAAAACATAGCTTTTAAAATGTTATAATTGTATAAGATATCTTTTCAGACCAGAGATATAGTTATCCAATATACAAAGGCAAAGCACTACCACTGGGCTTATAAAGTGGAATATAATGACTTTTACACTGATCCTTGACTGAAATAGTAAAGAGTGTGAATTCCTTACCATTATTAAAATTTAAGTCTTTATTGCTTTATGTGTCAGACAAAATGAACTACATTATAACTGCAGGTACTATTTTCTCTGATTCCTTTGTTTTCCCCTCCAAGACTTCTTAATGCTATTTTAATGATAACATTACATGTTATGTTCTTTTTTGCTGCAGTTTGCTGACGTGAAGTTTTATCATATGTGATATAGAGACAAACCACAAGAAAGCTATTTGAAATGCCAATTTAAGACAGCAATAGGCTCATTCACTAAGTACTATTTATTTCATACCAGCTCTTGGCATTTTATCCCTCATTATGCTCATCTTTATCTCTCATCTTTTCTCCATTCTTATTTTTCTCTCTCTTCCACAGCTGTTGCTTCCTTTGGTTGCCACATATGTTTGAACATAGTATAGTTCTGTTATATTTTTCACCTTGTTAATATGTAGAGAGGAAAATATACAGGATTGCATTAACAGCTCTTTAGTATAGTGAGCTTTTAAAAAGAGGTGGGAATGTAGCCTAGTAATATATTAAAACTAAGTTTTAGTAGCATTAGAGCTTAGGTGTAAACTGGGGCTGCCAAAGCCAGGGCAATAAGCCTTTTTTAGAAGATCATCTTCCCCAGTCAGGCACCAGTTCTCAATGATGCACCATGGGATCTCATCACCTAACAAATAGATATATAAAAAATAAATCCACATACTCATTGCATTAAATGGATTAAAATATGTGAATAAATGGTAGATGGGTAATTTTCACCCCAAGGAGAAAAAAGTCAAATATAACTGATATAATAGGAATCACCTCCTCCTTATATTATAGGCTTTAAATACAAAGGCAGCCAAAGCATTTAACTCCCCTATATTCCTGCTTGTCTTTCACCTCCCCATCCCTTCTCTCCCCACATCTGCTTTGGCCCTGCAGCCCCAACCTAAACTTAGCCTCTTAGCTCAAGAACCTGAACTAGAGGCTTTAATTCAGTGCCTAGTTCTACTCCCCACAGCTGGTGGCCTTTCAAGCACTGCTAAGTTCTCTTAGTTAGGGAAAGAGGCAGCTTTTCTGGAGTGCTTCTGCAGCAGAAGTGCTACTGATAACACTTTAGACTGCACATGTTTTAGGCCAAGGGCTGTCTCTTGTACAGCACTCAACACAATGACGACCTGATCGTTGACTGGGGCCTCTGGATGTTACTGTAATATAAACAAACAATATACAAGGAAGGCAATGTTTCCTGGCTCACCCCATGTTCCCTTCATTCTGTATGACTATTCACTTCCCTGTGCCTCCTTCCTCAAATACTTACCCTCTTTACTTCTTATGCAGCTGCACTTAATGGTACACGTTTGGGGATTTAGCTTTCCGTGGAACTTCAATACATTTGAACCCAAATATTTCAGTATTTGGATAAACCCAAATAGCATGGATAAGTTTGTGTTTTCATGGCCCTTTTGCCTTGGAGAAGAATGAATGGGACTAATATCATAAAACAGGGATATCAAAAATTTCAGAGGAAGGTAACCACATCCCCTATGAAATTAGCGAGATCCCTACTGAGTCTTATTATGATTAAATATCTATATTGTTGTAATAACCAAGAGGCCCCAATTGAGCTGTTGGCCTCATTGTGATGGGTACTGTACAAACATAGACAAATGATAATTCCTTCCCCAAAGGATTTACCTCTTGATCCTACTCAAGGTTTGTGGGTCACTGAATTCCTGAAGAGTGGGTGAGCAAGAATTACACACATTCCAACTAGTCTAGTTTTGAGAAAAGATAGCTGAAACCCACAGATGAGTCAGATTATGAGCAGATGCCATAGATTACTTTAATGAGTCCATTTACAAAACTGAAAACTGTGGGTTGAGAAGGTTCTATCCTGACTAAGAACAAAAGTAATGTACCAAATTTTATTAGGATGTGAGAAAAGACAGGAACTAGAAAGGATTTTTCAGCAACAATGACTTTTAAGTTAATAAACATTGACTCACACTGCTGCAGTACTGATAAGTACCTACATTACAGCTATTGTTTAAAAACACTACTAAGGTTTTGTAAAAATTAACAACTAGAAACTGGCAAAAAGGTTTTACTTAAAAAATGACAACCAGATGCTTTTTTAAAACATGTAGTTATACATGAATAAAACAGAACAAGAATTTTCATAAAGAAATGTGAAATGCCCTGCTATAATTTTGTACTAATCTATTGTAACAACATTTGCCCTCTTATTTTATAACTCCACTGATTAAAATCCACTTCAGCTTGCAAGACCAGATTCAATTCCTCCTCCTTCCTCATCCCACATTATCAGATAATGTCTAAAATATTTTCTGCTTCTTCCCACACATGATTTCTAAAACTTTTATCTGTTCATATAGCTAAAAGTCTTACCCAGTCTCTTATCAAGTGGAAGAAAAGAGCCTCCTAAATGACACAACACATTAGATTCACCACCATGACCAACCATTTAAAACTTTTGAACTTTTCCCAATTCGAAAATGTATTCACAAAACCCAACCTAATGAAGAGGTTAAGAAGTAGTTGTAATATGAAAGCACTACTGCCCCTTCCTGAATCACTCCTTTCCATCCCACTACCCACAAATTGCCATGGTATTGACAGCAGTGTTACAGGTCCACCTCCACGTGGAAATATTTTTCAAACAATATGGCAAGCAAATATCTTAATTAAAATAATGATAATATTGCACCTAGTTTGATGTGTAAAAAGAGTGTTTCATGTTTTTGAATGAAAAGAAGTAGGAATGATTGATTCATTTCAGTAAATCACGAGGCTTGGAAGGATTAGATTTTTAGCAGTAAATGTCTTTTTGACTGTGCACATAAACTAACAAAACTATATTTCCATCATATCAAAATTTATAGATAGGCAAAGAAAAATGCTGCTTGAGAACTTACTAGAGAGTTTGATTTAAGGATATTTATTTAAATGTTGACGTGATATTGATAATTTGTGTTTTAATTGTTATAAATCTTTAACTTTTTGAATCTCAACATCTACAGTCATTAAATAATTGTTGTGTGGCCCCACCATAATTTCAACAATATGTAAATGGATACAAGTAGAAAAAATGCTTACACCAATAATTTTGTGCAGCTGAAAATTTAAATGGATAAAAATGGGGGGAAATGCTTAAAATTATTAATATCATTTGAGATTATTCAAAAAATAAACACAATTTTTATGTGTAAAAAATAAAAATCAAATTCTGCCAAGCCGATATATAGCCTGCAATTTTGGTAAAATGAATACTCAAATCCTTTTCTTCAAACTTGACTTGTTTTGCAGATCTTACCTAGTTTAGGTAAAAAACAAAGCAAGTCCAAACACTGTATACTGCATTGTAATTTACTGTTCAGAGGGTTGTACAAAAATATCAGTGTCCATTACATATTATGTTATGAAAGTATCACGTCAGCTCCTCATTCAAGGTTCAGATGAGTTTTGCATTTAAAGTGTGAATTCAATTTAAGAGGCATTACAACCCCGTGCACCAAGTCACAATGCCACTCACTCGTGTGAGTGAAGTTCTTTCAGCTCATGCACAAATCTCCAACAGTAGGTGAGAGAGCAGAGATACTTCTCACACAGCTGAGACTCATTTTTCAATTCCCAATGGAGCCAAGGAGAGAAGGGCACTGGGTAAAGAAACCTCTTCCTTCTCCAGCAGTAGGAAGTGAACAGGCTGGGGTGGGAATTTACTTCAGTGACATGTATGCAAGGGAACATCACTCAGTGTATTTCCCCCTTCTTTCCATTTATTGCCTATTTATTGTTGTTCATGTCAGAAGATAGGGGCCCAGAAGTATGTGTTTGCCCAGAACCCAGTGATAGCTTAACCTGGCTCTGCAGCTGAGCTTTACCCTTATGATAGAAAGTAGAGATGGATGAAATTTTTTCAGCAAATACTTTATTTGCCAAAGACCTCCCTTATAATCTTTCACCCAATGATTGGGGTACTCTCCTGGGATGTGAGAAATCCAGGTTCAATTCCACCCTCTACCTGAGAGAGAAAAAGGATTTGAATCTTCCACATTGCAGGAAATAGCCGTAGCCACTGGTCTAGGAGACAGTGTGGCATGAATCTTCCTCAATCTCTTCTGTTGTAGCTGTTCCATTTTGTATAAAACATTATAAATATTGGAGCAGAGACTTGAATTTGGATCTCTCTCATCCTAGGTGAGTACTCTAACCTGCAGGCTATAGAGGCATTCTTACTTTTTCCCTGCTCCAATGATTATCCATTTTCATTATGAATGACTAAGAATTGCCACTATGTGAATGACATTTTCATAAGACAAGTTTTTGTCTTAAATTGTTTTGTCAGAAAAAATACCTGCCTGTGAAGCATGGCAGTTCTGTGATGCAGAACTTCATGGCTTCATTCTTCCTGAACCCAGGTGGACAAGATGGGCTGGACTGGTTTATACTATGGCAATTTGTATGTATTCTTATTCCTGTGTATTGTTTTTGGGCATCCATAGCATACTCCCCCTGCAGTCCATGCTGTGAACAAATATCAAGAATATGCACAACTGGCTTGCAGTGGGGAGATCTAGATTGGATATTAGAAAAAAAAAATCACTAGGAGGATGGTGAAGCACTGGAATGGGTTACTAGGGAGGTGGTGGAATCTCCTTCCATGGAGGTTTTTAAGATCAGGCTAGGCAAAGCCCTGGCTGGGATGATTTAGTTGGGGATTGGTCCTGCTTTGAGCAAGGGGTTGGACTAGATGACTTCCTGAGGTCCCTTCGAACCATGATATTCTGTGATTCAAAGGAAGTGTACAAACACCACACTAGAGAACAAGGAGTTAAGGAGTATCTTTGAGACCAGGCAAATCTGCCCAGTCACACCTGTAAAACCTGCATAAGCTGGAGGCAGGGTTTAGAGTGGGGAACACGGTGAAAGAGCCCTGGATTGGAGCTCAGTGGAGAGGATGGACCCAGGCTCCCCTACTAACTCCTGAAGAGGGGACAACAACCAAAGTCTGTCCCTTGATAGAGAACATAACTGGAGAAGATCCTGAAGGTGCAAGGGTCTAGACTCCAAAACCCCAACGCAACAGGGAAGTCCTGACTCCTGAAGCCCTTGATGACATCTGAAGATTTCCACATAATTGGACCCTTTATGTGTATCCTGAAGGGGGTTGACTCAAACAAGTGACCCAGCTATGTGTGAGTCCCTAAAAGGACAGATTCCCACATGGCAGATCCATAGAAAGGGGAATGACAACCTGCCATGATGCAGCCTGAACGGTGGGGAGCAGTGCCCATGCATGTTCCCCTTCACATGGCTAAATATATTTCATACTGTAAATTAAAAAAAGACATTCTGAGGTCTAAGCAGGTCCAAGATTTAGGGTTTTGGCTTTTTAAAAAGCAAATCTTTTACAAAAACCATAAAAATAAGTAGAAATGTTTCAATTTTTTAAAATCCCAACTCTTTTTTTTGAAAGACATTAATGTCTCCCTGAAATTTGAACCCAAACACTGGTAACTTAAACTAAGTGAAACTGCCATGCAGCAAACTATAAATCAAAGTGAAATAACCATTGTCCAAGTTCAGAGACAAAGTAAACCATATAAATAATACATTCAGTTTTAAATATTTTAATATTAATAACACTGGTCTACAATTTTTTAGAAGTCGTCTGTTTCACAGATAAAATGTGATATTTATTATGTATTTTGATGTGCTGAATTCAAATATGACAATTAAAACAACTGATTGGCTACTGTTTCTAAGATATTTAAGTTTTTACATTTTATATCTATGTATATTGTGTAGATAGTAGAGTTTTAATCATAAATTGTAAACCTAGGTCTTTTCATGTGTTTATGGTTGCTTTACATGATAATATTTCACCTGTCCTGTTTATGTAACACTTTAAAAATCAGCAAAAGGGTTTTATAAATAAAATGTATTATGAAACAAAAGGCAAAAAACTATTATGTACTGTGACGGAGTCAGACCAGAAGGATATAGGAGAGTGCTGGAAGGCAGGTATATTAGTCTCAGGATGTGCAGGTCCTTGTTCCCTGGATAGCCAAACAAAGGCTACTCCAGGCCAATCAAGACACCTGGGGCCAATGAAGAACCTTCTAGAAAGGAGTAGAAACAGCTAGCCTAATTGGGACACCTGAAGCCAATCAGGGACTGGCTGAAACCAGATAAAAATCTCCCAGTTAGTCAGGTGGGTGTGGGTGTCAGGAGCTGTGGAAGGAAGTTATGCTGTTGGTGAGACTGAGTGTAGGACAACATATCACACTGAAGGAAGGAAGCCCTGAGGTAAGGGTGAAGTGGAGTTTGAAGAAGCAGGGACTGCTGTGGGGAAGCAGCCCAGGGAATTGTATTGTGTTTTGTGCCTAAAAGGTCAGCCATCTTAGCTGATACTATTAGGGTCCCTGGGCTGGAGTCCGGAGTAGAGGGCGGGCCCGGGCTCCCCCCTTTTTTCCATCTTCCATACTGGCCTGTGATGAAGGCAACTCACTAGGTGGTGACTCTTGCCAATTATACTGAGAAAGGGAGGTCACTCTGGGGCCTAGATGAGTTTCTGAGGCCCCTAAATCTGCCAGGAAGCGCAGGACCCACAAGTACAGACTTGGAGCTTTGTCACAGTACATAGTATAGTCCCATTCCGTGTCTACTCGGCGCTTCTTGGCTTGTCTCTTGTATTCATTAAATGGAGCATCTCTTGTCACTGTCCAGCAATAGTCTGCAAGCATTGATGGGCTCCATTTGCCCTGATAGCGTTTCTCCATTGTTGCAATGTCCTGGTGAAATCGCTCGCCGTGCTCGTCGCTCACTGCTCCGCAGTTCGGTGGAAAAAAATCTAGATGAGAGTGCAAAAAATGTATCTTTAGTGACATGTTGCAACCAAGGCTTTTGTATGCCTTGAGGAGGTTTTCCACCAACAACCTGTAGTTGTCTGCCTTGTTGTTTCCGAGAAAATGTATTGCCACTGACTGGAAGGCTTTCCATGCCGTCTTTTCCTTGCCACGCAGTGCATGGTCAAATGCATCATCTCGAAGAAGTTCACGAATCTGAGGACCAACAAAGACACCTTCCTTTATCTTAGCTTCACTTAACCTTGGAAATTTTCCACAGAGGTACTTGAAAGCTGCTTGTGTTTTGTCAATGGCCTTGACAAAATTCTTCATCAGACCCAGCTTGATGTGTAAGGGTGATAACAAAATCTTCCTTGATTCAACAAGTGGTGGATGCTGAACACGTTTCCTCCCAGGCTCCAATGACTGTCGGAGTGGCCAGTCTTTCTTGATGTAGTGGGAATCTCTTGCACGACTATCCCATTCGCAGAGAAAACAGCAGTACTTTGTGTATCCAGTCTGCAGACCAAGCCAGAGAGCAACAACCTTCAAATCACCACAAAGCTGCCACTGATGTTGGTCATAGTTTATGCACCTCAAAAGTTGTTTCATGTTGTCATAGGTTTCCTTCATATGGACTGCATGACCAACTGGAATTGATGGCAAAACATTGCCATTATGCAGCAAAACAGCTTTAAGACTTGTCTTCAATGAATCAATGAAGAGTCTCCACTCATCTGGATTGTGAACGATGTTGAGGGCTGCCATCACACCATCGATGTTGTTGCAGGCTACAAGATCACCTTCCATGAAGAAGAATGGGACAAGATCCTTTTGATGGTCATAGAACATGGAAACCCTAACATCACCTGCCAGGAGATTCCACTGCTGTAGTCTGGAGCCCAATAGCTCTGCCTTACTCTTGGGTAGTTCCAAATCTCTGACAAGGTCATTCAGTTCAGCTTGTGTTATGAGGTGTGGTTCAGAGGAGGAGGATGGGAGAAAATGTGGGTCCTGTGACATTGATGGTTCAGGACCAGAAGTTTCATCCTCTTCCTCATCTGACTCAAGTGAGAATGATTCTGGTGCATCAGGAACCAGCAGTCCTTCTCCATGGGGTATTGGGCATATAGCTGATGGAATGTTTGGATAATGCACAGTCCACTTTTTCTTCTTTGACACACCTTTCCCAACTGGAGGCACCATGCAGAAGTAACAATTGCTGGTATGATCTGTTGGCTATCTCCAAATCATTGGCAGTGCAAAAGGCATAGATTTCCTTTTCCTGTTCAACCACCGGCGAAGATGTGTTGCACAAGTGTTGCAGCATGTGTGTGGGGCCCACCTCTTGTCCTGATCTCCAATTTTGCAGCCAAAATAAAGGTGATAGGCTTTCTTAACCATAGTGGTTATACTGCGCTTTTGTGATGCAAAAGTCACTTCACCACAAACATAGCAGAAGTTATCTGCACAGTTCACACAAGTACGAGGCATCTCTGCTCATTTTGGCTAAACAGAAATGTGTCCCTTTGCAAAATCAAACACTGACAAATAAGAGAACACGACACTGTATGATTTCTAGAGCTGATATAGGGCAATTTGTTCAGCAGGGTGATGTAAGCTTCGTTATGATTGCATCATCCATGACTTCTAGGAATAACATGATGCAATTCATATCATGTATGACGCAATACCAGCTTCAGATTGCATCATTCATTTTTTTGCCTAAAAAGCAAGTACTGTCCCAACCCAGTCATAGATTTATTCATAGATCCAGTCAAAGATGTATTTTAGTCATTTCTGGTTTAAATTGAGATCCCTTCCCTTTATAACTCTCTTATCCTCCGCCATTCCCATGTCAAGGGTCGTATATACTGACCCAATAGCATATCTTGAAAACTAGAGCCAATCAACAATTTTAAGCATCATTTTCATTCTCAGTGACCCAGAATTAGTAAAGTTTGACTACATTTATTTCAGAAGCAGTTTGGCTGTAGAGCAGTGTTATCTTTGCAATAGCATTCTGAATGAGACAAGATTGCATTTGTCAAGGCCAGAGAAACAGACATTGCAGTAACTGAGACACTAGATGACAGCCTGGATGAGAATTTAAGTTGTGTGAATGGATAGGGAAAGGCCATACTTTAGAGATGTTAATGCAGAAAGAATCTGCTGGATTGAGACATGGCATGGCTGCGAGGATCTGGAGAGAGAAGACCAAGTCAAAGCCTGGCTAGCTCAGGTAGTAGAGCATCAGACTTTTAATGTGAGTGTCCAGGATTCATGTCCCTGGCCATGTGATGCCTTGTTAATGGTGGAGGGATTGCTCGGTGGTTTAAGCATTGGCCTGCTAAAACCAGTGTTGTGAGTTCAGTCCTTGAGGAGGCCACTTAGGGATATGGGTCAAAAATCTGTTGGATGGTTTAATTGAGGATTGGTCCTGCTTTAAGCAGTGGATTGGAGTAGATGATCTCCTGAGGTCCCTCCTAACCCTGCTATTCTATAAGACCACAGAATATTTGTTTGGAATATATAATATATATATTTATATTGAAGCTGATAGTGTCCCCTTTAATAATATAGGCTGTGTTCTATTGCTAAAGAAACTTTTTTTAATTTTACCAACATGCTGAGTGAGCTGTAGTTCATTCTGGCTTATGCATCATCAATAGAAGTGTAAAGTGCATTTTAATTGAAGCATCCTCATCAAAGGTGTTGGATGGCAAGTGATGTGTGAAACAGAAAGAACCCAAATAGTGTGAACTTGCAGTGTACACTGTTAGATAAAAGGCAGTTAAATAAAGTCCCTGATTCACTTGTAAACTGAGCAGATTTAATCTGGAAGTCACAGAGGGAAGATAAATGTGGTACATGATGGATGTCTGACCAGAGTTACACTGTAGCAGTTCCACTGATGAGATATGGATACCACAGGAGCCTCATGTCTTATAGAATGTTAACTGCACACCCCCGTCCTTAAAAGAAATCCACACCCTATGGCAATAACACATGCTACAATCAACATTTAACATAATTTAAACCCACATCAACTAGAAACTAAGGAGCTACAGCTGGCATTGCTACGTTAATAAGTTTCTTTGTTTCTAAATATTACCAGGTGGTCTGAATTCAGTTTGAGTTATTGGAAAGTGGAAGTATTTATAAAATGCAGCGGTACTTGCAAAGTGGTATTATTATCCGCTTAGTGTTACTCCAGTATCAGGTAGAATGAGCTCTCCCTTTTAATGAGGAGAGAGGAAGAATGTTGGAACCTGAAATGTTGAGTGTGGGGAGTGGCAACTGGAGACAGTAAGTTTGCCATGGAAAGACCATCGTAATGAGATAGAGGACAAGCAAGTGAGGAAATGATTCTAAGAGGCAGAGTATAGACAAGAAAAACAGTGAAAAAGGAAGTAAAAATGAGTTGAAGAAGGGAAAGAGCAGAAGAAAGAACACTAGAAACAGAAACCAAGTGAGAGCAAAGAGTGTGGCAAGGAAAAAACAAAGAAATCCAACTGAAGAGAGACAGTAAGTGAGCACCTGGATATCACTGACTGCACCATGGGTAAATTTAAAATCTATTACCAGTATTTGTGTGGCCCCAACCACCACAGTTCCTGGAACCATGCTAAAATGTTTCCTTCCATTCTTACTACACCCAAAAGACATGTCATAGTACCTCATGACTGAAGACTTTGAAAGTCATAGATCTGAATGCCTTCTTCATCTATTGCAACATCAACAACTGAGAATTCCTATTTACTGAGGTCTAAAGCACTAGAAGAATTCTGATATGCGAACTGGCCTTATCACTTCCCTTTTCTGGAAAAAAAATCATTGAAATGTGATGAGGACATTAATATCAAGAGATGAATTCTAAAACAAGAGCGAGGTGTTCAAGGGCTGCAGGCAGCTTGGACTTGCTTTGAAAGGCATTTATACTTCCCCCTGCCCCAGTAGCGGATCTAAGCATTTCCCTGATATTCACAAGGGTGTGGATCCAATTGAAAGATAATTGAGTAGCTGTAATGTAGCGAGTCTAGGATTTTTGACTGAGACACTGGATGAAATTCAGGGAGGGAAGATGGTGCAGTTAGTCTCTCCTGCATTGCTAGAACTACAGTAGTTTCAGAGAAACACTCTTGGCTCAGACTGATCTTTGCTGATGAGCAAATTGAGATTTCCTCATAACAAGAAACAGCTGGTTTTGAAGTCAGTTGGAGTATATGTGTTAATCCAATCCTCTACCAGGAACAGTTCTGTGCAGAGTAGTAGCTTTTTTAAAAGGCTAGAGAAGAAGAGTTTATTGTACAACATTTTCCCACTCTTCTGGCATTTGCTGTGGGATGCTGTCTTCTTGTCTCTAACTGTTCCTTACGCCTCTGGAGAAATTCTGTATAACATGTTGCAGAGGAGTTTTTAGTCTCCATCACATTTGTGGCATAGGAATGTAAGGATTTCTTACATCAAGAGTATGTCTACATGGTAAATGAAGGTGTGATTGTAGTCTGTGCTAGCTTTTATCTAGCTAGCATGAGTAACAATAATAGCGTACATGTGGAGGCAGAGGCTAGCAAGCCAAGTACATTCCCAGGATCCTGGGGGACTTGTCCTTAGGTGACTAGCCTGTGCTGAAGCCCTTGCCACCATGTCTTCACTACTATTCTGACCTAGATTAACTAGATTAAAGGTAGCACATCTATGCCTAATAACACCTTCACTTGCAATACCCAAAGTCAATCTGAGGCATCTCCAGACCTGGGCCACTGATGCTCCATTCTCTTCCTCCTCCATGGATTTATTTGTTGGACATTCTTAGTGAACCACGCTGATGTAGGAAGACAACACAGAGAGTGCAGTCTGAAAGGTTTGAATTGATATCTGATCTATCCTTATACCATCAGCATTTGCTTCCCTTCTCCCCACACACCTTGAATAAATTCTTATTAAATAATTAGTTCTGGAGAAGTGTGAGTCAGGTTACCATACTTATTACTATTCCTGAAGAGTTTGAAACTACGTGTAACAGAAGGGGCTCAGTGCTTTGAAGGATAGATAGAATTAATATTGTCTAGATCGTAAAGGAGAAGGTGAAGGGCTTATCTTTTATTTGAAATCTCCTTTTTTTGAATTTTAGGAAATGTAGTTATGTAACATAATGTCACCTTAAATAACATTATCTCAGAAGAAATATTGGAAAATTTCTCAGGACTCTAAGAGGTCTGCATGGTTCTGAGCTTGGTAAATTTCTCCAGGAGGAGGAGCTTTCAACCTAACATACGCAACTTCAGCTATGTGAATAGCATAGCTGAAGTCGGTGCATCTTAGGCTGACTTGCCATCCTCACGGTGGGAGCGGTCGGCAGCGGGCTCCCCCGTTGACTCCAGCTTGCGCCTTTTGGCGAGCTGGAGTTTCAGAGTCGACAGGAGTGCCTTTGGCAATCAATTTATTGCATCTTGATGAGACGCAATAAATCGATTGCCAATAGATCGATCACTACCCACCAATCTGGCGGGTAGTGAAGACATGCCCTAAAATAGGCAAAGAAAAAAAAATACTTAAGGGAGATATACCAAGGAAACTTTTTAAATATTGAAAAGGTAATACCAAAACACCTGTGGATAATGTGAATACATGTGATTCTTGCAGAGTAATCAGCTTTCGAGGGGAGCTCCCACCTCCCTAGTCTGACATTGTTCCATCATGCTCAATCCCTGCATCATATTTTCCTTCCAGTCTGTGACCCACTGCCCCCAATTTGCTGTATTCCTCTTTATCCCCCTCTCCTAAACTGTAGACTGGGCCCAAATATCACTTTCCCTGCAGTCTGTGTGTCCACTGTACCTTAATCCTTAAATCCATTCCTATAGGAAAGACGTTAGGTCATATAGTCCATTCCTCTTCTAGTATATGTAATATATATTCTCTATAATGCATTATACAGAATTATCTCTAGGGCTTTATCTAGTCTATTTTTAAAATACATTAAAATGTCCCTCTCCCCAACATTAGATTTATTTAGGTTGCAAAGTCAAGCACCTGAAAGTTAGGAAATGGCACTTTTACAGTTGTCTAGGCACTTTAATTCTGCTGCCTTGTGCAGCCAGCCTGTGCACTGAATGAGGCAGACACAGGTCCAGTGGGGAAAAAAACAGTATGTCATCATGTAATTGAAAACTATGATATGGATATACAAAAGGGAACTGAATGAAGCTTATATGGGCAACCATCAATCTGTCATTTTTAAAATATTTTGAGTACTTATCTTTGCAACCAAAACAACATTTCTTGCATGTAATTTCTTAGGGTTCCCCCTCCGCCCCATAAAAACACATTTCTTATGTACAATTGTAACAAACCCAGATTTTATGCATCACCTGCAGAGTTAGGACACAGAAACTTCAATACTGTAGCACAGACACCTACCATATGAGCTCTAGGTGTAACTATGACAGCTGGCAGCCAGCAAAGACTTATCCCCACGGTGGAGGAGGAAAGAGATGGGCCACTGACACCACATGGTAGGACTGTAGAGTTTATGGAAAGTGCCTGGCTCAGCTCTCTCCTCCTACACTCTGGGATTTTGAGAAACTCCTGTCCCATATGGGACTTCAGAATGGGTATGGGTTTCTGGGGCCATGTACATACCAGGTATGTCAACGAAGTCACATGTTGGGGTGGGGATCCCAGCCTGGACTGGCTATCTTCACCTCCCACTGCTACAACTGCTCTGGCAGCGCCAGTGCAGCAAGTGCTGGTGCTCTTATGGCAGAAGTGAGGGCCAAGCTTGAGGACTTTCCCCCACTGAATTTTAAAGACTAGCTACAAATAACAGAAGTGTTAAGAGTTTCTCTTTAAAAAAAAATGATACATTTTTTCTATAATGGAAGTGTTATGTAATCTAATTAGAAAAGTCTCTAAAAGCTCCTAGACTTTCTTAGGACCACTATTTTACACTCACAGTAAGTTTTCTAGTCCTGGTTGAAATGTTTCTGTTTGAACGTTTTTCCATTTCAGAATGCCTTTTGGACAAAATTGAAACTTTCTGCAGTAATGGCAGTAATGATTTTGACAAAATGTAATTTTGAAAAAGCAAAAGCAAAATGAAGCCTTTCAGTTAGATCTGTTTTAGCCTATCAGAATGGAATGATTCCTTTTCTAGTTTTGAAATGACTTTCCACATTTTATATTATCAATGATTGCAGTATAAAATGAAATATGGAAATCAGAACAAACTTGTTTCAAGGCCACTGAAATGAAACATTTCAATTCTCAAATTTCATTTTGTGGAAAATATCAATTTTTTGCTGTTATTCAGAGTTGGAATGAAAATTTTTGTAATTGTTAAATTTCCCCATGAAACGAAAATTCTGGTTCCCATGCAGTTAGTTTTCCCTTTTGGGGGGGATACAGATTAAATTTTATTTTTCTTAAATTTCATCTCATTATCCCACTTGCCTCTCAGGGTTTAAAGTGAGCAAGCAGGGAGGGTAAAGGTAGGAAGGGGCAAGCCACCTGGGAAAGGAGTACACCAAATGGGTTGTGAGTAGTGTTTCATTATTATTCCCTCTTTCCCATTTCATTTGGTGGGGAAAGTAAGACTTCAGCAGGGAATTTACTGTGTTTCTGCCTGCACAAAGGCTCTGGCCTCCATCATAGTACTAGGCACGCTGATGTTTAAACTAGAGCTTTCTGCATGTATTTCTACATTTTTATTACTCAATTGATGTCCTAGAAATGCATACCACAACTTAATGCACTTTCATCAGTTAAGTGTTGACAGTTGTTCTTTTTGTAAAACTGAAGGATGCTATCAGAATATCTATCATGTGTAGCACTCAGAAGTACAGCAACAATTTATTCCTCTTAACACTTAACACAGATGAGGAGATAGAAATGTTAAAAGTGTTTCTGCATTGGAAGCATCAAAGCAAATAAACAAAGCCTTCCACCACCACCCCAAAAAACTAAACCAAAACTGTTAGGGTCAAATTCTGCTCTGAGTTACACTACTTTAAATCTTGAATAACCCTTGGAGTCACATTGTCCCTTTCAACCCTCTTTCCCATACCCCCATTTACAACTTTTGCTTGGCATATTTGGCTAAGTTTTAGTAGAACTGCTTTTCTGGTGGGGACTGAGAGCACAATTTGGCCTGCAATTGTGCAGCTACAGGAATGAGAAGGAAACTGAAATGGGCAGAAATAGTCAAGATCAATGGAGAGGCCAAGAAATATGCAAAGGGAACTAAATAGATAGCCCTAAACCAAAAAGGAGATGGCTTCTCACTTTTAGGCACAGGAAGCACAGGGCGGCATTCTGCTTCAAGAAGGCAGAAATTTTTCTTCTACTCTGCAGATGTAAGGAAAAGCATATGAACTATTACACTTCCTGACGGTGTTGGGCAGCAGAACTGAGCAATGCCCCATCTGCTCATGCAAACCCCCTTGGGTTGCAGTGTGCTCCCAAGGAAGCAGAGATGAAGCAGTCCCTCTACCAAGACAACAGTTCTACCAGGCCATTATCAGGGCCACACAAAGGACGGGGAGGTCTTGCTGTGCCCTCCCTCTGCCTACAGACTCTGCACCCACATAACGGCCAGACAGAATATAGTCCTGGGACTTTATCCCTGGTCAGAAGAATGAAGTTGCAAAGGGAAGAAATTAGGTGTGAGACAAAATAGAGGATTTATTTTCTTTTCCCAGGATGGCAGAAGAATCTTTCTTGGTGAAAGATATGGATCTCTTCCCCCTGCCTCCCCAAGCATGACATTGGACATCCTCCTCCCAGTTCTGCATTAGGAAATATGCTGGAAACGTTTAAAGGAAAAAAATGGGATACTTCAAGGTCCTGGCGAGAGTCCAGATGAGTTGGAGAGGTGCTTTGTACCAATGAGAATGGTAAGAGATTAAGCACTGGAAAATTACAACTAAAACAGCACTATAGCTTACTAGGTTACTGCTTCTAAATGTGAGTGAGAAAGTGAATGGAGACAGTTCTCTAGACAGCTATCTTTACTGAGATTATGCTGCACTTATGCACCCCTTTTGGAAAAAAATCATTTTGATATACTTAAGAGCAGTGAAGCATAAGATCCTGACGGTAGCACTAACTTGTACAGCAGATCAACAAAATGTCGAGGGTTTTTTCATTGTCTCACTCTGAACACAAATCTAAAAGCAAACCAGACAATAGTAAGGTAAAAGGGGACTTTCCTCAAATGGTGAGCTAAATATTTATCTGCAACTAAAGATGGAAAGTAATTGTCAGATCTACCTGTGTGTTTTGATATAGATCAGTGAGAAGAAATTATTTAAGTCATTAGTTATTCATTAAACAACATTATGCTTCATATGCTGTGCACACCTTACTACTTAGTTTTGAAATTCTTCTAAAAACATAAAGAAAATTTAAGTTTTATCTGTAGAAAAATTTATAATATAATAATATAAGTGACTGACAAAAAGGTCTAATACAATACTATTATTCAATAGATATAATGAAGGTTGTGTCAACAACAGTGATGGTGAAATCTTGCCAGACAAGTCAAACAGCCAATCATAGAAGACCTTTTGAGAGATGGCATGACTGAGGCTACACTACAGACTTGTCAGTATAACTATGTCACTCAGGGGTGTGAAAAATCCACATCCCTGAGTGATGCAAGTGTACTGACCTAACCCTTGGGATAGACAGCACTATGTCGACAGAAGGGATTCTCCTGTCGACATAATTACCACGTCTTAGGGAGGTTGAATACCTATGCTGATGGGAGAAGATCTCCCATTGGTGTTGATAGAGTAGTCACTAAGCATTACAGTGGCACAGCTGCATTGGTGCAGATGTGCTGCTTCAGCATTGTAAATGGAGACAAGCCCTCAGCAGAACTTCTCTACTCTCCTGCCAGGATTCTAGTTGTTTAGATTGCTTACTCAGAAAGCACCAAACTGAAGGTCCAAATGATGCCCTCAACTTGTTTCTTTCTTAATGATGTTCTAGCTTTTAATTTAATTTATTTTTAGAAAATAGTTATCAAGTAAATATGGCAAGGTAAATCTCATTAAAATCACTGTTAAAATATTAAACTATAAAACCTACTGCACAAAACTAAGTTAAAGAAGTTAATCTGGTACAATAAAGTTGCCTTGCCACACTTTGAAAAAAATGGAGGTAGAAAATTGACACGTTATCACTTTTCAGTTCCAATGATCTCCTTACTCCTTTGGCAATCTGGAGTTTCTTTCATTATGGATTGTGTTGGCATGGTATGACACTGAAATAACTCTGAATCTGGTTCCGTTCTGCTCTTTCAACTATGGAACATGGAAGCATAAAAATGCAGCCTATCAGTTTCATATGCTTAGTAGGAAACCACCACTGATGTCTACTTAAATCTAGTTACACTAGTGGAATGTACTCATTTCAAACTTTATTTCAGCTAATGCCATTGTTTCAGAAGTCTTGTTATTTGCCACAGGGCAAGGAAAAACTCAAACGTTGCTTGAAGGAACCCTGGTCTTAATGTCTATTGTAGCCACAAGCAGATTGTAATTTCTCTGTTCCTAGGAGCTCATTGTACTAAAAGTGTTTTATATAAATGTCATCCAATTACAGTGGAACGTTTTGGTTGAATGGCCTTAAACTGAAGCATGGGGAGATGTAATATCTCAAACAGGGTCTTGTTGAGTGAAGTTCACTGGGATGCAGCGGAAAGACTTTCATCACTTTTAACTCCAGTGGTAGAGTGATCCAGCAGCATATGTCTCTACACTACCATGTAGTGTGAGGATGGGATATGTGAAAGCCCCAGATAAACTGGAATGGGGGTGATGGTCTTTGGGGGTAGAATGGGGAAGAGACAAGTGGACTGAAGACTATGGAAATCCAATGCTTGGAATCAAACCAGAAAAGAAGCTGCAAAGGGGTAATGTATCACTGTGACAGCTGGGCAAATTGTTTTTGGCCAATAACTGGTTGGCCAAAAAATGCATTTGGGGCTCTGAAACTATTTGTGGCTTCAACTAATAGTTTTGGCTGATGGGAGGGGAGAACTTGGAAACAAAAGTTTCAGAAATGTCAAGATAAACAGTTTTGAAATGTCATATTTGAAACATTGCATTTGACCTGAATGAAATTTATTTGGTTTGATGAGAAACTGAAGAAAAAAAGTTTTTGTTTGAAACAACTGAAATATTGGAGGGATTTTTTTAGTTCAGCTACCAAACCGAAGATATGCACAAACTGGAGAAAGACCAGAGAAGAGCAACAAAATGATTAAAGTTCTAGAAAATATGACCTATGAAAGAAAATGGAAAAAAATGGATTTGTTTAGTCTGGAGAAGAGAAGACTGAAGGGGGACATGATAACAGTTTTCAAGTACATAAAAGGTACACATGGAGAGGATGAGAAAAGTACACAAGAAGGAGAGAGAAAAATTTTCTCCTTAACCTCAGAGGATAGGACAAGAAGCTATGGGCTTAAACTGCAACAAGGGTGGCTTAGGTTGGATATTAGGAAAAACTTCCTGACAGAGTGGTTAAGAACTGGAATAAATTGCCCAGGGAGGTTGTGGAATCTTTATCATTGGAGATTTTTAAGAGCAAGTTAGACAAACAGCTGTCAGAGATGGTCTAGATAATACTTAATCCTACTATGAGTGCAGGGGACTGGACTAGATGACCTCACAAGTTCCCTTCCAATCCTATGATTCTATTAAAAAAAGTCAATTATTCACTCAGCTATAATCCCTGTGACATACCCCTGATTTACCAGGTGGTAGAATATTTTATACCCTCAAGATCCCTGGAATTACTCCAGCATTATGTGGCCACAAATGAGACCAGGTCTTCAGCACAAGCCACCAGTGGCTGTCATGGTTCAGCACAAGCTGTGCAACTCATGGGCCTGTCTGTCTCCACCTCTGATCTCATTGCTGAAGGGAGAGAAGATGTTTGCTGCATCCATTCAATACTGTCCTTCCGCTGATAAATATGAAGAGGAGAAAGGTTAATATAGGAAATTATAGAACTATTAGTCTGATGTGGGCCAATATGTCATTATTACAACAGTCTCCAGGGGCCTCGTTTCAAATGGGGGCCCCATCACATCAAATGCTATAGAAACACATGGGAAGAGATGGTCCTGCTGCAAAGACCAGACAATTTAACTAAAACAACAAGAGAGGGAAGGTGGTAGGGGAGAATGAAGGAAATAGGGATTGAAGCACCTGGTTACATAGAATAGCTATGTACAGAATTAGATTGAG
The DNA here is from genome assembly GCA_007922305.1 of Dermatemys mawii. Taxonomy (NCBI): domain Eukaryota; kingdom Metazoa; phylum Chordata; order Testudines; family Dermatemydidae; genus Dermatemys; species Dermatemys mawii. The sequence continues at coordinate 56,250,910 of ML677334.1, forward strand.
ACAGGTTTTTTAGTTATATGTAAAATATAAACACAAAAATATTGATTTCAATAATCCCCACTGGCCTAACCTTTAATAGGAAAGTAGATGCAAATATTTTGAGAGAAAGCTGTCTGATGAGAGACAACTCACATAAGTTCATAGAAATAGGTCATAAGAAACCAAATAGACTTCTTTAATATAATTGCCAATTTAATAGTCAGAGGGGACATGATGGTTATATTACAGAATATTTGAATTTCAGTAAGAGATGCTGTAGAGCACTATATAAAAATCTTATTAAGAAATTGGATAAAGGTCAAATAAAAAAATACAATGACAGAGTAAAAACTGGCTAATAATAAGATCTCCGGGGGGAACAGTGACAATATTAACTTATGTGCCATATGGATTATTAATTAGACTATGCATGTGCAGTCTGTATGGATATTGCATTACATCATGAACAGTAATAGATTATGCTACTCTACATATTTAGCACCAGATTTTGGCACCTTTTGTGTGGGTGTACAAGTAGGAGGACGACACTGGCAACCCACTCTATCGATTCCTTTTTGGCATGCAGAGAATCCTGATTGTTGTTCTGTGAGCCAGGGAGAACCGGGGAGGGGTGTTTGTTACAGTCAGCAGAGCTAGTAACCAGAAAGAGGATGAAACAAGGGCAACGGTCAAGGCTCTCTTGTACACTAGCTGAAAGTCTAGGGCACTGGAGGAAGCGAACATTGCACCTCGTTAAGGGGTGTAGCAGTTGCCACTTTTCCATGCACTCCATCTCTAAGCTGCATTCTATGGGATTTAGTCGGTGGTATTGCTAGTCATACACTGTCATTTTGAGATTTGAAACTGCAATCTTAATGTCCCATTAAACCTAGAGTTTGATATTCTGTGAAGTTTTCTTTAAAATACAAAGATTTTAGAAGTTAGGACTTAAAAAGGGGCCAACTAAGCCCAAAGTTCACACTTCAGGGGATTCATTGTCAACACTAGACTCTTTTGTTGGAGGTAAGAATGGCAAGAGAACTAGTGTAGACAGACCACTGGGACTGCCAAGGTTTTAATGAGCATGTTGTCTACACAGTGGTTACAATCAGACATACCAAACCTGTGGGAAAAAACACAGAAATTGGGCTTGATTTTGTTGTAATTGGCTTTTGAGTTGTTTGTAGGCTAATTTTTGGCTCGTGGCTTGTTGCTTCTTCTTTTTTTATTGGCTCCCAGCAAGCAGGGGCAAGGGGCAAGCAGGGGCAGGAGGGGAGAGAGTCAGGGTACACAGCAGGCCCACCACAGCCCCAGACTGCACACCAGAGGGACTGGCTTGCTTTGGCCTTGTTTTGAAATGGAGTTAGCTTGATTTTTGGCTTATTGTGAAAGTTGGGGTGCTTATTTACTGTGTGAAAGTTGGCAACTGTGGTTACAATACCAGAAATTCATCTACACTAGTGCTCCCACCAGTGGAACTTCACTGATTGTAGCAATGGTGGGTAATATAAATAACATACTCTAGCATGGACAGCTAGTCAGATGAATGTTTTGGGAGAGTGGTGGGGGGAAGGTGACATGGAAGAGAATTCCAGCTTCTGTTGTCGATAGTATTAGGATTCAGATAATAATCAAAAGGTTCAAATGTTAAGTCTCACAAATGTAAATTTATGAATATAAATGTATGCACTCATCATTAAATGCAAGGCACAGTGCAACCAGGGCCCAAAAATATACCCAGCACACCAACGACTCTACAATTCTTACTAGTGTGGCTACTTCAATGTAGTTACATCCATGTCTACAGTAGTAGTTTGTACTGGTAGAACTACATTGTTACACTTATGCTGCTGTGAATTTTTGGAAGTTTTCCTAGTGTGGCTGGCCCCAAGTTGAGCTGACAGTGGCTAACAAATGCACACCATCAACTGTGCTATTGCTTACAGGAAGAATGGCACTTTCCTTAGCCAGCTCTAGTTGGCATCTTGCCTCACCATAGAGCTCCTCTTCCCATCTGCAAAGAGTTCCATAATTAGAAGATAGTAAGTTCATGACCCTTTAAAGTACAAAAATTAATGGTTATATTGGATTGATAAAAGGAAACTGCTGAAGTCAACAAGCTGATCATGGACCCTCTACCACTTTGGGCTCTTCTTTTTTATCATCTGACAAAAGAAAGGGAAGAGACTGCCCTAGAAATGCTACTCTTCTGCTAGCTGTTTCCAAGTTCAGCATCAATAAGATTTGATACAGTTTTTCATAATGAAATGGTGAACGAAGAATTTTTCACTGGAAGACATGCTGGGAAACTATTTTCTGAGTAAAATATTATCAGAGTAAAAAGGCTCAGCCAAAGGAACAAACCTAGAAGGCTTAAAGATTTTCTTCTTAAAACTGAAGATTGAAGCAATTTTTCATGAAAAATGAAGGATTAATACAGTGATGCCTATTTTTTTTTAAACTATGGGACCTGATTCCTGAAGTTCGGTTTCAATAGTACTCATACAGGAAAAGCACAAAACCAGAATTTCCAAAAGTAGTAAATCAAATTTCTCCCTCTCACAACATAAAACATTCAAAATATGCCAAAAGACCACACTCTACCCAACTATGTTTTTCTTTCCCAAGGATGTGATAATACCACTTACACCACTGTTATATTTTATGAGTTAGTAGCTTCTCTCCATCACACCAGATGTTAGAGGTAAGAGCATTGAATCTGGGAAGAACATAAGCATTAAAAAAATAAAGATATATAGATATGTACATTATGTGCTTCCACAAAAGTCTATTACTGGAAGCTAAATTGAAGTTAAAGTACTTTCAAAAGGAATTGGAATAGGATGGGAGAAGCATTAGACTTCAAAGTCTGTGAAGTTTAGTGTGGTGTGTTGGGGAGTGGTTAGTGTTAGAGCCTAATGATTATACTTTGATATGATTTTAAGACATAAATAAGGTAATTTAAAATGATTAACTAACATCCCACTGAGATGGGGTGCGAGAGACCCCATCCCGTACAGAGTGAGTTCACTCTGTCCTTTAAGCTGCCCTCCGTGTCCAGGCCATGAGACCTAAGGGAAGGAGTCCGAAGAGATGCCTTGATCCTCAGGGCTTTATGGCCAACTGGCCAGAGTCTATGGAATTGCCACCAGGCAATAGGGCTATCATCCGAGAGCTAGCCCTTCTTTGCCAGGCAGTAAGGCCTAGTGGCCAGAGTCCATAGGGGTACCCCAGGATTTGTAAGTCAGTAAGGCCCAATGGCCAAAATCAATAGAGATACCCTGAGTCTACAGGGCAGTAAGGCCTATCGGCCAAAGTAATTAACGATCCACTCGCTTCGCCATCAGCCAGGTCTAGCAGCCTGAGTCGATGGAGATACCCTCCAGACATGCCTGTGTGGCCTAGCAGCAAGAGTCAATGAAGTTGCCCCCTGGACTGGGCTGTATGGCTTAGCAACTGGAGCCAATAGGGGACCTTCTGAGTGCAGCTGTATGCTCTAGCAGCCGGAGTCAATAGGGTAGCTCTCTGGGTGGGGCTGTAGGACCTAGCAGCCAATGTCAATAAAATCATCCTCTAGGCAGGGTTGCACAGCTTAGCGGCCAGAATCAATAAAGTTGCCCTCTGGGCAGGGTTCTATGGCCTAGTGACCAGAGTCAATCGAATTGTCCTCCAAGCGGGGCTGTATGGTCAACTGTCTGCCTGGGGAGGCATTAGAGACAGCCCGATAGGGGGACCCAGGTCCTCTCTGCTCCACCGGGTCCCAGCCCAGGGCCCTTGCTGTGGCAAGTTAGTCCGCCGCTGGGTGAGTGGGGATCTGTCCGCAACACACTAACCAGCCTCTCAACAATGGCTTTTCCCCTCCTGGGTTTCTTCCTATCTTTGTCACTCCAGACTGTGACTTGTGTGATTGGTGGGTTCTTCAGCCGGTGCAACTCTCTGGAGCTCAGACCTCCCTGGGTGTCCACAGATAGCGGGGTGTCTGTGTGAGTCTCAACACCTCTGGCTTCCATGGTCCAGGCTCCAGTGGTTCCTGGGCAGGAGCCAGCAAGAAGTACCCTCCCTCTCCAGCAGTCAGACTCAAGTGAGCCAGGCTGCTCCCTCTTATACTGCTGTTACACCTGGAGCATGCCCAGTAGGAACATGGAGGGGCATAGCTTCCTCTACCCACAGGGAGGAGTTAACCCTTCCCTGTCCAGTGCAGGGTGAGTTCACCCCGTCACACCCACACTGACGTTTTTGTATTAGTGCTAGATCAACTTTAATAGAAATCTGCAAGCTGCTCAGTCAAACTCTCAGCACTTCTTAAACCATAGTCGTGTGACACCATGTTTCCCCAGGTATTAAAGGACTGTAATACAATTTTTGTTTCTAGAAGTACTCCCAACAATATTGAATAAGATTTTGGACTACTTGTGCACTCTAAGTCTGCAGATCGAACAGTAGAACTCCTGGACGCATCTCACCACGCCAGTTAAAAAACTGGCACTCTGTAGCAAAACTGTGAGCACTGAAAAAGATACTATTGGTATGTAAGTGGTCATGATTAGCCTTAAGAGTTGACATTCTACTAAGAAAGAGGAAATTCACACCTCTTTCGGTGCTAAGTTTCATTCTGGTTCTCTTGCCTACACTAGGCTATTTAGTCAAGCATTTGTCATGGTTGTTCAAGCCCTGGTTCCGTTTCATTAGCAACAGTGGGAGCTTTAGTGGGCAACAAGGTATTGGTGTCTGCTGGTGTTTTAACCCTAACAATGATCAGGGGAGGGCTAGGCCTTTGAAATCACAATACTTGCAACCACTGACTGCTTTCTCCCTCATCCAGACTGTTCGTGCTGGCTGCCCCAGTGGTTGAGCTCTGAGAGAGAATGGAAGTTTTTCTCCAATGCGGGACATTTGACTCTGAAATGTATTCCCTTTTGAAGTCTAATAGAACCTCACATTGATTTATTTATTGATATGTGTCACATACATGTACTCTCTGGTTTTTCCATAATTCAAGGGTATAGCAGGGTGGGATTGGGAATTGTGAAGTGAAAGAGTCAAAGCTCGGTGTCATATGCACCCATCGTTGGCAAAAGTTTAATTTTTTTGTAATACTCCCAGATATGATGGGTACAATATATATTTACATAAAAAGAATAAGACCCAGTGGGGCTGGAGATTAAATTTTTACATGAAAGCTTACATTCTGTAGAACACAATAAAAATCCATGGGAAATAGGCTGGGAGACGCTGCATCCTCTGAATTTGTGGATTGTTGTCACAAGAATTTGTCCTTCCTGCCCATGATCCGCACATCGCGGTGTCCCACTCCTATGCCTCTCAGGATGGAGGTAAGCAAAAACAAAGCCCAGTTGTTTAGAAATAGGTCCTTTTGGTGGGGAATAGTTTTTAGGCAGAGATTCTGCCTTCTAAATTTCCTGTCTGAATATTAAGTATCAACAAATCTTTTAGTAGCAGGAAAATATACACCACACTGTTTGGGAAGTATATAACTTTAAAAAAAATTAGTGATGAGCAGCCTGGTTTGATGGGTAAATGAGGAAAAATTGGCTCTGATCTCAGCCCAGACCTTAAACTAATTTTTGTCCAGCTGGATGTTGTCTTTGAATTTTGTGCACTCCACAGTTTCCTGGATAAAGGGGGTAGAAGTGAATGTGGCCTCTGAGTTAGGAAAGCCCCATAATTCATGAGATTTTTTTTAAAAAAATCCGCTGTTGAGAGCCCCCACAGGGGCTGAGAAATATGCACAGAAGACAGAAATAGGATCCAAGTTCCTCCAACGTTGTTTATCTTATCTGTTATCATGACATGAGTCAGAAATAACCAGCAATCCACTACACCCTCATAGAAGAGGTTGTAAATGGGGGAGGAAGGGAGCAGGAAGCATCTCCTTTTATACCAAGTCACCCACCAGTGAGTAATACTAATGTAAGTCTTCACACCCAATTCCATTATCTTCAATAACAACACTGTTTATTTGCCATAGGGAAGACAAAAGTAAAACCAAAAATCACAATAAAAGTCAGACAGGATGCAAGCACAGTAGACCAGTGTTTCTCAAAATGAGAGTCAGGACTCTAAAATGAGTCATGACTCCATTTTAATGGGGTCGCCAGGGCCCATTATATTTTACTCATTGGGGCCGAAGGGCTCAGGCTTCACCCTCTGTGTCCATCCCCCTGCCTGGGGTCATAAGTAATTTTTGTTGTCAGAAGGGGGTTGTGGTGCAATGAGGTTTAAGAACCACTGCAGCAGACTGCTACATTCGACTCAGCTAAAGTCACAGCAAAAGGCGTTTCAAGCGGTATGAAAGCCAACATTTTAAAATGTGTTGAGTGTCTAAAGTTAGGTAGCTAAATCCTGTTAAACATCTGAAAAAAAAGGAGTGATTTTCAGAGGCATTGAGTATTGCAGTTGTCATCAACAGTGCACAATAATCCCCGTTCCCATTACTACTATAATTCAGGTCACTTACCTGAGTGCCTAATTCTAGTTTGAAAACTTTGGTTAAACTTTAAGCTTAAAATACAGTACAGTCCTGTCTCACTCAGCTGTTGCTACATTTTTGGCCTAAACATCCAGACTTCAATCTCTGGGAGTTTGTGTGCATCTCACATCTGAGCAAGGCATACAAAATACCACTTTTTTCCCCTCCTTGGTGCACCTTTGCCTTTGATCTGAAATGAAGCAGTTCTCAGTTCAATATCCTTTCATGGAGGGGATCCATCAACTTTAGAGTCCATGCCCACTAATGCATGCTTTTCTTCTTGTCACCCAAATGCAAGTTACTTTTGCTAGAACACTAGCATCAACCCCACATGGAATTGCCTCACCAGATCCTCACTGTAGCAGCCACATGCCCTAGCCTGTGGATTCTGGAATCTTTCAGAAGTTGTAAAACCAATTATCTGTCATTGTTCCATGTTTACTTTTTGTGCTTTTTTCCAGTTACATTGATTACAACAATACTGATTTGCATTTAATCAGATAATTTCTGGTCCAGTTCCATTGTGTAAACTGGACCACCTGGTGTTCACATAAAAACCATTAGTGTGTTTTCCTTCAACATCTCTTGAGATAGAATGGCCTATTACCATGAAAATGGAAACAATCCCTATTCTCAAGCAGGTTAAGTGTAGCATGGCATAACTTCCAGACTACTAAATATTAATCTTACCATTTTTTTTAGCAACACAATTCCGATCAGACAGGCAAGACACTGTCACATAATATCAGCCTCAAGTTGAAGGATTTTAAAAAAAAAGTTAACACAAAATAATGTAGCTTTTTCAGTATTATGAGGCCAGGGGGGAAAAAAGGCACACACACCTCCCATATGTTCTAAATTAACTGTTGTGTTTATATAAGCAAACGATAGCTGAAAATAGAAACTTCGGCCTACATCTTCAGCTGGCATAGCTCCACTGGTGTTAATTAGACTACATCCATTTGTATCAACTGAAGATCTGTCCCTTTAAACTTCATTTGTTTAATAGCCTTAGTAAGAAAAAGCTATGCTAGACGGTCATATTTTATACATCTTTTAAAATATTCAGTTAATATTGTAAAAGACATCTAGTTGTGTTTGTACATGATACAGGAAAACCCAGGCCCACCCACTGCTCTGGGTTCCAGCCCAGGGACCCTGTGCCCAGTAACAATAGTCTGCTTAAGCTCAGACCCTGTTGTTTCTTCCCTAGGCTCTTTCTTTGCTATTTTCTGGCTCACCCTCTAGGTTACTACTGGATCTTTCTCCACTCCCCAGGACCATTCTCCCCCTCTTGGCTTCTTGCCAGAGTCTGTGGTCCAAGGCAGAACCCCAGGGCCTACTATTTGCCTAGACCACCTCCTTGTATGTAGTATATACCATTCCTTTCTTGGGACTGACTATAGAGCTCTTCCCTACAGCCCTTCTTTTGTTGCCAGCTTCCTGGCTTTATACAAGCCCAGCCTGGTCCTCTCCAGCTGGGCTTCATCTTCAATTAGTCTGTCTAGTGCTGGCTCTCCCACAAGTGCAAGCTATATGATTAATTAGCCCTTCTGAGCCATCTTAACCCCTTCAGGGCTGGCATGGATGTTCCCCAGATCACAGGCACAAACAAGTGGAGCATCATTAATGACTTTTAAAAATCTTGGTGTAGTTATGTCATTAAGCTAGAACATTAGGTATGCACAGGTAAGAACATTTGAATTACAGATAACTGAACCAGCCTTGATTTAGGTAGGGGTGAAGTGCTTGACTAATGAAGCAATATTGAGACAGCTCCAAAGATGACAGTAGTGCTAAGCACCTAGTGTATTGCCTGTGTGGTCAGGCTCATGGGTCTGGAGGCCTAACACCGGAGCTAGCGATTCCCACAGAGGTAAACCAATAATGTTGAATTTAGGCATATTCTGATATGTGTAGAAATATAACTAAATAAAATGGGATTATTGAATGCATAGTGATTTCTGTCTTTTACAAGACTTGTAGTCAGTCTTTTTTTTTTTTACTCACTTTGTGAATTACAGAAATTAAAAAAATCATGCACCAGGCAAATAAAATGTAGACTCTTTCACCTATAAGTAATGCCTCAGATGTTGCACAGTGAGCTATGTTAATGTTTCTGAAGAAAGCAAGCTTTATTTTGGGAGAGATTCCTTGACAATACTTGCGCTTTAAGAGTTCACTCCTAAAGCTGAAAGCCCTCCCCCACCAGCAAAAATACTGTGTGAATTCATTTTGTACTGCTTTTCCTCTTTCCACAACTCACAAAAGAGCTCCTTCAACAAATACACTCTGCTAAGGTTGTAAAAGGAACAGAGAGTGAATTTATGCATGATGTGCATCTTTAGGGAGTTAAATAAATGAAGTCTGAATTCTTTCCATTTATTGTAAATCAGAGTTCTGATAACAAAGGCCCTGTCTATATCATGGGTGGATGCAGCCCATCCATTTTTAAAACCATACTTAAAAGATATGTTATAGCACAATAACATGTTGCACAGTAGCTGGTCAAACTATATTAGAAACCAGCTTAGCTGGAGTCACGGCTATGGCTAACACTGTCTGAGTTCCAGTTTAGACCCAGGTGAAAGGGCTACTTTTAATATGCCCTGAGGATATTGAACTGGTATTTATGATATGGGGCGGGGCGGTGTGGGGGGGAGGTGGAGTGAAAAACTCCAGATTTTCTTTTGGAAGGTCATGGTGCTAATATGGTTTTCTTTTGTGAGCCACTATGGTAGTTCACATGCAGCAATATTGGAGCTAGTAGTTCTAAGAGATAAAGGCCGTTAGATGCTTATTTATGTAGTGATCTCAACTTGGTGTCATATACTTTAAGAAGATTGTGACATTTTGCTAGTTTTGCTGATTAGCTCATTGGAGCAACTGAGTGACCAGTGGGTTCAAGATACATTCAGCCATCTGCATCATACAACTGTTGGTGATGAAATCACTTATGAAATACAGTATACAGTTGGAGTAGAAAATTCAGTAGGAAGATATATATAATACATATATATTCTTACTGTATTTTCCACTCCATGCATCTGATGAAGTGGGTTTAGCCCACGAAAGCTTATGTCCAAATAAATTTAAGCTTATGTCCAAAAAAATAAGGTGCCACGAGTACTCCTTGTTGGTTTTTCTGATACAGACCAACACGGCTACCACTCTGAAACCAGTACCTGCTGGGTAGTTTTCTTTTTTACAAGTATTTAATAGTGGCTGAAAACACAAATAATGTTTCATAATGACACAGAATAAAGGAAGTCCATATTACACCATTACCATGTGTGACTGGATTTCCATTGTGGTGCCCCTTGTGGCGTGTCAGAGCATGACCCACCTGTCAGCAGCTCTCCACAGGTATGGTTCTGTCCCTGTTAGGTCTGAGGTAGTGGGCTAAGGCCCACTTCAGTCCTACTCCCTCTAGAGTGGCAAGGCCCAAAAGGAAATCAGGGACAGACAAACAGACCCCCATCCCTGAGAGAAAGATAATCCAAAGAACCTTCTACAAACCCCTACTCCTTCATTCTAGGAATGTGTCTAAACAGTCCACACTTCTGCCAATCCCCCAGAGTCTGGATGTCCCTTCTAGCAGAGGCATCTCCAGCCAGCAAGCTAGCTCAGTCTTGGGGCTGTAACCACACTTCTCTCCCCTCAAGAGAAGCAGTTCTACTGCTTTCCTTCCTGGCCCTGGGCTAGACTAGGTCTCCACCTTTTAACTGCCCCTCCACACCTGCAGCAAATGTTAGGTGTATCAGGGAGGTGTCAGGTGGGTCACAGGGTCTCCTTAACCAGGTCATTGCCAGTGTGGGACCTACCTACCCCATCACACAATATTTAAAAGTTAGCCTGTGGGCCAGATCCATCCTTAGTATAACTTCATTGAGTAGAATGCACACACAGTTGGGGAAAAAAAGTGGTCAAACTGGATGTAAACCGTCCAGTGAAGAAATTCTTAAAGTAACATTGTCATAGAAATGTGGGGCTGGATCCCTAGATCCACCTAGCTCTAGGTGGCTCATACCTGCCCCTGAGGGTATGTCTACACTGTAATGTAAGCTCGTGCTTAAGCCTGGGCTCAAGCCTACCTCCCACCTTGTGTCTACACTGGAATTGCGCTAACCCAGGGCTTGGACCCAGGTTCCCAGAACCCTGCAGGCTGGAGGGTCTGAGCTTGAGTTAAGCCAGGACTCAGGGTCTGGGCCTTATTGCTTTTCAGAGTAGAGACAGCACCGCTTGACTGTGGTCCTGGGAGTCAGATGGAAGTATCCCACAATTCCATGGGACAACTTCCTTAGTCCTGTCTATCCCAGAAATCTGCAATCCTCTCTGTTGAGAATGGAAGTTACCCCCCTTTTGTAGGCGGCAGCAACTCAGGGCAGTGTTAATCCATTCTCCTCTGGTCACCAAGCAATCTGTAAGCACAGAGTTAGCGAACCGGTTTGCAATGGAGAGCAAACCAATCAAGCCTTTTGAAACACAAACTGTTTCCTTGAGCAGGGGGAGCAGTAAAATTTTCCCACAGTGCACCACAGTTCTAGGGCTAGAATAGCCACATTTCAGGGTGGAATGCACTAGGGATTCTGGGATATGGTTACTTTGACTCAGGACAGATCACTGCAATGTAGATGCCAGAGCGCAAGGTTCGAGCATGGGTTAGAAAAGCCTTAATGTAGGGTTAAAATACAATATAGATGCTCAAACCCAGGGTTCCCCTAACACAGGTCAGCTGACTCAAGTCCCACTAACCCTTGGGTTACATTGCAATGTAGACATACTCAGAGTGATAGCTTGAGCATCTGTTTTGTTCTTACACTTTGGCAATACTTAAAACGCCTCATTGAACTGAATTTAAAAAAATCTATCTGTACTTGACATAGGATTCAATGGGGGAGGGGATAGGAAAGGTATCTACGCAATATTTCTGCCTAAAGCTGGCATCATTCTTGCCTAAATTGAACTGGAAGGACTGGAATTATTTCACTAGTCAGGATCACCAGGGTGCAAAAGCACTTTGGCCACACATCCCTATATCCCCTGATTACCCTGACATACCCCCTGCCCTGCATGGGCAGAATAGAGTCCGCTATATCTGCTTTACATTGCCTGGAAATTCTCTACTGGAAAATCCTCCACTGTCCTGTTGGAGTAGATTACTGGCTGCCTTATACAGTCTGAATAGCACAGTGCAGCTAGCCAGAGGGCTGAGGAGCTATTGCGTTCATAGCTATGAAACAGACACCACATAATGTGTCTACATTTAATTAACCTAGTAAATATGAAATGTATCATTGCTGCTGTTGTGCATGAGCCAACACAACTATGGAAATAAGAAGGAGAGGGCAATATGGTGCAGTATTTTTATGTTTGTGAATTACGCTCACCCCACTCTCCTGGTCCATGGGCACTAAGTGCATAACGGATATGGGGAACGAATGGCAGAGCGCACAATTCCTGGTCACCTTAAAAGGTGTGTGCAGAATATGGGCATTGGGATGGAAGGACGGATGGATGGTGCTCAGTCAGAAGTGTTGGTCTCCTGTTTTCTGAATAGGCCACTATATCAGCAATCATCGACTGCCACTTTTACTGCATAAGTTTAATAGGGAATGGTGTGTGTGAGTGGGGAGGGGAGCAACAACAAAAACAGTTCTTCACCAGTCACATTTTCATATTTCTGATTCCTTCTCCTTCACTCCAGCAAGCAAACAATACTAATGTATTCTATTGTCGATTTGCCTATGTGGGATATTGTCCCCCAAGCCCTGAGATAGAAGGCTATTTCTTCTGCTAATCCAACCCTCTAGAGGCATTTTAGCAACTAATCAGAATGAATCAAATCATTTCTGCTGCATATGATTAATTCTGAGCCAATCTAATTTTTATTAGTCATGGGTTTCAGTTACCTAGATTTGCATGACTAGACTTGCCCTTGAGCACATGAAATTTCTTTGTAGATTTGATTTGAAAATGTAGTGGGTAGCTCCCCCCTCTTTCAACCCATTTTTGATGATTGCTAATCCAATTGTGTCTAGATTGGCACCCTTCTCGGTACATGTTGTAAAATAAACTTAGTGGTGGAACTTGAAAAATCAACTTACAGCCTAACTGTTCAATTTTTAAAAAGTGAATTTAGGCCTTATGAATGAGATGTACAACAGCCATGAAAGATTAGTTTATGGAAGTCAACTCTTAGAAATTATTAAACAAGATTCACTTATTCTTGAATCACTTGGTCAGTCAGAGTTTGTTCTGAAGATACAGTAGCTCTGGTCCTTTAACTGCACTTTATACTAGCTGAGGATCTGTTTTTCAGTGGCTGGGTGCATTATCATGTTGTATCCTTGTAGGAGCAAGGGAACATACTCACATAAGCCTTCATTTTTTGCTCATGCAGTTTGAAGTAGCTCTCTTCTGATTATTTAGTGGAATTGATCTGTCTTAATGAAGGGCTAGACTGCCTTTCCCAGTACCTATTTATCTCCACACAAAATTGGTTAGACCAAGAACCTGTGATTCTCCCAAGATCTGCATAGAACTTCAAAGATCCTTTAAAGGTCAGAGCTTTGGAATGAAGTGCCAGCAAGAGAACTAATCAGCCCTAATACCGATGGTGTTGTTTCTGGCATTGAGAGTGGAGTAAAAGTGCCAACTCAGTTCACAGAGGCAGCCATACCACATAGTCAGGGCCAAACAGAGGTGGCTTGAAACTAATGATTTAGAAGTTAAAGGCTCCATATACTATTACAAATCCCCTGAGCCATCCAGTCCCCATTTTAGGCACTGAATCTTCACACAGGGTTTTGAACATCGGATCCTACACATTTGATTATTAAACAAGAAGCAGTTCCGGCTCTTGCCAAATGGTATCAGAACAAATGCAAGAAAAGCTACAACATTTCCTTTAGTAACATTTTCTCTTTACAAAAAATCCCATAGAGATGCAGCAGACAAATGTGATATTAATATTATGCAACTTAACTGATCCGTAGAAGCATTTGGGAAAACTTTGACTGACTGGTGCTTACAATTGCTAATGAGCAATCTCAGATACAGTCATACAGTAGAATAAAGCAGTTTATTTTTCAGCATGACATTGTCCCGTCTGAGTTGGAAAAAAAACAACAACCCCAAACAAGCTACATATGAGATAATATGGGCCACTGAGCTGTGCAGCAGCAGCGATTTTGTGAAGAAGCTAATGACGGGAGGTCAATCTCTGTAATCTAAGTGTGTACTTGCGCACCCTCTCCCTCTCACTAGCAGTGTCTGAACCTTCATCTTCCCCACCTTGGGACAGCCAGGCTAGAAGGCAACCGAGAGTATTCTTTTTCCTACACAGATCAACTTCACCCCAGCTGGAGACAGCATCTTCCCGTACTTCTGAGAAGCAACTCCATCAAAATAAGACTAGGACAGTTGCCCTTTGAGACACCAAAACGCTTCAGAATAGTAGCTCTTCCTTTAAGAGGTTGATTCCTTCGACACAGTGATCAGCTTTGTCACATTTGAGGCCCTCTACCGCTGATATGGTCCTTCCATTAGCCATCTACTTCCCCCATGCTCCCTGGTTCATCTGTTAGAAAATAGCTCCGATTTTGCTACTGCGGGGGTGGGGGGAAGCTTAAGTATACTGGTTCTTTGCATTTTTTCTTTAAAAGTGGTGTTAGGAATTTATGAATAGAGATAATGCAGACAGATTGATCTAGACTAAACTAATCTCACTGACAGCTCCTGTGTTCAACTCTCATTTTAAATGCCTTTATTGTCTTGCAAACGCAAAAAGATAGTCAACCACTAGATTTTGCAGAGCACCCAACTACTCATTTCTTAGGGGAAACAGTCACTGGGAAGTGACAGAGTCCTGTGGCACCTTAAAGACTAACTAAAGTATTAGAGCATAAGCTTTCATGGGCTAATATCGACTTCGTCGGATGCAAGCAGTGGAAGTATCCAGGGGCAGGGATAAATAAGAGGAAAGGGCCAGGTTGGAGATAACAAGGTTAGTCCAATCAGGCTGAACCAGGTTGTTATCTCTAATCAGGGAGGATGAGTTCCTCCTCTAGCAGCTGGTCTGGAGGTGTGAACACTGAGAGAAGAGAAGCTGCTTTTGTAGTTAGCTACTCACTTGTAGTCTTTGTTCAATCCTTGATTGATGGTATCAAATTTGCAAATGAATTGCAGCTCTGCAGTTTCTCTTTGCAGTCTGGTCTTGAAGTTTTTTTGCTGCAAGATGGTGACCCTTAAATCTGTAATTTTGTGTCCAGTGAGATTGAAGTGTTCTCCTACAGGTTTTTGTATATTGCCATTCCAGATATCTGACTTGTGTCCATTTATCTTTTTTCGTAGGGACTGTGTCACTGGGAATTCCATATTGTAGATTCACAATGAAGAAAAAGTTGGCACCTGTATGTAAAGTTACACCATTTATAGATGTCAATAAACATTCAGATTGTAAAACAGGCATGGTCACTTGGAAGACCATTCCACTGCACATTTTCATGCAATTGGTTGTTTATTTTGAATGACTTGCACCCAAAACACATATTCCAGAGATATAAAGTTTTACAACTGAGTACAGTGCTAACGTAATAGGGCTGAACTCTGAAGTTGATATCACACACAATCCCATTGAAGTCAGTGGAGCTACTTGTTAAGTGAAGTGCTACTCGAGATGAATAAGGGTGTCAAAGTCTGGTCCCTAGTGACATTTTCTATAAGCAAAATTTTTTTTAAATTGAAGACATACTGTAAGTGTTAACTATGACTTACATTTTATATCCTGTCTCCTGCAACAGTTTGAGCAGAAATGAACAGTAGAGAATCAAACATCTTTCTCATCATTAGCCATCTATGTACCCAGTTTTTCCCCCAACTGAAGGAAGGATACAGGAATCCAGCTACAAACCTGATGAATTCCTTTTTAAAAAAAGATGTAAATTAACAATGCTCTAGGCAGGCAGGATTTTTCAGCGGATGGAGAGTACACACTTGTTTTTACTTTAATTCCTGACGTGGCAGTTTATTTATTTTTTAGTTTTATTTATGTACTGGATGATAGCAAGTTTCGTTTCGTTTAGTTTAGTTTAGTTTAGTTTAGTTTCCTCTCATGTGTTAGAATTCTGAAAGAAGCTTGCTCCTGTCCACCATTCACGTGTAGAAAGGGCTCCAAGTGATTAAAATACTGGTATCACTCCGGTCCTTAGCTGCCATTTGTCCATTATGCAACATCAGAGTGAGGATAACTAAGAAACCCATAAGTAGAGTTTATATGAAGCTTAAATGGAGCATATGAGTGATTTAGTTTAAGTGGAAGAGTCTTGATATGCAAGGGACAGCTTTCCTACACTGTAGAAATCCATATGTTAAAATACTTGTTTTTAGAACGTCCCAGCATAACAGCCAAGAGTTGTCAAAATGAGGCCACTGTCCTGCTTTGAAAATTAACAACTTGACAGAACTGCTCATTGTGCTGAAACCACACATCCGCAACATATTTACAAATGCAAAAATTCAAAGCTGTGCAGCCTGCTTCATTATGACACACATGAGGCAATTCAGGGGGATATGTTTTCAGAATGGCACACAGGATGTTAGGCACAGAACTCCGGTTAACACTAATAAGTGGGCATTTAATGCCATTGATAGGACTGGAAACATATGAAAGCTTGTGTAGTGATAGAGATAGATCAATAGGGAAGGATTTTTAAAATCAGAATGCAATTCCTCTACCACACAATTGGCAATAGTATTTCCTAGTAATAGATCCAGTCTGCGTCTACTGAAACAGCAAATGTATCTAAGGAAGTAGCATCAATGCTATGCATTTTAATGAAACTTGCTCTCCAACAAATGCCATTTCCTCCCTCTTGGGTGGGTTCCAGTGATTCTGTGAAAAAGAAAAGGGATCTGCTTTAATTTCTGGAAGATTTCCATATTTATTTTCATGACATTAGGGATACCTGGATTTCCTGAAACCACAGGTTGAAGTTCCAGCAGGGGTATTTATCTGTAGGTTTTTATAGGGTTGTACATCCCTGTGATATGCAAATCCCTCACTCAGCTCTCTATCATAGGCAGGTGGATTGAGAATCATGTAGAGTACCTTGTGAAGGGTCTTTCCAATGGGACCTTAAGAACCAAGGTGCTGTCTGCTGCTCTGATTGGATATAAGAAATCTCTTATCACTTCAGTATAGTAAGGGAGTGTCATTGTCCTTTGCCGACATTCCCTACTACACTGTTGTGTGTTCTGCTACATCCTGGTTGGATGCCAGCCACCATCCCATGTGGCTGGATTTCTGAGTCATGTAGTTTACAAAAGGCTAAAATCATTGGTGTTGCTGCAGGATATACCTAAGTCCTGAAAGAAAAGTAAGTAAAGACTTGAGGATTAGCACCTTTTATTATAGTGATTTAGCAAACCCAGTCTGAATCTTGATCTATAAACTTCCACATTATTGAATTTGGGAAACTGTATTTAGGTCAATTCTTTTGTGCCATGATTACTGTGGTTTACTAGCAGAAAATGCATTGCTGGCCGTTAATGTACTAGCAATTATTGGCACAAAATGGGATAACTACTTTTTGCTAAGGCCTTCTCCATCTAATTTTGAACACCCAGTACCGCCATTGGACATCTTGAGAGAACTGGGAAGCTCCCATATTGAGGCTTATCTTAACATTTTTGTTCAAGGAGTCACTCAGTTTTTCCCCCATCCCACCTAGAATTCAGTAGCAGACAGCTAAAGTTCCTTATCTCCATTACAATCAGCTGTCTAGAGGTTGCCCATACCCTTTTTCATAAACAGAAAGAATGTGTCCTAGAACTTAGAAGCAACACAAATATAGGGTGGGACCTGAACTTCCTAGATTTCAAAGTGGAAATGATGGGCTGAAAAACATGCTAACATCAGGGCTGGCCTTACCATGTGGCGGCTGCCTCAGGTGCCTGACTAGGGCGGGTGGCGGGGGGGGGGGGGGGGTGCCACTAGACCCAGAGTGAGGAAAATTGTGTCTGCTGCTGGTTCATATGTATTCTCTCTGCTCTAGATGCACAGAGGTGGTGGAGTGCTGTGCTGGAGGAAGGAGGGCACAAGAGACCTTTCAAAGTTTTGGCCCAAGCAAGGGGGCATGGGGATGTCATTTGAGCTCCCCGCCCCAAGTGCGAAAATGTTGTGGGCCGGCCCTGGCTAACATTTTAATATTTCTGCTTTAAAGCAATTTGAGGAGCTTTGTTGCAGTTTAATTTACTGTAGTGAGTTATTGTACCTTGTCATCTGTAAAGCTGTGAGGTCATTATAAGGGAACTTGTGACATTTTTAACTTTCCTGAAGCAATTGTGAAATGAACATAAAAGTAAAAGCAGACACTGTGTCTGCTCCAAGTCGTTATAATTAATAAGGGGTCTGATAAGTAAAATAAGTTATGGAGCTCTCATAGAGGATTAAATCCTGTTCATAAAGAAGCTACATGCCATGCAGTTGGGATTGTTGTGCTTTATGATTCAGAAAGAGTGGACAATGCTTTTAGCCATGTGAAATGCAACTTTACTGCCTTGCTAAAAAGCTTTCTTCCTGTATGCCAGCACCACTTATTCATGATGCCTCTGAGGGAGAAACAACTCACACTGAAACAATCAAAAGGAAAAGGCACAGACTTTGATCTAAGATGTAAAATGTAATGAATGACACCTGCAAAGACCACTTCACTTCAAATGATATTGTTAAACTCGCTTTGTTCCAAAACAGGGGTGATGATCCAAATAATGGATTTTTTTAAAAAAAGGAGGAAACTTTATGGATCCATCATCTGCTCTAAGTGTTGAAGAATGCTGCTTGGCATTTGCCATAAATTTTGGCTTTTCAGGTTGACACTGTCCCTTTCAGATTTGTTTCACATTTCTATCAAGAACCCCCAAAGACAGATAAAATTATTGTACATTATATTTTGTATGCCTTCCCCCCGTAGTTAGCCTACATTTGTAGAGTCAATCACTGCCAACTAATAAGACCCATTGCCCAATGTGACCATGTAACAAGAAACCTATATTTTATTAGAGTACATAATTGCAAAAGGGACAAGTTACTTTGGGGCTATAACTCTAAATGTCCTGACTTCTGTGGATTTAAGTCCGAGCCTTAATGTTCCATTAATATCGCTCTCTACTTCAGATGTAAATACTCCTTTGACACTCTCAGTCAATATATGTAGTGTTGCATAGGTTATATCAAACTAAGGTTACCCAAGAATAACTGGCAGCTTGTGCTACGTGACCCTTTATAGTGTTATTTAACAAGCCTGTAGGTACTTACCAGATAAATTGTTCTGATAAGTTGTTGTGCAGAGGGTGAAATTCTGGTCCCATTGAAATCAGTGGAAGTTTAGTCATAGATAATGTCATGGCAATGGGACTGGCACAAGAGATGAGCCAAACACATTTGGAAGGGTTTAGCTAGCTCCATTTAAGTGCTCAGAAACCCAAAGGACAGGTCAATATCTTGTTACACTCCTACTTTCCATGGTAGCATAAAGCCTTTCTTGGCATCACCAAAAGGACTATCAGGGTCTAAGTTCACTGGGGTATGATATGGGGACATTAGGATGAATTCCTGGTCCCACTGAAGTAAAAGGTGTATGACCTATCTCTCTGGTAGCACTCATACTGCTGTGACATTAGCTCTAATTCTTAGACTGTAAATAGCAGGGCTGGCCCCAGCTTTTTTGCCACCCCAAATGGCAAAGAAAAAAACTTCCGCAAGTCATGCCACGAGAGCTGCCGCCGAAATGCCACCGAAGAAAGAAGAGCCAGAGAGGGACCCGCCACCAAAACACCGCCGAAAGATCAAGGGACCTGCTGCCGAAAGATCAAGACCAAGAGACGGACCTGCCACTGAAATGCTGCTGAATTATGCTGCTTCCCTCACTGCTGAAATAGTCACCTCTGGGTAAGTACTTTTAGAAGTTCCTAATTATAGCTGTAACTGACAGAATGTGAAGAGCTGTTTTACTTGAACCCTTTGAACCCTGGTAGCTTCTTTTTTATTTTGTGAAAAATAAAATTAAGTATGATTATTAAATATAAACTCTATTTGGAATTAAAGCGACTTATTACATATTACAGCCAAATATTAAATTTCAGGCTACAGTGTACAGATAGCTGTGCCAAACAGTGAGATGTTCAAATCAATGTTCAGCATACAATAATTTGCACCTTAAAATTTTACTCAGATCTTATTTTAGTAGCTTAATTTCTACTAGACACTGGTGCATCATCCAAGGTCCCCAGATTTCTGTACAAGTGAGTTTGGAGAGATCTGTTAGGATGATAAAAAAATCCTAATGAAAAGTTTCTGGTAAACTATTTAGTAAATATAACCTTTCCTTCCACTTTTTCTCTACAGTCTAGAAAAGAAGGCACTCAGGTCATAAAGACTAATGGGTCTGGTAATTCAGAAAAACCTCAGACTTCTGTTAATTCACAAGTCATCCATTGTGTAGCCAATCAGCCTGTGAGTATTTGCTGTGTTACACTACCATTTTATTGACCTCAGCCTTGGACTGCAGGTTCAAACATGGAGGAGTGAGCGATAGCACAAAGTTTTCATGTGCTAGGGAGGTGAGTCATCTCCCATGTTGATTTCTGTACTTGGGGTAGTACTGTATACTGTGACCTTTATGCCATAGGGATGCTGAACTAAATACACCAAACCTGTCCCTTAACACTTAAGGTGTGTCTACACTGCAATTAGACGTGCACAGCTGGCTCGGGCCAGCTGACTCAGGCTTGAGGGGCTGTATAATGGTGGCATTGGCGTTTGGGTTCAGATTGAAGTCAAGCTCTGGAACCCTCCTACCTCAGCAAAGCCCATATGTCTATACCACCATTAAACAACTCTTAGCCCGAGCCCCGTGAGCCCAAATCAGCTGGCACAGGCTAGCTGTGGGTTTTTAATTGCAGTGTAGACATAACCTTAGTGTAGCAGAATCATTATTAATATGGCTCACAGAAAAAGCCTGATTTTAAAAAAATAGAGCAATGTTCCTTTGAGCATGCCCCACTTGAGAAGCTCACTGGTGCCAACAATTACCCTTCCATAATCAGTTGTCAGCTATCTTCATCCTACTTCATGAGTTAGTCTCCCCTTCTTAATCAAATTGGTGTTCTATCTACAGGTTTTATTAAATAACACCTCTTTATCTCTAACTTGTTCCGAGTCCTGTCCAATTTTCTCTTACTTTTCCATGTGTTCTTCCCTCCCTATAATCACTTCTGTTTGATTACTGACATTGAGTTCCCTGATTGTAATTCTTCCCTGATGAGATATTTCAGAAAGTCTGGGTTTTACTCCAAGCCTTGCCAGAGACTGACCTAAGGCAAGTCATTTAGGAGCAGATTCGGAAACCTTTATTCATGCTGAATAGTACTTTACTCCATGAATAATCTCATCAAACACAGAACTAATCCTGGAGTAAAGTACTATTCAATATAAATTATCGGTCTATGGCCTGGAATCTCTTTACCTTAGATCCCCATCTGTAAAATAAGGATAACAACACTTCCCTGTCTCTTTAGTGGATACCTTCATTAGCAATTGTGATGTGCGTTACACCTTTGAATAGAATGACTCTGAGGCAAAATTGTGGTAAGTAAAAGCTGAAATAAACTGGTTAGTCTCTAAGGTGCCATAAGTGTTCCTCATCTTATAAGATCACTGCTACATTCACCTTTTACCCTAAGAATGGGCTATGTTCTCTCAGTTCCCTTGGTGTTCCCTGCAGTTTCGTTTCCATATGCTATGCATGTTTCAATAGGATTTATTTTTCTCCATTTTTTAAAGCTTCAGGTTTGTTTGTGAGAATCTGACAAGTATAGGGTTTATTAACTGTAAGGACACAGCTCTTTCTGCCCCTAGGAGGAAGAGTCATCTAGTGGTTAGAGAACAAGACAAGCTGTCAAGAATTCTAGGTTTTATTCCCAGCTGTGCCACTGACTTGCTGAGAGACCTTGGACAAGTTACTGTGGCCCACATCCTCAGAGGATGTTAGGCATCTACCCCCATTGAAATGTATAGGATTTGGGCTCCTAAATGCCATCGAGGATCTAGGCCTTTGTGCCAAAGGCAAAACAAGGTTACTTACCTACCGCTTAGGAGTGTTCAGAGGCTTAGTTAATTAGGCCTCAGTTAAAGCTGAGGTTGTGCATAATTATGTTGCATTGTGACTGGAAACACCCCTTTATTTACATCCTACACACTAGTATAATCATCTTTGTACAAAATATGCCTTGTGAGGTATCATTTGAGAACTAACTCCCAGGTCAATAATACCATGGTGAACCATATGTAGCAACATGATATGTGAAGTTATGAAATCCCCCTGTATGATGTTCTTAGCACAAGTTCAAAACCACACAGCCCTGCCAAGGCAGAAGTATCCTGAAGGAAGAAATGTGTGTTTCCCTCATACAAGTAGTAAACAGGGTCCGCAAGATAGGAGGGAGAAGAGATGTCAGGAGACAAAGCAGCTATACACAGACACTCAGAGTGTGACCTGCATGCTGAAGGGCTGTTTGTGAGAGGCCCAGGTTGAGAGCTTCAGTTTACAGGGCAGGTGAAGACAACCCTTCACGGGTCTGGGTTGCTCCTGGAATGTGACATGCACCTCCCACTTCAAACATTCTACTAGCAGTATCTGGAAGCATTATGCCTACATAGTAAGCTACAGCTTGAAGTCTGGTGCTTACTGATGTGCAGAAATGGAGAAGAGCAACCTGGCTGCGGTCACTCCCCTACATCCAGACACTCCGAGTCTGGACTGATCAGCACTGCTGGCAGTATTTCACGCCTCTCTTGCACTCTGGGAAAATGCAACAACATTATGGATTGCAACATGACATGCAGACCACGGCATCCACAATTGGTGACATTTACCCAAACTGACCCTCTAGACCTTTTGAGCTTTGCCCATCGCTAATTTATTAATACTGTTAAATCTGACATCTTCTCAGCTGTATTGCTCTGGAAAATTAAGACTCATTTGGGGAGAAGAAAGATTTTAAAAGCTATAATTCTCACACATTGCCCTGAAGTATTATGGATGCCAAAGTGCATTTGTTTTAATTCAGCTGAAGCCAATTACTTAATTTTTCAAATCCATTTATGCACAATATCTTTATGCCATGAGTAGGTGTATGTTCCCCCCCACACTTCATAGTAAGATTGTATGGTTCATCATATGCCAAGAGATCTGTGGAAGAAAGAAGATTCCAAAATCTTCAAAGAACTACAGTGTTGCAAGAGCTACCAGTCTTGTTATTTATTTCTCTCCCGCACTCAGTACTGTTCTGCCGAGTCTCCCTTTCATGAGCTAATCTATTTCATGGGGCATTGCCCTCCGCAAATGACTAATTTTACTGGCCACAATCTGGTACTCACAAAATAAAATGAAAAAAGTATCAGGGATTGATTAGTTGATCTAGGCACCGGCAGTCTATACCTACAGTGCTGCTCTGTGTGTATTCACAGCACTAGCCAGTGCTTCTGCCGTTCCAGCTTTGTTGTTTTGTTTTTACCCTGCAGCATTAGCACTGATTGCAACAACCGACTGACTTTGTTGCCAGTGTGAAATATAAAACAACAAAATGTATGATCTGGGTAGCTCTGTGGATAATATGCTGTAGCACCAGTCATCTCCTGCCTGTGGCTATGTCAGCTGAACCATCCACAGTCCATTTATTCCATTGGTGTGTGGGGGCGGGGGGGGGGGGGATTTTGTTTTTTTTTTATTTAATTTCTATGAAATCAGGACTGGGACCCAGAATGCTTGGAACTTTGCCAATATCCTGGTGAGTTAATAGAATGGAAAGAAAATAAGAAGTACATTGACCCAATTTCTTGGACTAAATAGACTAGCAGTGACAAGAAAAGCTACTCCAGTATTTGTTCTTAGAATGATTTTTCAGATTGAGGTTTAGGACAATACATTACAAATGGAGTTAGAGATCATAGACTGAAGAATATTCTTTGGGCTCTTGATTAACTGTAAAGGGCTCTCAACATCCCAGAGTCTCTGTTTTAAACATACTGTTAGTTTTCAGTCGCTGCACTGCTTTCTGCCCAATTCCATTTTTCTTCAAGTTTCTGTTCGCCTTCTTTGCCCCTTTTAAATTACAAGTTATAAAAGAACAACCTTAAAAATAAACGTGTAATCTCCCCTACATCTCATGAATGACAGGTCAACGGAGTCACTTAAGAGAGCACATACCGGGTATTGCTCTTTTGTGTGAGCAAAAAGCCATTTATCTGCATTTGTATGTGGCGAAAAACATTGTAGCATTAAAGTTTTTCAGATACAGAATGGGGGATGCTCTTAAAACCTGATCATACATTAAATAGGAGTGCTTGACCAACCTTCCCACCACCCCAGACCTGGTTCTGTCAAGGTGTTATCCAAATAGGTGCCAAGGCCCAGAAAATAGTGCTGTGGACTATCAGGAGACTGTTGAAGTCACGTCTATCTGTCACTTCACTTCTATCTGCCTCAGTTTATCCCTTTATAGAATATATATGGAGGTCCTTTGTAAAACACCTGAATATCTCTGAATGAAAAAGTAATACTACACAATAAACACAGAGTATAACTACTCTCAAGATCAATATGGCCTGTCAATTAGTCAAAATTCATCACTAAATATGTCAAAGTAATTGTAACCCCTCCCCACAAACTATTTAATACTAATAAAAGTATGTATATTTCAAACCTGGCCAGTCAAAACAAACATTCTGGGATCACTAGTCACCTACTGGTGCCAGAAGCAGAGATACAGGAGTATTGACTATGCTGTCAGTAGCTCCTCCCGGAAAACTCCCCTGCAGTCCTTGCCTCCTTCAGTCCAGAGGCATGGAGTCTTGCCTCAGTGCCTCATTCAATGCTTTTCAAGCTTTTTCCTTCCAGTGACCAGTCCAAAGCTGATGGGAATAAAAAGTAGAAGTGCTAAGGTGGAGAAAGAAGAGAACTATTTTTTGGAGGTACGCCGTTGAATAGATTTACATCAGTGTACCAGAGCAGAATGTGGTTTAGTAGACATGGAGACTAAACTATCCTCCTAGGGCAAGCAATTGGCCTTAAAATAGTTCCAGTGAGGAACTGCATACAAGGTAATATCTAATTTAAAAAATTACTTGCTTGTAAGAATAACATTTATCCTAAGTGCTATTAGCATGGGGTTGCTAGGTCTGGGCCCATGATGTCAGTATACAATTAGCATATTTCTACTTTAATTTATAGAGGTTTTGTTGTAGGGGAGCCCCTAAAAATTCAGTTCATTTTAAGAAAGCCTGGATAAGGAAACCAGATAGCTGGAATAAATAAAGGGGGTGGGGGAATCAATAGTCCTGCTTCTGATGCATCAACACTTGGGTATGAACACATTTAGAATTGTTGTCTTGATGTTTAGTCTATTAAGTGTCACCTGGTCCCAATTTGTCACCTTTCAAAGCCATTCATCTTCTAAATTCATCAGGAAATGGATTAAAGCTCAGGAGTTTTACTAAATATTCCACTCCCCTAGCATATACCCTGGGGAGGGAAGAAAGGGGGAAAAAAAAACAGCCCCAGAATTTCCCTCTTAAGCCATTCCATGATGGTGGCAAAGACGGAAGCTTTTGCATAGGCAAGGCACAAGCTCAGAGCATGGTAATAAACACGTTTATGCCCCATCTACCTTATAATTTTCAGCACTGCTATCTCCAGCGAAGCTGCACCAGAGGATAATTATGAGTCTGAACTTTTCCATGTGCAGACACATTTCATCTGGATAAAATGCTTTTATTATCCAGATCTATGAAAGATATTGTAACCATTGAATTATGCTGCAAGTTTGCTATATTACATTTACATATGCTTTTCATAGTTTAAAGAATATTTTGAGTAGAGGTTGGTTAGACTGAGCTACAAGCCACTAGGAGACCATGAAGGGCATATATTTTATTTACTGGTGTTTTGTATTTAAATTAGACCACTGAGGCCAGAACCTCAGCTGATACAAAGCAGCCTAGCTCCATCTAAATCAATGGAACTATGCAGAATCACATCAGCTGAGGATCAGAGCCCTGTAGTTTAAAATGAAAATGATGCAGTTGATACAGTAAGTCTAGGGTAGGTGGAAACGCTTTAAACTTTAATCTTGGGCCTTGTTGAGGTACAAAAGGCAAAGATGAAAAAGCCCAAGTCCTCTGTTTATATGGATTTGTTCTTCACTGCCTTTCACCTTGAAAAATCATTGACATCCATGGAAATTGGGCATAAAATGTTACCAAGGGAAATTATCCAACTGCGTGCAAGTTGCACAGGTGCAAAAAAGACTATTGGAATTGCCACACTGCTATCAGAGGTGAATGGGGATGCAGGGGGTGAGGTTACAGCACATGTAGGTAGACCCAAGGTAGCTTTAACCTAGCAATGACATTGTGGCAGCATGGACTTGAGTGCAGGCTAGCTGCCTGAGTGAGTACCTAGGAGGGCTTGGACAGGCCATGCAGAAGTCCACACTGCCATATCTTCACTGATATAGTAAAGCTAGCTTGTGTATGCTATATGTCCTGGATTCACACCTCTGACTGCAGCGTAGACATACCCTAAAGGTGCAAGGGCAGGCGAATCAGGCTCTATAGGGGGACATTAACATCTTTCATTTCCCTGGAGTTTAAGGGTGCTCGGTGCCTTTTGTTTTCTCTCTACTGCATTGTGTATTATAAATGATTATTGCATGGTAACGAGACCATTAAAATTATTCTTAAAGTGCCAAGTTGTAAATTGGAAGACTGGAACACTGGCTGTCAACATTTCAAAGACCCTGTAAAAGAAAATCCTAAGGAGTTGTTTGAAAGCAACTCCAGAAGGAAACAAAACAGACTGGGCTGCCCAAAAAGCAGAAAAGCCATCCATGCCTACACTCTCCAAAAAGGGAATCTTCAGGGTATTTGGATTGAGGACAGAAATTATCCAAAAATCCCAGGCTGGCAAATTTACTTGAAAGCATTCTTATATGAAGTGAATTTTGGACATGCATTTGCCAGGCAGAAGAATCCAACCATTAGAAGAACTATGGACGATGGCCTGGCCTCCCTCTGCTGTATCATCCATAGTTGAACATTGGTTTAATTCTGGGAGCTTTAGCATTAGGCTACAGGTCACAATAGCCATATTAGTAAGGGAAAGGTTGAAACGCATTTCCAGAATCAAATCCTTCAAAGACACCCTAGCAAACACCATAGTTCCTCTGATGGGAAGCTGTTCTACAGTAAGCATTGGCAGGGAATTTAGATTAATGATGTACCTGGTTTTCCTAGTCTCTTGTGCATCCTGCACAAGGAGAAGAGACACAACTCCAAAGAGCTGAGGTGGGACAGACCAGCTCCTAGTCATAGACATGTACCCCATTTTCACAGTAATCAGTTCTATGAGTTGGCCACATCAGAAGGAACATGCTACATCACCCTGTAGGCTGCACACAGGGGACCTCGAAGAGGGACTATGCCAATAATAGAATAATTAGCATTGTAAATTCACATACAGCATTTTGATTGTCTACTGGATGATTTTGTCTTACTTCAAAACTGACAATATCATTTATGTTAGATAAAGCTGGTAAAGTGAGTTTTACTTGAATTCTTGCTGTCCATGAGGAGATCCTTTGGAACCTCTTGCTCCATGCCTCAGAGACCCCTCTTCTAATCAACTCCCTGCATCCCTCAGTGGCTCCCTAGCTGTCAGCACTGTTGAATCACAAAGGCAACCTGACCCACTTCCCAGGTGTGGGCAGTTGTTTTTATTATGGTACCGTCCTCTGGCATTAGCCTGTGGCATTGCAGTGATCTTCACTTCTTCCCTCTCCCCGCATCTGGCCCCATGATGGCCTGTCTCTGTCATCTCTGTCCAAGCCTTAAAAGTTCAATCCCCTTCCAGGCTACCTAAAGGTCCAGCGGAAATTCCAGACATGTTTCCTAATACTAATTCTTCTGTTCTCTTGGACTACACTGTAGTTCTCTGCCTCTTGGCTGCTACTCCTGGGCTCTGGAAATTTTTTTGCCACACTACTTCCTCCTAGCAGGTTTCCCCCCATTGTCTCCCTTTCCCAGGGATTCTGTCAGGTTCCCTCGGGGATCTCCCCACTCCCTGTGGACCCTAGCTCAGAGCTCTGCAACAGAAGCCTTTCTTGCTCCCTGTGGGCTTTCCAGCTTGATTTCCCCAGGCCCTTCCTAAAGGAGGAATACCTTTTGCTCCTCTTCCTGGGTCTCCTCCCTGGGAGTTCAGCTCTGTTTAAGAAGTTCTCTCTCTGATCATCTACAGCTGGGGTCAGTAATTCTAATTAAGCTCCACCACACCCACTTGGTCCCACTGGTTACCACTGAGTTGTTAGCTCATTGGCAAGACTAAGGAACAACTGCTAGATCATAGGCAAGGCTTAGCCCAGCTTGCTTTAAAGGATTAGTCCTCCTGTGACATCGCAAGGCCATGGAAGGAGAACATCTTCTCACCCTCGTTGAAAGTCCAAGTCTAGAGTTCTAAGTAAGTATGGGAGTAAATTCTCTTTAGATACCTCTCTACACTATCCTCTCTAGGATATTTCCATGAGTCAATAGTCCTCCTCTTAAAATCTATCTCCGTCCATTCCCTAGTCTCCCAGCCTTTTCCTGACTCCATTCCACCAACCTTCCTACTTATTACAATGCAGATCCTCAAATTAAATCATACTTCCAGTCCCTATACTTTCCACTAGCTCACAAGCTCCTTCTTATATAGGCTTGACCAATCACTTGACACTCCCACAGTGTTATATGACTCCAAACAATCCCTCCTGGGATATTTTCCAGGGTTTCCTCTTCTTAAAGGACCAGAGTCTCAATTATGGCTGTGCTCACACCTGTCTCTATTACACATTCTTTTCAATATGTTTATGGATGAAGATGTTTTCCAAGATTTAAATCAAATCAGGATGCATTATTAGTAAATAAGGGAACTACAGTTTGATTCTAATTGCACTTGAAATTATTAACACCACTCTTTCTCTATATTAGGTTGCATACATTTTTAAGGTAAAATATCAAGCATCCCATATAGTGTTCCTATTCCCTGAATATTACAGTCAGTCTCATTTCTTCTCATCTGTGTGCTGGCCCCTCTAGAACAGTCTGAGATGCCAGTATGTGGAAATTTACACAACTACTTCCTGTGCTGTACTTGTTCTGTGGATATACAGAGGACTTCAGCTTCCAATGACATCACTGTGGTATCTTTCATGAGTACAACATTTTATTAAAATTGATAAGGATAAATCTATCTTTCCAACTGGATATAGTTCCATCTATGTTACAGCCGAAAGACATTTGGTGTCACTTGGTTTGCACACAGCCATGTGACCAAATGATAGCAAAGATGATTCAGTGTGTTTTCACTGCAGATTATTCCTATTCTGTCTAATCTGCATTTGTCAGTCCACAACTATCTGGCTGCCTACTTGAGTTTTCTAAGAGCAGTCTGGGAAAATTAGGCAGTTATGCCATAGTACAGTTAGTGTGTCCATTACTTCAGTAGGTGTAGACTGGGGGTGAAATGTGATTTCTGAGAGACTAACAGGGTAATATGTGGGGTGTTTTTCTCATTTCCTTTGCAGTAGGGTCTAATTGATTGATGTTATATGTAATAAAGGTTGACTATAGTGTTATCTGTCGCCATGGTTGTGGTTTAAATAGCTGTCAGGGTGCCTATAGCTTAGGATAGTTGCTTCTTTTCTCCCTTTGTATAAATCTAGATAAATAAATATATAATCTTGATGACAATGACCTTCATTACATCTTAGAGCAGATTATTGCTCCCTGTAGTCTCCATTTTCTCAGTGAAAGCAATAGATAAGATTCACTCCATAATTAGAGGGCCCAAAGTTTTCTGGTCTGGTAACCTGGCACCACTGCTGTGCAGAGTGGCAGAGTTCAGGTGAGGGATTCAAGGGCTCAGAGAGCAAATCAAAGAAGGGCTGCCTTGTGCCACTCATTTACAAATTAGGTGGGGGATGGGAAAGAGACAGAATGAACTGTCTACCTCCCAGCTAGAACCAAATCACTGCCAATTAATACAATTATATAATACAACTATACCTGTATTGCATTAGTATTTGTGAATCACCATTGTCACCTGGCTTAAAATTGCAATGAAATGAGATTCTGATTTTTGTGTATTCAAGGATAATATTTTGCATTCACCAGTGGTACATGTTTTAGTCAATCATCCACAGACCCTACCATCTTACCACCAGCCACCATATATCCAGAAGCAAGGATTATACTTCATACCTTGCTAGTATTGCTTTTTCCAGAAATCACAAGGGCATTTTTTTTTACGAGGAAATTAACAACTGGCAAGAACTGAACATTCTTAGAAAATCCAACATTCCAGAACCCACCACCCAACTTTAAATCCTAGGATAAAATTAAAATAAGTAACACCATAACATACTTGGCAAATACCATAGTTCTTATCTGGGAGCCCACAAGGAAGGATTGTGTTAGGGTGGGATTTTCAAAGGCATCCAAGGGCTTATTGACATTCTGTGGGAGCTGGGCACTGATCTCCCGTAGGCCCCTTTGAAGATCCCAGCCTTGGCTTGTATGAGAGCGTAGAGAGAGAGCGCTAGAGGTACAGGGCAGAAAGCATGAATCACTTGATGGAACCTGCCTGTTTTGACTTTGCAAGGGACAGGAATAAGGTGCTGTAGGGTAGGTGAGGCCTTTTCTTGCAAAGGGACTCTGAGGGCTTGTCTTCACTACGTGCAGCAGCAATCGGTCTTTTGGCGATCGATTTATCGCATCTCGTCAGGACGCGATAAATCGATCGCCAGTGCTGCCCCTGTCATCTCGGGAACTCCAGCTCGCCAACAGGCGTAAGCTGGAGTTGACGGGGGGGCGCGCTGCCGACCGCCGCCGCCATGAGGATGGCAGGTAAGTCGGCTGTAGAGACGCCGACTTCAGCTACGTTATTAACGTAGCTGAAGTTGCGTATCTACAGCCGATCCCCAGCCCTAGTGAAGACCATCCCTGAGAGCAGGTGTCATGAAGAGGGCTGTACTAATTGTTTCAATCATGGCACCAAATGTGTGGTTGATTCTCCCACTGCTGCATTCTCTTCTTTCTTTCTTCTTCTCTTACCATCCCTCAGCCTCTTTCCCCACAGCTGTGTCTTGTATTCCATTCCTAAAGAACATGCTACTATCCACCCCATTCTATTACACCAGGATTCTGCTTCGTCATCTGGGGTACACTGACTGAAGGAGCTTTCTGCCAGCTTCTTTTTTTTTTTCTCCCTGGCAGAGATAACTGAGAAAGCCAGAACCCTGGGCTTTTTGCTTCCTGCATGTGGTCTCTGACACT
Source organism: Dermatemys mawii (assembly GCA_007922305.1). Taxonomy (NCBI): domain Eukaryota; kingdom Metazoa; phylum Chordata; order Testudines; family Dermatemydidae; genus Dermatemys; species Dermatemys mawii. Next base: position 56,281,809 of record ML677334.1, read on the forward strand.
CTGAAAGCTGCTGGTTGTTTAATGGCCACCTGTTGGTCTTGTCTGATCACCAATCTGTCACTGGCTTTCCCTCCTCCTCTTGTGTGTCTGTGGTTAAGGAAAGACTTGCAACATGTTCAAAGGAAATTTACACCATATCTGGCAGCAGCATCGAGTCAATGGGTGCCAAGAATATGACTGGCATCATTTTCTTGGGTCTTTCTCTAGTCTCACATGTGGGTTTGATGTATATTCAGGCAAGCACATATGGTAAAAGAATTTTAAGAAAAAGTTTATTCTACATATAGCTGAGTGAATATTGCAAAGAATGTTTTGCAAGCACTTACTCAGATATTAAAATGCATTCCTCCAACCATCCTCACACCCACTTTTGTGTTTGCTGTCTATGAATAAATTGTGCCATCAAGTTTTACTGGGTATGAGTGTTTATAGCAATCAAATTTCAGAGCTGGATGCATGAGTATTTATACCAAAAGTGCTTACTCCCTCGCCCATTTAGGGAACAGAAAGAATAGTGTGAGGTTACTCATAAACACAACTGTGAGAATAGGTGAACCCTTTGCATTGTCAGTGCTACAACCTGGTTAAATACTGATTCAAATTTTCAGTGAGGACCAGCTGGGACACATTTTTCTTTACTACCATAAACACAAGTCATTGAAATCCTGATGGATCAAACTCCTTTTAATAAGCAACCCGTAACCAGCACTCAAATTTGTGACTTTTCAGGTGGCATCTACATTCTGAGCTAGGGGTATGATTCACATCTCGTGTACATATACTTGCACTTGAGTATAAATTGCAGCATAGATGTGGTAGCACAGGCAGTGACAGTGACAATAGGGCTTAGTCATACTGAGTACACAACCATAGGGTTCAGTGGATTTCTACTCACCATATTGAAGGTGTACAGCCACTGCCCTTGCTAGCATGGCTCCAGTACTATTTATACTTGGGCTAGCTCTCATCGGGCTCGCAAGAGTATGTGTTTGCGAGAGGGGAATCACACCTCTTGCTCAGAGTGGAGATGTAGCCCTAGTGGGAATTTTTCAAAGTGGTTCACAGGGATTTAGTACCACTGCTTCACGTGTGTTGCATGGTTGAACCCCTTGTACGTTGCTTTAAAAATGTAGAGGGAGATGGTCAAAGGCAATGGGAGCTGGGTGCTCCTTTGCGCCTTTGAAAATCTCCTCCCTCACTCAGACATGAAATATGGACAAATACTGTATTTACCGTATTACAATGTGCATCTTCACATTACAGTGTTCTCGCTATACTTTATCAAGGCCAGTTTCCCTCTGAATGGAAGAGAGAATACAAAGGAAGCAGCAATTAATTTTTGAAATAATTGGTAAATTAGTGTCTGAGGATTGCTTTTATAACAAGAGAAGGTGAAAACTGGTGAAAACCCTCATCCACTGCGCTCAACTGATGACAAGAAAACATCAGCAAAAATGTATTAAAAGGGCAGAGAAGGAGCAGGGGAAAAAGCTTAACTTTGGGTCAAACAATAAGATTCCCAGGTTTTATCTCTGTAGAGTAAGAGAGGGCATAATAAAAGAATAAGAGGCAGGGGCACAGGGAGATACTGTCATGAATCCTAGCATTACTGTGTGCCCAGAGAAAAACTCAGTTTATTCTTCTGGGATAAGGTGAGCTCCATCACTTGACCCCCTGGAGTCAGAAATTCATATTTAGAAATAGTAATGTGACTGCTACAAAGGCACCCAAAGGAACCCCAAGTACCATGGTTGGTGACAGTGATGCACTGAAGCCAGCACTGACTTAAAAACCGCCACTGAGGATTATGTGACAATTCTTGAAAAAAGGATGTGATATAAGTGGCACAGAGAGGAGAGATCTTCTCATAGTTAGCAGAAAAAAGGATCTTTTCTCCCCCAAACCTGAGTTTTGAAGGAAAAATAGGATGGAAATAATGAAACTGTACTGACAGATGTTACCTAAAGTTCAAGGCACAGCCAAATTCTAGAGTCAACTCATAAGAAAATAAACTGGAATAAGGGTTAAAACTTCAAGGGCTAGAGAAGACAGTCTCCAGCTGGGCAGGGTAGTGACAAAGCAGAGGTCAAATAGGCAAATACAGATAGATGGGCAACACAGATGGGCAGCTTGTGAACAAACAGCAGCATTACTGGTGCCAAGTCTTCCCATGCAAGACAACAGTTAATGGATCTGGGGCTGCCTGTAATAATTTATAAATACTCAGTCTTGACGGATTTATTTTGTTATTTACTGTGTGCATACAATGAGCTAGTTCAATAGCAGGATTCTCAGGAAATACACCCAGGAATGGCAGGGGTGGATTCTGATATATTTATCTTCTCAAATACTTGAGACACAATGCAAGAGCAATCTGCTTTGAAGTTCCACCTCTCACATTCTGCTGAGCTCATCAAATTGGCTTCGGGCAGCCAGTCCGAATGTGTGAACTGAGACAACAAAGATTTGGGGCTGGATCTAAAGACACACTCAGAGAGACAGAGAGTGAAGGTGAACCCAGACACCAAAGGCTGGCGTCCTGGGGGAAGTTAAATCTGCTCGTGTTCCCATTAGGAGAATAGTGAGACACTTGGTAAGACAGGCACATGTGTAGGCCTTTTGTTGCTTTAAAAACCTTTTCTCTTATGTTAGATTTTATTCTTATTGTTTTTAGAAGGCTGTTTTCGCTGGAGTCCTGGTTGGTCAGAAGCTCCAGAAAAGAAAGAACCGCAAGTACCCAAACACAATTAGACTTGTTGGGATAAGCACAGCTGATCCACTGGGTACTGTAGCCCAGCGCCTGGTTACCCCATTAGATTCTACCCCTGATTCTGCCCCATGAGAAGAGAGGTGTATTCAGATGAAAGAAGTGGTCGGAGGAGCAGATAGCACTGTATCCATGACAAACGGTAATGGAATATGTTGTGAGTGTAGAAGTGGCAGCCGAGGAAGGAAAGCAGGAGAGTCAGATGAGAATATCCACTTGAAAAATAACCTTGTGGTAATACAGCAGAAACCTGTGAACAGCCAGGCAGCCGACTACCTCTAGCACTGTAATAGATGGGTGGACAAGAGAAAACTGGCAGTATGTGTGCATCTACATTCACAGCAGGAAATCTATTGAGTGTCAAAAATGCCCTTATCCCATTCCTAAAAATACAGATACTACCTGTTCAAGGCAAGATGGCATACATGCAAATTGCTTACCAGATGGTACAACTGCCTTTGGAAGAAGCATTAGAAAATGCAGAAAAATATGGTGGAAACCATAATGCAGTGTGCAAGCTAAATGCAATATATTCATAGCTTACTTGCTGAGGTTGTCTTTTTAGAAGCCAAGAGTTCTATAGGGAACTGAACATCCTGCAGAAGCCACTCCTCTATGGTGCCCCTGAGTTGTATCAAAGCCAGCAAGCAACAATAGTGTGAAAGCATTCAATGGTGTCAGGAAAAGCTTTGTCTCATCATGGAAATTTGAACAACAGTCAGATATCTGGTGTATAATGAAATTGGTGGAGTTTGTACCTTTGTCTGGCTACTTCGCCTCATCAGTATACTTACATGGCCTCCATTACCATAGCATGAGTAACTCCCTAGTATTTAAAAATAGAACTGACAACAAACTCTCCAGATTTATGGCTTCAGTAAAGTGACAAATGTGATGCGTGCCACCAAGAATGAGCAATGTATTATGTGCCACGTTTTGCACATTGCACTGATTTTATTGCCCATGACTTGCTATGCTGACAAAACAATGTAGAAAACATGCTGTCTTATGCATACAAAGAGCCAATAGTGCATGTGGATGTATTCACCGAGAGAGAGAGAAAGAGAGAGAGAGAGCAATACAAATGTATCTGAGGGAAGAATTTGAACTAGAGTCTAGTCACTCGAGTTGCACCTTACCTGTTCTATATTTACTCATCTCTATTTTTGTAGGTTTATAGTTCAAAGACATCATGGCAAAGGTACTTTACTTTACATGTATGAAGCCAGCTTAGAACGCTACTATAAGATAGCAAAAAGCCCAAAGTTATGAAATAATAAACAAGAATAGTGGAAAGTCAGATTCCTACTGACTGTCCTTTTTCATGGTTGTATGACAGTAGCACCCAGAAGCTCCAGATAGGTCAGAGCTTCATTGTATTAGGTATTATGCAAATTGTAAACCAAGTTTAAACGTGTGCCAGGGTTGGCAGTGGTGCAGGAGCCTATGTCTGCGGCAGACCTGACATCCTGACAGTATTTTCATTCCTTACAACTAAGTGGTCTATTAAAAGTGAACCAGCTCAATAAACGAAAGTTAACAAAAATCCTGACAACTCATTATTTTTGTCAATGTCCATCTCTTCCTACATCTTCAACAATTTCTTCATTATTATCCTCCCAATCTTCCTTACCATTTAGTTGGCCTCCTGTGCTACATCAGCTGACAGGTGTATCTTTTTCATTTCAGATACTCCTAAAGCCTTGGGTATTGCTTCCTGAAGGGATTGATACAACTCTGGGACTCAACTGTTAGAAAAGTAGTTTGTACTGAATATTTGCTATTTATTCCATAAGATTCTAGGCATCAGTTTGCACTAGGGCTGCTGAATGATTTGTTTTAAAATCACAGTTAATAGTGAGATTATTCACCTCACACAAGTACAGTAGCACAATCTTTTTATTGTGAAAGTGCAATTTACAAATGTAGATTTATTATTGTAGTTATTTATATAACTGCACTCAAAAACAAAACAATGTAAAACTTTACAGCCTACAAGTCGAAACATGAGGGGACATATGAATGTTTAGCATATCTGGCTATAATATCTGGCAACAGCAGCTACAATGGTGCAACGCAAACGCCTGTTCTCACTTTCAGGTGACATTGTACATAAGAAGTGGGCACCATTATTTCCCGTAAACAAGAAGTAGGACTGAGTGGATTTGTGAATTGAAAAATACTCTCTCTTTTGTTTACCTTTTTTACGGTGCAAATATTTATAATCAAAATAACATAAAGTGAGCACTGTATACTTTGTATTGTGTGTTGTAATTGAAATCAGTAGATTTGAAGATGTAGAAAAACATCCAAAATATATATATAATACATTTAAATTGGTATTCTATTATTGTTCAACAGTGTGATTAAAACTGCAAGTAATCGTGACTATTTTTTATTAAATCTAGTCAATTTGTTGTGGGTTAATCACATGCATTAACTGCAATTAATCGACAACCCTAGTTTGAACAGATGAGAAAAAAAAATTGCTTGTGCTTTGCATGTATTTTGTTCATTTTTGCAATGTATATGGGGTTTTATAAGATGGACTTTGCTGAAGTTTGCATATATTTCTTCAATAGCAGAATGGATCACATGGGAAACAATTTGTATATACTCCATCCTGTCTTCAGCACCCGGTGCAATACTTAACTACTTTGCTTTACTTCCTCATTACCTCTTAAAAATTATTACCATCAAACAGAGAAAGGACTCCCTGTACTTGATCTACTGTTGGTTATATATTCCACTGTCTCCCTTTCTTTTTATCTCCTACTTTACTGGAGCATGATGCCCACCTTCCCATCACAAGAGCCATCGTGAAATGCATCTGCAATAACACACACACTGCTAAATCTAATTCTCCAACATTAGTCAATATGACTCATCAGATCACGTACAAAATCAACTGATGGCAACTCCTCCTTTGCTGATCAACACAGAATAAAGGGTAGTTGGTATAAGAAATACAGGTTTTTTGTAAAAAAAGCATAGAAATCTTTTTACCAATATATGTAATTCTCATTCAGATTACATTATTGGTTCAGCTCACTGATGTGTCAGTGGATGGTTATATATTCTGAAGGTCCTTTTTCCTGAATACTATACATCTCTTCTCTGTTATAGATGATTCATATGAAAAAAGAGATAAACACATAAAACTTGAAAATGCCGCACCTGAATCCTGAAGGTAAGACAGCTGGCTTCAGTTTCTGGGACACCTCTTTAATAAACTTTAGTTGTTGTAATTATTGAACATTTTCTCAAGGAAACATCATTTCCATCATATTATTTCATCTCTGAGTTCATATTAGCATAATTACTTGCTTTATGACTACAATTTGGGAGTTTTAGAAGCACAAAGGACATAGCTGGAGAATAAGAAACTCACTCTGAAAAGCCTCTGCATTGCCAATTGCATGACTCGCTTGCCAGGGCCAATTAACATATTTTTTTCATTTTTCCCTTTGATTGACTTACCAAAATACTCCAGACTTTCAGAATCACTCAGGCTCCTTTTTCGGGTTTTAGAGCTACATAGCAACATGAAGCACATTCATGCAGCATAAGTGCTCTTTGGAGTATTAAAAACCACTTAATCTTATAAATATGCTTCAGGTTGCTCAGTTTTTACACCACCTTGAGAATGAGCTGTAGTGATTAGAAGCTGCATAACGCATTTATTTAAAAGGAGATATATAATCTGTGATACATGTATCTTCCCAGTGATTATTGTCAGAACAGCAACTTATTCTTTCTTATATTTTTGTATTTCACTGCACTGCATTAATGCAACTGACAAAGAGAATTTCACATTGTATGCCCTCTTACATTCAGAATTTTGTTTTTATCAATGTTGATTTAGCGGATAAGCACAAGATATGTATAAGTATGGAGTGATTTTTGCAAATCAGTGCAGCAAGAAGGATTTATACTTTTAAATAGCTACATGTAAACACTATTTATTTTCTAATCTCACTAAATATGTTAACCCATGCATAACAAAAGCATACCTCTTTAGTCTCCATTGAATCTAATTTTCATTTTCAACAGAGCTGAAAGAAATGATGTCTGACACACCACTAAGAGCATGATACTGGAATGTCAACTATTTTGCTTTTGGGGTTTACATCATCACATAGTCTAATAACTCCTTACACCACAATTTAATTATTCCCAAAAATAGAAAGCATGCTTGTATTGTGAAGCATTCCCACAGGATATCTTACATGCCCTCAGAGGAATCTTAACATCTATATACAACATCTTTACAGTGGTAGCTATGTGTCATAGCATAAAGATTCTTGCGCATAGATATAATCCAACTGTTCTCAGTGGCATATGTAGTAGTGCATTCATAAATCTTATCTACTCTTAGATGTATAGTTTTTAAGTATCATAAAATTTTGGATAAAAAATAAGGGGGGAAATCCTGACCCCATTAAAGTCAATGGGCGTTTTGTCATTAACTTTCATGCAGCCAGGATTTCGTCGAAGGAATAGAATAGAATAGAATAGATTGCATTCAGTTTCATCACAACTTCTGGTGGGTGGCATCAGTAAGTATGTTACTAAAACAAGCATGGAAGAAGTTTGTAAGAAAAAACAAGCTTACATTCTGTGGGCCAGGATATAGGGTGATTCAGTTAGCGCCCCTCTCTCCTGAGTGTACGCTGAGGTCAGGTTTTTGTACTGTTGGATATTCTGTGTCTGGGTCATTAATGCTGAGCACAGGGAGGTGAAAACTTTGCCACCCTTTACCAGTGAGGTTCTCTGCATACCATGGATGATTTGCCTTCAAGGAAAGCAGGACATATTATTCCTATTGGTTTTCTTAGGGGTGAAACAGCCCTTTTCCTGGCTGGGTTCCCATCCCAGCCAACAGCAGCCATATTTGGGGCTGCACTGTCTCTAACAACTCTGCCCTGCCAGTTATGAAGGAAGTTGCCAATAGAGCCCTGCACAGGACTATTTTTTAAGTTATGCTTCCATCCTGCCCTGCAATACTCACTCCCACTCACTTTGCCATTTCTTACATTTTTATCCTGCTCTCAACCACAAAACCTTAGATTCTACAAATCTGGCAAGAGAGACAGATTCCCCATGCTATTTCAAAAAAACAACAACAATAAACAATGGTCAGTTATATATATATATATGGGGTGTTCAGACACAATTTTACCTCTAAACATTTTACTTAAACCATGTCAAAAATACTTTAACTCCTGTTAAAATAGACATAAAATCTCTATTTCTCACTTAAATTTAAGTATTAAAACCTTTATTTATTTATTTATTTTTAAAAAACTTTCTTTACATTTCCAAAATTCTATTGATGATGAGATTCTACTGATGAGAGATTTAGTATTTTCCTGCAAATCACCACGGATTCCCTGCCCCCATCCAATCCTGCCTGCAACAAAGTACATTTTACCCACTCCTGCTATTATGACAGCAGAAGCTGCGGAACCTGTGGGATCCCAGTCCTGTGGCAGGGCTCTAGTTACAGAATCCCCAGATGCCTCTTTAGGGCAGTTTTAACTCTCCTGTGAGCCCACCTGAGCAGCACAAAAAGGACACAGCATTTGCTGGATGCCGAGTTTAATTTTCTCTTATCTTGCTCACACACAAAAAAAATGAGGATGTGGTCTGAGTCATAAATGATGAAGCCATATATTTGTCTCGCTTGTTTAGTTGCTTCCCAGGGTTCTGGCCAGAGGTTTTGATTTCTGGATCTCTTTCCCATTGTAGTTGGCTGAATAATATTTCTCAAATAATTTCACAATATTTTTCAAATTATTCAGGTTTCTTTCCCCCCATTATTCATCCATCTTAAAAACAGGCTGAGTAACTCTCTCTCTCTGTCTCTTTCTGTACATGAATTTCATAATACCTTTTGGAATAAAACACATGCACATATTCCCCCATTGTTGGTCTAGATCTAGTACCCTCCCACATAAACTATCCGACTCCTGGTGAGCATATTGTGTGAGCTCACTGTTATGCAGGGGTTCTTCTGTTTGGAGCTTAGTGCAGGACCGGGGCCTAACATTGTTACACTGCTGATGGCTAAGGATTCTACTTTACGGTGTCATAATTCTTGAGCTCTCTAAATGTGTTTTATAGTCTGGATCATTTAATTTTGTTAGGCAAATGTGCTTCATTTTAATGATAAAATGTTCTCATGCTCATCTCTAATAACTGTTTTTCCCCTTTGTAACAACTGATGCATAAAGTCTAATCTTTTGTAGTTGAAGGAAGATGTTCTTTGAGGATTGATTTAGGATCTGCCTTTGTCTTACTAATTTTTAATTACATACAGTCAGACCTGATTAATCTGAATTAGTATGCAAAGCCCATTTTTAGAACTAAATAAAAATCAGATTAACAAGTAAAGGGCACATACAAAGATGTGTTAGAAGATTGGTTAGAAGTGAATTCCTTATTCTTAAACATACATGTTTCCATCTGTAAAATGTGTGTCTCTACATTGACTATTTAGTTCTACTGTGTTATAGAGCTTTAATTCCCTTTGCTCCTGACTGGGCCTCAAAGCATAACAAATAAAATAATATTCATTTTTTATGTAACAGAAACATGGACGTAAAAAGTTCAGTCCAGTCAAGGTCTTTATGAACGAATCAGTGTTCAAAGGCTTTTAAAGGCCACAAGTGTGTAAAGGCTACAGATTTGCTTAGCCCTTACCACAGGAGTGGTCTTAAAATTAGCACATGTTGAAATGCTTTTTCTGAACTAAGGGCTTGTGGAATAAGACTGGATTTACTCATCTGTGGACAATGTGTTCACAGATATTCTGCAAGTAGAACATTTAACTATGTTTGTCATTTTCAATTAATGATTGCATTTTATTCAATGAAATCTAATTATTGCCAATAATGACTTCTATTTGTCAAAACTGTCCAGTGTTGTAACACTTTCATAGCAGCTAATTCATATAGGTTGTAGAATTATCTTAATCTAAAACATGGTATATTATACTGCTAACATTATACTGGAATAGATTTTAATAAAAAGCTTTTCAAATACGATAGCAAATGCACCCATACAAAGCTCATAGAACATTAGCTACTTTCATTTCAAATGACAAATAGACATCCAGTGTAGACAATAAGGGCTTTATTCTTGATTGACCTATACCCTATTCATGCTCAATTTTTTGTTCTTTTTTTTTCCCCCTGGAATTTGTGTCCATGTTGTGTACAAGAAATTAAAAATGACTCAAATTATCAAAATGGTTTTAATTGGCATGCAGTAAGTAATTTTGCGAGTACATTGTCAAGATGCCAAGATGAAAAGGGAATGAAGCTCATGGAAAAAGACAGAATTGACATGAATAGATAAAAGCACTTGTCCATGAAAAGTAAATAAACTTAGAAAAAGATCTATGTTCAAATCAGATCCAGCTATGTGACTGGGCTCCCTGAGTCATTCCTGTAGATTATTATTATTGTTAATTATTATTATTATTATTTATTTATTAAAATAAAAAGCTGAACAAGTTGAAGATGCAGATGGAAACAAGGTGGTGGTTTTTGGTGATTCATGAGTAACGCTATTTTAGTCATGAGTATTTTTAGTAAGTCATGGGCAGGTCATGGGCAATAAACAAATATTAAGGGCCCCTGACCTGTCCATGGCTTGTACTATATACTTCTGACTAAAACTTGGGGTAAAGGGTTGAGTGTGCTGCGTGTGCTTGTGGGGGATGTTCTCATGGGGGGGGCTCGCGAGTGCCACAGGGGGAGCATCCCGGGACCCCTACTGGGGCGGGGGAGGAGGCAGGCATTGTCATGTGGCTCGAGCCCCTGTTGGTACTGGAGGGGAGAGTTGGCGGGGCTGGCAGGCTCTGTACCTGGTTCTATGCAGCTCCCTGAAAGCAGGGACATGTCCTTCCCTCCGTTCCTAACTCCGCACACTGCTCCCACCCCAAGTGCTGGCTCTGCAGCTCCCATTGGCTGGGCACTGGCTGCCAATGGGAGCTGCTGGGGTGGTGCTGGTGGGCGGAGGCAGCACGCGGAGCTAGGAGCTGAGGGAGAGAGGGACATGTCCCTGCTTTTGAGGAGCATCCCAAGGTAAGCACCACCCAGAACCATTACCCTTTCCCGCACTCCAACCCCCAGCCTGAATCCTCTCCCACACCCAAACTCCTACTGCTGCGGGGGGAGTGGGGTGCAGTGGCCCAAGACTTCCCCAGCAGCGGTCAGTGTGGCTGGCCCAGGGGCTGCCCGAGCTGCTCGGAAGGCATCCGGGCCAGCTGCATCGGTCACTGCCAAAGTTACAGAGGTCCTGGAAAGTCATGGAATCCATGACTTCCATGACAAACTCGCAGCTTTATTCATGAGCATTTTCTCTAAGAACTTTTGATATATCCAGATGAGATTAATCCATGACAATGATGATACATTGTATATGTAATTTCTCCTGTTCTTCAGCTCAAAGACTCCACTACTGCAAACACTTGATTATGTACTTAGGTTCTTTGCTAAACAGGTCCCTAAGTCAGGAAAAGTCATTTCTTTTCCTTGTCTCTGAGAAATGCCTGCATTTCCCATTGATTTATATTTCATCTATAGGTCTCTAACAATGATCACATTATTGGCAGACCCTGTCTCATTTTCCCATCCTCCACCAAAAAAGAATAAACAGAATGGTTGTACAGTTGTTAACAAATCTGGCACTTGCCCTTATGAACTTTAGCTGTTAGAAACTCTGTTCCAACATTTCTTAAGAGGAAATACAAATCTGCCCATTTTAATGTAATTCCTATTGCCCTTAATTCTCTTCCTTCTCTCTAGATAAATAAAAAGATTAATTCTCCCACACTCCTGAAGCTCTGCTTGGCTCTAAATTAGATCAAGCTGGGAGTTTTCCTCATTACAGCAGTTCTCCCCTGCTGGCAGAAGGACTCTTGTCTCTGTCACTTGTCGGCTGCATGTCTGCTTGTCCTTACAATTAAATTGTAAATCCCACATGATCATCATTCAGCCAGGAAGAACAGTCTATCTGGGCTTTTAACATGTTTTTAAAGATACATTTATATAAATAAATTTTCTCTACATTACTTCTGGACAAACACTGATGCTACTAATAAGGTTTTAGAGACATAGGAAATATATAGCACTGGAAATACAGTGGAAGCTTTAATTTTCAGATTGTGCTTATTTCAAATTCAGCATTCAAATATGTTGGGTAGTCATGTGAGTTTCCTGGTCCCTTCCCTTTGTGTAGGCTTCTTGTTTTCTCTAGGCAAGCATATTCTGCTGCTTCACTTTCCAACAGTTTATTTATTTAGCTTTTAGTTTTTATATTTCTAAAACCTTCAGAGGTATCCACCCTAGACTCTGGGCCATCCAGTTCATAAATGAAAATATAACTGTTATCAGATGCAGTACAATCAGCTGATCATATCACCTGGACATACAATAAGATAAATATCCACCAGTGAGTATAAGGTTAATCGACTAAACTGAATCTCCACCATCTCAACCAGAAACTCACCCCGTCCCCAAAAGCTTAGGGAATAAAGATGGACAGTGTTCCAGGAAGATGACAAATCCCAGTTCTATCTGACCATGGATGGGGAGCAACTTTCAGAGCTGAAGACCCCTCATACTGAACACCCTGCCAACAGAACCCTCCTTTTTATACTGAGGGAGCTCCTGTTTGGGTGCCTTTGCTTATTACAGCTGCAACACCATGGCCCTCAGGTGATTAAGTCCTGAACCATTTATGATGTTATAGGTTAATACCTTGAATTCCTCCCAAGATCTTTCTGGAAGTTAATGCTCATGAGAACCGGCGCAATGTGCTTCTGATATGAAGTGTTGGAAGCTCCCTTTCTTTCACTGCAAACTAGACTAGACCAAACAATAAAAAGCATATGCTACAGAGTTACTGAGTAGTTTAGGCATAACCACTTGTAAACTGGAGTGGATTATTGGGACAAGATCCACATGCGACACTCTTCTTGTCAGGTGCAGATAAAAACGGTGCTCTTAGCTTTAGCTATTCCTTGAGCATCCAGGAAAAGTTGGGGCTCTGACAGCACAAGTAGGTTGCACACCTGCGTTACATATGGCTCTCTCAGTCCCTCAGTCTGGAGGCCAGTTTAAGTTCATCCTACTCTTACAGCTGCTTCCCTCAATTTGCAGTCTATGGATGAACACAGAGTAATGAGGTCATTTAACGTCATTTTTTAATAGGTAAATATGCTAATGTAATGCTGACAGACCCTGGTTGTCATCAGCCAGGATCAAACCTGGAGAGCTTAATGCATGAGCCGGAAGACACAAGTCTCTCAGCCTGTAACAGGCTTATCAATCTCTAGAATTTAGATGGCCTCTGTGCCACTAGCTGGGGGACAGAGTGCCACACAAAGAAGGCATGAGTTCATTCTTCTCCTAGATAAGGAAGTACGTCCTGAGATTCAGACTTCCCAGTTGATTACCCGAATGAGTCCCTACCTGTAAGGCTGACAGACCCCAGTCGTCAATGGCTGGGATCAAACCTCTGGATCTGAATGCATGAGCTAGAAAACATGTATCACTTATCCAAGGCTCTGGCAGGCTCAATCTCTAGCTAGTATAGCCCACACTAGAGGAGGGACAGAGTGCCACACCAAGCAGGCATGGTTTACACTAATACCAGGCACATAGATAAAATAAATTTTATTGAAATAAAGTTTGTACTGCCTATTCTGCAAAAGCCGAACCACAGAATCAAATGGTCTTGCCTTTGCTCTCAGGAAAACTATCTTGGTACCTTTATAGGTTACCATCCTTAAACATGCCTCCTTTTAGAAACATGCTGAAAGACTGATTGATCAATGTAGAGAGGACCAAACCACACTTCAAACAGGTCTACAAAACCCCAGCAGTCAAACTCTGTCAACAGTGGCCAAGGAAATTATCTTAGCACCTTTCTACCTCTTTTATCTCTGGAGTGGTGCTAAGAGGTTTTCTTTAGCCAGTATAAACACAGGGATTTTGCTTGCCAGTAAGGGCACCCAAACCACAGTCAGAAAATATTTCAGTCTCTGAAGTGACAGACACTCAAATAAAATAACCCACCAAAGCGTCTTGGAGAAAGATAGGACATTTGGTTGAAGCCAAATTCAAACCAAGTCCTATTTACAAATTGTGAGAAATTAAAAACAATGAGTGTTCATACATTAAGCTGTGTGTGTCATAAAAATATGTGGAAACACTTTTAATGTTTATGATTAATTTCTACTATGCCTTCACTTATTATGAGAGATGAGCTGATGAGAAATCTGGCAATTTTTGAGTCAGCTAAGTATTTGTGACTATGAAAAAGCAAATTTGCTCATCTGTCTTTGGAACTGTGAACTACTATATTCATTAACACATAGGTTATCTATGCCCAAATTCAGCAAAACCATTAGTGCATGTGCTTAACTTTAACTATGTACATATTTAACTTCCATTGGGACTTGACTTCAGTGGGACATGAGCTCTCTCAAATTAACTGTTATAGGAATACGTTTTAGTTACTCAGAGCCTTCTGATTGCACTGGTATCACACACGTGAATCTTTTAATAGAAGCTTAGGTTACCACAGAGACCTGTGCCAGCCTCATCTGCTTTTTTTATTTTGAGTTCTACAAACCATGCAGTATGGCACATACTCATCCCTGCTTTGTCAAAACCCTGGATGAACAAAGGGATACCTTGGCACCTAAGTACAATTTCCAAATGTACAAAGATTAGAATCCCAGAGATCTATGACTCACCGTTCTCCTTCAGAAAAGTTCTACTCTCTGTTCCTGCTGGAATCAGGCACAAAGATAGTGAACACAAAGGGACCTTCAGCTCTTTGCCCATCTAAGGTCTGGGTTTTCTTGGTTTTCTATAGGTCCCATCACTGTGTTAGCCAGGTGCTTCCCAGGTAAATTAGATTTACATGACAAGGTCTCTGGCAGACTTCAAGGAGTCTTATGCTCCTCTCCCCTCTTTGTTTTTGAGAAACTTCTTGGGATATAAATGTATTTTCCTTTCTTTCTCCCACATCATTCTGGTTATGGCACCGAAACTTTATCTAAGAGGAGTTGGTCTTGCAGAATGCCCTATTGGTGATCAGTCAAATCTCTTTTGGAAGCATGTTCTACACCTGTAGCCACCCAGTTAAGAACGGGGCAGGGAAACAGTGGAGGGATTGTATCCTAGGGGTGATCTGCTCCTGCAAGCCTTTCCTGTTCAGGAGGTGGGCAGGAGCTACAGTCCTTTTGTCTTCAGCTCCCTATACAGTGAATTACAGTAATCCAGTCTGAAGATAATGTGTGTATGACTCACTGAGGCCAGACAAGCCTCAGAGGAAGGGGTGACATTTTCTAGCATGCTGCAGGTGGGAGAAAATATTTTCTGCCAGTAATGAAACCTAATTAGCTAGGCTCAGTAATGACTCCAGCAGGACCCACATTTTGTGTCACGTTGATGGACAAAAAAGAAGTCTCCTTTTTCTCCATATTCCTCTAGTTCTTTGAAACGTTTCCCCATTCTGACTGGCATCACTTTGGCCTTTCCCAGGCTGAGCTTGAGCCAGCTGCTGATATCCTGTAGGCATTATTACATCTTTGGTAGTGTTTCTAGAAATGGGCTCTTACTATGGAATACACCATCTGTGCATCTGTGTGTGCATATGCTTCAGCTTCTATTCCAACTTACCTCATATTGTTGTAGGTCCCTTGAAGTAAATCCCTGGAAGTTTACTGAGTTACTCATATTTGCACAGATGTTAATGAGGGGAGAATCAGGTCCTGTTTGTTGAGAGAGGATGGGCTGACATGTGCCTGGAGCTGGTTGAATACTGGTTGTGAATAGTGTATTCAAAAATTATTTTCATTTTCATTTGATGGCAAGATTATTAGTGAACACATTTTTTCATTATTCTACCATCTCCAGAGTGGTTGAACTGTAGTTTCACTGCCTGAATTGTATAGAGTTTTTGTTATTCTTTCTAATAATATTACTGGCTCCTTTTCTCATTTCTGTATAGGAAGTAAAACAACAACAAAAAGGAAATCTTTCACTTCACATACCTTTACCAAAAATATCCTTTATTCAAAAGAAGGAATTATTCAAAAGAAATTATTCAAAAGAAACTTGAAGAGTATTGCATACTTCCTTTATCCCTTTTATATCTCAAACTTCCCAGGCTATGTCGGGTCCCAGTCGTGTGTCAGTTGTAAGGGACGGAGATTGGTCCTTCAATAAGCATTAAAATTTAGGAAAATATGACATTGTCCAGAGTACATCCTTTTGCCTCAGAACATTGCCTGAAATTTTGATGTATGTGTTTTGTATGTTGTCTCAAAAATGACACACATATCTTGTGAGGCAGGATTTGCTATAGGACAGAGGTTGGCATACTACGGCCCGCTGGCCACATCTGGCCTGCAAGACCGTCCTTCCTGGCCTCTGAGCTTCCAGCTGGGGAAGTTACTCCCGGCCCCACCCCTGCTGTTCACCCGCAGCAATGCCACCTCACGGGCAGCCCGCTGGGCAGCGGGCCTGCACGCTCCTGTGGGACAGTGCAGCAACGTGTCTGGCTCTGACTGGGACAAACAGCTTCCAGATATGCTGCTCTGAGTGGCATGGTAAGGGGGCCGGGGCCGGGGGGTCGGATAAGGGAAGGAGGTCCCGGGGGCAGTCAGGGGATGGGGAGTAGGGGGCGGTTGGATGAGGTGGAGGTTCTGGGGGCACGGTCAGGGGATGGAGAATGCATGCGGGGGTTGGATAAGTGTGGGAGTCCCAGAAGGCCTGTCGGATGTGTAGATAGGGGCTGGGACAGTCAGGGGACAGGGAGTGGGGGGGGCGTTGGATAGGCCATAGGGTTCCGAGGGGGCAGTTAAGGGCAGGGGGTCTGGGAAGGGGGCGGTCAGGGTGCAAGGAGCAGGGCTGGGAGTTGGATGGATCAGGGGTTCTGAGGGGGGCAGTCAGGAGTAGGAAATGGAAGGGGGCGGAAAGAGGGCAAGGGGCAGGCTGTTTGGGGAGGCACAACCTTCCCTTTCTAGCCCTCATACAGTTTCTCAATCCTGATGTGGTCCTTGGGCCAAAAAGTTTGCCCACCCCTGCTATAAGAAGTATGTGCTGCTTATTGAATATCAGAGTAAGTTGTTTTGAAAATCTGTATTACTTAGCATGTAAGTTATTACAGTCCTTGGGCTGTAGATACTTACACATCTTGTTTTTGGGAAGTTGTTCCATATTTCCCTTGATACCAACTAGTCCCTTTGGTTGATATTGCCCTCAGATTCTGCAATATGAAAGTCTCAGATCCAATAATTTTGATGCTTCCACTTATAAACATGGAGTGTAGAAAAGGCTTGAGGCAACGGCCTTCAGTCATTTACTCAGCATGGACTATATCCTTTTCATTATTAGGACATGAATGATAGGGCTGAAACCCTACACTCCTTCTCAGAAACTTAAGGCTAGTACTGCCACTGTATTTAATACCTTTCTAGCAGTACTTCAGTACTTGTTTGCATATTTTATTGTTATGCTTAGACTTACCTTTACAGGCTTTATACATTATAATTAATACTAGTACAATACGTTAAATATATCACTTAAATCTCTTATTTTCTAAATTTCTATACTTTCCTGATTTAAAAAAGAAATTTTCAATTATATATTAAAATATGAGCACTTATTCTGATACAAAACTATCTTGACTCTTAGAAACGAAGAGGAGAGACATGGGGCCATATTTACTGGTACACCCTGGCTGCTTTGTGTTGCTCCAGTGAGGCAAGGCAACCATAAACCTGGTTTAACCAGTTAGCTAAACCAGGTTTATGGGTTTTTTGCATTGTCGGGACAGTACAAAGCAGTCTTTAATACCTCTTGACTACAGGTCTTTTGTCTTTTTTGAGGAATGATTAACGTGACTGTTGACAGTGACATATCTTGAATCCCATTCGTTTGACTAATATATCTTATAGCCATAAAACATGATACTTCTTGTAGTTATCAAACAAAAAAACCTAAATCTATTATCAACAGTTTCATTTTATAATCAGTCTCTTTTAGATTTATGATGCTTCATCTCATGGATCCATTTGCAGAAACAGTACCCAAGGGGCAAGGATCTAGGGGCAGGCCTACTTTGAACTACTACCCCAGTTTGTAATGGCCACGTGGGGCAATTATATTGGGCAGGGATCACCAGAGTATAATATGCCCTGCTCATATTCCTTCCTACTCCTGATGCACCTCTTATTCTTGGGGAAGAGAAGAAGGTAGTATAGAGTCTACATACTTTGGGTGTCCTCAGCTGTTGGCATAGGGCAACTTTCAACCCTGCTCAGCCCATAGAATGGCCCAACATAATTTTAAAATATAACCTCATGCAAAAGACAGATGAGGTAACCCTAATATAAAAATACAGAATAAAAGTCATATAATCTCTTTAGAACCAAAGGATGTAATAGATCTCGATCAATTAAGTTAGATAGAAATATTGTATCAGTTAGTGAGTTGCAAAGTTAACACAGAAAGACATGGGTGCTGCTTCATCCCCTGCCTTGAAGTGTTTTCCATCAAATACAGGGTTTACAGTTGTGTTCAATGGCTCTCAGCACCCCCACTGTATAAATTGTTCCAGCCCCCCTGCAGAAAGACTCCACTTATGGTGCTTTGTCTTCAGAATAGGGATTGCCTCCAAGGTTCCTTGGTTGCAGCTGGAGCAGAATCCAGTTCTTCCCTCCCTAGAAATCTTAAGATTTTCACATTGGGGAAGGCCCAGTTACAAAAATGCAGTTTCCTATTAACAAACTCAGTATGCTATCCAAACAAGATGAGAAAACTCTGGGGGCTAAATATGACTACACAATTATCTGATTCCAGTGGAGGCAATATACACTCTGATATTAAGAAGACACCAGGGGATTTAAAACCCATTTTATCCAAAAAGAAAATCAGATTTGAAATATATTGGATTCAGGAAAACTGCACTCAGTATCGTGAATCATTGATCTGGGTTAGAGATATGAGCCAAACTCATGTTCTTTACTCCATAGGACGATCCAAAATCCCAGTTTCGGGAAATAAATTGTTGCCACTATTGAGCATCGTGCTCGCTGCCATGGTATCCAGGCCTCTGAACTCATACCAGTTCCAGATTTCTCTAAATTGAATAAAGTGTGACTACCCTGAGCCCTGGCTCAAGCCCTACATTCTAAATATTAACATGGCTCCTTCATGCTTTCCCTTGCTGCCTCTGTTTGCTGCCCAGTGCTTGCTTATGCGGCAGAAAACTAGCATCAGGGATATCCAAAGGGTTGAGGTGACCCCATATTGTCTAAAAATCCAACAGTGCAGCCAAACCTCTCACCCAGCAGTGCCTGCCTCCCCTAGAACCGCGACAGGCAGCACTACCCAGAACAGAGCACCTTGTTTCAATCCTCATTCCCCTGGGCAGCAGCTCTCTCTCAAACCACATCCACCTGCAACTCAGCTAACTGGGGGAGCTCATTACAGTACCAAGAACCTTGAGACAGTGGCTTCCAATATTAGCTATTCACACCTCAGTTCATTCTGGTCAGTCTGTATTCCTTACTTCTAAAGTTATTTAAGTGGCTTGCTGAATGGGCCCATGGCAGGTACTATTATCATCCTTAAGATGCTTTAAAGTGAGCGCAAGACTGACTGATGATACACATCACTCTGTCCCCCTGTAGGATTGCGAATGTTACCTCCTCAATGCTTCTAGAGACAGCGAGATTGAGGAGACATTTTAGTTCGGTCCAAAACTGGACTTCCATATGTCAGTATGCTGTAGAGTTTATCGAAATGCCTTTCAACTGGGGCATATAACAGTGGATGTGTATCTCTTTCTCCTTTCTCCCTGCTAATAGAGCAGACTACACTATCCATTTTTACAGACTGCATCTACTGCGACAGACTGAAAAGTGGTGATGAACAAGAAAGGAAAACACAATCATTGACACCTCTTCACTAGCACAAATCTGCTCTTTCACCGTGGAGATGGTGTTGTATGCTGGAAATATGTATCCAGGATATGCTTGGTTATCGTGCTACCAGCACAACGCCCCCCTTTTCAAAGGTGAGAAGCAATGGGCCTGGGATGGCACTGTGGAGAAAAAAATGAAGTCATTTGGAAAGAAAGCAAAAAAATTGGGAGAAAACGCAAAGAGCATATAGAAAAGAGAGAGAAAGGAGAGACATATGCAGAGCAAATGTTGGGGCAGATCCTCTGTGCTTTCAAGGTGGCACTGCTTGGCATGAACAGTGACTCAGTTCCCTTTCTCACACAGTAGTCTTATTTCTTTTCCTAGATATTGCCATCCAAGTTGTCCTCATGTAACCCAGTTTATCAAGTTGTCTGTTTTTCTCAGAAAAATACTAAGTCAAGGGAAAAAAAGAGGGGCAGGGGAGAAGAAATTCTATCAGTGAATCAAATGCTCCAGGCACATTTTCATCTGGAAAAATAATAAGGAATGAAAGGGAATGTGTCAGTGAGCGCCTATGACCGACAATACAGAAGCAGTGATGAAACAGTACCTTTAAAATACATCCATCTGAATCATCTGCAGAAAGCCCAGCAGCATCAACAAGTTGCTCAGATAGCACACAAATGTCCAGGCCGACGTTTGAATGTCCAGAGACATTTATATCATTCTCCTCACCATCCTACTCTGAGTGATTCTAACAAAACTATATCACATTTTCCATTGAACTAGGAAATGTTTCCTTCAGGCAAATAAGTAAAACAACTAGTATGAACAAGTTAAAACTCTTAAAGATATGACAGCTGGTAAAGATCAAAATCTGAGCAAAGACTCAGCCAAACGTAGTAAGGGCACATGCTGTAGAAATTTCAGAGCCAAATTTAGCGCTGTAATAAAACATACATAAAAACATATATAAAAACATGCATAACCATTTTTGTGGGGCTCATTATCATTGTATCTAAGCACCTCAAATTGATTCTCACAACACCCCTCCTATGTTGTTATTGTCCCTATTTTCTAGGTGATGACTGAGGAACAAAGGAATTTGAGGCTCATTCATGAGCCCAGCACTGTGCCAAGACAAGGGAGTAAGTCGGATATAAGAAGTCCCCTTATCCCTCTGTCCAGTGTACCTGCATCATCAAATCCCTTGAGGGTAGGGTAAAAGGGAAGATGCTTCCAGCCAGCTACACACCTGATGTTCCTCTGGATGTGGAGTGGGTGGGAAGTCTGAGCCACTGCAGAGAGGAAAAGGCTTAGTGTGGGTTACTTCCCTCATGAAGCCAGGGGCACACAGGGTGCAAAATGTGACCCTCAGAGTCCCTGCCCTGCTCCTGGGCCAGTGAAGCTATGCCCAGTCCTTTATTTGGACTGGGATTGCAAGATGTCATTCAAGTCTAAAATTACTTGCCATGGGTCAAACAGAAAGTCTATGGCAAATCTGGAACAAACTCAGATCTATCTGCCAAGTTCCAATCCAGTAGCTTAACTACGAGGCCATTCTTCCTTTTCAAGGTTCATGCCTTGTATGATTTGCTCAGAGAATTGGTGTAAGTGTATAATAGTGCAATATTAATTAGCGGCATCAGTAGTTGAGGAAAATAAATATACCTTGCACATCAAAGACAAAATCTACTCTTATCAAGGTCAATGGCAAAACTGCAATTGACTTAAATGGAAACAGGATCTGATCCCAAGGAAAGGAAACTAACAGTGAGGTAAAATAAAGCAGGTCCCCTATATTTTAAACTACCTGTCTGTCTCACCTCCCTTTTCGCCTCCTCCCAATTTCTACCCTTCTTCCCTTCACTGTACTGTATTCCTATTTTTAAAAATATCCTGTTTATTTTAAAGGTCGGTCAATGCACTCTGCAGCTGTGCTCCAGCCACTCCAGCTCAGTAGTTTGTAAAGCAAGATTTGCTGGGAAGAATGTCAGAGGTACTAACTGTAATTAAACAGGAACACCATTAAAAGCATTCAGAGGAGTGTGAACTGCAGCACTGCCTTTGCGTTGACAAGTTAAGGGCAGACAATGCCCAGGAAGAAATATTGAGCGTTGCAGCCTTTGAAAATGGATCCTGCCTCATTTGCAACAACATGGTCAAATATATTCCAAGCTGTTCCAAAATGATCCTATCCTACAGCAAAGAATTCCCTATTTATTGCTCCTAGTGCCTCTAAGACTTTGAAGAATTGTGATAAATGAAATGCAATATGTTTTTTAGGGTTTTTAAAAATAAATGTAAAATTCAAGTTTATAATCATTGTGTCTGGTAACGAACATGGAGAAAGACTTTTGCTTCATCTTCACATTCTCCACTATGCTGGGTATTGCCTAGTTCAGTCCATCTTCCTCATTAGGGGAGCACTTAGTGTTTTCTTCACAGCCAGTCACCCACAAGCTCTGCCTATATTTCTTCTTCCGGTCCTCAAAGCGAGAAAAATAGCAAAGATAAAAAAAAGTTAGAGGTAAAAGATTTACTCCTTGTCCAGGGAAGACATTTCTATTCCAGGGTGGAATTCTTTTCTGTTACAGGCAAAGTCTTTCAGCATTGAGAAAATACCTACCTTGACAAAATATATGGATACCGTCAAAAACGTTTTCTGTGGGAGAAGAAAGGTTGAAGCAGACTATCCAGCCTTTCTTATAGGCAGACCATAGAGAGCATTAACTGATACTGAGCTCTGATTGTGAGTGTGGTGTATAGAGAAAGGGGATGTGTAATGTAGTGATGTGTTATTTCCATCACCAGACAGGGTGTCAGAAAGCTATTTGTCTTCTCCTTTGATAGAGAGAAATCTGGCTCCTGCTGCAGCACAGTCATCATCCAAAGGCAGACATATGTTTGAACTGGTAGGTTCTTCTTTTGTTTCTGGGGATTGCCAGAGTCCACTATCTCTGTGATCTGCAGCAAAGCCCCATTACAAAAACAATAGACAGGACATTTCAATGCAGTGTAATCAAAGCCATCTAGTACATCAGCAATTAAGCAGAGCACTCATGGGAGAGATTGAGGAAGATTTTATCTCCAGATGCCTTTGTCCAAAGAGGGCCTTTTTCCTTTTACACTCATAATGTACACAAGACCATTCAGTGCATGGTTGTAGGGGAGTACTCTGCCCAAAGTTTACTTATCCACTGATTAGAACTCTTGTTATTTAGCAAGCCCTGCTAACATTTTTAATGCTTTTTGGGGAGATCATCATTCATATGACTATCGTATCAAAGTGTGTTCCCTGGAAATCCCAAGGTCCTGAGCATTATTTTAAAAATATAAATGAAGATATATGTGTGTACATAGTCTATATTTTCAAACAGCAGGGGCTGATAATGAAATAGGCACACAAATTAGTGTGTAAGTGCACTCACTTTTTTGCATGCACAAGACATTCTCTAATATTGGAAAATTTGGATCTAACTGCAAAATAATT
Organism: Dermatemys mawii; assembly: GCA_007922305.1. Lineage (NCBI taxonomy): Eukaryota > Metazoa > Chordata > Testudines > Dermatemydidae > Dermatemys > Dermatemys mawii. The sequence goes on from ML677334.1 coordinate 56,305,026, forward strand.
TCCATTAGGTATGAAAAGTCTTTTTTTCAGGGTAGTGGAATTGAATGACCAAAGGGGCACTGGGAAAGGGGCATCAGGTCACTCCTGTGGGTGACTCAATGGCACAGACAAGAAATTGAAACTCACTTCATTTTATATAATGAAAAACAACTTGACTTCAGTGGAAGAGGGATGCTAAGTTTAGGTTTGTTTGCAAAAGCGTGCCAGTTGAGGGAGACCACTAGGTCTCAGGGTTGATTAATTTGACTGGAAGTGTCAGATTTGACAACTTGAATTCTGTTTGGTTTTTTTTTTAAAGAAATTTGATATTCACTGTTGCTAAACTAATTATAATATATTTCTTTTATTCCTAGTTGTTTTAAAACAGGATAGAATTCAGAGCACTAAATACAGGTGGCAAATCTGATTGAAAAATTAGTGGTCTGATTCACCACTGCTTCACTGTAGTTTTGCAGCAGTGTGACACAATCATTTTCAGTGGGATTACATCCTGCCAAAATCCAGAGAAATGCAGGAGTGAGTCTAGCTGCGGGTTTCTAGTCTTTTTATTCCAATTTTGAAGGTATTCATCTTTGGAATTTGCTCCCTCTTGAGTGTCAGAACACGAATCTAGGTTCCGTGAGGGCAAGATGCACCTATTTATGGCATCTGATTAATTTTTCCGTTTTTAACATTCTTTAATTAAAGGGCATAGCTCCACATCTGTTTTCCTCCATTGCGTAGTCTCCAAAATTTAGAGAGAGTTTTGAACATTTCTGCATTTCCTGCTTTTGGGTTGAATTGGAATTAATAACATATTATGATATAGGCTGGTCCCACTGTCAGGATCTAATGAAAGATTTTTTTGAGGTGCCAAATAGGAGCAGGGTCTTAAGGTGAAGAATAGGGGATTTAGAGGTAATTTATCTTCATATTGGTTTCACCGCCTGAAGGAGCAATAGGGCCAGGCCATGAGTTGCCACATTCATGTAGTTTTGTGGGACATAGGGCTTGTCTTCACTAGAGCTGGGAGAGATCGATCTTATGGCGATCGATTTATCGCATCTTGTCAAGACGTGATAAATCGATCGCCAACGGCGCCCCCGTCGACTCCATAACTCCAGCTCGCCAAAAGGCGCAAGCTGGAGTTGATGGGGGAGCACGCCGCTGACCGCCACCACTGTGAGGATGGCAGGTAAGTTGGCTGTAGATGCGCCGATTTCAGCTACGTTATTAACATAGCTGAAATTGCGTATCTACAGTCGATACCCCGCGCTAGTGAAGACCAGCCCCAAAAGACATTACTTGCATTACTAGTGCTCATTCTGCTCAATTTCTTCTTTGGGCTTTTCTGCCCATGGACAACAACTCCCCATGTAGACAAGCCCTCAATATTTCAGGCACAAACACCAGAAATTTCACACGAGATAGAACTTGTAAGATTTCCAAAGCAAAGCAGTTCAGAAGCTAACAGTATGGCTAAGAATGAACTAAATGTGAACGGAATGTGTGAACCTTTTGAAGTTCTCCACACTGTTAACAAGAGTTTCTTTGTTTATTAACAACCAGGACTCCTTGTTTCTTAACGATTTTGGTGCTGCAGCCCAATGCACAATCTCAAAGGGATCAGAAAAACAAAATAAACAGATAACCACCCCCCCAAATCTTTCAGTCTCCTTCTGAAATGGAGCTAAAATTTCACAATAAAGCATTCAGATTCTCAAGCAATGTTTTAATAAATGATAGCTGATGCTCCTAGTACACTCACAAAATATGGGTAGGTTGGTACTGGAAATTGCATGGACTAAAGGCTGTCCATGCCTCATAGAGTGACATTGAAAACATGATTAGATGGGAAGTGTATCTAGATTCTGCAGAGTGGGAATGCTCTTTGAAAAGATACTAAGGCTTAGTCTACACTAGGGGAGGGGTCGACCTAAGATACGCAACTTCAGCTACGTGAATAATGTAGCTGAAGTCGGCGCATCTTAGGCCGACTTACCTGCCACCCTCACGGCGGCAGCAGTTGGCAGTGGGCTCCCCCGTCGACTCCAGCTTGCACCTTTTGGTGAGCTGGAATTCTGGAGTCGACGGGAGTGCGCTTAGGGATCGATTTATCGCATCTTGACAAGACACGATAAATCAATCGCCAACAGGTCGATCACTACCCGCTGATCCGGTGGGTAATGGAGACATACCCTAAGTGTGCCTTGGTTCATAGGAAGTCTTTGAAATGCCTCTAATCCAATCATGGTAAGTAGGAGGAAGTTAAAAAATTGTATATTGGCAAAAATGCAGTTAGCATTTTGACACAACTTCAACCAAGATTCTAAGGATAGCAATAAGTATGATGAGACTCGTAACTGCCTCTGGTAGCTTTCTGTATTCAGGTCTGGAGCTGGGAAAGAACAAACTTTGGGCCAGATTGAATGTAAATGGAGTTTTGCCGTTTTATAGCAGGTGACAATCTAGCGCATAGATTTTATAGCAGTGTTGCCAACTCTCATGATTTTATCACGAGTCTCATGATACTTATTGTTTTTCTCAAATCCCCAGCTCCTGGAGGCAAGTGAATAACCAATGATTTCAGCCTTCATTCTTAAAGAAAAATAAGTTTCTAGCCCTCATGACTATGGAGAAAGCTTCAAAATGCAGCCTCAAGGCTCAAAATCAGAAGGGGAATTAAAAAAACGCATCAAATCTATTTTTCTTATATAATCTTTTTTTTTTTTTTTTTGAAATTTTGGGGTTGGCAATACTGTTATAGGGCAGAGTAAACAAGAGACTGCATAGTACAGTGAAAGCTTTGTTATCTGGCATGTTGGGGAAATCGGGGTTGCTGGTAAGTCAAAAATTCCAGTTAACTAAGAGGGAGGGATTTTGGGTGCTGGAGGGAGATCAGGGCTGGGGGTTGAGCCACAGGAGTGGGTGCAGGATGTGGGGTCTGAGAGAGAGTTTGTGTGTGGGAAGGGTTTCGAGGTGCTGGATTCAAGCGGTGCTCACCTCAGGCAGCTCCTCACAAACAGTGACATGTCTCTGCTGCTCCTAGGTGGAGGAAGCTCTGTGTGTTGCCTCTGCTCACAGGCACTGCCCCTTACAGCTCCCATTGGCCGCAGTTCCTGGCCAATGAAAGCTGCAGAGCCAGCACTCGGGTTGGGGCAAGGGCAGCGCACGGAGCCCCCATGGTTGTTCCTCCTCCTAGGAGCAGCAAGGACATGTTGTTGCTTCAGAGGAGCCATGAGGTGCCAGGTAGGGAGCCTGCCGGCCCTGCACCAATTGGACTTTTAATGGCCAGTCAGTGATGCTGACTGGAGTCACCAGGTCCCTTTTTGACTGAGCATTCTGGTGAAAAACTGGACACCTGGCAACCCCACTGAAGATCAGAAATGCTGGTTTATAGAGGGTTCTGGCTGCTAAAGTGCTGGATAACACAACTTTTACTGTACTATGTAATATCTATGAGTCCAGGCTATTACCGTGCTGCTGTCACTGTACTATCTGAGCATGCTACGGATTTATTCAGGAAGATTTGTTTCTCTCTACCTTCTTTGGCCTGAAGGGCCTTAAAAAAAAGATTCTGTCTGAGTTATTGAAGGAAGGCCAGGTAGAAGAAGCAGGTGTTTTACATTTTGTTTTGAAGGCACTGAGGTTAATAATCATTCTGACCTCTTCTGGAAGACAGTTCCACAATAGTCATGGGAGGTCATTTCCAGGAATAGTGAGGTGTTACCTCAGGTAATTAGGTACAATCACAGAGAGGTGTTTAAAGATGAAGTCTGCAGCCCAGTTTAACCTTTGCAAATAATCACATCACTCATAATAGCACACGGCAACTGGCTGGAAGTAAGATGATATGCCTTTTGTGTTTGCATGAGTGACTTCTCCCTGTATTGTTATAAACAATATTTGAACTTCACCTACAGAGCTCAATTCTGAGAAATGCTGAGAACCTTCAAGCTGCAGTTGAAGGTGCTGAACACTTTGCATGCTCACACCCATAGTTTGGGTCTGGCTGTTAACGTGGAGTTATAGGTGATCTGTTGACTGCACATGAACATCCTGGGAGGTGAAAGCAACTGCCCGCTTAGAGGAGGAAGATGTCAGGTGAGCTTAACCTGTTTGGAGGTTAACAAAGAAAAGGCAGGAGATAGGCAGCAGTTTTTTCCCCCATAATGATGCCACCACTATTACACGGGACTCCATCCCAGCACAGCATATCTTCTGACTTCATGGATGCCAGGACCTGATAGTTTCCCATTGCCAATCCCTGAACTGTTGAATCCCCACAAAACTACATGAATTACAAACATCAGCTCTTTTTAATGTGCTAATGGTGGATGATTTTTAATACAGTAGACTGTCGATTATCCAGGATTGGGTTAACCAGGTTGTGGATTAACCAGGATGTCAAAAAATATACGCGTAACTCGCAGGGCCAGCTCTGGCTTTGTTGCCGCCCCAAGCAGACACAACCCCCACACACACACCAGGGTGCAGGGCAGCCAGTGAACCAACACCCCCTCCTTCCGGTGCAGGATGGCTGGTGAACCAATCCTCCCTCCCCATATTTCCTATAGATTGTGATTATCCAGGATTTTATTAACCAGGATTAATTTTTTCCCTATCACCCTGGATAATCGAGAGCCTACTGTACCTTTCTGAATTTCAGGAGGGAAAACAGAACAGATGTCTGGGGCACACTTTATTAGGATGTATGTAAGTCAGAGGCACATTTGTTTTGCCATGTAAGTTACCTTCTCAGTAGATAACTTTATATAACCAAATGTGCTGAAAACAAACAAACAAACAATAAAACCCCAACAAGACAGTGAAACTGAAAAAAGTCTGGATTGTTCAGTGGAAAAAAGTCTGGATTTCTAGAATCCTAAATTGTTCAATGGACACTGAGCTGCAAGGTACGCAGTGTACCTTGCAGCTCAGTGGACACTGAACAATTTATTTAGAATTGCTGAAAAATTCTGATCATGACCCCTGCCCCAGAAATTAGCCCTGAAGTGCTGTATTGCAGACTTCCAACTCTCCTAAAAGACATTTGACTTAATTTATTTCCATATCTGTTGTTTCCTCTCCATTTATTTTAACAACCACTGTTTCCCCACCTTCAACTAACCTTGCAGGCAGAAGCAGAAGCTATTCTTTAACTCTGGTCTTCAGTCTGCTAAGTCACTAATTACTGCTATCAAAACTGATCTCAGTAGAATTCAGGTTACTTACATGATCAAATACAGCAGTTTAACTCAAGATTGAATATCATTGTAAAACTTGTTGGATGAAACTGTACTTCAAAAGTTGGTTTTAGGTTAATTGTTGTTTCAATGTGTATTATTGATCTGAATAAGTGGTATAGTGCTTTTTAGGTATGGTGTGTCATTGGCAAAAAAATTCTAAATGATCCTTAATGTTCAAATACTGTAATAGAAATAGATAATTAGAGATTTTTAGATAATTTACAAACATGGACAATTAACTGTATTAGCATTTGCTCCAAACAAAAATGTTTCACAGCAGTATGCTGAAAATATTTGGGTCATGAGCTGTTTAGGTGAATTACTTCTCATAAGAAAAACAAGATCAACTTTTCGATAGGAACAGGCCCAACTTATCCACCTACATTTGCACATAAGATTACCACAGTTGTGCATGCAATTATAGCAAAGTGATTTATATGGTTTATGGGCTGATATCTGTTATCCAAAATTTGGGCCAGCTACTAAACTTAGGGAGGATTAATGACCCACCAGAGTTTGGCAGAAAGCAACACATTTATTACATTAATATTTAAGTTCCAAAGAAGGGAGGGTCGGGGTGGGGGGAGGGAGTCAGGTCACACTCACACTCTCATACTCATGCTCCCAGGACAGGCATAGCACTGGAGATGTCAGGATCTTTCAGGGTAAGTGTCCCATAGTGCTGCAATGGATGGTGTGATGAGGGTAAATCTTCCCAAGGCAGATGGAATGCAACTCAGTTGGTCCGGGTGAAGGGCCTTCTTGGGAGGTACAAGCTTGAGAGAGAGAGACCACATGGCACCTTCCCCTTTTAAGGACCAGCTCCAGGCCTGCTACTAGAGATGACTTCACAGCATCTGGTTGGTCACACCCCAGCTCAGGCAGGGTCCATGTAGTGTCCATGCTTTGGGTATGTGTTTGCTGCCCAGTTAGAGTCCTAGGGTATGGTTACACTTACAAGATTATAGCGCTATTGGTTATAGCGGTCCCCTTATACAGTAATATGTATGGCGCTATTGTATGTCCACACTCAGACGCGCCAGCAGTATAGCATGGCCACATTTGGGGCACTTAATGCAGCATTAAGAGCAGCGCATTAGGGCAGGTATCCCAGCATTCAGCTGGGTGCAACATGCTTTTTAAACAAGGGGGGTGGGGGGGGGACGCGTTGTGTGTATGTGGAGGGAGAGAGACAGTGGTTTTTCCGTTCTTCTGAAAGCCTGTCAGCGAGCCTCCATTCACAGAAGGCTTTGTTTTCACACAGGCTCCCTCCTTAAACATTTGCATTGCTTATCTGCCGAGTTAAGAGAGAAACTCTAAAGAGGTACTTCCGCATTTCTCCAGCCGAGTTCAAAACAAAGGGAAGAGACGTCAATTGCCTTAAATGGCTCTAGGCATCTCCAGAGATCACTTGTAGTGCAGTGGGTGTCCACATTCTTGCTGTAGCACTACAGCAGCTGTGCTACAGCCCTTATTCCCCATGCGGAGGTGGATTACGAGGAGCACTATAACTCCGCAGTTATAGCGCTCTACGTGCCTCGCCAGTGTGGATGGGGAGGAGGTTATAGCGCTTGTGGGGGCTTTATAGCGCTATAAAGTGCCAGTGTAACCAAGCCCCTAGACACCTTGTTTATCATTGGAGCTCTTCTGTCTTCTAGCTGTTTAAACAGCCCATTCATCTCCCAAGCACTCCAGGAGGGAGGGGTGGGGAAAAGCCACTGCACAGGTATTCAAAGAGGGAGGGAGAGGAGACAAGTGTGTGTGAGGGAGGGCGGGGAGTGTAACAGACTTTTTGAGCATACATAGGATACAGATCACTGCTGCTCCTACAACAATATCTAATTATGGTTACCGTGCATCCAACTGTAGGTGCACAATTGTGCATACAAATGGGCCTTAACAACTCAAAATGTGGCCCCTCTGATCTTTTTCCCTGTCGAGCACAGAGAAGAAAATGTACATTTTGATAGCTGTGATTGAAATGTGAAGGTAAGTGAACTCTAAAGTGTTCTGTAACTCATCCACTATCAGTTCATATCTCATGCATAGTGCAGAAAAGTGCAACAGTCTAAACATTTGAGGGGGTCATGGCAGCCTCCATCAGAAATGATTGGTCTGATAGAATATTGCAGTACTCCAAAAAATTGCATTAGGCACACTCTAGCAACTTGTTACTGAATAAGTTAACTAGCACCAGTAAGTCAGAGACTTAGCTTAGACCCTATGCTACTATAACTCACCATTCTTTGCAGTGAAGCACATTAGAGGCTCTCAGTGTAGATTTATGAAAAACTTGCAGCCATTCAGAAAGTTGTTTGAGCAGAGTGAATTCTGCAACTTCTGGTCTCAGCTAGATAATCTCTTTAATCCAAGTATTGGCTGTCTCTCCTCAGGAGGTGAAGCAGACCTTTGACTGGAAAGAAAGGACTTCACCGCTGTTGGTCTGATGACTTCCTTTTTCAAAATCAAAATGGACCTGATTCTCTTGCATGTTGAACTCTGAGTATTATATAGCCTCTTAGCTTGCTTTTTTCAAGGCTCAAAGACTGCAGAATCTGCTTTGTTTGCAAAGAAAAGATTTAGAAAAGAATAAAAAAGTCATTTTTTAGGGTTTTCTCAATCCTTCACCTCATAAATTATATTTGTAAATACCATCTTTGGACTCTCTGGCCTGGAAAGAGCGTATTATGGCCAAAGTGCATTTCTCAGAGTAGATTCCTTCTTATTCTCAAAGGCTTTTGTTATATGTACTCCTGAAATGTGTTAAATGTTTTCTGACTTTGTACCTTGGGGGCAATTTTATTTGGTATTGGTGCTCCAGAACCTTGACTCTTACTGAAGAATGGAAGAATTTCCGTTAAATGACTGAAAAATCCTGTTAACAAAAGCCATTACTCAGAACATTTTTAAAAGTAACAACCAAGAACCCTATGAACATGGACTATTCCTTCAATGAGCCCAGGAAACCTGGTGACTGTGTACTGGCAGAGTTTTGAAAAGATCCATCTGTATGGGGGACAGAGTGTTTAAACCAATGGGTTCTGGTCTCTAATGTTTGGAAACACTGATGAACAGAATTTGGTGTTCACCCACAGGACTATTAAGATCTGCTGGATCTTAGGCCTGGTCTACATTAGCGGGGAGGGTATGAATACTGTAGCTGAAGTCGATGCATCTTAGGTCAACTTACCTGCCATCCTCACGGTGGCAGCAGTTGACAGCGGGCTCCCCTGTTGACTCTGCCTTGCGCCTTTTGGCGAGCGGGAGTTCTGGAGGCGATGGGAGTGCCTCTGGGGATTGATTTATCGCCTCCTGACGAGACGCAAAAAACTGATCCCCAATAGATCGATCTCTACAGGTGTATCCAGCCGGTAGCGTAGACAAGGCATTAGATGCTTAGAAAAAGGAGAATTAATCTATTGCAAGAAGCAATAAAAAGAAACAATGTTTCTTTTTCTGTGATAACTTTTATTGATGCTAAAAACACAATCATTTTAAGGGGATTACTTCCAAAGAATAAGTTAATTTGTTTTATTATCAAACACTTCAGAATCATTTAGGATCAGAGGGTCTCTGTGATGTAACATGACCATAGAAGACATGCATATCTAGTATATCTGAACTGGTAACTTGTGGCTCTTCAACTGTAATAAATGTATCTTATAATAGTTTGTAATAATGTAGCACCTTTATCTGAGGACTTCAAAGTAATATACAAACATCAATTAAGCTTCTTAAAATCTTGTACGGATTTTATCCATTTCATAGATGGGGAAATGGAGGCAAAGAAAGGTTCTGAGACTTAGTTAAATTCGAAATTCTGACATTTTGGGTTTTGTTTCTCAAAGGAGGAAGGAGGAATCCTTGTGTTCAAACTTTGTTTTTTGTTTTTTTTGTAAGTGAGATGCACTGGACAGCTTGCATTACACATCCTCGTCTGTGCCTGATTGACTGAGGGTGAAAGTCTTTTATAGCTGCCAACTACAGAATCCCCACTTCAGGCGGTTCTCCTGGCTGACACACCCAGGACTGAATTAAAGAGTTTCAGAGCTGAACGCTTGAATCACTGTAACAAACACAAATACCCTGCTGATAGTGTTGCCAGCGCTCATGCTTTTATCATCAATCTTGTGTATTTGGATTGTTTCCAAAAGCTCCAGTTCCTGGAATCAAGATATTGCATGAGAATCTCAGCTTTCTTTGAAAAATAAGTTCTTGCCCTCGTGATTGCCAAGAAATGGGTGAAAATGTGATCTGAGCATTCCCTAAAGGGGCCCAAAACGAGCAGGTAAAAAAGCCAGCCCTCTCTCCCCCGTGAATTATTTTTCCAAAAAAATCTCAATAGTTGTAAGTCAATCTCCTGAGTGTCAGGCCTGATTCACAACTTTTCAGTTCTTGGAGTTGGCAATATTAAGATAGGGCACAGAGAGGAATAAGTAAAGCAGTGGATTGCACATGCATGACAAACAAAAACATGAACCTATAGAAGAGCTGGAAACTCCAGCACTCTGACGGTACAGAGGAGAGAGTGTGAGGTTGTCTGCCCTCCAAAATGAAGGCTGACTTTTTGAACCCATTCAGCCATCTCCTACGTGTTTACATAAAGCCTGTGCTTATTGTAACAATTAGCTGGAGTTTGTCCACTTGGGCTTGAATGAGAGCAGCTGTACTGTGAAAAAAACACTCAACCTACAGAGTGATTGAATTGGCAGTTGAGTTTGTGCTGAAGCCTGTAGCTGTATTCCCATTATATTACTAGCTGAAGCATCAGCAGCACCCACGTTTCAATTCCAACCCGCTCTGACAGAACAGCTAGCTCAAATTTATAACATCACTTAACTTTAGCTAGAGATTTGTGTGTGAGGATGGGAGTCTGGTTAAAGGCAACTCTGAAGTTATAACTTGTGCAAACGGGAGTAAAGGAAAGCCCATAGAAGCGTAAACTGCTCAGAATACACAATACGTTAACACCCAGCCTTGGATCCCAGAACCCTTGACTCTAAATTCTTTGCTGTGATTGTCACCCACTTCTCTTCTTCTCTGATTTCTGCCTTACTCCATCTAGCAATGGTAATAGCCACAGATGATTCGAAGTTCCTTTTCCTACTCTGACTTCCGTTTCCTGATGCAGGTAACATCTTTGCTGTGCTATGTATTGGCTGGAAGGAAGCAGGGTACTGCAGAGGAGGTTCTCACATCATTTCCAGCCTATTCCTAGTCTGCAGTGGCGAAGCAAAAATGTTCTAAGTTTGCTTTCAGTCTCAGGTGGTCACCTGTATCACAACTTGATGTGCCATATTGGTGCCATTGAGCTGGCTTCAAAATCAGAGCTTTGTCATCAGTGTCTGCTGGGGCAAATTACACATGTTCTAGAGGAATTAGTGTTAAACATAAAAGAGACAAAAGGAAACTGTATCACACTTGAATGACAACAATGCATAAACCACGTTGTCATCAACTGCACAGCATGAATGTCCTTGTCCAGCTGTGTTTATATATGATTTCCATTAATTATGGGTGTTATTCATATTTGGATACACTGGGGACATTTCCACGGGGCTACTTTTATATTAAGCTATTGTTCTTCCAAACAATTACATTGCTTCCCCCCATTAATTGATTGTAGTATTTAAAAAAACAAAAACAAAACTCAACCAGCATGATACCGTGCACTTTTTCTCTTTGGCCTATCATTTATGGAAGAATGATTCTTTCCTTGCCTGCCTCTATGCATTTTAAAAGTCACATCTAATCTGTCTTTAAAAACCCAAATTCATCCTTGGTGTAACCACAAAGAAATCAGTGTAATTGCACCAATGATGAATCTAGTTTTATGAATTCAGTTAGGGTCTGAAAGCTTTTTGATGTTTTATTTTATTTATCTTTGTTTTAAAAACCAAAGCTGCTTTTGGACCATATTAAAAATACAAAGTTAGTAACACTGGTTGCGGCAGAACCCTAATAAGGCCATAGACTCCTTTGACAAAAAATATACGTAGAGTACCATCTACAAAAATGGTTATTTTCAGCAATGTGCCTTTTGAAATACTTCTGCATCTCTCGACTACAGAAAGCTGTTTGAATTCAGACAAATGTGTTGCACACAAATTCATTTCAGGGTTGATTCATTTTATCTGCATGTCTTCTGTGCCAAGTGAGAACATTAGGCCTCTTTAAAAAATGATGGGGGATAATAAATGCTCCAGGCATTTGTTTTGCTGAAGTGAAATAATGGCAGAGGAGCATATGGTGAAATATATTTTTAATTACTTTTCAACAATGTTAAATGTTTTTTCCTTATTTTCATATTTAATGTTCTTGATCAAGCTTGCTAAATTGGCTGCTCATAAGGAACACCACTTTGTGCAATAACACATGACTAATTTTATGGGTAACATTATATATCACTATATATCAGCAACATTTTACTGCAGGAGCTCTCCAACTTTGTTTATGATGTTTTATGTCATTGAAGGAAGCTGTCTCCACATTCCTCCCCCTGAGTACAGCTCTCAAAGTCTTCAGTTCAGTTTTGTTTTGTTGTATTTTTGTTTGTGCATATCAAGCAGGAAATGTGCTGTTCTAGTAGACTAAGCACAAGGAAGTCCACCTGGAATTGACAGGCGACACCATCCTCTATTTTACAGCTTCGTTTCTCGGTCTCCCCACCTTACATCCCCCCCAAAGTAAACAAACAAAACACAGACACCTGTATCTGGACCTGCTAACCAAAGAGAATCTGATTACATCTAAAGGCGACTGTTTTTAGAACTAAGACAGTTAAGGCCAAGCTGAAAATATCAGCACTGCAGACACTGCCTATGCAGTGGCTGGACCGATAAAGGGAAAATATTGGCTTATTGTGCAAAACCATAGAAGCAGCAAACTAAAGTCACAGGAGGAGAATAACAGTAACTGAGTGCAAATATCAGTTATTATTAGGGTGGTGCCTAGGCACTGTGCAAACAGAGTAGCTGAGAGTCCCCACCCCAAAGAGCTTACAATATAAATAACTCTACTGTGTGTATTTCATTTACTGTGATGTATGCAAAATTTGTAGGAACAGCAACAATAAAAAAAAGATAATTGGCAGTAAAAGTCTCAGCCGTCAATAGTACTCCCTTAAAATTCCCCTCCTCCTGCAGACCTGACACCTTCCCCCCATCCATCATCAAGGGCAGAGGCAAATAGACACATTGTGCTGAATGCTCTGAAGATCAGAAGACCAATGGAAAGAAGTTTTTCAGAGCTGAAAGTCCCTGGCATCATCACCTCCTCTTTCAGCTCCAGTGCCTCTTCTTTCACATGCTCAGTGGTACTCTCCTTACTCATTGCCAGAGCTTCGGAGGCACTGAGATTTAAAATAGCAAGATAGCTGGGGATTTTATCCCTCATGCTTTAAACTGCATTTGAAAATTATCGGATACTAATTATTATAGCAGCAGCCAGTCTGGAAAATGGCAACTGCCACAGGAGTTAGGGCAGTGGTGGGTAACCTGCGGCCTGCAGGCTGTATATGGCCCATCAGAATAGTGTGACCAGATGGCCTGATTTTATAGGGACAGTCCCAATGTTTGGGTCTTTTTCTTAGGTAGACTCCTATTACTCCCACCTCCCATCCCGATTTCTCACACTTGCTGTCTGGTCACCCAACATCAGGTAAGCTGATTGCGGGCCACTACAATTTTGCTGACATTGACTATTCGCAGGCAAGTCCCCCTGCAGCTCCCATGGGCCTCGGTTCACCATTCCCAACCAATGGGAGCTGCAAGGAGTGGCAGCCAGCACTTCCCTGCGGCCTGCCGATTCCCGCAGCTCTCGGCTGGGAATGGTAAACCGCGGTCACTGGGAGCTGCGGGGTGGGGGCTGTGTCTGCGGACAGTCAAAGTCAGGAAAATGTCTCCCAGCCCACAATCAGATTACCCTGATGGGCTGCGTGTGTCCCACAGACCACAGGTTGCACACCACTGAGTTAGGGGATGTCTTTCTCAGGTTTGAGGTAGTGGGGGTACCATCTGAAGCCAGTCAGCAAGGAATGGTAGCCTCTTTGATGGCCAAAGGATGTGTTGTTCCTTTCCCCCACTCCTCCTCCATGAACAGAGCCAATCTGAGGAACAAGAAATGCCTTGTGGGGCTAAAAGATGCATTCCTCCCACCCTCAACAATTCCCCCCAAGAGATCTGGTCTGGGGGAGTGGAAGCCATGCTAGCTGGGCAGAGTGGTAGTTGCAGTAGAAGTAGAGGGTAACTCAAGTGCTTTTCCCTTGAAAAGGCACGGGCAGGGTAGAACTGCAATGCTAGTGCTGGGAACCGACTTCCTTGAGTACTTGGGTGAAACTTATTGGACAAAACATTATTTTTCGCCATGTTTTTTGCAGATTTGGCAACACAAATGTTTTGCAAATTTGCTTTGTTTCTGCCAGATTGTGTCCGCTGGAAAAAAATCCCCTAAAATACTTCAAATACTTCCTTTAACTTTATTTAAAAAAATAAAACAAGGGTAAGCACAGTCAACATCTAAAATGAAATGTTTCAATTGTTATTTCATTTGGCCCAAAAAGAATTTATCTGATTTTTTTAATATGTTGAACTACTATTTTAAAAATTCAGTTCTGATTTGTTTGGAAACAGTTCCTCTCCTCCCCAACCCACCCCTGATGTTTCAGAATTGCCAATAAACCAAAAAAATCCATTGTTTTCACAGCTCTACTTCATCATTCTACTTTATTTATTTTAAATAAAGTTTGTGGGGGGCACCTACAAATGGCCTTTCTCCCCACTTCACCTGGGGCTGTGGGTCCCATGGGTGGCTGGCCCATCCTGAGGTTAACTGTACTCTGGATTTTTTTAAGCCTTCACTGTGTCAGTCTTTTCACACTGCAATACAGGGACAGCTGGGGGCTTCTTCTCCTGAGAAGAAGTACATGTATAGTGTACATGCTGTATAGTGCATGAGGTACTCTCTCCTTTTCCCTCTCCCTGGTTGTCCCTGGCCCTTTGGCAGTGTCCTATGGATCGGGGCTGCTGGGCACTTCAGAAGGTACAGTGTAGGACTTGGGGACTGGAATGTGCTGATCATTAACCTGTAAAGAAAGCGAGGCCTAGGGAGGCCTGGAAGATTGGAGGTGTTGGGGAACTGACCCATACGTGCTCAGAATAGGTGCTAACAAGGTGCCTCACAAGCCGGGGAACCCCCGGGAAGTGTCACAGATATGAAGGGAAGGTAGCACCCTGTGGCAATTGACAGCAGCCTTTGAGGTTCTGGGAGTCACATGGAGCTTCTGGTGCTCAGCAGCCATGGAAGATGTTAGCATCCACAGAGTCCTTCGTTTTAACCTCTAACCATTTGGAACATTTTAAAGAATTAAGTCAGTTTATGCTGCAGCAGACAGCAGTTTCCCTTGGGTTCCAACTTTGTCCAGGGGAGAGAACACTTTGTACAAATCAGGACAGGCTGTAAAAAGTTACAAAAGCTGTGAAATTCTGCTTGCCATGTGGTTATGGCTGTGAATGTGTCTCATATAATGTTTCAAATCCACATCCTGATTTTTGGGGGCTTTTTGGACCAGAGATGAGGTTGTGCACATTGCATAATCCCAGCTGCCTGTCTTGATTTTCCTTTCCTCTCTTTGCAGAAAATAATGTTTACGGTGTTTTGATGGCTGCATTATACTGGTAGATCTAGTTGAAGGCCCCTGTAAAAATGCGAGAATCTTCTCCAAACAGAATGGATAAAGTGGTGCTTCTTTTCATCATGCCACTTCCACCTCAGCCCTGTTTAGATGTTAGTTATGGAGAGGACAGCCCCCTGACTGCAGTGGGAGGAACAGATCTTGCCATCTGCAACAGCTGAACCTCGTGAGTTTCTGAATGGTTTGAAATTGCAAACATCCCCTTTGCAAAGAATCTGTCAGAATGCTGGGATCATAATATTCACTTTGTACTTACATGTGCTAAGTACATGGTATTTACTAGCAGTATGCGCTGTACAAACTGCTAGTAAACACCATGGCAGCAAATAAGCCGATTTCCTGTTTTGAATTTCATTTCTTTGTCTATACACAGCCTAATCTCCCTGTGCTAGAGTTGTGCCACAAACCCTAAATTATCCACTAATTTTACAAAGTGGAAACAAAAAAGTCCATTTAAGCATTTAACATCTCTCTGGAGGAGCTGCACATTTTATACATTATACACTAGTCTCACTTGAATGGATATATCTTAGAGGTGCGGTGTCCCGAGGCATGGCCAGGCCCCTCATTCCTTTGTGCACCATGTTGTGGCTGCAGAGCAGAATTGGATCTGGGAAAGCACAATTCACTGCAATAAAAGAAGCCCTAATTCAACAAGATGTTAGACGCATGTGCCTAACTTTGACTGCATCAGTAGTCCCCTTGAAGTCAGTGGGCCTGCTCATGTGCTTAAATCAGACATGTTAAATACCTTACTGAATCATGGCTTGCTCCATTAAGCGCATCAACAGGAAGCGTTCAGCCAAACGTGTGAGACAGCAAATAAAGAAAACAATGCACTATATCCACTCTAATTGATTTTTAGTCCTTTTTAAAAATGGCTTCTACCAACTACAGGGATGGAGCATCAATTGTTAACTTGCTTTTCCAAGCTTTTTCCTAACTTTCTCAGTTTGGTTCCGACTATAATGTTACTTCACCTAGTGTTATTTTTCTCTTCTTTTCAGCAGATTGCACTGTGACTGCTACAGTGTGTCATTCTCCAGTAAATTGTTTACTATCTCATGCCTGTCAAGTGTTTTCTAAGTTTCTAATTTTAATAATTTCTTGATTTTGCTTTGTTTTCTTAAATTTTGCTGTTTAATAAGGGTTTGAGCTTCATTTCATAATCAGGGGAATTGCTGTGAATGTCCAGTTTTAGTTGACAATACTTTTGTTGAAGTACAAATGAATTAGTACACACCCACATTTCTGTGAGCTAGAACATCTGAACAGACAGCACACTAAAGACAGTCTCACTTTTGAAAAGTAATTTTCAAAATCCAATTAAAGATCTTACCTACAAGATGTCTCGTTTTCTATTCAAAATAATCTGCAGTCTACATTATTACTTTATCATCCAGAAAAAAAGACCCTGAAATTAAGAGAAACATAATACAATCTTAGTGTCTGTTATGCAGTTTTCTGTTTATTGAAGCCTTCGTGTAAAATCTGCTTGTTTCCAGGGAACGAAAATTGCTCATTATCCCAGATAATGAAAGAGAATGATGTCATCTATAATTGTTGGTTCACGGTACTTACTGTACCCTTCTATTAAAAACGATTTGCATAAAAAAGATTCAGTAAAGAGAGTAGCATTTAAAGGCTCTTTTAAAAAAACTCATGCGCTAGATTCATTTCTCACATGTAATTCAAAATACTGAGGTAAATGTGTTTTTCTACATAAAATAGTGAAGTGTGCTTCTAAAGTGACAGATTACTGCTTGAGTGTGTGTAGGCTGTATGTTGCTCAATTAGTGACACCTAATGTGGATTGCATGTATATTGTAAGCTTCTCTTACACGAATATGTATCTTAATATCTGTATGCATATGAAGGATGCGAAGGCTAGGTTATAACAGGGTTTAAAAGAGAACTGGATAAATTCATGGAGGTTAAGTCCATTAATGGCTATTAGCCAGGCTGGGTAAGGAATGGTGTCCCTAGCCTCTGCTTGTCAGAAGGTGGTGATGGATGGCAGGAGAGAGATCGCTTGATCATTACCTGTTAGGTTCACTCACTCTGAGGCACCTGGCACTGTTCACTGTCCGTAGACACAATACTGGGCTGGATGGACTTTTGGTCTCACCTAGTACGGCCGTTCTTATGTATATACTATAGATATGTTCCATCATTTTGTTTACATGATAACATTTTTGCAGTATACAGGAGTATTTTCCAAGTGTGTGTCTTGTTTGATTTCCTCTGACTAATGACATGTAAGATAATCTTTACTGGGTGAGAAGGTCTGTATTAACAACCTGTGCCTGAATATGACAGTTCTGTAAACAGCAGCTGTACAGGGTCAGTCAGTAGCTCTAGAAATCAAAACTATATAGGCCTTAGTCACAGCTCGTGAGACAAACACTATGCGTTGGAAATTGACTGTCAGCCAACCTATATTTGATAAGTTGCACTAGACTACACATCACACTGTATAGCAGTAGTATTTGATACACACAAAAAGCACCGATACGTAAAAGTCAGCTCCAAACTCCAATAACAGGATATTAAAATGATTCAACTAGAAGGATGTTCTAAGAGGAACAAATGTTTGTGCCTAAAGGGCTGGAAAACAGGTTTATACCCAAATTCCCATGAACATCATGTATTCAGAAGTGTTTAGCTTAGGCTGCAACTGGAAAAGTGAGCTTCATATCTGTGACTTCAGTCAGCCAGATACAGTTTATCCTTCCACAGAGGAAAGAATCAGCACTGGACCAATGAACCTGAACAGCTATAACTGGAAGGAAAATGGACAATTTTTTAAATAAGGAAAATGAAAATTAACAAAATAATAAAGAGCAGTGGAGATATATTCAAATGTATGCTTGTATAATCACTCAATTCTCCATCCTGGTCACTAAAACCCTTGCCCACTTCTGCATCATCCCTCACCTAGACTACAATAACTGACACCTGTGGGCTACTCTGATCTCATCCCTCCTGAATTTCCAACCTATGCAAGACACAGTTACCAAGATACTCTTCCTCCCCTAACACTGACTCTCCGTTCCTTTGGAATTGCTTCCCCACTGCTTCTCACCTTCCATAGTGAAAAGTGCTATGTTATATTTAAATGCCCGCTGAAAACACATTTCCTCTGCTTTCAGCATTGATCTTTCCAAACCACTTCATCCCAAACTGCCTGTGTAGTTTACAGGAGATGCAGGCCTCTATGCAGTGCTCCAGTGGCGTATAGGGGAGAAGTAATTGTTCCACAGAGGACTACAGGTGAGTTCTTCTGGTATAGGAGCAGCTTATGGTTGCCAAGAATCTCTTCCTATGTTTTTGAACTGTTTCAATTGTGTCTAAATTAGACTGCACATTGCTAGGGAGCAATGACCGTGTTGTTTTTATTTGCCTGCACAGCCCCAGATACACCAATGGTGCTTTATAAATACATAATGTTTGTCTTAATTTCCTGACTTGTAACTCTGGAGGGAAGACAAAAGGATTCATCCTCTTCTTTCTCTGGCATTTACATGGTCACAGGCTGAAAAGCTTAGATATTCTGCACTAATAGCACTGCGTGTGTTTTTATGAGAGTATTCTCTGTGTCACAGAAATGCCTATCAAATTGTCTCAAGACTCAGATCTTCGGCAAAAAGTCATCTTGGCAGAATTTGTAATAAGTGAATGGGCAATCTTTTCCCAAAGCAGTTTCACATGGAAGCCTGGAACTGCACCTGTGATGAAATATAGGGCCATATTTTCAAAATAGATGATGCTTTTTGTGTGCCCTAGCTAGGAAGTTGTCTATCTAATATGCACATGCAAATACAAGTTTTGCACACTCAGACAATGTACAAGTCTTATCGGTGTCAATCTAGACATTGAGTTGCAGCTATGCAGAAAATTTGAATCCAAATTTTCTATCCTTGCCTTTAGGCTTAAATCTTGAGTAGCAGTGCACATCCTAAGTCTATATACTGTTCTATACACAGGGCAGTACTGAAAGCAGGATTGTCCTCCCAGCCTGTGGACCTGCTGTAAAGCTACTCTGTGGCCACTACAGCAGCCGTGAGGAACATCTGCAAATGTTCTGTGGGAATGACAATAAGAGGGTCCACGAAACAGCCAATCCTCTGGCCTTGTGTCTAACTCTCACATGTACCAGTCGAGTTCTTCTTTTCACTGTCACATAGCCTCCAGTGCTTCCTGTGGACTAGCATGTAGAAGGCACCCACAGAGTTGAACTTTATACTTTGCAAAAGGTGTAATTCCTCCCATCCATGATTCCCCAGAAACTCTATCCCTACCCATAGCCCAGAGAAATAGTTTCAGGACAGGGGAGAAAGCTTGTGTAAACTGCCATTTGTCAGGCTGAGAAAGAAGAGGTATTAATGGCAACTACTCTCACTCCTTAATCTGAGCAGTTGGCATATAGGTCAGTAGGTCACTGAGAACAAAAGAGGATAATTTCTGTCTTAATGAGGCAAAGATGGCTTAGTTACTCCTGACAGATGGCAACAGCTATGAGTCATGAATATCTCATATATTTTTCCTAACCAAGCAATTTGGACAACCATTTACATTAGCGTCTTGATCTTCCCTGTGGCGCCAAATTTTGTATGTACTTTCCTGATTCTAAATTCTCTTTGTATGATATAGTCAGAGTGATAAAAGGGGAGGAATACAGGTGTGGTGATATAAACCTTTATCAGCATGAGATTGGAATAGCCACATTACTTACCACAAATGAATGATGCCTATCTCAAATGAGTACTGGTAGCACCTCTTTACCACCCAACTCCATGTATATTCTGGATACACCACACATTGCAAAGAAAATATTTGTAGAGAATTTTCTAATTGCTCGTTGGATTATTTTTTACCCTTCGGTCTCTAAAGGGTGGTTTCTGAGAAATGAGTAGTGCTATTGACTGTGCAGGGGAGTGTATAAGTCTTTCCATGGCAGATGGAAGAAAGAAAAAGTAAAATTCAGGTCATGACAGTTTTTGTGTTAAAAAGAACTACTTTGGAATCTTTCATGCACGGAAGCAGATGCTTCTCCCCATCAGAGAGCTGGGAATTTCTCCTTCCCATTGGTTTCTAGCTCAGATGCATTGCAAGATCCTAGGTTTTAGATTCATTTCTTTTTTTTATTTCAGGTGCTGCTTCTTAGACAAATTAGGGCCCATCGTGTACAATACAGATAAAGATAATTTACCTTTTAAAAAAATCTTCCTTGCATTACATCAGACTTGGGTTTTCTTTGAAGCTACCTGGTGTTGACTTCCTTGAGATAGCAAGATTAGTTTGCTATTTGGAGTCACAGTTTAAACAGTTTCCAGTGCTTTGAACATGATAAATTCCAAGCAGTGTTGGTGCCTATTTTGTAAAACATACCTTTTATTTACTGGGGTATTACCAGTTTAAATTTTATTTTTTAAATCCAACCTGAAAAAAATCCAACCAAGACAGGCAGAGCAGATGAACAGTTTTTGAAATTTGACTAATATTGTAATGAAAATATTTTTTTTGCTTTTCAACCATCTCTAAAACAAAGGTAATACGTATTTGGGAAGGTCTTTTATATCCTTTTTTTCTTCCATGTACTAGAAATATTTAAAGTTCAGAACCATTCTCTAATATCCTATTTACAAATACAGATATTTTTTTATTCCAGCAGCCCACTCACAGCACGCAGCATCAATCAAGAATATTGGTTTCTATTTTTAATACAGATGGCTAGATGTTGTCTCCCTTCCACCTACCACATCCCCTTGGTTTCCTTTGACTGGATATGTTTTACAGCCTATAGGAAGGACAGGCATTTTGTATAGTCGTCAATAGATGTCTCATATTTGTACCGCTAGTTTCTGCCAGGCTTTCAAATCACTACCACAGGCATCACATTTAAAAGCAGATCTCCTGGGAATGACATTACAGCAACATTGATTGTCTCTTGATGTGACATCACTCCTGCAGATACTAGGTATTTTCTTGGCAACATATCTCTAGGTTACACAGAATGACACAGCTGATGCAGGGCAAAAAAGGACTGAAGTGCATTGGCAGTTCTGAGGGGGGCATGTCTGCATAGCACCTGTCTGCAGCTGTATCCAGTTTTGTAATCAAGACATCAATAGAATATTGAGCACCACCTACCATTTTAAGAACACTAATTTATCCTCATTACACAGCTGTGAGATACGTTAGTATTGCCATCCCTTTTGTAAAGATGGGGAAACTAAGGCTGCCTAACTTGCCTAAGGCCACAGTCTCAGATCTGGGATTAGATTTCACTTGGACTGACTCCCAATCCTAAACTCTCGATACATTTTTCTACCTGCCCAATTGTTTTCATTAGCACTAAAATTCAGCAGATTCATTAACGAAATTGGTAGATGGTGTGGTAACATGAGGCCCTGAAACATAAAGGCCTGGTATGAGGCCTAAAGCCTGAACTAAAGTAATCGTCAAGACTTTGTTAACATAAAGCAAAGTTAAGCTGTGAGCCAGAGGCCGGCCCTGCTCACAGAAGCTGGCAAGGAAAGGAGTGATGTTGCAAATATATATATACCTAAAAGGTACTGGACACTAGAGGCAAAAGGGTAATATGATGGATAGAGTTGTTTTGTTCGAACCAACATGTACAAGGTGAAAGGTGACACCTCACTGTGTAGAGGGGCTGAACCTTGCTGAGTAGAGGGGTTGCACTTCAATACATCAGGAGTGATGTGTGATTTTGTCTGTACCTGTGTATACAAATGCATCTCTGGGAGGTTTTCTTTGTCTGACCTAGGGGCAGTGGAGAGTCCTGCTGCTGACTGAACTGGTCCATTGTCAGGGAGTACATATTCCTAGTATGTCCCATAGAGTCTGTGGGAAACTATTACAGTGCTTTGCTTGGCAATAAACCTAGCCGGGTGCCTTCATACCTTATTGGAGTCTATGGTCATTGAGGGTTCTTTCGAGGTCTGCTTTGCTAACTATCTGTGCAGAGCCAGGGCAGCATGCAGAGGGAACACATGCATGCAGCCGACTGTTATCAACATCGAACAGAGCAGAGTACCACACCAGTGATGTCTGATGACAGATGAGCCTGTGACAGCCAGTAAACATCAGCTTAATTAGGATTCAG
The DNA here is from genome assembly GCA_007922305.1 of Dermatemys mawii. Lineage (NCBI taxonomy): Eukaryota > Metazoa > Chordata > Testudines > Dermatemydidae > Dermatemys > Dermatemys mawii. Next base: position 56,327,074 of record ML677334.1, read on the forward strand.
TTGTGACCCAAGAAGCTCTTAATGCCAACTGACAAGGAGGTATGGAGAGGCACACATATATTATAATTCTGCATGTACATTCAGATTTTCCAAGGAATGTCATGTGAGGCCTTAAATGAAATCCTGGGTCTCATTGGTTATTAATATCATTGGGAAATGGACACACTGTTATTTATATATACAGAAAATATGCTGTTTTAGTATGTGTATCAAGGTGTTAGTCACCAGGAGAGGTGAAAAAACAGACAAGAGAGGTTGTGTCAGACAAGAGATGTTTATTCATCTGTCTGTCAGGATATAATTTAAGCACTCTCAGTGAACACAATGGGTGCCCATTTACGTGGGAAATCAAATGTTAAGTTATCAAAGAGATGTGAAGTTAACATGGGAGCAGCACACAGAAGACCAAGCCTTGGGTAGTTAGCCTCTCTGTGAGTGAGGATAATGAACTCGGGAGGTATACCTGGGAGGCAAAAATAAGACAGTTCTTTCATCCTGAACCTAAGAAGTAAACAAACATTCATGAAAACAGTATCCCAGCCAACTTGGGTTGAAAATGCTGCAAATGACTTTGGTGAAATATGCTTCTTTAAACAGAAGATTAACCTGTTAGTTAAGAATCAGAGAGGTAGCCGTGTTAGTCTGAAATTGCAGAAGTGACAGAGTCCTGTGGCACCTTAAAGACTATCTAAAGTATTAGAGCATAAGCTTTCCTGGGCTAATACCCACTTCGTCGGATGCAAGGAGTGGAAGCACTTCCACTGCTTGCATCTGACGAAGTGGGTATTAGCCCACGAAAGCTTATGCTCTAATACTTTAGATAGTCTTTAAGGTGCCACAGGACTCTTTGTCACTTCTGTTAGTTAAGTTTAGTCTCTAGAATGCATGTTCTGATTCTTGTTTTGCATGTTTCCAAAATTCTTACTCACTATCACTTGAATCTAAACTTATTCCAGTTTACAATATAACTACAGCTAAGTGTGGCAATATTAAGCAAAGTACTGATCCTGAGTTGAAGTTTACAAACAGGTGTGTGCTATTCCTTTGGAAACAGAGGACTTGGTAATTCTGTGAATAGCCAGTGTTAGGGGCTGGATATCACAGAGAAAGGGACTCAAGGACTGGTTGCTCCTATTGTTAATCTGCAAGGCAAAGTGCGAAGTGGCATAGTCTGGAGAAGAATGCATGAGTGGCTAATGGGCAGGTGGTGTTAGGGAGCTAAGCAAAAGTAAGACTCCTTCACCCTGGAGACAGGGGGTAACAAGGTGTCTCACAGTCCTGGGTACCCTGAGAAATGTCACACCCATCCTGAAATGTTTTTACATACATACAAAACTCCCATTCACTACAGTGGTAGCTATTTGCAGAGAGCCTGCAGAGTCTGGTATTAGCCATTAATGTCTATTTCTTGGTGAGGAAAATGAGCTGCATGCGTTACTTACTGGCTATTGAGAAGTCCTCAAAGCTGAGTACGTTCTTGATATGGCTGGTTCTCTTCCTAATACATCTCATGTATGCTTTAATCTGACAATACACAGCATCTGCATGTCACGATGCATCAGTAATGTCAACAGAGTTCTTAAATGACTCACAAGAAGCACCATATGCTTTTTCACATGGTGGTAATTTTTCATCACTGTTCCCCATCCCCACCTAAACTGTGCTTTTCAGACTGATGCACTACCTTGCAATATGTCAGGTCACTTTGCTTAAATCATCTTCCATGATGTTACATAGTCACAATACAAAGTGACTAATGTAAGCTACACTCGTGCATCACCGTGGGACGCAGCACAGAGGGAAGGTGGCTAAAAAGGTGCTTACCAAGGCATTGCATTGAAGGAAAGATTAGTTTAATAAATAAAGCTGTTGTAGAACTTAAACAAATGTGTTGCATTATCACCCGCAGCAGCAAAAACCAACAACAAAAGAAACCCTAGTGCCTGAATGTTTCTCAGGCATTGCAGAGTAATTATCTGTCCTTTTTCTGAGGCCAGCAAATACTGCATGCTTGAATGTATCCCTGTTTGAGACAGCAATTATTATTTAACATGAATAGTGGCATGTTCTTTTTAGTGGTAACTTCAAATAGGAGAGTAGGAGTGAATACTATTCCAAGCTATACGAAAAACTGGGTGATCCTCTCTCCACCCAAAATATCTAATGCTATGTAGGGTTAAGGTTTTGTTAACTTTTGTCTTAAAGTCTTACACAGTTTCCTTCTCTCAACAGTCAAGGCTGCAGAATGAACACAACAGTAGATCTGCCAGATGTCATCTATAGGTAGATAACTCCCTTCCCCATAGTACCTACTGTAAACTGGATAATTTTTGAAGTTACTGGGATCTGTTCCAGTCCTTTCTAAATGTTATTGCCTGAGCAACAGCAAAGGAGGTGCTCTTTGGCATAATTTAATCACAAATTTAATTTTCCAAATACTGTATAATCATCTGAAACTATCAGCTATTGTAGGATTTTGGCCTGAGCGCCTTTGGATGCTAACTACCAATGTGTCAACTTAAGATGCTTTCATTTTCTGGAGTCTACAACAAGAAAAAAACAGATTAAATGACCTTATCTACAAAACACCCTCGGGGGAGAGCGGGGGGAGAGGTGGCGGTGGTGGTGGTGGAATCTAGCTGCCTGTTAAGTAGAATATGCAAGTTGGTAGGAGATTTTCCTACCTGAATTTCTAAGACCTACATATCAGGTTGCTTTCATATCACATCTTGAATGAGGTAACACCAAGTGGCTGCATATGATCTGTCATAACCAGGCATAATTTCCCCTGTGCCTCTTGCAAACAACCATCGGAAGAGAGACCTAGGGCTTGTCTTCACTACAGCGGGGAGGGATCGATCTTACGGCGATCGATTTATCGTGTCTCATCAAGACGCGAGAAATCGATCGCCAGCGCTGCCCCTGTCGACTCCATAACTCCAGCTTGACCAGAGGCATAAGCTGGAGTTGATGGGGGAGTGCGCCGCCGACTGCCGCCGCCGTGAGGACGGCAGATAAGTCAACTGCAGATACGCAGACTTCAGCTAAGTGATTCACGTAGCTGAAATTGCGTATCTGCAGTCAATCCCTGCCCCTAGTGAAGACCAGCCCCTAGTTTATGTGTTCATCCACTCGGGTTTAAATCCTAGTGTAGGAAAGTCAGTTGTAGTTTAAACATGTATGGTTAAGGCCAACATGCTCATTAAAACATATTCTACCATGGTACTTTCCCCCATCTATACATGGCTTTTTGACTTGTTTGGAGTGTTGAGTGCTCACATGCCAAGATGACAGACTTCTTAGAAGAGCCATAGATGATTGATATAGGTAGTAAAATGCACTCAGTTTTATTTATTTATTTAAAGTCTTATAGTTGAAACAAACTGAAAGGCTTGTCCATCGCCCACTACCACAGTAACTACAAGAAACACATTAGTTCTGAATGCAGGCATAGGCCATACAATGCTTGCTCTAGCTAAGAGCTGTTAATGAAACTAACCTGTTGCTGACAGGACAATTTGAAAACATTGTCCCTCCATACTGGAGGAAATATTTACATATAACAAAATAGACACGATAGATTTAATATATGTAGACACAGAGCAAATAAAAATAAATCCTTTAAATTTTAAACGTTTTAGAACAGTAGCATCGTAGTTTAAACGTAAGATCTATTTATACTGCCATTTACACATTTCAAGGTGGGACAACTCCCACTCAGTATGGAAAAAGGTGACTGTGGGTGTTAAAAAAGAGAGAGACCTGTCTCCTAATTAGAAGTTTTCAGCAATATATCTTGTTGTGAATAAAATAACCTTTCTTGAGGAAAAAATAGAGCCATTATGCACACATCTGTGCACACAAGAATAATAGATGTTTAAGAACAAGGCTTTGGATTGCTTTGATAAAATTCTGCATTAAATCAAGTTGTTTCAGCAGTTACATTCATCACAAAGCGACCACTTCCCCATGCACATTATCTTTTCACATGCCATTTCTCACCAGACTAATTTCTGATAATTTTGTCAGGAAATGCTCTTTTTTAAAGTAATCTTTTCTAAGACTGGTACATACATGCCAAAGCAGAAGTGGAAGGGATAGACAGTTTACGTAAAATCTGAACTGGGGAAGAATAATATTTTAGAGAGTGCATATCAGCCTAAGAATTCTAGGTAAGAATACATGTAAGAGAAATATAATTAACGTTTAATGACAACTTTCTCTATTGCAGGCAGACAATTAGATGCCCTCTGTCTGTCTTTCTCTCTCACATATATAAATATATATTCCGGGTTTTTCAGACAGACTAAATGACCTTCCATTTGATAGGTCACATACTGTTCAATATACTGAAATTCATGACAACCCAAAAATTATCCTTCCAAGTTTGTATATATTGATTGTCACAGTGTAGCCAAATCAAAAAGAGCATTAATAATTATATCAATATAGGATCACAATTATTTATATAGCTTTGTAATAAAAAGGAGTTTCACAAACATGTTGAAAATAAAGGCTCTAACCAGTGAATTTAATACATGAATTAATTGGCATTTTTTATATCTGTACTGGCAAGTTTGTATTCAAGGAGCCATTCTGGCTCCCAGTGAAGTTCTGTCAATGAGAAATAGTGGTCGAAATAGTAAGAGGAGTTCTGTGAATCTGCTAAGGAGGAGTCACCGGGGCTAATAAGTTGTCAGTCTCAAGTAGGATCTTCCTTATGTTCATAAAACAGTTTCAAGTTTGATAGGGATGTCTTGTAATTTGAAGGCACGTCTTATCAAGCATTTCTATAGACCCAAAATATATTTTGAACTGTGATGCAATGTGATGCACTATCAGGAAGTGACAATGTCATGTCTTGTGTCTGAAACATACCATGCTAATGTAGCAACTTGCATCACGGCACAAACATTAGGACATGACAATGGAACTACTTTGTCTTCAGAGAACAAAGTCTGAAGGTAGAGAAGGGTTTGACCCACAGGGACTGGATCCAGATTCAGATCAGAATTTAAACATCTTCAAATCTTGGAAGTCAGTGTAGCTCCATTATGACTTACAGCAGCTGAGGATCTGACCTAATGAGTTCGACTGTGGCCAGCTGACGACACAGATCCAACTTGTGAAGAGAGTCTTTGAGCTGTAGTGCCAAAATGTGAATGAAGGCGGGTTGGATCTGTGGTTCCATTTGGGTCCCTTGGTGGATCTGTGGTTCCAGTTTGGGTCCCTCGGGTTCATAAAAGTATGAACTCTAAGCCTGGCCTCAGGCCTACACTGGATTCAGACAAAGCATAATTTTTTTCTATACTTTTTTAAATAGACATAATCCTTCCTGATTAAATGCAAATAATTTTAGCCGATTATACATCATACATATCTCATGCCATATTGGAGCTTTGATTACATTGATAGGTTACTTTCATGGTTTATGATGTCTGCGGGGCTTTTTCTGTGCATCTGCACCAGGAAGTGTCTTACCCATTTTTCAGTAACAATGCAGCTACTGATGCAGTATCAGCCCAATTCACCAGTTACATCTGAAGAGCCTGCAGAGCTGGGAAGAAGGCTGTCAGGGTGACTCAGTTCATACTCGTGTGACGGGGTTAATAATTTTTGTATTAATTACAAAAAGATAGATTTAAAGTGATTATACATAAGCAGACTTGTAGATTCCCAAGGCACACACTACCCTTGCTTTGCAGCATGGCGTCCTCATCCCCATTCCAAGTCCTTTTCCTTAGGAGCTTCTCTCAGGTGTTGAGTTGTGGAGTAATGAAGAACAACAGATGATGTCACTTCCTGCTTTATATAGCTTCTCCATAGGACAGGAACTCTTTGTTCCAAACTCAGTTCCCAGATCAGCTTGTAGAAAAGACACAGGTACCCAAATGGAGTCCAAAGTCATGTGGGCTGATCACATGCCCTTGCAGAGTCAGAGCTGCCATTACTTACAGGCTGTCTGGAGCATTCCCAGGATGGCTCACCAGGTGGGGGATATGCTTCTCCTAAGGCCTGTTGTTTTCCCTAGTGGCCCATTTCCATGAATGGGCCTTCACAACCAGTTACTTAGACTGGAAGATCTTGCCTAGTAGGTGTCTCCCAGATGTGACTACGTGTGAAATACAGATGCATAGTCAATATGTATAACCTCAGGTACAAAAATGATACATGCATACAAATCAGATAAACACATTCAGCAGATCATAACTTTTCCAATGACACCTTACATGACCCATCTTGTACAAAATGCATCATAATCATATCATAATAATACGAATATTAAGAATATGGGGTGCAGTGTCACAACTTGCACCCCCCCACCATTCCTGAACTGCTTGTATAGAGAACTAATCCTCTGGCAGAAAAAGTCATCTCAGACCTAACCTGTAACACCACTGCTCTTCTCAACTCAGCCTCTCAAATGCCATTTTTACTGTCAAAAGGAGACCTGCTTTTTAAAAAATGCACCATATATAGTAATATACTATTAGTAATCGTTGTATGTTGAATTCTCAAAATAGCAAGAGTAGATTATGAAGACATGGATAGCAATGTATTTTTAGTTTGTGGCATGATTTTGCAAAGTTTGGAAATTCTTTTATTTCCAGAGGGAACTTGAAAAAAATATGCTAGTGATATTTATATATGATCAAACTGTTGATAACTCTATTTACAGTCCAGTGGGGCTCTTTCAGGTGTGAGGGACTATTTGAGGTGAGTAAGGGTATCAAAGTCTGTCCCATAATATTAAACTTTAAAATAGCCTTCTGTATATTTGTATATAATCATTTTTAGCAGTTATGGTGAATTTCTCCCACTCTCTGCTACCTGTCTTTTAAGATGTAAGCTTTCTAGGGCAGGGACTGTGTTTTCCTTTGTGCAATGAGGAGTTCCAACTGGAGCCTCTGGAAACTATTATAATATTTGTATTCCCTAGGGTGGGGTGACTCCATATTCCCTTGGGATCTGTAACAATTCAAAGCTCAAACCATTTGCCAGTGACTCCACAATGCATAACATAAGAACAGAGGCAGTTCAAACTCACCTAGGTGCTGCTGAATGCCACTCCTACTTTTACTAGGGTATCTGGGATTGTTGGTACAGAACACTACTATTTTCTCATTTAAAAAGATCCACACTTGCTGATTACTATTAGTAATTTGGTTGCCAAGTCGATGGCTTAGTGCCAATTGCCTGCTTCAGTGAATACTCTCTCACCTTACCTTCTGGGATTCTCATCCCCTGCTCTGGCAGAGCATAGTGGTTGGACACCTGCCATAACCACCTCTCTTGGGATTCCCAGGCTGGAAATATGGCCAGGAGAAGATCATCATGGCCAGAGTGCAGCTGCACTCTAGTGATCCCTGGCCCTGAGGGGCCATAACAAGGTGACAGAGCAGGAGATCTGCTCTAAATTGCATCAGGCTGCCACAGAATCAGTCTCGGGAAGCTATGAGCAACTCCTTTGCATCCCCCTCCTTTCAACTGCGTACAGCAAATACTGGGCACAGCAGAGAATCAGAATGCAAATGTGTTTTAGGGGATGCAGCAAATTTTAGCAAAAGGAAAACTGCAGAACTAGGACAGAAAACTGTAGGAGCAGTAACATAAGGTTACACAACAGTGGTTGAACTGTGACTTCCATGTGATAGTAGAAAACAATCTCCTTGTAGGTGTAGAAGGAAAGAATAGAAGCAATATACTCTTAACTGTAGCCAATGTTCCCTCTAATTTTTGACAGGCTGTGTGCGCAAAAAATTTCTTCTGTGCAAATTTTTATGCTTCTGTGCAAATTTTTGTGCCCTCCGTGTTTCGCCCTGTGTGAGGGGTTTAGGATCTGTGCGCGTGCACACATGCACACAGGTTAGAGGGAACTAGGGTGACCAGATGTCCTGATTTTATAGAGAAAGTTCTGATTTTGGGGTCTTTTTCTTATATAGGCTTCTATTACCCCCCAACCCTCATCCCGATTTTTCACATTTGCTGTCTGGTCACCCTAGAAGGAACAGTGTCTGTGGTCTTGCCACATAATATGCAGTAGACTCTATGTCATCATTTCTCCCACTAAGCTAATTATATAGTCATTTTTATACCACTTGCATGCTGGCAGCACAAGTGCAGACTCACATACAATCATGGACAGATAAGCCTCTGGCAGGAAGGTCATTGCTTAGCACTGTATTAGGGTGATCAGATGTCCCGATTTTATAAGGACAGTCCCAATTTTTGGGTCTTTTTCTTATATAGGCTCTTATTTCTCCCCACCCTCCTGTCCCAATTTTTCACATTTGCTGTCTGGTCATCCTACACTGTATTGAGAGAAAACACTGATCATTTCTCCAACTGATTCCCCCCCTGTGCTCCTGACTCAGGTAACAGAAATAATTAGCATGTGTAGATTTTTTTTATAATGAGAATAAATTTACAGCAAATGTATGTATTATGCTAATTATTGTGCCTCTCTCTTGCGAATGTGTTTGCACTGAACTATATTTAATGAAAGTTTTCTTAAAGTAGACAGTGAAGTGGCTGCTAAAACAACCATAATGCAAAAGATAACTTGGATGCATTCAGCTAAAGAAATACTTTTGTTGCACCTTAATTTGTTACTGCTATCTAAATTTCCTTTCCTAGAGCTTCTAACAGTGGAATAAGCTTGTTCTGGTATGCTGTTCCTCTACTACTCTGTACATTATGAGCTAAAGTTTCAACCAGTTTCAAACTTAAACATGCAACTTTTGTATGCACAATCAATGTGCTTGCCAAATTCAGGTTTACAAATGCCAGTCAAGGAAATACGTCCATGGTTAAGTAATTGGAGCATCTGAAATTTGACCATCTTTTCTGAGCTCTGTCCATCATCAGGAAAAAAAAAGTACGATTTATTAAACCACCAGGGCGATAAACTCAGTTTATCTCGGATTCCGTCACAAAATACTTAGCTAATCTTTGTGATAGCCTCACTTACTCAGTCATGCTTTTTGATATTGGAATATGTAGAGAGTGTTTTGTCTTATGTGCTGTTTGGCTTCTGATAGTGAAAGCATTTGTTGTGTTCTCTATTCATAATGAGCACTTGAAGGTGAACCCGTTATCTACTGGTGAGTCAGTATTTGAAGTAAAGTGGTGCAACCAAAAGTTCATTTAAATAGAAACTATTCATCTTGGAGCTGAGTTCAATGGGGGAAAGGCCAAGGACACAGAGAAATCTGCTCTTTAATGATCCTTGTCCATTATAAGATATGGATTTATCGCTTTGAAAATCGACAGTTAAAAAGGACAGTGTCAAGGTATTAGAAATCTGTGGCCAGGTTTACCAGTTTGCTCCAGTTGCTTTGTTGTGCTCCAGTGACGCAAAACAGCCATAAACCCCATTAAGCCATATTTATAACTGCTATGTTTGCTGGAACAGTGCCAAACAGCCAGAGCCTACTGACAATGTTGATCCACATATGGTTCAACAGGAGCCTAGAGTTTGGCTCCTAAATAAGTGTCCTGATTTTCAGAAATACTGAATACCCACTTGGTCCCACTCACTTCCATCCAGGTGGGTCCGGACACTTATGTAGTTGCCTAAATATGGATTTTGGTGCCTAATTTCAGTCTCCTAAGTTAGAAAATATTCAAACACGTTTGTAGATTCTGAACTGCCATTCTTCGTAACATCTTGGAAGTTGGAAATTTAAAAGTATTTCCATGTCAAAATGATTTTGTGCTTCTATTGTCCCATGAGCACTCTTTTCCATAGTTGGGTTACTCATTGTGATGAGCACTGTGCAGTGGGCAATGGTTCTTTTTCATTCTAATAAAAGAGTGTGGAAGCATTTGCTTATAAAAATAAACACCCGGACACTAGGGCCATCAATATGTAGGGAGCATTTGTAGTGTCAGTAGGGAGAAGGAAAAAAGATAATTCCCAGGACTTTTGGGAGTTTGCCATGTCAATTGCAGGGCCTTCAGCAGGGGAATTCGAAGCATTTAGCACCATTAATAGATGCAGAAGGAAGGAAGGGTTGAATTATTTTTCACGGGTTGCCAGAAGTCACAAAATGGAGTGGACAGGAAGCATCTTGTGATTTTCTAATTTTAATGGGAAAGAGAGTAGCAGATCCTAAACACACATATATATAGTTAATTATACCTACCTTTCAAGGCATTTTCAATGAATAGTCCGTCAGCAACTAATTCCATAGTATTTCCCTTAAAAAAAAAAAAGCTGGTTCTGAGAGTATGACATTAATATTGTGTCAGCTTTCTGCTATAGTTAAGAATTCTGTTAGTACCCGGGCTTTTAAATTAAAGCCAAATCACAGTGAGAGGCATGGAAGGCAGCACTGCTGCTGTTCTGTATCATCTCAGTCCCTTACAGTGGATTCTCAAGGGGACTCTTTCACAAAGTTCCTAACCTTAAGAGAGACTTTCCAAAGGCTTTCATCTGCAGCAGAATGGAGTATCATGAAACCTGTGTACATCCTCAAGAGACATGGCAAAGGTTACTAGGCATTATTGACCTGAAATGTAATAATGTCCCTCAAGACTAACCTTGAAAGCTTTATGCTCTGAGCAAGTAACACTATCTAGATCATCCTTGGTCTCTGGGAATATTATAACTTTCCAGAATGCTGAAAAAGGGCAAAAGGAAATTACCTTCTTTTTTTCAACAGGCCTGCCAGACACGTACTTTGGCCGCACAAATCCTGTCTTTCTGTGAAGTAGCTCGTTATACTGGTATTGTCAATATGCTAGCATGGAGGGTGCAATCCAGATGCATGATGCCTTAATGCCTTCAGTTCCAAAGAAAATAAATACAGGGATTAAATACAGACTTGATGACCCTTAGGGCCCAGATTTTCAGATGGTGTAAATTGACTGAGTTCTACTGACTTAATCGGAGCTACACTGATTTTATGCTAGCTAATCATGTAGTTCACATCACAGAACAAGATACAATTTGCTATATAAAAGAGATTTTTTTAAAGACAAGGTTATCTAAATTTTGCTCAGCTAGAGGCATAGACAGTTTGCATATAGAGCAGTAGATGACAGCTGCCATCACCCTTGGTCTGGAGGGATTCCATCTCAATCGCCTGTACTTCTGTTAAAAAAGAAAAGAAAGAAAGAGACTGACCATGGGCCACATTTTAAATGGGAACTAGACTTCAGGCACATTGGGTGGGATTTTTCAAAAGGATCTAAGTAACTTAGAAGGACAACTCCCATTGACTTTTGATAGAACTTTTCCATTTTGCATTTCCCACTCTTCTGGCTTAAGAGAACCAGCAGGCTACTATGGTGGAAAAGTGGTGCTTCACTATTCTCCTTGGTATGACATGAGCGGGGTTCATTTATTTATAGGAGGGGTACCAATATGTAGTTTCATCCTCCGGTGCCTTTACATAACATAATAAAGCGGCTCCTCACATCAATAATCAGCTGCCCCATAATTTAAAACACCAACTCTGTACAGCTATAAAGGTGAAGTCATTTAGCTAGCGTTATAGAAGTGCTGTGAAGGCACCTACCTGTATGCTGCAGATGCCCTTGATATGGTGGAACGCTACAGCCAAAGTGCAGCAATGTAAGAGAACCCACAACACTCCTCCCTCCATCAACCCATTTTCAAAAGCCTGTGTGTGTGAGAGAGAGAGTGAGTGAGAGAGAAACAAACCTTGCAATGTGCCATTGAAAGTCATTAGATTCTGGCTATTTGGGACCAAAGTGGGGAACAATAATGAAAATAACACTCAACACTCCCCCCATCCCTCAGCACACTTCTTCCCCAAATGTTTGTGGGGAGAGGCAAGGAGTGGGCCTTGTAGTATATTCAGAAGTTACTCTTGGCTGTGGAGGATCAAGGCATGAAGGAAACTATGGAATCAGAGCCTTCCTGGAGAACATCCACCAGCAGGTCTCTTGTTTGTCACTAGAAGGCACAAACTTGAGCACCTTGAACTGCCTGATTTTCAGAGGGAGACGTTCCTACCTTTAGCTACTACACATGTGACATGACCTAGAAATTTCAGTCAAGTTCCTGGTGGACAGGGCTCTTCATTACATGACCGTCTTGTTAGCCATCACAGTAGATGTGTCAAGGACTGAAAAAGCCTGAAAAATGAATTCACTGTTCACCCCCAAGAGGCTGTCCCTACCAGACCAGCTGAAGATAATCTGGTCAATGTGCCATTCTCAATGGCAGGTCACAGCTCTGTAGAATGTTCTCCCTGTCGCACACTCTAGTGGTATGTCAGTGGTAAGGAGAGGGGGAGGTTTGTCCACTGAGATGGAAAATGGGAATGTGCCCAGGACTGATGGAAGAAGTTAGGAGAATAGTCAGTGGAGGTTTTTTTGATTATAAGGTGTGTATGTGTATCTCCAAGAGCATGTGGACAGACTGGGAGATTAATGGGGGAGTATAAGCTGAAATGTACCAACAAAGCCTGTGCTAAAGGGGAGACATTTTGATTCTCCAGTGTTTCAAACAATCACCACAGAGATCTGTCAGCAAAGAACAGCTTGTACAGTACATTGCATAGCACAGGGGCATGAGTGCTAAAGCCAGTAGTGTTTCAAGCTGTCCCTGATGGGTAGAATCCCCCTGCAGTTGCAGATTTGGCAAAATTGCTTAAACCAGCCTTGGCTCTTATGGGTGAAGGACGGGCTTGACGTGCATGCATAGGGGAAATCTGCACTTTCTCTGCTCTTGCTTTACCTCCTCTATTGATAAATATACCCTCCCACTCAACAGGACTGGGACCCTTACAGAGATCTCTCAGAGTGGCCAACATGGCGCTAGGATAAAGGAGAAGCACGCCACAGAAGCAGACCTCGGTGCTTCATGGCCGTGGAAAGAAGCCCGGGGTGCATATTGGTTGAGTGACTCCTTGATAACACAGTATTTTAACATTATGAAAAAAATCACAGTTCCACACATGCACATATCTTGATAGCTATATTTTTTTCTCCATTTTCTAGATATTTAACATTTTTCTAGCCATGTGTCATTTAAGCAGAGACAAGGAATTTATGGTTCTTAAACCATTCTAATCTATATCATCATAGTATTTCCTCCTTTACTTGTGGTTATCACATGCTACCTCTTTATCCAAGTATTTCCTGCTCTGATTTGAGTGAGTAGCTTTTTGGGGAAAGCAAACATTGTAAACAACAAATCTTCTAGAGCAGGAGTTCTCAACCTTTCTCTTTCTGTGACCTCCCCAATGTGCTATAAAAATTCCATGGCCCACCTGTGTCCATAATTGTTTTTGTGCATATAAAAGCCAGGGCTGGCTTTAAGGAGTAGCCAGGGCCAGCGCTAGGTATTTTGCCACCCTAGGTGGCAAGCACAGGAGGGGCACCGGTGGCCACCGTCCTAGCATTTGCCAAATTGCCGCCGAGAGTGAGTCGGCTTGTTAAGCTGCCACCAAATTGTCGGCGGCAATTCAGCGGCAGCTCGTCATGCCGCCTTGATTTTGGCAGGAATTCAGCAGACACTAGGACGGCGGCAAGCCATTGAACTGCCGCCGAATTGCTGCCGAGGGGGGCAAAAAGCCACCCTCTGAATTCTGCTACCCTAGGCGATTGCCTAGGTTGCCTAATTTGTAGCACCGGAACTGGGAGTAGCAAGCAGGGCAACTGCTTGGGGCTCCATGGCACAGGGCCCCCCACAAAGCTATATTGCTTAGGTTTTGGCTTCAGCCCCACTCAGCCCTCTCTGGACTTAAGCCCCATGCACTGGGACTTCAGCTTCCTGGCCTGGGCCCCAGTAAGTCTAATGCTGGCCTTGCTTGGTGGCCCCCCTGAAACCTGCTTGCAGCTCCCCCCCACCCCCCGCAGGGAGGCCCAGACTCCTAGTTAAGAAGCACTGTTCTAGAGTATACCATACCAGGACCTACACAGAGTCTCCCTTCCCGTTAGCCAGGCTCTCCTTCCTGTTTAGCAATAGGGAATGTGGAATGTGGGCATGGTCCCTAATACAGTCATTGAGACCCCTGGATCTAGTGAATAGTGAATCTTAGGTTTGAAGGAAAAACAAAAATAGAAAACAAATGCTGAACCTCACCAGTGCAATTTCCATAAGTATTTGCATTGAAAATCTCCTGATTTGTGTACACTAGACAGATAATCTAGTTGCTACCCTGCTGGAAATTACCTGTGTAAATGACTATAGGTTAGAGCATAAGGACGGTCAATTACATCAGTTTCCTTGCTAGCAATGCATGACCTTTGAATGTGTTGCTCCTCAAGCCCTTTTAACACAGTTAAGAAAATGGCTGTCTTTTTCCTGTTTCCAAAATGCAGCATTCACACCTAGTGCTGCACTAACACTAAACTCTCCCCACTTTCTGTATTCTGGCTTCTGTAATTGCACTTCTCGTAATGATATCAGTCAGAGTTAGGAAGGAACTCACTTCTTCTTGTTAACGCCCATGTCATGTTTATACAAACTCCAGGCTCAGCCCTTCATCTGCCAACTTGTGAATGGAGAATTTGCAATGGGAACTGATAACAGCCTTTAACATAGAAATCAGGAAATAACGCCTGTGCATTTCTGGTAAGGAAACAGCAATCCACACTCAGTTCCCTGGGGACTTTTCAGTGACTGGTCATGTCTTGTGAAGCATTTACTCATCCCTTAGGAGACTGAAAGCATGACCTACATATTCCTTATAGTCAGCTGCCTGCATAATAATCCAGGATCACCCTAGCACCAGGGTCTCCTGCATGTAGTGCGTAGCTCGCTTCTATTGTTAATTCACTTTTATTTTAAACCTTACAGTGATCCTGGGACTTCACCCACCTCCACTCCCACATCAAAGGATCTGCAGTGTAGTGACATTCTCTATAGAATGGAAAGTAGGACATGGCTTCCACTGAATCTTTGCTAGTCTTCCTGTTAGCCAGGGGGAGAGGGGGTGTCACGCATGAGAGACTGAAGATTCCTCACTCTCCAGGAATGACTGCACTGTTTTCATAGCACTTCCAGACTTTAGACACTTCTGACAAATATGTCTAAGTGTGTCTAAGACTTAAGAGTCTTTAGACAGTTTAGACACTTCTGAAAAATGTGTCTAAGTGTGTCTAAGACTTAAGACTTAGTCACTTCTGAAAAATGTGTCTAGATGTGTCTAAGTGTGTCTAAGACTTAAGAGGCTAATTGGCATTTCCAAAAATGCCAAGTGTGTTTAAGTATGTCTAAGACTTAAGAGTCTTAGACAGTTTAGACACTTCTGAAAAATGTATCTAAATGTGTCTAAGTGTGTCTAAGACTTAAGAGGCTAATTGGCATTTCCAAAAATGTGATCTAGACACTTAGAAATCTTTGTGTCATCAACATCAGGGGACTTAGGCCCTTAAATCACCTATGAAAATTTTCTTCAGAGTTTGTACCCTGACCAAGCTCTGAACCCAAATGCTGCTCCTAGTCTTGCTGCCATTGAGTCAAATCTCAGAAAACAATTTTTTAAAGACTTTGTCCAAAAATGACTCACAAGTTTTGAGGAGAACTTGCATGTTTTTCTAGCTGCACAGGGTTTAGAATAAAACTGGTGCGTGAGAAGTACACTTACTTGAATAGAATGCTGTGGGTGACACTTCTGGGTGTGAAAATAGATAATGAGCCAGTTACTTTTTAAAAGCACTTAGTTTATAGAAAGTTGCACTTTTTTTTCTGTAGCATCATATTGCCTGTAACTAGGCAGATAGGCAAATGGCCTTCTGATGAATGCTCCCTTTCAGTGTGCTTGAAGGAAACTGGTATTGTGATGTCTGTCATATGAGCAAGTGAAGGTTCCAGGAGCAACATCATGGACCCCAGTTGGGCCTCCTCCTCCCAACGTTTCCCGAGCTATTATGCAATGCTTCTGTGCTTTGTTAAACTGTTTCTTTGTTTCAACACCCGACATGGCTGTTCTTCAGCTTCAGTGTTAGACAAAGCAGTCACTAAACAGTATACCATAAAGGGTAGCTGCAATGCAGATCTAACCTGTTTCACATCATTAGAAGCAATGAGTCATGGCATGAGTTCTTTACGCTTGTGCTGTGAATCCACCTGGAGTTTACCTCATTCCCTGCAATGAAGGCAAACATCTGAGGACCATCCTTAGATAAAAGGGGTTTAACGCTTTCACCTCTCAAAGGGCATTGTCCATGCAACTCATTGCCAGCCTGCGGTGTGCACAATGAATTATAATGCTTTGGGATCTATTTTTGGATCTATTTTGGCTAAGAGGAATACAGGCTATTATAATAAATAAAATATATTTTAATCTAAATATTTTTTTAAAGAAGTACTGTTGCCATCAATAGCAATTATTGATTAAAGGAACCCATTTTTATCAAATAAAAGAAATGTCATTTTAGGTATAATTTGTCACATGGTAACAAGTTTAAGTATTCTACATTATAGCAGACATTAGCACTAACCCAGGGGCAATTTTATGCTAAATAATTAGAGGACTATCCAAACCTGAAGAAATTCAGAAGGAAAAGAAAGAAAAATAATTTTCAGAACGCAGAACCCGGCTTCTTCTAAAGAGAAAGTCTGAAATGGAAACAGTCTTCTTCTCTCCTCAGTAATGGAGAGCAGTAACATCCCATGATAAGGACCCAGATTCTAAGGACTAAATTATAAAGAGCTCTCAGATTGACCTGCCACTATTCTGGAAGATAGCCCACTGTGTAATGAGGGAGTAAGAAAAGGCATCATTTTTGCATATGCCTGTGGTGCCTTCAGGAAATCTGACTGAATATGCTGGGTAAAGGACACAATGGAATTATACTGGTAGTTTCTCCCCTGCCACATGTTTAAATTATGCAACGGAGTTTGATTGGTGGCTTCTTTGTGCTGAGAAGTGCCTAATCATTTCATCCCCCAGGTAAAAGAGAACATTATTTAAAAGGGAAGTGAGGTTAGAAAATGAAGCAGCAGCAGACACACACAAAATATTGGCAGCAAAATTGAGGGACTGAAGCATCCTCCTTAATACACTCAGGCAACCCTGAGAATCAGAAGCAAAAGATTTCAGATGGCTTGGGAATTTGGCTGCCTCTGCAGCAGATACAGAAAAAGTTGTACATTTCAGCTCATCACTTAGCCCTTAAGATAAGTTAACAGCTAAGTTGCCGTCTTGTGAGCAAGAAGTGAAACTGCTTACTCATGTTGCTCACAGTTTCTGTTAGTTACTTTTTGCAAAAAGTAACTGTCAGCAGTGCACTGTGGTATTACAGCACTTTGGCAAAAAGACAGGCTGTGGACTTGTGGCCCCGGACAAAAGCTCTGTCTGAAATTGTTTCATATATTAGAATGATAAACCTAACTATCTTTGCAGTGCATCATCTGGTAAAAAAAAAAAGACTAATGGGAAATGCAAAGTGCAAAAAATTGGATAGTCTAAGGTTACTCAGGTTCTTTGCTCTCTTTACTCCGGAAATATGCAGTACACAGTGCTTGCTCTTCAGTTTGCTTTCCTGTAAAGCTCTCGTACATCGTGGCATTGACATATGTTGAATGTTAAATTACAGGCAATACAAACCAAATAATTATTTACTGTAGATGACTGTGCAATTCAGAATATGATCCTTAAAGTAATAGTTCCTCACTCATTAGAATCACAAGCTATGCATTGATGGTGTAGAGAATCCTTTACATTTCACCCTTCAGCTATATAAATTAACTCCTAGAGAGATGGAATGTTCTGATTTCAGACTCTTGGCCTAGAATTTTCAGGTGATGATTTCTTTCTGTTTGTGTCTCTCACTCTCTCTTTACTAACAAATAGGTTGCAAGTTTATCACTTTTGGGATGTATCATTTATCCTATCACATTTTATTTTTAAAACTGTTTCTAATGGATATTAGGAGATTTATTTATATAGCATCCCTCACAAGTTTCTATTTGCTTTATATAAAAGAGGCCAAATGTTCAAAATTGACTTCTTAAAGCCCACATTTCTGCATGCAGACGGGCATTAGCAATGCACAAAGGTGTTCCACAAGTGCAAATGTGAGATGTTGTAACTAGTGGCTGTATTTGACTATGTGGCCCTGTATAAACAAAGTTCACTTCACCTACCATTGAAATGTTGCCACCTCTGAGGTGGAACTTATCAGCCCTTCTGCACAAGCAGCTCTAAACCACAGCTTTCCAGGAAAATGTCAGGACCCTATTGACCCTATTCAGTTTGGCCATTGACTTCAGTGCAGGCAGGATTTTACTCCTGAAGTCTTATACAGTAGTTTCATCAGTGACTCAGAAAGGAAGCAAATAGCACAGAAAAAAATACACAAATGATATTGAATTGAAAGGTGTTGAGAAGGCAGAGAAACAATACATGGGGACCCAGAAGTGCAATAAATGAGCAGTCTGCGTGGAAGGAGGGCAGAGGGGCATATTTCCCTTGGAACTGCGAGGAAAGAATCTTGTCATTATTCAAATCTCTCATAACAAGTGGAATGGGCTCAGCTACCAGCGTAGCATAATCCACCGCTGCTGTGTTCATGACCCCACACAGGACAAGGTGAGGAAGGATGGGAAAATGGGGTCAAGGCAGGTGTAGAGGCTAGCAGCAGTAAAGCAATGCAAAACTCAATGCACTGTTCCCCTTCAAGATGTGTAAGCAGAGGCAGATTAAAGTTTGATGGGGCCCTGGGCCAGAACAAGTGACTTCTGCCTATGGTCCCACCACCATTCTGCCGCTTCCCCCCTGTGATCCCCCCCACATTCAGCCCCACTCCACTCATTGCTCCTTTCTGCTCCCCCAAGACCTGAGAAGCTCTGTCCTCGCTGCCACCATGCCTTGGGGTGCAGCAGGGAGTGAAAGCTCCCCTGGACCTGAGGCTGCGGCAGGGAGTGAGAACTCCTCCAGTCCCAGGGCTGCAGCCGGGTCCAGGTACTGGGGCTTTGCTCGGTGCTTCTGCTGGGCAGTTGGGTTGGGATGAAGGGGCTTCCCCCGACTCTGCCCTGGCTGCCTGGCACTGCTACTGGGTCAAGGTGCTGGGGCTTCCCCTGCCCCACGCATCTGCCCACCCAGCGCTTCTGCTGGAGAGCAGGGTCAGGATGCAGGAGCTTTGCCTATCCCATCTGCCACTTCTGCCAGGGGGAATGGGGTTGGGGTGAGGGGGCTTCCCCCCTCCCGCCCAGCCCACCACTGGTTCTTCTGGGGCTCTGGGCTTCTGCCATGCAGTGGTAGATTTTTTCCAGGGCCCCGCAATTGACCAGGGCCCCTGGGCACGGGCCCCATCAGCCCAGTGTCCAATCTGTCACAGTTTATAAGTGTAAATGTATAGTGCTAAGGGGTACACGAGGCTTCAGAATCAGGTTTGCTGGCTCTGTGTCTCCTGCTGATTCCCTGGAATTGTGTGGCTTGAGGCTAAAAATCTGTTCTTCTACAGAATAGTGGGAGAGCAAGTAAATATCTCCCAAATAGAAGAATTCAGCAGAAATGCCATAACTTTTCTACCCCCACAGTTCTGGGCTGTGTGTTTCCTCTTGTGATGGGATAATCTTGGCCAATATTCAGTCAGAAAAAAAAATCCAAGGTCTAGGAAACAAAAAGTATTCAGGAACCAGACATTCAATGGGAGAGGGATAGTTGTTAAGCAGTCATCCTGAAAGAGACCCAGGGACAGTAGTAGGCAGTAAACTAGATGGAAGTAGGTAATGAAATATGATAGAAAAAAAGCCAGTGTGATTTTGCTGTGCATTCAAAGGTATAACTCCTCAGACTGGGAAAAATATTACTTTATGTACATCTCTGGTAATTGAGAATTTTCTGATGAAATTTGTTTTAATCAGAAAATGCTAATTAGCAGATTTCAAAATATTTCATGGGAACATGTTGGGTGTGATTTAGTTTTGTCAAGGTACAGGCATGTTTCAGTCAGAAACCTGCCTGATTTCCTGCCAGGTAGCCTGATAGACTGCTGGGTATTCATGGCTTCTGGGCTCTCTGGTTCAGGACAGCTCTATTGTGCAGACTGCTCTTGCGCTGGGGACCTCAAGATCTTCTAGATTCCTTGATGCCGATCTAAGAAATCATAGGAGACCCTACTTTAAATGGGGTTCAGACAAACTTCCAGGGTTTGGCTCTGAGGCAGTCCTGTCATGTGGACTATCCTGGGTTGGGGCTTCTGGACTCCAAGGCCAGGTTCTCGTGTTGCCCAACTCCTGAATCCTGCTGACACAGTTATCAAAAGAGTTGGACGGCCCAGGGAGCCAGCTGGCCTGAGAGTCTGAAAGCCATGGAACAGCTGTGTGGCATGTGTGCTTCAGAATGGCAGAACCTAGAAGTCCTGATAGTGGCTGGATGAAATTGATGTGATTCCTGTCAGTTTCACTGCTACCCACCATTGATTAGCAGTAGTGAAACTGACAAGAATCATGTCAATTTCACTTAGCTACTGCCAGGTCCACGGTGTTTTCAAAAGAAAGTATGTTACATGTGCTGGTGCTTCCAAAGTGAAAATCTTTGAAAAGTTACAGTTAGTGGGAAATTTAGAAAACAAACACACAAACAAATAAAAAAAACCAACCAGTTTTGTTCCAAACAGGGAAGGACCCAGATTTCAAACTTGATATTTCCCCATGAACTGGAAATTGTGAGTTTCTACCTTATCTGCTGTGAGACTACACTTGGAATTGATTTACAGGATGAGGAAAGTAGTATATTGTTTGACTTGGCCAAATAGTCTACAATATATACAGTAATAATCTACAAATAGGTAGCAAGTATAATTATCAAGGAGGGTTAGGAATTGTTGAGGATGATCATGGGCATATAACAAGAAATAATGGGCTGATATCAAAGCTAGGAAAATATAGGCTTTATAAGGTAAAGACAAATTTTCTAATTGATTTTTTCCTTCAGGAGTCGTGCTACTTTTTAAACCAGACAGGCAATGTATTAGAGACAATACCCTAGATTATAATCTTCCGCTAGGAATCAAAATGACTGTCATCATTAATTTCTGTTATTGTACGAGCAATATGCAACTGAAAATGAAGGGGGTGTGTGTAGAGGTGGAAAATGTTATCACATGGGCGTTTCCCTCCAGCAGATCTTAAAATGACCTTGTGAGATATTTCTCATCTGAATCTGAAGTAAAGAAAAAATATGTAGCATAAAGGTATGCAGCCACGGCTAGTGAGAAGTCCTCTTGATTGCCTAGAGTTCTGTCATAAGGATACCATGGCAGCTTCATGGTGCAATTGCAACCAGCATCCCTGGAAGCTAAGGAACTATTTCGAGAAAAGGTGAGTTGAGACATGTTCCCCACAGTTTGCAATCTTCCAACCCCGCTAAAACTGTTGCGATTTCTTACTGAGTCCATTTCCCAAGCAGATGTCTTATTTTTAAGAAAAAATACCTCTTGTTATATTAAAAGTTAGAGAATATGGAGCAATGAGAACAGATGCACACAGAGGTGAGAAGGTCTAGCTTGGATGTTCATACTAGTCAAATGAGGAATGAATATGGTGCCATAGAAACCTGTTGAAGTGCCAGATTCATAAGGTTTTTGGTTTTTTCCCCCTTTGTTGATTTTTACCATTTACATATTTGTGAAATATAGCAATTGCTGGCCTTCTTAAAACTGATATCTTTCAACTATCACCAGGACACCGCCTCACGCCCCATTTTCTTCTATAATGATTGTTCTACTAGAAGCCTACAATAGGATCTTGAAAGTGATAACATTTTGCTGTATCTCAGAAAGTCAGTCAGATAAGAAGTCAAGAAATAAGCCAGGAAAACAGATTCACATTCTTCTTACTGACTACACTAACTGGTTTAAATAAAAATGACACAGTTATGTTTCCTTCAGTGGCACTGAAGTTTCTTCCCTAGTTTTCTATAGACTTGTTATAAGACAAAGAATTGAAAGATCATAGATCATTACCAACAGGAAAAGAAGCTGCCTGGAAAAAATGTCAAACGTCTTGTTTGATTCTCATATTCATTTTGCAAACAGTTCATTCAGTGAGACTTGGCATGACAAAGTATTCAAGTGTTCACAAAGTGTGAAAGAGACAGACTCCCACGTGTCTGTGAATGATAAATAAGATGCATCCAGGATAGACCTACATTTTGGGGGGTTTGTTCTCTTGTGTCCATTCCTGATTCAGTAGCAGGTCACTACTCAGTGTGATACCACCTCTGCATCTCATAGTTTTTCCTTAATCCCTGCATACAAGATATAGAGTAGAGGGGGGACAAAATGAAGCGTTTTCTGTCAGTTTTGGAGACACCAGTAACAGATGACAAAAAAAAAATACAGCACACCACTGATTTACACTAAAACTATATATAATGTTGACCAAGATACTCTGGAAGACATCATGTGTATGTGACACTGAAGTTTCACTGTATCAACTGTCATGTATCCAAAGGAAATTACACTGAGAACTCATACAAAAGTTCTTTGGAGAAATAAATCTACCTGCACCAAAGAATCATGAACATAAGAACATAAGAAAGGCCATACTGGGTCAGACCAAAGGTCCATCTAGCCAGTATCCTGTGTACCGACAGTGGCCAATGCCAGGTGCTCCGGAGTGAGTGAACCTAACAGGTAAAGATCAAGGGATCTCTCTCCTGCCATCCATCACCCTCCTCTGACAAACAGAGGCTAGGGACACCATTTCTTACCCAGCCTGGCTAATAGCCATTAATGGACTTAACCTCCATGAATTTATCCAGTTCTCTTTTAAACCCTGTTATAGTCCTAGCCTTCACAGCCTCCTCAGGCAAGGAGTTCCACAGGTTGACTGTGCGCTGTGTGAAGAACTTCCTTTCATTTGTTTTAAACCTGCTGCCCACTAATTTCAATGGGTGGCCCCTAGTTCCTCTATTATGGGAACAAGTAAATAACTTATCCTTATTCACTTTCTCCACGCCACTCATAATTTTATATACCTCTATCACATCCCCCCTTAGTCTCCTGTTTTCCGAGCTAAAAAGTCCCAGACTCTTTAATCTCTCCTCATATGGGAGCTGTTCCAATCCCCTAATCATTTTAGTTTGCCTTCTCTGAACCTTTTCAAATGCCAGCATATCCTTTTTGAGATGAGGAGACCACATTTGTACACATTATTTAAGATGTGAGCACACCATGGATTTGTATAAGGGCAATAACATACTCTCCGTCTTATTCTCTATCCCTTTTTTAATGATTCCTAACATCCTCTTTGCTTTTTTGACTGCCACTGCACACTGCATGGACATCTTCAGAGAACTATCCACGATGACTCCAAGATCTTTTTCCTGATTAGTTGTAGCTAAATTAGCCCCCATCATATTGTACATATAGTTGGGGTTATTTTTTCCAAAGTGCATTACTTTACATTTGTCCACATTAAATTTCATTTGCCATTTTGTGGACCAATCACTTAGTTTTGTGAGATCTTTTTGAAGTTCTTCACAGTCTGCTTGAATCTTAACTATTTTGAGCAGTTTAGTATCATCCGCAAACTTAGCCACCTCACTGTTTACCCCTTTCTCCAAATCATTAATAAGTAAGTTGAATAGGATTGGTCCTAGGACTGACCCTTGGGGAACACCACTAGTTACCCCTCTCCATTCTGAAAATTTACCATTTATTCCTACCCTTTGTTCCCTGTCTTTTAACCAGTTCTCAGTCCATGAAAGGATCTTCCCTCTTATCCCATGGCAACTTAATTTACATAAGAGCCTTTGGTGAGGGACCTTGTCAAAGGCTTTCTGGAAATCTAAGTACACTACGTCCACTGGATCTCCCTTGTCCACATGTTTGTTGACCCCTTCAAAGAACTCTAACAGATTGGTAAGACATGATTTCCCTTTACAGAAACCATGCTGACTTTTGCCCAACAATTTATGTTCTTCTATGTGCCTGACAATTTTATTCTTTACTATTGTTTCAAATAATTTGCCCGGTATGGACGTTAGACTTACCGGTTTGTAGTTGCTGGGATCACCTCTAGAGCCCTTTTTAAATATTGGCGTTACATTAGCTATCTTCCAGTCATTGGGTACAGCCGATTTAAAGGACAGGTTACAAACCCTAGTTAATAGTTCCGCAATTTCACATTTGAGTTCTTTCAGAACTCTTGCGTGAATGGCATCTGGTCCCGGTGACTTGTTACAGTTAAGTTTATCAATTAGTTCCAAAACCTCCTCTAGTGACACTTCAATCTGTGACAATTCCTCAGATTTGTCACCTACAAAAGACGGCTCAGCTTTGAGAATCTCCCTAACGTCCTCAGCCGTGAAGACCGAAGCAAAGAATTCATTTAGTTTCTCCGCAATGACTTTATCATCTTTAAGTGCCTCTATTGTATCTCTGTCATCCAGGGGCCCCACTGGTTGTTTAGCAGGCTTCCTGCTTCTGACATATTTAAAAAACATTTTATTACAACCTTTTGAGTTTTTGGCTAGCTGTTCTTCAAATTCCATTTTGGCTTTTCTTATTACATTTTGACACTTAATTTGGCAGTGTTTATGCTCCTCTCTAGTTACCTCAGTAGGATTTGACTTCCACTTTTTAAAAGATGCCTTTTTATCTCTCACTGCTTCTTTTACATGGTTTTTAAGCCACGGTGGCTCTTTTTTAGTTCTTTGACTTTGTTTTTTAATTTGGGGTATACATTTAAGTTGGGCCTCTATTATGGTGTCTTTGAAAAGTGTCCACGCAGCTTGTAGGGAATTCACTTTAGTCACTTTACCTATTAATTTCCATTTAACTAACTCCCTCATTTTTGCATAGTTCCCCTTCCTGAAATTAAACGCCACAGTGTTGGGCTTCTGCGGTTTTGTTCCCAGCAGGGGAATGTTAAATGTTATTATATTATGATCACTATTCCCAAGTGGTCCTGTTATAGTTACCTCTTGGACCAGTTCGTGCACTCCACTCAGGACTAAATCAAGAGTTGCCTCTCCCCTTGTGGGTTCCTGTACCAGCTGCTCCAAGAAGCAGTCATTTAAAGTATCGAGGAATTTGGTCTCTGCATTTCGTCCTGAGGTGACATGTACCCAGTCAATATGGGGATAATTGAAATCCCCCATTATTATCGAGTTATTTATTTTGACGCCTCTCTAATCTCCCTTAGCATTTCATCGTCACTATCACTGTCCTGATCAGGTGGTCAATAATAAATCCATATTGTTATATTCTTATTAGAGCATGGAATTACTATCCATAGAGTTTCTATGGAGCATGTGGATTCATTTAAGATTTTTAATTCATTTGATTCTACATTTTCTTTCAGATATAGTGCCACTCCCCACCCCACGACCTGTTCTGTCCTTCCGATATATTTTATACCCCGGAATAATTGTGTCCCATTGATTGTCCTCACTCCACCATGTTTCTGTGATGCCTATTATGTCAATATTCTCCTTTCACACGAGGTACTGTAGTTCACCCATCTTATTATTTAGACTTCTAGCATTAGTGTACAAGCACTTTAAAAACTAGTCACTGTTTTAATATCATATTAAATATTCTTTGCCATCTTCTTCCATAGACGTTAAGGGTAAACCGATGAAGTTATACCAATTCATATCAGTTAAGGAGCTGGCAAATGTTGCTAAATATATTTAATATGACAGTCTGTTATAGCAAATATCAAACTGAAAATTCCTACTACAACAAGTAGAATGGTAAAGTGAAGCTGAAATGCTTTAGCTAAAATGAATTTTAGAATGTTTTAAGATCCTAAACCTGCAACTGAATGTTTAAACACACAAATACATTCCATTTTAAAAGATCAGATGACCTTTTAAAACCATTGTATACCCTCCTCTGGCCTCAGTGGTATTAGTCTTGATTTTTATACAATTGTAAGTGAGAAAACACAGGTCCCAAATGCTTTGAACCATCTTCTTTTTTGCTTATCAGCTTCTGTACTTAATATGGACACAGTGGCAAAATGAGGACAGACATGTGGATGGATTGGGCTGAAACTTTTATTAAATTTTAACACAGGGGAGGGGCACTACCCACCCATCACCAATACTCTCCTATCCTAGGCATTTAATTTTCTCCAGTGTGAGGCTAACATGGCTCCTTATTATATAATCTGTACCTTGGCATAGACCAGGGGTTGGCAATCTTTCAGAAGTAGTGCGCGGAGTCTTGATTTATTCACTCTAATTTAAGGTTTTGCATGCCAATCATACATTTAACATTTTAGAAGGTCTCTTCCTATAAGACTATAAAATATAACTAAACTATTGTTGTATGTAAAGTAAATGAGGTTTTTAAAATGTTTAAGAAGCTTCATTTAAAATTAAATTAAAATGCAGAGCCCCCCAGACCAGTGACCATGACTTGGGCAACGTGAGTGCCACTGTAAATCAGCTTGCGTGCCGCCTTTGGCACCTGTGCCATAGGTTGCCTACCCCTGGCATAGACTCTCCTCAGCCTACCCCCAGTACTCAGCTCTGTCTCTGAGTCTAGTGCCCTCCCACTGTGTGAATGCAGAAGGGTGGGGATCTTGACCCAGTAGGTCTGACCTCAGCCCCAAAGGACTGGTTAGTTACCATGTTTTGCTCTCATGATTGATTCTTCACTTAGGGCCTGAGCTAAAGATCATTGGGTAATGCTATATTTTGATCCTAGTTGTGATGAGAAAGAGTGAGGAACTATCGGTTCATGAGTCAGAGAATACCCAGTTACTTCAATGAGGTTTGACTCCAGAGGCCCCAAAGACTCCACTGAACTTTGGACCAGGCCCTTACTTCTGATTTACTCTGATCTAACACCACTAAAGTCACTGGGGTTACAATAGTGCAAAATCATCCTGTTCATAGCCAGATAATTTTTGTATGGAAGTTCCTGCACATCACTTTGCCTATATGTTGTGCAGTCATGACAATTTAAGAAAGATTTCTTCTAAGTCACTTTGACATCAAATACATTCAATATATGTTGATATAGTTATTGAAGCTGGTTGGTTCAACATCAGTTAATTAGCAGCATTTAACTGGAATGCTAATTACTACTCAGCTGGGTAACAATGTCTCTGTCACAAACTTTAGAACTAATTTTAATTTGAACTTGACATCAATATAAACACAACAATAGCATTTTGCCATTACATATTGCCATCAGGTATTTTTATTTTCTCATGGGAGCTGACAGAATATGATTCATTATGACAATATGAATATAAATCCATGCATAACAATAGGGACTTATAATAATATTAACATAAATACCATCATCTATACTGAATCTGTCAACTTTAATAACCAAGATTTTTTTCTTACATGGACTACATTTTCCTGTGTCTATAAATGTCTTTCTTAATATACATTTATGATTATTATTAAGCTTATGCACTGAGTCTTATTATGCAAATGAGGGTTATAGCACACGCTCAGAGGCAGTGACTGTCCATACATCACTTTTATCTTTTAATAAGTCTTATATAAAGCAAGTTGTTTAAGAATTCAGCCCTATTAATTAAAGTTGGTCCTCATTCCTCAATTAAAATGATCATAGTATAGGATGTCTATGGAGTCACTAATTACTTATTTCCTGATTTATCTATATAATATCACACAAAAAACACACTGAAAGAATATTACAGACTCTGGCAGAAAATAATGAAATGAATTTACAGCTTAGGGTGAAACTTACTCTCATCTCCTGTGACATACAGATACAACTGAGGACAACATTAAGATAGTCAGAAAGGTGGTTTCACATGATGCATAGGCATTGGAGGGCATATTGTACATTTCACTCCTGAGATCTTTGTCTTACTTTTAGTGTTTTATTTTAGCAACGTAACAGGTTTTTTTTAATCTAGGTGGTTTTTTTAGTGTAGTTGTTAAAAGAAACAAAAGAAATAAAAACAGTGTCACAGACATCTGTGAAAAGCTCCACAGTAATAAAGGTATTGAATTGTGATGAGATCTAAACCAATAATAGAGGTCTCAAGGGAAATCTTCATATGCTGTGGATCTTCGATTAAACTGGACCATCCAAAACATCATATGGGAGTAAAATCTTCTCTCTAGCCACTTCACTCCCTGTTTTAAATAGAAAATTACAGCTGAACACATTAGGACAAATCCTCTTGAGCTGAAATTGTGAATGCCATCTTTTAGCCCAGAAGATTTTGTAAATCCTCCAGGAGATTCCTGGAGATAACTAAATATTCTTTTCCTAATTTTACAGGTACAGAAATGTAGGCACATCTATTAAGGCCTTGATTTACCAAGTTACTTAAGTACATGCCTAATTTTAAGTATGTAAGCAGACCCATTGATGACCTCAATGAGACTACTCATATGCTTAAAGTTAACATGGGCTTAAGTGCTTGCGCACGAAAAAATTTGCCCAAGTCCGCTCACGTTGCTAATGGAATCAGGATTAAAACTCAGGAATCCTGAGGCTTGGCCCATGTCCACACTGAGGAGACTTTATTGGTATAGAAATCACTATATACTATACCAGTGAAGCACTCTTGGTGTGTGTGAAACTATAACGACAAAGCTATGGTCTGTTCCAGGATAGTAAAACCACCCCCCACAAGCAAAACAGGCTTTACAAATAAGGGCACAGCTTTGTAAATATAACTGCATCTACACTAGGGACTTCCATTGGATACCTATGTCAGTCAGAGAGCACACCTCATCACATTCCGACTGACAAAACCATAGCTGTAAAAGCTCCTAGTGTAGACCTGGCCTCTGTATGGTGTTCATCTATCCAAAGCACACTGTCTCTCAGATATATCTTGTCACGTATAAATTAAAAATGAATTAATTAAGGCTATTGAATCAAAAGGTTAACTATATGAGTTATGCTGTTTGATTGTGTCTGCCTAGAGAGAAATATTAGACTGAATTTCTATTTACCCTAGAAGATGTTTCCTTTTAACTCAGAAATATTTGTTTTGCCCTAGGAAGTGGTTAAAGATTCATGGTATCTTTACAACATTTAGGTTAACTCAGGCTAAATGATTTGCAACATTGTTGTTTTGACTCCAGCATAAAAGTGTACATGAATGCAATTAAATTGCACAGTGTGACAAAGCTCTGTCCTTATCTTCGTGGATTCTGCATTTCCTGGCGGATTTCACTAGCCTCAGAGGCTCACTGTGACCCTCCACGTGGCCCTTCTCTTTCTAGAGACAAGGTCACAGCCTATTGAGCCATTTTCATCATAAGCCAGTGAGGAGAAGCTATCCTTCCTGACACAGTCTCAGTTGTCTCTCAGTCTCAGTGATTAATTAAGGGAGATAGAAAGGGGGGAGCCCGGGCCCACCCTCTACTCCAGGCTCCAGCCCAGGGACCCTAATAGTATCAGCTAAGATAGCTGACCTTTTAGCCACAAAACATAATACAGTTCCCTGGGCTACTTCCCCACAGCAGTTCCCGCTTCTTCAAACTCCACTTCACCCTTACCTCAGGGCTTCCTTCCTTGCATATGATATGTCTATCACTCAGTCTCACCAACAGCACAACTTCTTCCCACAGCTCCTGACATCCACCCCCACCTGACTAACTGGGAGGCTTTTAACTGGTTTCAGCCAGTCCCTGATTGGCTTCAGGTGTCTCAATCAGGCTAGCTGTTTCTACTGATTTCTAGAAAGTTCCAGTGGTACCAGGGATTTGTTTAGCCTGAGACTCACATATCTGTTCTTCAGCATTTTCCTATAGCCATCTGGGTTTGTCCCATCACAACAGAAAATTGTATGAGTGACCAGCAACAAGGAAGACTGAGGCCACTGCTTTGAATATTTACAAATAAATTCTGCCATATGAGAAATAGATTCAGGGAAATATTTTTCAAAAATTTGGCAGAAAATGGCACAAATGGCCAATTTTTTTCAAAATTTTTTTGGGGGAGGTGTGTCTTTTTTTTTGAAACTAGCTGTAAAGTAATTTGTTAGTTTGTGCATAAATGATGCACATCGCTTGGGTTGTAGTCTGCATATTTCCTTAGATGAATTAAACTGGTCCTGTGCAATTTGCTTAAGTACACGTTTAACTGACTTCTCTAGGAATTGTGCTGGAGTAAAGCTGATAAAATCAGGCTCTCAGCTAGGTGCCGGAGTCCTTTTAACAAGGAGCCAGCATCAGAGTTAAACTGACCTGAGTTGAGGTTAGGCTGCTGCTGGCCAGATGCACATCACTGCAGGATTAATCTTTTTTCACACAAGAGTTTGGGGTCTGATTCACTCTGAGCTTAAACTGGGAGCCCCGAGTACCTGAGAAGTCCAGATCAGTTCTGCACATTGAAGGCTTTT
Organism: Dermatemys mawii; assembly: GCA_007922305.1. Lineage (NCBI taxonomy): Eukaryota > Metazoa > Chordata > Testudines > Dermatemydidae > Dermatemys > Dermatemys mawii. The sequence continues at coordinate 56,357,315 of ML677334.1, forward strand.
CTTTATTTCATTGTTGTTAGCCCCCTATATAAATATGGGGGTGAAGGGAGAAAGAGAAGAAAGGTGAAGAGAGACAAGAAAGGAAAGGAGGCTGAGTAGTATTGACTGAAAGATTTTTTGATGAACCTACAATGTTAAGAAGACATGTTTTAAGCTGCATCTCTGAGCTGCAGTTTTTGCCATCGGTATTGGACATTGCTCATTGGCACAGAGGACCTTTTTCAGAATTCTAGCTATTGGATCTACTACTGAAGAGGTGGCAGGGTTTAACAATTAAAAGGAAAAAAACATCTATTCTTATCCTGCTTGAAACATCTCAAGTGAACCTGTCTGGAAATATATTGATCTGTGGTATTCAGTTTAAATATTAAGCCATAAAAAAGCTGTATCAGAATGCTGTTAAGGATCTGATTTAAATCAGCAAAAAAAGGCTAAAAACCTGGACAGAGACACATTTCTTAAAAACCAACCCCCCGCCCCCAAATCTATTTCAGCACAATAGAGTTAAGAATAGAGGAGAACATACAATTTTATACTTTGCTCTCAATTTCCTTGCTGTTAAAGGTGCGTAAGACCCTGGTGTGCGTGTGTGTGTGTGTGTTTGTGTGTGTTGCTGAATTTTCACTGTATGCTTTTTATTGTTGTCCTTAAGGGAAAAAAATAAAACGTTTGATTATACAAGAATGTTAATGTTTTGCCCAATTGATTACAATCTGTTTAATTAATATATGCTATCAGAGTTTAAAATGGTTACTTGGTAGCCAGGCATATCTAGTGGGGATCAATTAAATCATTATATACTAATAGTGTAAATACATTCAGGGAAATTTTATACATTGTATATTATTTATTCTGTTGCCCTAAATGCCACGTCAGACTCACCATAGTCTGTTGTATCAGGGCATATAAGGCAAAAATGTTAGGATACATAGAAAAAAAATACTGATCATGTTCAGTGCTTGAGTATCCTTGCTTTTTATACAGTAATATTCTGCACTTTTCCATTGCCTTTATGGCCTGATCTAAAGCCCACTGAGCATCTTTTCATGAACTTCAATGGGCTTTGCATCAGGGCCTTAATCTGAAAAAACAAAGCCCAGAACAGACAGTAAATTAATTCTCACGGCACTCTTGAGGGATAAATCAGCACTACTTTAACGTAATTAGTGATTGCTAAATTGAGGTGCATAGAGGTTAAATTGTCTAAGGTCACCCAATAATCCAGTGGAGCACCTTAGGAACACAATCCAGAAGCCACCTACTCCAGCCAATATCTGACACTGCTTCATATTACCCCACAGTAGCAGGCCATGTTCTAGCCAGATTTCATTTTTGAAATTGACGTTTTGGAATTACAAAATCTTAAAACAGCATATGACATTCCCCAGGGTATAATCTGGACTAATGGACAGCTGTGTCCCCTCAACTCTCCCATCTGGGGTGCTTTTACTCTACTCCGCTATGAGAACAACTGCTCCTGGACCACTCACACAAAGCCTTTAGCATCCGGAATCACTCCCAGCTGAATATATGAGTGCTTCTAGACAGCTATTCCTGAATTATGTTTCAGAGTGAAAACCAGTCTCAGCCTTGCCCCCAGAAATGTACATCTTGTACTGCACAGCTCTTTCATTCTGGATAATACAAGCACACAGAAAGTCCACCATTTCATTAATAGAAAACGATATGCATAAACCTGTTATCTCAAATGGAGGTTCCCAGTTACTTTCATCCAAACACACTGGCTTAGATAAACTATAAAGCAAGTTTATTAACTATAGAAAGATCGATTTTAAGTGATTAGAAGTAATGAGGCATAAAAGTGAGAATTGGTTACAAAGAAATAAAAGGTAAAACACAAACTCATATTTCAACTTAAGCTCAGTGAACTTAAAGCAAATGGATTTTTCTCACAATATATTCGCAGCAGTCTGGTTGGATTCCTTGAGCCAGGAACATTTCACCAGTTCACAGATGCTTCTTTTGTCTTTCTAATATTTTTGACACAGTGAGGGGAGATGAAGGTAAAGAGGTGATTTGTGTCCTTTGTCTCTCATTTTTATATCTTTCCCTCCTCTTTGAGAATCATCTCTAATGGGGGCTCAGGTGATAGCAAGTCTGTCTGCCAAGATGTAAATTTCTTGCTCACACCCTTCTTCCCGCCAGAGAATGGCTCCTTATCAGGCTGGCCGAGGTGTTTACTAGCCTTTTGTCTTTAAGGAAATCAGCTTGGAATGTTTCTCCAGATTTGGAATATGCCTTAGGGCTTGTCTACACTAGCAAGTTTCTGCGCAGTAAAGCAGTTTTTTGCGGTTAACCTGCAGATGTGTACACACTGCCAAGCCACTTTGTGCACAGAAACTCCTCAGTTGCAGCGCTGCAAACAAACCACCCCAGTGAGAGTCATAAAACTATTTGCACAGAGGCTCCGGTGCTCTATTGCCAGTGTAGACAACTGATTGCTTTCCGTGCTGTAATTCGCCTCTAGAGCTATCCCATAATGCCTCATGTGACCACTCTGCTCATTGTTTTGAACTCGGCTGCCCTGAAGACATAAGCCCCTCCCCTTTCAAAGCACCGTTTATGACAGCAGTTGTGTGCTGCACTGATCTTCTCTGGACACAAAGCAAAGCGTTAATGTGGAATACTCATGCTGTTGGCAGGAGTGTGTGTGTGTGTGTGAGAGAGAGAGAAAGAGAGAGAGAGAGCCCAGGGAGGGAGGCGGGGACTAAAGTCAAGATTTCCCCCTTCCCCGCCTCAGGACTGGTTGCTTCCTGCCACTGACTGAACTTACAAGACAGCATGCTGACGCTCTCTGTGCCCCAAAACACACTGTCTCTCTCTCTCGTCCCTGCACACACACACACACACACACACACTCCCTTTCACACACTCCCTCCCCTCCACTTCAGTTGAAAAGAAGCTGGCAATGTAGTTGGATGCCCATGGAACAATGGGATTGGGAAATCTGCATCATGAGGCATTGCAAGCCTTTTCCAAAGCACCCTGCGGCCAGTTGCACAGTGGGATAGCGACCACAAAGCACTTCTCTCTTTCCTGTCGCAAGAGCTGCTCATGTGGATGCGCTCCAGAGTCACAAGGAGCACAGTGTGCACACACAACAGCAGTTTACTTCCAGCATTTTAATAAAAGTGATATGACTTGTGGTGCAGAAACTTGCTAGGATAGACATACCATGTGTAATATCATACAGCAGAATCTTATAACTTTACATACAATTTTGTCACACATGTTTTACCAGGACAATAATGGTCAGTGAATTATGAGATTTCAGATGAGTTTTATCACAGTTATGCTTTGTATAAAATGTATCATAATCTTGTAAAAGTGGTGAACATAGAGGTACAACCATCACACAGCATTCCAGACTGAAAAGACTAGAGGTGAAATCTGGGCCCCACTGAAGTCATTGGGAGTTTTGCCATTGACTTCAAGGGATGTGTCTACACGGCAATAAACACTCTCGGTATGGCCTCAACTGGCCCGGGTCAGCTAACTTGAATTCACAGATTTGGACTGTGCGACTGTAGTATTGCTGTGCAAGCATTCAGGTTCACGAGGTAGGAGGGACTCAGAGCCCAGGCTCTGGCCTGAATGTCTATGCTGCAGTTTGATAGGCCTATAACCCAAGTCCAAGTCAGCTGATCCAAGCTCAGACTCATTTCCATGGGGTTTTAACTTATACCCAGAGAGGCCCGAACTTCACTCTATTTGGTGTAGTCTGCATGTCAAACTCCCATTGAAGTCAGTGGACATATTGTGCATACACTACTTTATAGGACTGAAGCCATCATTTAAAACTAATGAAACCACTTAAAAAAATTGAAAAACAAACACACATTCCTATTTCTAGTTATTGTATACTATACTGTTCCCTAAATGTATGGCTCAGGTGTTAACTCTTGGTAAGGTTTATTAAGTGGGGCAGCACGCTGGTGTTCTTGCCAAAGAAACAAGATGTTTCTGCTACAATATCAGCAGTGAAGTAGTTAACATTAACATTTACACTGTTGTCACTCAGCCTCAGCTTCAACAATTCTTGAAGCGTAGCTTAGTTCTTTTAAGGCTGAGTGCTCCATGCCCAGACACCTCATGAAATGTCTGTGTAAACAGATTACACTTAGAGACTCCAAAGATATGGCTGCACTGGAAATGGATCAAACTAGGTGGCTAAAAACAGAAGTGTAGTCAGGGTGGCATGAGTGGATGTTTGCCCCATGTGTATATGGGGTATCAGATGAGATCATGCTCAGGGTAGCTAGACCCTCCCACTGCTTGCACCTCCATGGCTACACTTCTATTTAGCGCGCTAGTTTGACCAGAGCTAATGCAGGTATGTCTCTTTGATCTGGAAGTCACACCTCTCAGCTAGAGTGTAGACCTGCCCTAAGAGGTTTAGGTAGTAGCAATGGAAGGCCCTGTGCATCCCCTGCTGAGGTCTGTGGATCTGTGTAATAATGAAGCCATTGGCTAGTGCCCTGCACTACTTTTTCCACAACCCAATGGAGTGTACTTGCACAGCCTGTCTCCCTGTGCAGAGGAACCACAGTGGTTCAGCTGGATTTAGAACTTTTGTGGTTACAGTGGGCCTTGAGCAGCATTTGGCCTCACACAGAGCTATGTGTTGTTTGCCTCAGCAGCTCATACTGACAATAACCATAAGGGCTAGATTTTTTTTAAGTGAAACTTAGATGTGATCACCAGATAGGTCCTGGTATGGAGTGATTACAATAAATTTTATTATTATGGACCAAACCCATAATAAAAACCTCTGCTAGATACTTCTCAATATCAATATCACAATTTGTGGTACTATAATGTACACCCAGAGTCAATAAAAGCTCCATCCTTAACGGAGCCTTTGTGAACTCCAGGACATGGGTTTTACTGAATCTTGATGTTCACTGTTGCTTTAAATTATGGACAAACTAAAAGGGCACAATATTAATAAATATCATTCTATTACAGCACACAAACCAAAGCAATGTTAAAGCTCTGATTTGGAACACAGAAAATGAGGAGACTTAAGAGTAGTGAACAAATATCAAAGATGACATTTCATTTGTAAATCCATTTCAGTCCATTGGAGTCCAGTCTAATTTTAATGGGAAAGCAGTCACACTAGAGCAATATGGGAGTTTCCTGAAGACTTCTGAAGAAATCAGTATTGGAGATTAATACCAGAGATCAATACAGGGGTAGGACTCAATTTCATATTTGGGTTGTTTCTTGTGAAAAATAATGTTTTATAAATAATTAAAAATATTAATTTTTATAAAAACTTATACATTGAGATTCCCTGTCATCTTGGTCTAGGAGCTCGCTGCTTATTTATAACTAACCAAGTGAGAATTTCTAGTCATGGGTTAGGTTGTGCTATCTCTGTGCCAGGGTGAGGAATGGCACAAGAAAATCCTCCCCTTTGCACTTCCTGCTTAGGGACAGGGCAGAGTCACGGTCCATTACTTGGGGAAAAACAGGGGTTGATCCTTCTTACCATCTCCAGTGGATTGAGCCACCCCCAAAAGAAAGGAATGAGGATGACTCTCCACTTGCCCCTCCACACCAGCTGGTAGAGTTCGTTTTGAGGGAAAAGGCTGCATCATCCAAATGCTTGGGGCAACGTACAAAGTAGGGTGAGCAGATGTCCCGATTTTATAGGGACCGTCCTGATTTTTGGGTCTTTCTTTTATAGGCTCCTATTACCCCCTACTCCCATCCCAATTTTTCACACTTGCTGTCTGGTCACTCTAGTACATAACGTGCCTGCACACTGAGCAACGGAGCAGTAGATCATTCAATATGGCTGTACAGGAGAGTCACAAAAAATCCAACATAAAGAAGGTTTGTGTTTATTATTATAGAAGCACATATGGATAAGGAAGAATTTGGCCCATTGGTTTTACAATGCTGGGCTATGAAGACAGAGGTGTTGCCTGCGTTCTGGAAGTACAGTGACAGCTATTAAAGATTTATTGCATATGTAATCTTATTTTTTGCATGTTCCTGTTTCAAGTCCTAAATGTACCTAATGATATTACCATAAATATGAGATGGGTAAATGTTCAAAAGAATTTCCAATCTATGTCATCCTGAGAAATACGGCTGTGTTTCCTATTAGAGTCTGAATGTGAATACATACATTTGGAAACTAGATCCTTTGCATACATAAATTAGAATAGGAATACTGGGTCTTACTCACATTTGGACATAAATAGAATTTTTCAAAAGCCACATTCCGCTGCTCCAAGAGCTTCAACAGACCTAGTGTGTCTTGTAGGCCATTATTTTCACCAAAAATAAATAGAAAATAAAACCTTTCTAGCACACAAATATGGAATAGCCCCTTGAGTCAAATTTCTTATTAATATGACAGGGCTACTCTCTTATTTCACAGTAACAGGAGGAAGATACATGGAAGCTAAGACTCCTCCTACTCCTCCCCACAGTAACAAAGGGATCCTAGGATTTGCACAGTGTCTGAACACAACTCTGCCCATACTAGGAGATGCAGGGATGTGCAGCTGGTCCTTTTTCAGCAGAATCAGGAGCACAGGATCTGAGTATCTTGACTGTTTTCTCAATAGTTCCTCAATCTGCCCCCAATGGCTTTGTCCTGCCTCAGCTTCTTTTGTCTTTCCATTATTCCCTCTCTGAATAGGGGACCTTGCAATTCCAACACAGTTCTCAATACACCACAGCATCCTCAATACATCCACACACCTGAGGTGGCTTGACCTTCCAGCCAGGTCATTTATAATCCCTTCCCTTCTGGGGTAACAAAAAGTCCAATAAGGCAGAAGTCTAATAACCCTGCCTCAGGCCTTCAGCCCCATTTTAGGCTTAATAATCTTTACCTTTTGTTATGTCACGGGGGTTTTTTACCCTCCTTTTCCTTGGGAGTCAGTAGGCAAACTCAGGTCCTATCTCCCCTCTGGGTTCCAGCCCAGGGACCCAGTCTTAAGCAGCCAGGGTCTGCTTCTATAGGCTTGCTTCTGTTCCCCAGGGTCAGTTCCTACCTCCAGGCTGATACAGAGTCCCCTCAAGCTCTCTGGAACTATATAGTCCCCCTCCAGCTGAATGAGAGATCTTTTTCTTGGAGTGCTCCTCTCTATTCCCTGGGAGCAGCTCCTCCTCTCTCTTGCAGGCTTCTCTTTCTAGGATTCACCTTTTTATCTCAGCTGTCCCTGGTCAGCCACTTAGTCCCAGCTAGAGAAATTGACTGTTTTGCCCATTAACCCATTTATGTATAAACCTTATGCCACAGCATAAGGTTTATACACCCCATCACAGTGCCCAAGAAAGATTTTATACCATTCCCCATCAACCTCCAGATTATCTTCATTTAAACATCCAAAATGTTAGCAGCCATCAAATACCTAAATAAGAATTTTGCAGTTAACCAAGCCTGACTTTCAAAGGTGCAGGCTTTTTGATCTCATAAAGATCTGAGAGCATTTTGTAGTTTACACTCTCACAGAGGTACTTCAAAAAGATTTGATCATGGAAAACATAGTGAGTTATTCTTAATTATTTTGTAATCTCAAGAACATTTATTTTTGTGTGATTTTCCAGTAAACAGAAGTTTATTAGAAGATACAGAGAGCAGTAAATCTGAACACACAAACATGCATACAAATTACATACCCATCTTGTTCCTTCCTCATCTAAAAACATTGAGCTGAAAAAATCTGGTCTGTTTCCCTCCACAGGGTGCATTGCATTCTCTCCTTTGGTGAGAGGAAGTAGGTGTAGGGCATGTGGCCAGAGAATGACCAATCAGAGGGATTGCAGATCTACAGGAAACCCAGAGAAAATTCTACAGATCTCCCCTCTCTGTGTGACTTGTTGTAGGGAAGCTGTGTTGTATGCGCATACTGTGTAAAAATGGGAGAACATTATCAGAAGGACAGCCCTGGACTGAGAACATTTTATAGGCTAGGCCTTTTTTTCTATGTCATTTGAAGTTTGTTCATATGAATAATCTAAATGACCAGAATCCATCAGCAGAGGTTAGGATACCCACATCTGGAAATAACTGAACTTTACTGAACCACCAAAGCATATTTTTTCCACTTAAATAAATGTTTTCATTGATTTTAATTTTTCAAGAGAATAGGTTGAAAATTGTAGGACATGTATGGGTGATGCAGTATCAGAAGAAGAATTCTTGCCCTTTGAGCTTCCATATTTTCTTCATACTTTATCTTTTCAACAAAATTAACCCAAGACTTTTAAAATTAGAAATCGAAATGGTTAGCAGTTAAGATTTCCATAAAAAACTTATCTGGTATATAGTTTGGTGAATGTAGGAAATGCTGCAAATTCAGCAATAATATTTTACAATTTTGGCAAGAAGGGATGTAAACCATAATTACAAATAAGAGTAATACTGGGATATATTTTAGAGGTGGCACTCATGTGCTCTGCAATATAGTGTTGTTGTCTTCAGTCCCATAGGCATTTCAATGGGAAGCAGAAGTAGCGGGGTACCAATTACAACTTTTTGGTTCTTCCTTTGCAGGTATATTATGTGGGTTCCTTTGCCATGTATAGTGTTATTTTATCAGAGTATGAATGCACCGAAAAGTAAAAGGCTTTGAACACTTCTGACTTCTGGACAATTATTTCAAAAGGAGCTCGCCACCTCCCTCATCTCATTACTATACCTGATAGCTTTGTTCAGCATTGCCCCCATCTCTCTTCAGAGCACTGGAAATGACCAAATTGGCCAGTGAGTACAATGTCTCCGGCTATTATGGAGGACAAAATATGGATTGAACTGAATGGGATTTGTTTGAGTAACCTTTTTTTCTCTACAACAAATGACTGATTGCTTGAATGCATCTGAGATAAGTGGAGAGCCTGGTAATTTGCGGAATGGTACAAAGACGTAACATAAAAGCTCCTCCTCGTGAGGCCTGTAAGTTGTACTTTTGGAGTCGAAGGTGCCAGTCCAAACCCTGAGATTAGTCCCAAGACGTTGGGGTCTGAACCTGTAAGCCTGAAAACAAAGGGTGCTCAGCCTGAAGAGCTTGTGGGCTCAGACCTCCTAGGGAGCCAACCCTGTAGTATTTAAACTCCCAGAGCCATACTGCAATTCTTATCTGCGTAAGAAGTGCTGAGTCATTTCAAAAGACTCTTCATCTTGGGTATGTCTGTGGGCTGGATCCATTGGTTCTTCTGTAGAGCAAATTGCTCCCTCTTGCCCCTGCCGCTTGGAAGAATCAGGAGGTGATTCTATAAGCAGACTCTCATGGGATGTTTCTCCCTATCAGTCCTCAGCTGCACACTTTCCACCAGGAAACGTATGACCTTGCTTCCATTTTTTTAACTCAGTCTTGTTGAGGCAAAACTCCCACTTGACTACAAATGAAGTTCTGGTTTAATGAGGCAGATTGAGTGAAAACTGATTTCATGATTTAGCCCCAAGCTTTTAATCAAATATCATTTTCATCTATTCTGTTCAGTTTTATTTTATACAATGATTGCATTAATTTTACAAATTTAGACATTTCTTCCTAGAGACTGTTTTAGCTTTAACAATCTGTCCCAGGAGCTTTTCCAAAGGTAACCCCTGACAAACCCTGGTCATTAGTAGATAGGATTGAACCTGGGACCTCTGGAGCTAAATGCATGAGTCTCTATTGCATGAGCTCTCTCTCTGCCTCCCCCCTCCCCTGGGCCAGAACACCCACTCTGAAGGTGTGTGGGTACACAAACACCAGGAAAACAGCTCTTTATTTTTTTTCTGAGGGGCAAAATAAAAAAAAATCCCTCCCCTTCTGCTAAAAGAGTCATGAGGAAGCTTATTGCCATTCACTGAAAGGATGTGTTCACTCAGAATTAATATAATTTATTTAATTTATGACATCACATAACTTGATAAATTATGAATTAAAATATCATTATTCGGTGTGTGAATACTTGTCATCCATTTTGATAGCAAATTAATCCTGAAGCTTTTGGAAAAAAAAAAAAGCTTCAAGCAGCATGCAACAACATCGTTAGCAGCAGCAGCACAGAAACATCCCTGCTGTTTGCAAATAGGCGAACCTACATAGCACACTGTTCTGCTTTGTCTAGCTTTGGTGATTTACTAGATTTTGGTACACATGTTCCAGATTCTAAATAGAATACATTGTTTTACACTCTGAGTAATAACTATTCTGTATGTATAAGGGCTTAAATATGGCACATGCACATTGCCAATAATTACAGTTGCTGATTTTATAGACCAGCGCTAGACAAAGAAGCTCATTTCCAGATAACTAATATGCACATTCATCCTAGAACGCAGTTTTAAATCTTGCCTTGGTGAATTGTTCTTCCATCCCTTATTGAGTATGTATTTACATGTGTATGTGTCCGTAGATGTCTGCTTGCAGCACAGCAGGGCTTGTAGGGACATGCTTTGTGCACCTCAAAAAGTTTGCAGGTTCTCCATTGAAATCGGTTGAGCTCTGTCAGTTTACAGCAGCAGATCATTCATCATATGGGTCAATATTTTGACTTCATTGGGACTAAGCGCCTATTTAAAATTACACATTTGCTTAAGTGCTTGGGTTCAGATAAGCATGTACAAGATTAAATCCTCCCCCCACTCCATCTCTTTTGCTCTGGTAAAAGGCTTGGAGTGGCATAAATAGGCTCTACATGCCATGGATCTGGGTGGGGAAGAATTTCCCTATCACAGGAGCTAGTGAAGGTCACCATTCTGAGGACTTTCTGGCAAGCTCTGGTGCAGACGGTGTGCTGAGAACCTGGGGTGATGGTGTCACAGACAGTGCTGCAGAGAATTTGAGTGGCATTGCTGCCTATAGGGTAGGCCAGGGAGGCTGCTATAACTTAAAGAGCTCCTTGGGGCTATCTAAATTATCTAGAGGGCTGCTTCAGCCGCTTCAGGAAGGTACAAAGAAGGTACAAAGACATCTTAGCTCCCTTACCCTTTAGGCTGTAAGTTTATGAGGATACCAGTATTGCATCCTGGTTTGCCAGGTCACTAGCCAGTGTCCCTAGCCTCCATCCCAAACAATATGCTGAACTACCACTTGTGACCACCAGCCTTAGGGCTCAAGGCCCGGGGGCCCAAGGCAGCCACATCCCAGGCTCCTGATTGGCTGGACAGATAGCATCTCATTGGATATGAAAAGAAGAGGTTTAATGATTAATTTCCAGTACATTCTGACAATGTCAGAAGGTGAAATGGCAGAACCCTAAAAGTCTCCAAATCCCACAGAAGTGTTGTTCTGGTGCTCTACCCAAAACTGGCTCAGTCTAACCTCTCGCCCTCTGGTTTCAGCTATTGTAAATATCATGAGAAAAGTTTTCCTACAGCATTTTAATATTTCCACTTCTGGTTCTACTAGAAGCTAGTGCAGGAAGAAACAGAAGTACCACACAGCTAACTAAACATTTCTGAACCTCAAATCATTTTATGGGTGCTTGGCTCAAGCTTTGGGTCAAAGATTTGTGCTGCTTCTTGTTTAATCTGCACTGATTTGCCCATTCCTAACAATGATCTCAGTGAATCCAAGAATAGAGTCTTTTTTTTCTGTTTGTATGATTCTAACTACTTGACTGCCTATAACAAAAGGAGATGAAAAATTACTTCTGTTTTTAACGTGCAACAATACTTGGCTGAAATTCTTTATTTGATATTTAATTTTTAAATGAAGAATATTGAGAATAGCTCCCAGCCTTGTTCAGCATTAGACATTAAATGAGTCAGAAGCACCTCTGGGTTGAATTTTCAGCTGTGCTGCCTGATTTGAGTATCTCATGCTATATCCTAGTTTTTTTCTTGACCCATGATTATAGTTCTTGTGCTGTGTTTAAATGAAGGCTGGTTGAATTGTTCTCAGGGAAAACAAATCCAGAAATACACAGGCATCACACAAGTTCTGTAATAAGATGTGAACAATATTAATTGGCTCAAAAGAACATGGTGCAAATTCACTGATTTTTTTTTGCTTTTAATATACTTTGGAGGCCCTAATGGTAGCCAATTTCTGTTGTCGTCGTACATTTCAGACATGAAAGGTGAAGTGAAACTGGAACAGCAGCGCATTTGGGTGGTCTAAGTGTCGGTACAAGTCTGTGTCTGCCTACCTTATTTACAGCAAGAACACAAAGCTGTTTGTGGAGCGTGCTGTACATTAGTCAGAGACTGAAAGGTAGCTGTAAAGAAAGCCATATAAGTGATAAGGGAAAAACATGTTTAAGAGCTCTTCCTGTGGAAAAAATATAAGCAAAGAAAATAGGCAGTGTTTATTTTGTGGTGGAGAGGTTTCTCTAGGGAACCATCTGAGACAAAATACGTGCATTCTTTATATTATACACTTAATTCTTCCATCATTTAAAACAGTTTAAAGCCAGTGTAAACACTCAGAATCTGGTCCTAGAAACTGCTATGAGAGTGGGTCAGAGCCAGAGTCCCACTGCGACTTGGGTTTAAGCTTTGTCACTTTGCAGTGTGGACACAGTTCAAACAGCAGACTGGAGTGAGAAAGTCTGGTTGGTGCAGTATGGATGAGTTAGTGGGGCTGTAAGAATTGTAGATCTAGATTTACAAGGGAGTGTGGATGCTCACGTATGGGCTTGGAAACACCAAGTCCACAAACCCATGGAAACATACCCTCTAATGCAATGGTGCTCAATCTTTTTCAGTCATGCCTCCCCAGTAATGGAATATGTCTGTGTTCCCCCTCCATTACTGTACAGCGAAGGCTTCCTCTACAGCAGGGCGTGGGTTGACAGCTGAGCTGGAGGAGGAACTTGGGAAGGGAGAGGAGCTGAGGCAGAATTCATCTGAGGGTGGAGAAGGAATGAGAGCTGATCTGGGCTTGGAGGTTGAGCAGGACTAGGGGGTGAATAGGGTTGGGGGATGAGTGAGGCTGGGGGCAGACCTGGTCTGGGGGCAAAGTGGAGCTGGAAGCATGGTGCTCCCCCCACCCCATGGTGGCTGGCCCCAGCCCTGCCTCCCCACAAATGTTCCTATGTGCCCCTTTGGGGGCATGCCACACAGTTTGGGGACCACTGCTCTACGGGCAGTGTATTAAATATGCCTGATAAAGTTCACACAAGTAAAAAGAGAAGAACCTGAGCAAAGCAGGACACACATTCTCTATTATTGGACACTAGAGCAAGCTAAGTATAGTGCCTTCAGAGCAGGAAAAGAAACAGACTACAATGCAACTGTAAGGACAAAGATAATTAATTAGGAAAAAACTGATATTTGTTTTATTAGTTTTTGCTGTTGACTCATCTTAATTAGTTTAGCAGGGAAGAACATTCAGTATTCTATTAAACTGTAAACTGTGTTTAAAGAAAAGGCTCATAAATTGAGCCCTGAGTACATGATAGACAATAGGTTACATTTTTGTTTGCAATATTGCTGCAGAGACAAGGTGGTGAGGTGATGTCATTGGGCTAACTTCTGTTAATGAGAAAGACAAGCTTTTGAGCTGTTTGTTTTAACATTTCTGCTTTAGCTGACGAGTCTGCGGGGGGGGGGGGGGCGGGAAGGGGGCCTGATAATTCCCGTAAAGACAATTGTCAGACAAATCTTTTATCAGGAAAGAGTTCTGGCTGTAAATATAGCTCCCTTACACAAATACAATGGGAAAACAAATCAAGTTCCAAAATATTAGAAAGCAAGGAAATTCAGTATGAAGTTCTAACAGCCGCCTTAACTCTCTTTGTATTGTTAGCCATCCTCTAACTCTGGGCACCAGACCTTCTCTAAGCAAAACATACTTTCTCATTTATTGGTATAGAACATGGAGTATCTCACCTCATGTGACCAATGACATGTTTGAAGATGAAACAAACTGTTATGAAGAAGCTAGAAGGAGGTTAAAAATGGAAACTGGTTAATGGCCTTGACTCACTCTTGTTGCTCTGTTATGTATGGTATGTGAAAATTCTGACAGAAGGTCAAACAACACATGGACTTTTAACTAATCCATGCTTATGGGTTGTCCCTTTTCATTGTTAACTAAAGTTTTAGGACTAGATTTAATCTTAAAATTCAGCCCTGAATAAGGGTTGGCATATAACACTCCCTCCTCAGGAGGAGCCCTGGGAAGGAATTGTGACTCATAGTCTCAATTCTCCTCTTGCTCAAGGGGGAAGTAAATTATTGTAGCTCTTGAAAGTATGCACCTTGCTTTCTGCTAGATACCTGATCGGTGAATGGGGACAAAGCCAAGTTTCCATTAACTCTTCATCCCTGTCTGCCCATTCCTCTCTGAAATGACTAGGGGAGGATCTAGAGGGCTGGGACTGTGGTCTGAACCAGACCCAATATCTGCGGGGGGGGGGGGGAGGGGGTGGTGCGCTGCAACGATCCAGTTTTAGCTACTTGGCTGGGTTAGGTAACAGCATAATCTATCCTATAGAATCAGAGGGGTAGCCATGTTAGTCTGGAATTGCAGAAGTGACAAAGAGTCCTGTGGCACCTTAAAGACTAACTAAAATTTTTTTAGAGCATAAGCTTTCATGGGCTAATACCCACTTCGTCGGATGCATGCAGTGGAAGTATCCAGGGGCAGGTATAAATAGGTAGGCAAGAACCAGGTGGGAGATAACAAGGTTAGTCCAATCAGGCTGAACCAGCTTGTTATCTCTAATCAGGGAGGGTGAGGTGTTCCTCTAGCAGATTATGCCAGACACTATCTAAGAAACTGAGGAACCACCTGATCAGCATCCTGTACAGCAAACAAGAAAACATCAAAAAAGAGCTTTCCAACCTGGAGACCTTGATAAACAACCAACCCTCCACACAAACAGACTTTACTAAAATAAGACAGGAGATCTATATTACACACTTCACCTCTCTACAAAAGAAAAAGGACTGCAAGCTATCTAAAATCCTGCCTGCCACATGGGGCCACAGCAGTGGTACCCCTAACTCACCCAGCAGTATCGTCAATCTATCCAGCTACATACTCAGCCCGGCAGAAGAGTCTGTCCTATCTCGAGGACTCTCATTCTGCCCCAGCACCCCCACAAACATGATACAATTCTGCGGTGATCTGGAAGCCTACTTTCGCCGTCTCCGACTCAAAGAATACTTTCAAGACTACACAGAACAACGCACTGATACACAGACACCATCCCACCCGCAGCACAAGAAGAACTCCACATGGACTCCCCCTGAGGGTCGAAATGACAGTCTGGACTTATACATAGAATGCTTCCGCCGACGTGCACAGGCAGAAATTGTGGAAAAACAACATCGCCTGCCTCACAACCTAAGTCGAGCAGAACGCAATGCTATCCACAGCCTCAGAAACAACCCTGACATCATAATCAAAGAGGCTGATAAAGGAGGTGCTGTTGTCATCATGGACAGGTCTGACTACCAAAAGGAGGCTACCAGACAACTCTCCAACACCAATTTCTACAGGCCACTTTCCTCAGATCCCACTGAAGAATATACTAAGAAACTGCACCGTCTACTCAGGACACTCCCTACACTAACACAGGAACAAATTAACATACCCTTAGAACCCCGACCGGGGCTATTCTATCTTTTACCCAAGATCCACAAACCTGGAAATCCTGGACGCCCCATCATCTCGGGTACTGGCACTCTCACTGAAGGACTGTCTGGATATGTGGACACTGTACTCAGACCCTATGCCACCAGCACTCCCAGCTATCTCCGTGACACCACCGACTTCCTGAGAAAACTACAATGCATTGGTGACCTTCCAGAAAACACCATCCTAGCCACCATGGATGTAGAGGCTCTCTACACAAACATCCCACACAAAGATGGAATACATGCTGTCAGGAATAGTATCCCTGATGATGCCACAGCACAGGTGGTTGCTGAGCTCTGTGACTTTATCCTCACACACAATTACTTCAAATTTGGAGACAATATATACCTCCAGACCAGTGGCACCGCTATGGGCACCCGCATGGCCCCACAGTATGCCAACATCTTTATGGCTGACCTGGAACAACGCTTCCTCAAATCTTGTTCACTCACTCCCCTCCTCTATCTACGCTACATTGATGACATCTTCATCATCTGGACCCATGAGAAAGAAACTCTGGAAGAATTCCACCATGATTTCAACAGCTTCCACCCCACCATCCACCTCAGCCTGGATCAGTCTACACAGGAGGTCCACTTCCTGGACACCACGGTGCAAATTAATGACGGCCACATCAACACCACCCTATACCGAAAACCTACTGACAGCTACGCCTACCTTCATGCCACCAGCTTCCACCCCGGGCACACCACACGATCCATTGTCTACAGCCAAGCACTGAGGTACAATCGTATTTGCTCCAGCCTCTCAGACAGAGACCAACACCTACAAGATCTCCACCAAGCTTTCTCAAAACTACAATACCCGCACAAGGAAATAAGGACACAGATCAACAGAGCCAGATGTGTACCCAGAAGCCTGCTGCTGCAAGACAAGCCCAAGAAAGAAAATAACAGAATACCACTGGCCATCACCTACAGTCCTCAGTTAAAGCCTCTCCAACGCATCATCAGTGATCTACAACCCATCCTGGACAACAATCCCTCACTTTCACAGGCCTTGGGAGGCAGGCCAGTCCTGGCCTACAGACAACCTGCCAACCTCAAGCATATTCTCACCAGCAACAGCACACCGCGCCATAATAACTCTAACTCAGGAACCAATCCATGCAGTAAACCTCGATGCCAACTCTGCCCACACATCTACACCAGCAACACCATCACAGGACCAAACCAGATCAGCCACACCATCACTGGTTCATTCACCTGCACATCTACTAATGTAATATACGCCATTATGTGCCAGCAATGTCCCTCTGCTATGTACATTGGCCAAACTGGACAGTCCCTACGAAAAAGGATAAATGGACACAAATCAGATATCAGGAATGGCAATATTCAAAAACCTGTAGGAGAGCACTTCAACCTCACTGGACACACCATAGAAGATTTAAAGGTCAGCATTTTGCAGCAAAAAAACTTCAAGTCCAGACTGCAAAGAGAGACTGCAGAGCTGCAATCCATTTGCAAATTTGACACAATCAGTTTGGGACTGAATAGAGATTTTGAATGGCTAGCTAACTACAAAAGCAGCTTCTCTTCTCTCGCTATTCACACCTCCAGTTCAACTGCTAGAGGAACACCTCACCCTCCCTGATTAGAGATAACAAGCTGGTTCAGCCTGATTGGACTAACCTTGTTATCTCCCACCTGGTTCTTGCCTACCTATTTATACCTGCCCCTGGATACTTCCACTGCATGCATCCGACGAAGTGGGTATTAGCCCACGAAAGCTTATGCTCTAAAAAAATTTTAGTTAGTCTTTAAGGTGCCACAGGACTCTTTGTCACTTATCCTATAGCAAACACTTTAAAATGAACAGCTACAGTTATTCTGGCTAATCTGACAGGTTCCCCACATGTGGAAATCCCATTGACTCCAATGCTAGGACCACACACAAGAGGCATGAAGAATCAAGCCTATTATTAGCACTAAGCTACTGAAGTGGTGTTATAATCAGAGAAGTGCAAAAATTACACCTTTTTTATTTGCCTCGCATGTGTACAGCTGCTATCTGTTTAATTAGAACAGAAGAAATGTTTTCCACAGTCCACATTACAAAGCAAAGCTGGAAAGTATTGTACCCTGCCTTGTGCATGATCAGCTAAATTAGCAGCTACTTTTTAATTCTAAAATCTTTATTATTGGCACTGATGTGTAAGGAACATTGCCTGGCTTCCAGTGATCCTGTGGTGCTGGCTGTTGGAAGCATTCTGTTTTGACTTGAAAACTGAGCATGATTTGATAAGGAAGTCTCTGGGAGAGAATAAATATGAAAAACCAAGATATCATTTGTATCAAATCCCTTTTGTGATTGTAACAATTTCACTTCAAATAAAGGTTTATATATCAATCTATAAACACACACATGCACCCCTTTGTTTACGGTTTGTACTCACTTTGACTAAAGCTGACACATGAAGACTATAAACACAGTAAATGTAACCACATAACATTTCTGGAGAATCTGAGAAAATCTACCATTATGTTTTGTTTCTGTTGACCCAATACAAACAATAATGTCAGATCTGTATTCCTCATAAGTACATGGGAGATGTATTTTTAAATCTTACATTTAATTGGCTCCCTTCTTCATAATGTACTATACACTGAAAATGGGAAAAGTGTACATTAAAACATCTTGAGGTACACAAAAATAAATCTAAAAAAATTGGTATTTACATTGAGATCTGGTGCTGAGAGTTGAAGAGATGAAAAAACAGTAAAACAGAGCTGGGGACAGTGCAAAAATCAGAATAATTTTGATTTCTGGCCTTTGCAATAGTGGAGAAGCTTTAGTGGCTAAGTTGGAACAATATGGCAAAATCCCATCCAAACAGAAAAGCAAAACCAACCATCAGTGTAGTAAGGTTTGATTGAAAGTTTCATTCAGTATATTATTCAAGGGACAGATGACATTTTAGAACAAACAAATACTCTCAGAATAACCAGTCTTCCTTTTGTTATCTTCATCACACATCTGTGGATTGTTGGAGTTTTGACTTCGACCAGTGCCACCACAGCACATCCCAAATTAACCTCCCTTTCTTAGTTTTAAAAAACACTCTCTCAAACTGAGGCCCAACGGATATATAGCTCCTGAAAACAACACTTCTGTATTATAAAGAAGAAGAAAAAAGTCATAATTTAAAGGCAAAAAGTAAAGTTGACTTTTGGCTTAGTCTGTGACATTGATGTGGATTTCCCTGTATCCTCCTGTCAACCCAGCACTCATTTACATCCCTCCAAGTCAGTCACATAAACAAGCAGATTGCAATCCTTTATTTATGCAGACACATTCTGCCTCATTCACACCTCTCCATCCCCATCAAAATCCAGGGTGTTGCACAGGCATGATCAATGGCAACCTTCATGTACCAAATTCTGCTAATAGCGGGGAAATTCCTCCACATTGCTGGGTTATGAAGTACTCAGAGAAGAACTGGATGCCCACACAATCAGTTGCATGCCTACTGGTTTATTTCCAGATCTCAGACGCAAGCGCTGCTGTAAGAGGACTGTAAGAGGACCAGTCATAGCTCAGTATTTAGACAAGGCAACACAAGCATCCCTCATTGCTTCAGAATTCTTTCATCCAGCACAAGCTTTACCTCAAATAAACACATTATAAAACACATCCACAATATTGCAAATGTCACTTAAAAGGTTATCTTCCAAAATAAAATGATGGGCCAGCTTGTGGCTGGCTTTCTGTAGGTGATCAGGGGGCGGAGGGCTCATGGAGCTTAGTCCTTAGTTAACTCCATGTAGCTAGCAACTTGTGTAGTCTCAGCTCTCTGCTAAGCATAACAGCAGCTAGTGCAGCCAGGAAGCAAGCTCCCCACAGCACAGTGGAATGGGGATCTGAGGAGGCAGGACTGCAGCCTGACCTCTCCTCCATCCCAGCCCTCAGAGCTAGTCTTTCTACAGAGCAAAGCAACGTATTACATTGCTTCTTATGCTTGCAGGCCTTGAACCAGTGCACTAAAAATAGTAGTTTGGACCTTGCAGCTCGGGCGGGGACTGAAGTTTTCAAGCCTACCCAGCAAGCTATGTTTCAGAGCCTGAGCTCCAGCCCAAGCAGCAGTTGTCCACGCTACTATTTTTGGTGTGATAGCTCAAGCCCCCTAGCATGAGTCTGGCTACCAAGGCTGGGAGCCTCGTTTCCAGCTGCAGTTTTGATATACCCCAATGCTCCCAGAGACAATGTGGATCTGCAGTGGCCCCAATGTACTGCTACAGATAGAGCTGGTTGGGAAATGGTCAGGTTTTTTGGGCGGGGGAAGGGGAGGGAGAGTACAGTTAGAAAGAAATAAAACAATTTTATTTTTTCGAAGCTTTTCATGGAAATTTTCCCTTTTTTGGATGCAAAACAAAAAGACAGTTGGCATCATTTTGAAGTTTCTGAACACTTAAAAATAACACCAGAACAATGTTCAGCTTTTGGTAAAGAAAAATCAGTTTTTGTTCTTGCATTTAAAAGAACCCCAGGAAATGTAGAATAAAATAAACATTGTCTGCAAAAAAAAAAAAAAAACACTAGAAAAAGCATTAAAAGCATTTAAAGCATTTAAAAGCATTAAAAGCATTTAAAAGCATTTAAAAGAACCCCAGGAAATTTAGAATAAAATAAACATTGTCTGCAAAAAAAAAAAAAAAAAATCACTAGAAAAAGGCATTTCTCATCAAAGAAAAGTTTTGATGGAAAATGTCAGCTCACTTACAAACTACATCTATATAATTATAGATTATGTTATATATAATCATTCAAATAGCTGTTATATCACCTATTACTTTGGGTTTAAGTAAAATATACCATGGCAACATTCAAACACCCATGAGTCAAATTGCACAGCCCTGACCCCAGGCAAAAGATAGATATTGGCTTTGAGCTGTCACTGACATCAAAAGGAGTCACACATCCCTGTTCGAGGGTGCCAAATTTACATGGCCTTCAGTGGCACTTTTTACTGAATAAATACTAAATGATGAGTGCAGGGTTTATCCTACTATTAAATATCACATAAAAGAAGTGGTCATTTTTTTTGCAAGACCAAAAATTGGTCCGTTTTTTTGTCTTGCAGAAAAATGTGAGATTTTGAAAAAAACCTCATCCTGACCTGGGACAAAAAGCTGACATTTTGAAATTTGCTTGTGGACTGAAATTAAAAAAAAATAATTTTAGGTGAACTGTAATGTTGATCAGTTTTGAATGTTTCATTTCAATTTCAATCCTTTTTGTTTTCAAATTTTTTAAATATAAGAAAGTAAATTGCAAAACAAAATGTCGTTTAAAAATGAAAAATAAGTCATTTTTCCAATTTTTTTCAGAATAGTATGATTTCATGAAAAAGAATCAGTTTATCAAAATAGTAGTTTCCAGAGGTAAATTTCAATTACAATTTTGCAATTAGCTCTACTTAATATAATTCTAAATATATTAAATATAAAAATAAAAATATTTAAAATAAATCTAAATATAATTCATTACTGGAATTTTTAGATGATGACTATGAGAATAACCTTTTTATACTCTAAAGATAGTCACACAAAAGGGAAATCCATTCTAGACAATCAGATTTCAGGATGATTTACAACGATTAATTGAATAGAAGTTGAAATAATAAAGCTTCAGCATGAGATCACTTGATCATTACCTGTTAGGTTCACTCACTCTGGGGCACCTGGCATTGGCCACTGTCGGTAGACAGGATATGGGGCTAGATGGACCTTTGATCTAACCCAGTACTGCCTTTCTTATGTTCTTATGTCAGAAACTACCATACTTAACTATGGAGACATTTTTAGCTACTGTGCTAGGGATTACGGGATCTCTTTCCTGTTGAACTCTGTAGGAAGTCAGCTGGCAGCAGAAATGTGTTTCCCAGTGGAGCAGCCTAGAATATGCAGGCTTCTTACCTGCCAAAGGCCTTGCAAAAATTAAGTTACACTAGGCTGCCTCTAAAGAGTCTGCTGTGAGGATGGGATGGAGTGGTCCCTATGCCTCATGAAATCTAGAAGGAAAGGAACTGAAGGACCAATGTGCCTCCAGAATATAACAAATGGGGAAGCAGGCTTCAAGGCCATACTGAAGACAGCAGAGGTAATGTAAGAAGTCTGGAAACTTTGGTGGAGACAGCATGGATTGAGAACTTTGGAAGGAGGTGGGTTAATACAAGTTCTATTTCCAAGTAAACCTGTGAGGGGTGGTCTGCTATGACCCCCTGAGAATAGAACATGCAGGGTCTGACTACCCCACACGTACTTGTTTGTTGAGTTCTCTCCCTCATTGCCTTGTGGAATTACTATGACGGCCAGATTTTTTTTTTTTTTTGACAAGGTACAGAACAGATAATCCTCCTTTAACCCATCAAACACTTTTCTATCATCAAACAATATGGCAGGTATAGGTGCCAGCACGCCTTTTACTGCCCAGATCACATGTATTAATCTTCTTTAACTGTCTCCTGCTTGTCTCCCAGATATAAAGTCTATCTGATCATTCTTAATTCATTTTAACAACTTTTATTCTGTTTATTCATAATTATTTTTCTGAGTATTTTAGGATCCATATTCCAAAGAGAACTAGATCTACAATGAACATATATTGATTGCCCTTGATAACTATGGAATATAAATGGACTTTGGAGTACATATTTTGATTTTGGAATCTAATTCCAGTTTTCCCAGTAGGGTAGAAATAATACATTTTATCATACAGATTCAGGGCTAAGTAATAAGCCCCTTACTAATATTGGTGGGCAATTACTTGTTCCTTGAAGAAATCTGAATGTAGAAAACATGATAAAAACAAGGATGAGTAGTTGCTCACAAAAATAATTGAGTTGGATCGTTAACAGGATTAAGAAGTTCCCAGTCTTTCCTGATTAAACATGGATTTTTTGAAATGTCTTATTATAACAAGGCTTGACAAAATTCAATTTTTGTTTATAATTTTGATGGATAATCGTTCCTTTTAAGCATTTTTAATTTTTTTTTATCAATTTAAATTTTCAGAGTTGCTGGAAATTATGGGGTGGGGGGAAGACAAATGAGAGAGGTCGGACAATTATTTCTTGACAGTAGACATTGAGATTCAAAAAGTTAAAGCTTTATAACCATCAAAACACAAACTGTCAATATCACATCTCAGATTAACAAAGTAAATATCCTTAAATCAAACTCTAATAAGTTCTCAAGCAGCACTTTGCCTGCTTTGTCTAGCTGCAAATTTTGATTACCACCAATGGAAATATTGTAGGTTTGTGCGTGTACTTGATGTTTACTGACATTTACCAATAAAAATCCTATCTTCCAAGCCTAATCATAATACTAATTTTTGCAGTACATCAATACCTGATGTGTCACCATATTTTAATTTATCTGTTAACTAGATAATTTCTTAACCTTCATCACCTCCCTCCTCCCTTGGCCTCTTGTCCCATTTGGGATTTCTCTCTTTCAGACTGAACCACTCCAAAATATGCCATAATTTTTAGTGATGAAACCAAAGCAAACAACAAAAATATTCTCAGACTAGGTCATAGTTTTGCACGAATTAGCACATTTGTGTAATTTTTGTGTTCACTTGAGGGGAATATCCATGAAATTGAACTCTGCTGGCACAAATGTTCATGGAAAATTAATCACAAAGTCACATGTACAAGTATTAGAGGAAATGAAATTTTAAGTTTGTCCTCAAGTGTACTCCTACACAAATGCTTGCATGCTCATTCTGTTAGGGAACAGAAATAATACCATGTGATTGATTTGAACAGTTACATCTAGGCAACATGAGTCAAATGTTGACAATCTATACATCTACAGTGAAACATTTTAAAATGTATTTGTTATACTATTTCAAATAATGAATAAGTATAGTTTATAAAATCATGACTTTCGCACAGATATTAATTAACAGAAAAAGAGGCTAATTTCATCAAGTAAGTTATTTGGTGCAAAGGCTTTGCTGACTCAGATTTAAATATAGCCTTATACAAATGTTTGAGGTTTTAGTTTAAACCTATGAGCTCTAAGCAAATTTTATGCTGCTGCAGATCCTCATGATGACCAGGGGCCAAAGCAGTACCTGAGGTCACAGCAATCTAAAAACTCCTCTTTGTTGTGCCAGGAAGAACTCCATCCTTTAAGGGATGACTCCACCAACCAGTGCTGCATCTTACCACCGCACTGCCCTTTCCCCTTCTTTTCCAAACCCCATCTTGTGTCAAAGCTGGGGGAGATGCCGAAAGAAGCCTAGGTTGCCAGTTGACGGCAACAGCACAAAGGAAACATAGTAAGTGCTGAGGAGCTGGTTCTTTTATTGATTTGTAGTGGTAGCATGAGGGTGTTTCCAGTGCTGGAAGCAGTGGGTGGTCAAATACTTGAAATAGATCTTGATTTGTCCATTTGCTTAAATTGGCTTGACAATGATTTGCCAGCCTTGTTGCTTGACTCCTAATTCTCATTTAGTGGATATTCTACTTTTTCTAGAAAACACTGATCTATTCCACATGTTTTTCTTGTAGTTATCTAAGCATTGTCAGAAGGTCCAGTTCTGATAATATATGTATTGCTTCTGTTAAATCTGAGGTATTTTTCTCATTCTTGGCTGAGATTTTAATTACTGATGTAACCCCTCCTAGTTTCCTAGCACCCTATGTTTACTTATCAATAAGCCACTCTCACTAAAGAAACCCCTCCCCTGTAATCCATTTATGATGTCTTGCACAGGCTTCTTGTCTTCAAAAATTGAAACAATTTCTCACATCCAGTCCAGTCTAATTATATCCACTCTGACGCTTAATTCCACCACAGCATGATCACCAGTTGTGATTGGTCCAGTTTCCTTTTGTTTCATTCCTTGTATCAAAGGTCCTGAGATTAGGATGTAGTCAGTCTTTGAGAATGTAGAATATAGGCTGACTGGGAGTGTAATCTTTTGATATAGGGTTCATCTCTACAAGGCAAATTCATCACTGGAGTAATTGAACTAAAGTTTGTTAAGTTGCTCTAGTGAATAATTCACCCCTATGTGTCAATTAAACAAGTCCAGTTACATGGTTCTGCTTGTGCTTTCATTCCTGAACCTCTTGCATTTGCCCAACACAGACTCAATCACCTAATTTTGGTCATCCCCTTATAATTCATTCATGACCCATTTCTGTTAGTTTAATTACGCAGAGGGGTATAAGGTTGTAGTACCATATATAGTACCACAGATGCCCATCATGCTTCACAAAATGAATGTGGGTGGAGTGCTGGCCCTGTTCTTACATTCTGTGACAAGAACAACAGGAGTTGCGGGGGAGAAATTAGGTTGCAGACAGACCATGCCTTGGGAGAGAATGCACAGATCTTGAGGGTTACACACATTTCCTCTTTTATTTACACTGATGTGTCATTGTGGCCTTCGATAAATTAGGCAGTCACAAGGCTATGACCATTCAGTGCTGAAGTGTTTATTTTATGGCAAACAAAAAAGTGACAAGTTGCCGAACACTAAAATATACTCTCAAAAGTCATCAAAACCAAGTCCCTGCTCTAGAGAGAAAAACTAACTCAGAGGAATGCCTCTAGCCAAAAGCCCTGCAAAGGAAAAATGCTTTGGATAAACTGGTTCTAGGGCACATCTCCCCAGAAAAACCCCTACGAGCTCTGTCTCTGCCTCACCTCCTAAAGTGAAGTTGGCTTTTACATGTGCAGACAAGTGATCTAAATCCTCTTATTGCTCCACTCAAATGGGGCCCCACACATTATCTTACAAAACGGAAGCCAGCATCTCTGCCTCTATCAGCCCAAGTTACTAGACTGTAAGGCCTATCTCCTAAACTCTTCGGGAAGGTGAGGCAAGGATTATCTTTATTGTATGTTTGTACAGCACTTCCTGGTCCAGGATTAGGACTCCTTGGTACATTGGTAATACAAATGATAATACTACAGTGTTAATAATATGGCTAATACTATAGTTTAAGGGTCAGCTGAGGCTCTAGTCCTCTACATCACCTTGAGGAAGAAAGTTTTGAATAGGTACTTAAAGTAGAATAAAAGAAAAAGGGTGGTGGTTGTGGTTAGGCGAGGGCTTTAAAGTACAGTGGAAAGCCAGATAGGTTGATGTAAGATGTGAGAGTGTAAAATGAATCGCTGGCCTTGAGCAGAGAGAGTATAAGTTAGTGCATATCTGGCTATGACTAACAACTGTTCCTGGATCTAGAATTGTGAGAAAGTTATAACTCTTAACATTCTATGCCTGTGGCAGGATATGGCATAGAAAAAGAAGAAAAATACATTTGTATTTTTTCCTTTAAAACAAAAAGGGCATTGAAGGGTGCGACAAAAGCTGTGTCCATAGACAGTAATATATTCGTATATTGCTGAAAGGGAACTATCGTACCGGAAGTGACATCACCAGTTTGTGACTTTGTATTTGCTTGTACTACGAACCACTCAGAACAACCGTGTTTAAGAAACTGTTGATCCTACCCCCTTCCTCCCTCCCAACCTTGGACTGAATGGTTGCTACCAGAACTGAGAGCCATAGCTTGATTAGGGAAAATATAGTTTCGCCAGTACTTGATGCTGAGTGCCATATCACATCATACTATAACATGACTATGTGTCATTTTGACAAGATGTTGAGTTATATGTTTGCCAAAAGTTAAATGAATTAAGAAAAACAGAAGCCAACAAATGTAACTGCCTTGTCTCCGACAGTCCAACTTCTTGTCTGGAGGCAGTCTGTCACTTCTCGGAGCAGACAAGCTGAATTTATATAAATATAGAGCAGCAGTACAAGAAAGGCCTCCAAAATTTCTGTACATTTAGCATCATTGGAGAATAGGGAGCAGTGAGCTCAATTACATGGTAATTGTCCTACTCCCTCCCCTACTGAAAAATGAATGTGCCATAACTGTGCCCATGGACATTTTAATTAGCTCCTTAGAACTGAGAGGTCATTCATATTCAAACTCGTCCCTCTCACATTATTCCATCTGCTGTTTCTGGTTTGGATGTAATGGAAATCTTGCAAGAACACTATATCTCTTCCTCACTGCTTATTTTTCATGGTGTCTGTTTTTCACTCTAGTATATTTTACTATATTCTTACTCTATGGACCGGGTCCACAAAGGTATTCAGGGGCCTAAAGCCCAGATACAGGTACTTAGATCCCAGTTTTAGGCATCACTTTGAGCCAGAAAACCCCTGCTTGGCTACTAAAGGCACTAAAACTCACTTGGCACCTACATTTTTATTGTTAAATTTCTCTGTGTGCCCAAGTTTTTGCCTCTACACAGGTGGACTGTGGCCTCAGGATGTCACTCTCATGCTTAAACCCTTGCACAGTCTCAAACCCAGTGAGCTCCACCTCGTCACCTGAGAGCCCAATCTGGTAGGCATGCCTAATTTCCACACAAGATGGTCAAAGGGATGCTCTCATAACCTTGAACCCAGTGGTTAGTGCACTCACTCAGGATATGAAAAGCCCTAGTTCAATTCTTCCCTGGCCTGATGTGCAGAGGGGATTTGAACTGCAGTTTCCCATCTCACACTTGAGTGGGATATGGATTATTCTGCTATGGAGGGATTTCTCAATCTCTCTTGTTGAAACAATTCCACTTTATTGAAATATTAATTGGGTCAGAGAGAGAATCACTCTATAGTTCAGTAGTTGGCGATGGGAGATCTCTCTTCAAATCCCTTCTGTTTATCAGGCAGAGGGAGGAATTGAACTAGGGCCTTTCACATCCTGAGTCAGTGCATCCTGGGTGAATGCATTATAAAAGTCTCCAGCCTCATCATGAGCTCCTCCTTCTCCCCAACCCATCAGGTGTTCTGTGAGGAGTTATGGAGGCACCTAAGCCCTGTCTTGCAAGAATGCCTTAGGTGTTGAAATGACCTGATTCCAGCTGTGGAATAGTAGAATATAGAAGTAAAGAATATAGTTCTGCACCATTGTGACATGGGTACATGGAACTTCTGACAAATATTCACAAACTAAGGACTTGCAGTTTTAAGAACTATCTAGATTTATTGTAAACAAATCAAATCTAGTTTCAAAAGTAGGCTTTGGGGCCTGCTCTCACCAAAGATGTCTCTGGAAAGGCTGGCTTTCACCTTCAGAGACAGTTCCTGAAAGGCTTTCTGCTTAAGAGTACCTTATCTCTTACCTTCATAGAGGGAGCAGGCTTAAGCATTTCTCCTTTCCCCAGGGTGGCCCTGTTTTAAGTAGCAAAAGAGTTGCCAGGAGGAACAGTAGGGGCTTATTCTTGGTGCTTTGTCTACCTGATCATTATTTCTGCTCTCTGGTTAGCACTAAATTGGCAGGTACAAAGAAATCCTCAGGGTTTAAAACCTTGCTAGAACAAGCTGTTTTCTCCAGTCACTTGTCAACACTTTTTTTTTTCCTGAGTAGGCCGTGCTTTCCTGTGAAAGCAGACCAGGCTATTGATAGCTAGATACTGCCTTTAAGTCCCTCTTTGACTGTCCTTTCGGAAAGCACATCCTAGTGTTGTACTGACAGAAGACAAAGGACAGCTTGGAAATAAAAAGAAGGGATGTATACTGACCTACATTTTTGAGATCACAGGGGAAAAAAAAGAACAGCAAAAACGTGGTTACTTCTGTGCCCATCTTTCTTATTGCAGTAATAGTAAAAAGTCAACAGTGCTTATAAGGGTTCTACAATATTAAAAGAACATATGACACATGCAAGCATCTTGCCTAACTTAAGACACTTTTACCTATCCTAGACCTAGGGTTGCCAAATCCAACTGAAGCTATTCCAGGAGATTTCTTTTTCCAACATGACGTAATGTCATTTTCTTAAAATATCCTATTAAAATCTCCTGGATTGCTTTCAATAGTCACTGGGAGATCAATGCCCATTCTGGGAGACTCCTGGTCAATCCTGGAGGCTTGGCAACCCTATCTAGACCAGATCCACAGCTAGTAAAAATCAGTATAGTCCCATGGAAATCAATGCACTCTTGTCAGAATAAGCACTAAGGTCCATGGGAGTTGTACATGCACCAGAGGGCAGCTTTTGTATGTTTCTGTAAAGACTTACCCATTATGTTACTATTTAATGCTACTATAGTTATCCTTTTGTATGTATTAAAATATTGGAAAATGGGGGAAATAAAAATTTTCCCCCTCAATGTGCAATACATTCTTTCAAACACCCTTGTATCTGAGATTTGAATTTGGCTCACACTGTTCTATTGCTACTATGTCTTTTTATTAGCAAAGTACATTTTCCAAGTGTCTTAGAAAAGGAGTACTGGGAGCCCTTCAGCTGTCCATTACTGATCTCTCATATACATTGAATGTGCATCATCATGTCAGATGTACAGAACTGCACAGAAGGTGATTATATGTAATCACTGCATGTCTGTAGAAAGCCCTCAGAAGAGAGATTTTCCTGGACACATTTTGTATCTTCCAAAACAATTTATATATATATAATATAAAATATTATAATCTGGAAATGGCAAACATAAATTGAAATTAATGAGTGATATAGTTTGTCATTGAAAGAAACAACACTTATTCAATCCAATCCAATCACATAAACAAGAAAAATCTTGAGTTCTCACAAGTAAACAATGGCAGTTAAGAAAAATACTAAAAATGAGGGTCAGTTTTCATCAGAAATATACAAGGGCAGAATTACTCAGTTGGTGTAAATGAATTTCGGTTGGTTCATTATTATTTGTAAGGTTATGTTATTCACAATTATTCAGACAACAGCCAGATATCTAAGAAAATGTTCACAGATCCCAAAAGTTCCATGAATTTAATCACAAACTTTTATACTCATCCAAAGCTGCATACTGAAAATGCTGTTTTATAATTTGCTACTTGTTGTTCACCATTCATTAATATCTAGTTTTAAAAGTTTTAATAATCCAGTCAGAGAGAAGAAACAGTGTCATGTGACCAGTTACATACCATAAAGAAAGAATAGCAAATAATCAAAGTGAACAGTTTGTGAACAATACATAAGCTGAAAAAAATGTTTGTTTTAAGTGTTTCTTGAATATATCTAAAAAGTACTAAAAAAAAATGTATTTGTAGAAATCAGGGTAGGCCCAATATACAATTTGCAAGCAGAAAAAAGGCTATGTTTGCCATGATTATTCTTTAAAATTACCAATTTGACTGGCCTTAATAGTTTGTTCATAAAAATAGTGAAGTACTAGAGAAGAGTTTCCTAATTATGGCAGGCAAGAAGTTAAATACCAAAGCTCCCATTGTATAGTTTAATTCTCTGAAGGTTTACTCAGTAGTATTTTATGGGAACACACATCTCACAATGTGCGAGAGCAAAATTGAGCAAATTCCGCAATATCTAAACATTCTAATGGCTTAGCTGATCACTTCAGGGTAACTTGGCCTTTCCCTTTTAGTCTGGGTCAAATGAAAGTTCTGTGCATTAAACTGTCAGTTCAAGCAAAACTATTCCAGATCTCACCTACTGTAGCTTCCTTGAAGTGTCACCTTCATGGCTGTCTGTTTTAAAGCTTAAGATTGTGTGCTTGGGAGGAAAAAATGGCTCAGAGCCTGCAAAAAAGGAGTGTAGGACTCTCTCTGCATTGGGGTTTCTCGGGAAGCTGTCAGCTGCCTTTCAGAGCTGAGAGAATTTGGAAAAACCTGGCTGATATGAATTTTTACTTTTTTCTTGTTTTAAGGAGCTTGCCAGCCTTAGGGGCCCTGGGAAAATCTAACTGAATGGGGGAAATTGTCAAGTTGCAAAAAGAAGAAATTTACCATTTGATTGCTCCACAGCAGACCATTTATGTTCAGCTATAAAACATACGGAGTGCTGCTGAGTGTTCCAAGTATGTCCTAATGTTCCACCTGGAGTATCAGTAAATGCAGGTAAAAGAACGACCAGCCACAAAAAGGTTAAACATCTATAGGTGATATTTTCGTTTTGGGTTCACATAATTCATCTCTGCCTTCTCTCCAGCCCACCTGATTTCACACTTGGTAGGAAGAGCCCAGTCTTGTGCTGAGCTAGACTCAATCAAATCCAGTTGGACTCTCTGGGGCTGATGATGTTTGTCAGCATAGATTTTGGACCAGTGTTTCCACTATCCCAATATTATTATTGATGTATGTCAGGTGTGCTTAAGAATGGCTTAGATGAATATCAGTATGTTCACAAACTGTTAGTTCCTGAGTCTAAGATGAGCTCTCTCACCCCCTACTGAGTTATCCCTATAACCCAAAATTCCCAGCTCTTCCTTGTTTCCCCTGCAGTGTAACTTTTAGGCTTGTGGCTGAGGCCAACACCAGCAATGACATTAAAAGATGCCAGCCACTCACATGCTCTTAGGTTAGGCTACAGTTTTGAAATAAAGTCAAAGAACAAAGTAATGAGGAGGGTGATGGGGTCAAAGGACACACCAACAGTTTTCCTTTGAATTATAGTAAAATGTAAAAGTATTCTAAAGAATAGTTGACCAGCAATGTTTTTTTAACTAGACATTGCTATTCAGCATCTCAAGATTGCTGCTCAAAACGGTTGTGTGCGCCCTGGAGAGGAGGGACTCTTCATAAAAGCAAAGCGGGGGAGCTTTATCCTTATGTTAAAAGTGAAGATGATATTGCTATAGGGCTGCCTTTTCCCTACCTTGTGAGTGCCACTGACTAGCCTGTTCTTGTGGTCTCCTGACCACAAACATGCACACAGGTTGTTTCCCTTTATCACATATGAATTTATTCTTCAGTTCCATTGCAAAACAGAGTATACCACCGGTGTACAGCAGGATGGGTTGACACACAACAGTCCCTCTTTTTCCCAGACTTCTCTCTTAGCTCTCTTTCCTTTGTTCCTTTTCCTCACAAATATATACCCTCCCAACTAATGAGTCAATTGCCTCATCAGCCCAGCAATTGCCACGCAAGTGTCAGTAATCAACAGAAACAGGTTAATTGACTTCTTTAATTAAGTCTGCAGCTTTTGCATGTTGCAACAACCTCAGTTATCAAGGTGCTACAGCTTGTGCCCTGTCACAGATATAAAAACCTTTTAAAGAGGCCCCATCCTGTTTTCCCTTCCCTAAGAGTAGTGTCTTTGCTTTTGGGGTCAGATCTTAGACCAGCTGAGGATCTGGCCCTATATACTTTTTGCCCTCCCAAATTAGTACTACCCTAGGCCAGACATACATCACTCTGCCTGACACTATTCTTGATTATGCAACCTAATTTTACTCTTGTATTGACTGGAAGATCCCCTGCTGAATCTTGGCACCATTAGCAAAATGTAATTTATTTATTTTTAGCATTGCAGTGGGACAACTCTGAAACTTTTCAGTACTTTGGTGGTGAACAGGATGCAGGGTGGGAATACAGCACATGGCTACATGTGACCATCTAGGCTGTCTTGTAGTCTCTTATATTTTTTAACATTGTCCATCTCGGTCTATGTTGTTCTTATGTAAATATCAAATAAAGTCTCAGCAAGGCAGTCATGTTGTAGAATATAGAAAAACCAGGTCTCCTGACATTCCGTAGATAACCTTTGATTCTGTGAATGTAGAGTTGTGCACAATTGCATGTTTTTTACATCTTACATTCCTGTCACTAAATCTGGCGCTGAAAAACCTCAGAGTTGCAGGACCCAGGATGACCTGCCACTGAAAGATCCACAGTGATGGCTAACTCCTCCAGAAAGTCATAACCTTTGGATTTGGATGCCATTTGAACTAGAAGGGTGACAATGACTGAATGTGGACTGGTGTCAGCCCCCATTAAATGCTTACCTGGGAAGACAAGTGTCCCTGCAAAAATGAGATGACAGCTGAGCTTTCCTTCAGTGTGCTAGAATTATTACTCCATTCAGAGTCAGTGAGTGTGCAATGTGTAGGTAGTGAAAGAACTCACTGTAGCGTGGTACACAGTACATGGAGCTGCAAATAGGGTCATTCTTCTGTTCAGAGCCCCAATGCCCAGAGTAATTAACTTCACATGCCATAGCTGAGTGCTGAGGCTGAGTTCAAGTGAAGTGACGAGGAGCCCGGCCCTGAAGGGTATGGTTGCTTGAGTTCTTTATTACAAACACAATGAAAAAAGTAATAGTTTTTGCTATACAGTGTTGCAGTGCTTCTGCTCGGGAGATGAATTTTGTGTGTTTTGTATCTCATGAATTCTGCATATCTTATTCCCTAGAGCTTGATGTAAAATGCACTTTTTCGTATTGCTAAGTAACATGACTAATTGCACAAACAAAACACACTGCAGCAACTGGTCCTGATTTGTATGTTACAAAATGTATATGTCAGGTGCCATCAGGGGGTCTCTGGGAATGAGTGCCTATGTCATTTTAAATGGCCTTTATGCTCTAAATTTACACTGCATTATCCTGGGGGTAAATAGAATGTTTTAAACACTTTATGTTATAAGATTAATGAGGGCAAAGGTTGTTTGGGCTTAAATTTATATTTTGAACTGTCCTAGATAAAAGATTTGCAGTTCTGCAGGTGCAAGCTTTTCATGTAACAATTTGTGAATACCTCATCTGGATGCAAATAACATTTTAAGGAAACAATATGTGCTGAACAGCTTCCTTGTTTAAACAACAACAACAACATCGTCTTTAGTGAACTAAATTACCCAAGTCTAGACTGGATGCTACACTATAATCCTTTCTCTCCTCTGTATTTAAAGTCAAGGAACACCATGCATCTGTGAGCCAAACTCGCACTGCTCTGACTAAGAACAGTCACCAATTGCATTTTAATTTTTGAATCATGCATGGAACAGACAATTCAGATGGAGACAAAGGGAAATTATTTGCCACTAATTGGTATTTGCCATAGTTGTTTCATCTTTCCCTACTTATAAACTGTTATAAGTCTGTCTACAAACACACGGTAATATTCATATCCTTACTCAAACAGTCCTCAGATAAAATGCTCACAGAAGATATTGACAGTTTTCCCTTAGTAAAAACTGAACAAGGAGTTCAAGATGTGAACAGGAATCTGGAGGCAAAAGGACTGTCTATTATCCCTGTAATGTAAGTTCTTCCCTTATTCTCTTTCCCTCTATTCTAGAGGCTTCATTTACACAACATATGTACAGGAGAAGAATATGAGGGGAGGTAGATGAGAAACAGGAGGGAGGTAAAGGAGTCTACTGCTTCTTGTAAGTAATTTTTCTTGACTATACATTTCTACAGATATCTGTCAATAAGGAAGTAAACATACATGTTATTTAGGGGCTTTCTAAAGTTTCTTTCTGAATTAAGTGGAAATGACTGACATCAGAACTTATCTACAGAAGGTGGTAAAATACTAGAAGTTTTCTTACAGATGCCTTAAAGAGGCATCATTCTTATGTCTGGATGTTCTTTTGGTCTGGCAATGTCTTCCAGCTTGAGAGGAAGCTGCCCAAAGTGTATTTTAACCACTGGGAAATAGTGATCTTTGAAGCCATGAAGTCCAATCAGAATTTATAAAAATGACAATAGATTTTGTTGTCTAAAAATCCTTAATCCTGGCCTACCAAAATGTTGAGGCTTGCTTCACAATGAGTGAGTAAAGACATAACTGGTTTAGAATAAAAAGCTGTAAGAAGAACTGCGTGGTCTCTGTGCAACAGGGAGTTTAATGTGGGGCCAAATGAAAAGCGCTGCATTGGCAAAGACCTAAATCTCTGGAGGTAGTTGAAGGATAAAGCACCCAACATCCTCAAGCTCCTGGCTGAAGCAATAGCCACTAAGATGAAGATCTTGAATATCAGAAACTTCAAGAGAATCCCCTTCATCAGTTCATTGGGGAAGGTCCATCATTATCTTTTGTACTACTGGTAAGCTCCCCTCTTGGGTTCCGAGTGCATGCACTGGTCTGTGGAGGCTGAAGGCCCAAAATAAAGGAACACCATACAGCTGTGAGCCAAACTACCACTGCTCTACAAGGGGTCCTTGCACAGCAAAAATTATGAATACATTCAGAGAAGAAATCTACAACCCTTTCCTAAAAATTACTGCTGATTAAATCTAAGATTACTTAGAACTTCTGGGGTTCTCACTAAGGGCAGAAATTCTCCCACATTTTACTGTAAACTATAGAAATGGACAGTTTGCTGCTGCCATCTGTGTGCTCCAGTACCCTCTACAAGAACTGTTTGGCTGTTTCCTTCATCCTACAGGATACAAAGACAATGTAGTTCTGCTCTGCAAATGGTGACCAGAACCTGACAAAGGGTGTCTGTGATCAATGGAAGAAAAAAGATAGCACTGGACTGCCAAGCAAGGAAAGTTTGAGAAGGGAGGCATCATGTCCATAAGAACATCAAATGCAACTCTGTCCAGTCTAGTTGGATTATGTTCTGAGATTTTGGAATAGAAAGGGAAAGGGAAGATATAGTGTAAGCCAGCTCAGAGGCCCAATCCTTAGAGAAATGAATCCACTCTTATTGGCATTGGGTTAGTGTCTGGGAACAGGTTTATTGCCTCCTGTGTTTTGAACCAGTTATCACAACTCATGCACATAAGGCAGGTAGCTGGCTCAAGAGGGCTCAGATTCCATGCTGCTGAGCGAGTCTCATATGTTTGACAAGCTTTTCTGTCAAACATATGAATAGTCTATCTGCAAAGGAAATCATAACTACACCTAGGATCAGACTGATGTGGCCTTTGCTGACAATGAATCACTCCTGATTTGAATTATTACAGCGTCCAGAGGCCCTAATCGAGGGTTGAGTGCAGTTCAAATACATAGGAAGACATAGTAATGTCCACAGGGGGTTTACAATTTAACACCTGTGAGATGTGGGGGAAGAGATCAAATATGTACAGTTTTTATAAGTACATCCAACTGATCCTCAACCTACTTTTTCTTCTAGGCATCATGGAAGAAGGAAATGTTGAGGTGAGATCAGAAGGAGATAAGGAGAATAGCATTGTAGAGGCTGTTCCATGCATGGAGAACTGTGTGGAAGAAGATACAAAATTAGCATTAGGAGAAGTGGACAAATGGTAGTCAAGACTATCATCAGTTGAGGAATAGAGGTACAATGAGTGATGTGATAAGATCCAAGAGTAACTAAATATGGAAGGGTAGAGTTATGAAGGGCCTTGAAGGTGAAGACATAAGGTTTGAACCTGATGCAGGAGCAAAGGTAGACCGAGTGGTGGATTCAAAGAGGGCATGATGCTTTGAGAATGATAGGTAAAGAAGCTGATCTCAGATGTGTTTTGAAGGCAAAATAATTGAATAAGCTCCACCAATATGTTTATTAAAAAACATACTGATCCTCTTTTTTTGTCTGCCTATTTATGGCCAAAGTGGTACTGTGTATAATTTACAATGTACAAAGCACCACTCCCCAGAATGTAAGAGATATATGTACTCCCAAGATCAGCTGAAAACCTGGGCTATATCTAAAAATTGAGGGAAACGTCTACTTTGTGAATGAGCTCACTATGAATGAGTGCCACTCTGATTTGAAATTCTTTGATAGGCTAAGTATGTGAAGTTAAGCCAAACTACTGCTCCTCTGCTAGTCTGGGTTTTGTCTTCTGGATAAGTTGCGGCCCTTCTGAGGCGTAACACAGAGAGTGCTGCACTTATTAAAATGTTAGATACTTATTAGCTAACTTATGAGAAGGGAATTCCATCAAATCATGACTCTGTTAATTAAATAACTTCTAAAATGATGGGTAACAGAAAGAAGAGGTTCTTAGAATATACAGAAATGTCTTTCTGTATTTTAATTTAGAAAAAGAACAGACATTGCATGTGATGTCAAACTTGTAAATCTAAAAGGCTATTGCATAGCTTTATTATCTTACGTACTTTTTTAGTGGATGATAAGAGTTACTCACAGTACAACTTTCAATGGCTGAACTATGCCTAATGACAGACACATTACAACATATCTGTTTGTGATTTATGACCCAATGTTGAGAGTGATGGGCTGGAGCCCAATCCTGAAACCCTTCCTGATTCAGCTAGACCTATTCAAGTCAATAAAATTGTAGTGGGTAGGGCCCTTGTTTTCAACTGATTGTAACACATGGATTTCAGTGAAAATGGTGCAACTATTTTTTTAAGAACTGGAATGATTTTCTAATCACTTATATTAATTGTTTTCCTTATATTGCTGTGCTAAAAGTGGGAGAGTATTTTATTTTCTTACAGCTGAAGGATGGAAGACTTATTTTTTTAGGTGGCTTATATTAGGGCATAGCAGAGTCCCATTTGATTGAATTCTGTAAATTTCCCAATCTGAATTTATTGAAGGCTGTTGCCAAGACTAATTCAGTTGCTTTCTTTTCATATTCATATTTTTTAAAGTATATTTTATGTTTTCTCAGGGCCTTTCTACCTACTGGGATTCATAGCATGTGTGATGTAGGTGCCAAGATTGATACAAAAACTTCAGGAGAATTCATAAATTTAACAACTGAAACAACTATTTTTGGAGAGCATAATAATGGCTCTTAAGAGACAACACAGTTATACACTTTTATGCTAATCAGCCAATTTGCTATTGCTTTTCTTAATGGCAAAAGGTGATTTTAGTGCACAGAGTACTGCTCTATGAATGATAGATTGAACATTAGGACATTAACTCACGTCAACTTTTTCTCTCAGACTGGGACCGTGCTGTCTGCACAAATACATTCATATTACAGAAGGCAAGAAACTGATCATGCTATTTAGTTACTTCAGGGTAGCATTTTAGAAGACAGTGTAAAACAATGTCTGGCTTTTGTGGCAGTTCCAATGCTTCCCATTATTTTTGTTACAGACAATAGCTGCATTATTGTTACCTTGTTCACACCAAAAAGAGGGCTTTGATTTTAATAACTATCATATTCTGTGAATTATGGTTGCATGATGTAGTAGTAATTTGACAATATTTTGATAAGGCCAGTAACTATCTCACAGGCTTTTTGTATTTCGATAAGTCTATAGTAAAGAAGGCGGCAACACCTTAGAAAGTAGGTAGTGGTAAGATGAACCGTAGATGGATTGAGCTGGCCAGTTTTTGTTCTGAGCTCAGATGAAATGAGAGTGTTTCCAATTTTGGAAGGTTTTTAGGTCTGTCTTCAGTTTCAGGTTAAATAAATAGTGAACAAAAGGGTGGACAACTAGTAGCAGTGAGTATTCCAACTATTTTACTGACCAGAAGGCACTCTAAACTGGTGGCTACTACCAAGTAGTTCTTTTTTACATCAATTCTAGACATATTTCATCTAAAAGGGGAGAAAGATTGGAATGATAAATTAATGTGGATAAGAAACACTGTGGTCTATGCTAGGAGGCAGGCAGTCTCACCACATTAGTATTGACTATCCTGTGTCACATTATCAGTAATAAAACACCTACCTTTGTTGCAAGCATACCTGTTGCTTCTTTCTACTCCTTACTCCTACCTGGAATCCATGGCAATCATGAACTACTGGTTAAAGGGGCCAGCTAGAGATAAACATATAAGATAACAGTGGTCCCAGGAGAGGAAGTTGGCTTGGTTCTCACCAATAATTCAAGTATTCATTTTCAGGATGAACTAATTCAACTCATCTCCCATTTACAGATGTCATTAAACTACACTGATATGTTAAAGAGAAACTCTTCTGATTTTTCTGAGAGAAATATACTGTAATAAATACTCATTATAAATTAGAGAAGTGTCTTTGCTATGTCTTGCACTGGTGCAAGTTTACAGTGTAACTACAGTATCCTACCTTGGAAATATATCTTCTAGGCTCAGCCATACTGGGAAAGAGAAAAAAGTGATCATTCATTTAATGTGGGTTTCTTACTGGAATGACTAGCATATGTCTTTTGTAAAAATAATCTGCTCTTCCTCCCCTTTCTGGAGCCCTCATGCCAATGTTCCATATATGCGGGAAGTAAAGACTAGAGTTGTTCCCAAATGCAGATGTTCTGTCACTGAGCACACCAAGAACTTGAACATGTGGGATGCTGAATACCTTCATTTTAAGAGCAAAGTACTAATTATCTCTACAGAGGAGACAACCAGAGACTCCAGACGGTAGGGACAGAAACAGCCAAAGCAGGGACTGCTGTGGAGGAGAGGGGGTAAAATGAGGCCTAGTCAGAGCCACCTATCCCAATAACATCTCTGAACCCCGAACTGTGTAGAGGAGGAAACCACCCATCCCTGAGGCACTAGGACCCAGGTTGTCCTTCCCCTTCCCCACAATGTGGGCTAGGGTAGAGAGAGGCCAACTACCACTCTAGTCACTTATGAGCACAAGAATGACCTCTGGTCCTTTGGACACTTGGAGAATGTCCTACAGTTTTTACAGGACTTTCTCCATCCTGTCCCCTGTCTCACAGCATCTTCATCTCACCTTCACTCTACACTTGCTCCAATTGCCCTTGTCTCCCTTTGAACTTCCCCTTTCTTTCCAATTAGCTTATCCCCTCTTAAACCCCACCCTCAGAAATAACCATGGAATGAATACGTTTGCCACTATAACCCTGTTGACTCTGCCTCTGTGTCCTACCTCTTCCCACACCCTGTGTCTGTCCTGTCTGTTTGGATTGTAATATCTTTGAGGGAGGGGCCATCTGCTATTCTGTGTTTGAACCTCATCTACCACAATGGAGCCCTATTCTTGGTTGGCCCTTAAGCACTACTGTCGTAAACATATTAAATAAATAAAAAATACCTTGGACATCCAGGGCCCAGGAAGACAAAGGAGTGATTGCATTGTAACTTTTGTAATGGAATTTTGAATATATCTATAGCATTCTGACATTTTAGAGTTACTTTGCCAGTCTTTATTAGTTTAATAGACCCTTACACTTTAGGGAGCCCACTTGACTGTTACAGACATATGGTTAACTTATGCACATGAGCTGAAATTTGAATGTAAGACCATGCAATGACAATGATTTCAGTCCAGCTTCCAGCTGCATACACTAATTGTTGCTATTTAATATACAATGCAGTTTTACTCAAATAACACTGTTGGACATAAAAGGAAAGTAAGCATTTCAGGGTTGTTGTTTTTTTCAAGTTGTATAGATTGCCAGCTTTTAGGAGAATGTGGACATAATTGTGTAAGTGCTGCTTCCATTAAAGAACAGCTGATAAGGCTAATGCTTTTGAAACTGTGTAACAGGAATATGTAACATCTAAAAATAGTGACACTTTTTTAGTGATTGTATATTCTTAACTCTTAGAGTACTCAGCACTAGGGGCTCTTCCACACATGTATTCTATATCCTATCTGTTCATGAAATGTAGGAAAACTTTCTGCAGGCTGCTGACCTAATTCTAAACTTCTCTGGGACAGGGAGTATTTGTCAAGACAGACTCTTAGGTGTAAGTGACTCCCTAAGAGAAACAAAGGGGGTTAGAGACTAGAGATAGATGGGTTTGGGGGATCCCTTATCTATCAGTCTTTTAATGACCATACCATGAAACAATTTATCTATTGTCAGATATAGCTGCAGTGAAGTCAGAGAAAATGAAATAACTATGTTGTTGTTGGAGCACAGAACAAGCAATTAATACTCAAACTATATGTGGGGAGGAAGCTTCCTGTGTATTTGAAGACGCTTGAAGATAAATCTTTCCTGTAGACTTCATTATAAAGAATTTTTTCACCCAGAACTCTGCCTGCATTAAACTAGATGTGGGCCCAAAACAAAACCCTAGTTCCAGACTCCTCACAGTTTCAGGAAGTCTGGATTTTGATCTGAATGTCATAGCTTGGAGCTCGTCCTTAGAATAAGACAATCCCTTTAGCTGGCTCAAACGTGTTTTTTCAATGGTAAATACAAGGTTGAAATAGCATTGTGTAATCATGTCTAATACCTTTCGTTCAATGTTCCCTATGCCAAAAAGACCTTTGATATATAAGGGAGATATATTTTCTTCTTACTATATAGTTTCTTATACTGCCCTCATCGTATCTGAGTGCCTTCCAGTAGTGTATTTAATGATATAACTAATGTCTGTGTTTGGTTTTGGTAGGATTTTGTTAAGGTAAGGTTTTTGGCTTTTTTGTTTGTTTGCTATGTGTTTATATTAGAGTAAGCAAAGTTTAATAAGTGCACCCTGAATTTGGGGTGGAAGGGACTGAGCTTT
Source organism: Dermatemys mawii (assembly GCA_007922305.1). Lineage (NCBI taxonomy): Eukaryota > Metazoa > Chordata > Testudines > Dermatemydidae > Dermatemys > Dermatemys mawii. Next base: position 56,397,994 of record ML677334.1, read on the forward strand.
GTGATCATCCTTAGAGCCTGTAGAGGTTTGCCCCACAGTTCTGGATCAGTCCCACCTCCCCCGAGAGTTCTATCTCCTACACCAGGGGTGGGCAAACTTTGGCCTGCGGGCCACATGTGGCCTGCCGGCTGTTTTCATCTGGCCTGTGAGCTTGGGCCAGAGGCACGGGGCCAGAGGCCCCGTGCTCCTGGTCCAAGGGCCTGGCCGGCCGGCTGGATGGCCACAGGTCCCCACACTCCCAGCTGGGCCCGCCCAGCACTCCCGGTCTGGGGGCCGGGTCCAGTGCGGGGAGTTGCGGGACCCTGTGCTCCCTGGCTGGGCCCAGGTGGAGGAGCACCCGGCTGATTAAGGTAAGCGGGGATGAGGGGTGGTTAGGTGGTGGGGTCCCGGGAGATGGTGGTTAGCGTGGGGGGATATCAGGAGGGGTAGTCAGGGAACAAAGTTTGGGGGATTAGATGGGAGGTGGGGTGTGGGGGGTGGTTAGGGTGGGAGGATCTTGGGAGCGGGCAGTCAGGGAACAAAGAACATGGGGGCTTAGATAAGGGGTGGGGTTCTGGGGCGGCAGTTAAAGTGGCGGGGGTGTCTCCAAAGGGGGCGATCACGGGACAAGGAGCCGGGGGTGGGTGGGGGTTGGATGGGTCATGGGTTCTGAGGGGGCAGTCAGGGGGCGGGAAGTGGGTGGGGGTTGAATAAGGATCAGGGTCAGGCTTCCCTACCTGGCCCTCCGCACCATTTTTAACCCCAATGTGGCCCTTGGGCCAAAAAGTTTGCCCACCCTTGTCCTACATAGATGAACTTTTGAGCTTTACCCTTAGTGTAGAGAGTTGCATTGTGCCTAAGGACCAGAGCTGTTGACCACAGTCTTCATCTCAAAGCTGAAGATGATCTTTCAGATTTCCTGAGCCCACAATGAAGTGTCTTGAAGGCAAAAATTGAGACTTTAAATGTGACGATATTCTGTGGAAAGCTGTTGTTGAGGGCAAAGGACAGGTTTGATATACAGCCAGGTGAAATTTTTCAGCCAAACCATTTTTTTTTGTAAATGAAACATGCAGATTCAGATCAACTGAAACATTTAGTGAATTTGTGTCATATTTGCTGAATTGTTTTGGTCAAAAAATATTCTCCGCTTCTCCTTCACTCCCAAAAATATGAAACAGTTAAGCACATTTGAAATTAAATGTTTTGATGTTTTGATTTGAATGAATGACTTTTCATTTCGAAATTTACTTCAGGGTTATTTTAAAAACATTTCAAAACTCAAAACCAAAATTTTTCATTTGACCTGAAACTAAATTTTGTTGACTCTTTGGTTCATTGAAATATTTGAAAAATGTACATTTTGGGTTGACTCAGAATGTTTGGTTTTTTGAAATATTTTTTGTTCAGTCAGCAAACCAAAAATATCAGCTGTTCACATAGGTCTAGTCTGTTGTGCTTGCAGTAGCTTGTGTTGATGAGGGGACTTGCTACAGCATTCTGTATTGGTGTTTCCTAAAGACTGATGGCTTCATCACAGGCTTCTCCATTCTTTGGAACTGGTATCCACAGCAGAGTCTGCTTCACGTTCACGTATGCCAGAGTTCATTTTCACTTCCTGAGACATTAATCAATAATTGTCCTAACAGTTCTGAGATTCATTTTGAGATGTGTTTAAACAAAATAATGTTTTGGAGAGAAAATCATAAAATGTAAGGTAAAAATAAACTTACCTAGATGCATAAGGTGCAGAACATTGGTTGGCAGGCCCTAAATTTTCTTGCCAGGGCCTGAAATATTTACTTAGACATTCTAGGTCAGCTCTTTTCTCTGAATCCTCTCAGAACAGCATGACAGTCAGAGTGCTCACAGAGTTTGTGTCTGTGAGAGGAGCTCATCTCCTCCTTTGGCACCTTTGGAATCCAGGCATTAAAAGTATCTTGTAGCATTTTGTGATTACATCAACACATCCAGCCAAGATAATTAATTCCCTTGGATCATGTCCACTTATTAGCAGAACTACATTCCTCTTCAAATGCTGGTTTTGGCTGAGTTGTTGTTTTTTTGGTCTAATATGCAGAGATATTGTTTCCTTTTGAGCTCTCTATCTGTCACATTAATGCCAGTGATTTATCCTCTGGATGTTGTTGGTGTGTTCAGTTCATGATTCCTCCCCTATGAGTTTTCTAAACTAACAATAAGCAGTTAATTGGAGAAAGTATATAAAGTAGTTACTTAGATAAGAGATATCGGGTGTATTATGGTGTCAAATTACAAATCATAGATCTTTAAATGTAATCTGTGGTCAAATACCTTTTTCGCTAGGCACATTGGCAATGGACAGTCATTTCAATACCCCTGCAAGGTAGCTGTGATATTTACAAAAATATCGGATTGACATTCATTGTCTCTTCACTGCCTACACTACAATTCATCTCTTAGAATGGCAAGGTGTCAGCTTGGAAGTGGCTCAGACCTCCAGCCTTGGGCTGTGTGGCAGACAACAAAGTGTTCATATAAGCAACCTACTGAGAAGGGAAAAACATCTTTTTGATATTTCTGTGTTGTGTGCCAGCCTTACCACATTACTGCCACATGCCTGTTTTCAAAGGATTATATCAGCTCATATTTAGCTACATTAATTCAGCATATTTAGAGTAAACAGCATATTTTCAGACCAGAAGTGTTGTATATAGCAGGTTAACACATACAATAATAATAATTAATAATAATACTCAACTCTTAAATAAACAGCACAGTAATTTTTACCCTCTCCCCCAAATGAAAAAAGGAATAACGCTTGAGAGAGGTAAATGCAATACACTGGTCCTATTGCATGTGATACTGACTTCTAGTGACTATGTTTCCTACTACTTTTCCACAGCTAAAGAACTTCACCTTTACCTCATGTGCTTATAGGCTTATACTCAGGTCACTACAAGCTTACACATTTGGTGCTACAGGTCCAAGTTTAATACCTGCTGATGAACATGGCAGTTGTATGCATCTCTGGTGGCTATGACTGATAACAAAATGACATCTGAAATGTGACTTCTGCTCCTGTGGACCTCAGATACACAGGGTGGCCATATTTCCCTATGCTGAATATAGGACACCTGGTAAAATTACTTGTATTTAAGCGAGTTTAATAGTAATCAATCAGAACTATGCAGCATAGACATTCAAATTAACATCAAGTTGACTGAGCCCTTGTTAAAAAGAAATACTGTGTAATTTGATTCTTTTTATTTACCTTCTTTAAGACTTTAAGGTTCACACAGGGAGGGATGTCACACATACCCATACCCTGCCCCCACCACATGGGCGATGTGACACACACACACTCCTCTACATCTCTCTCATATGGAGTGGGGTACAACTCTCTCACATGGAGCTGGGTATGACTGATCGATCTGACCCTCCCTGACTGGCGCTCTCTGGCCTCCATGCCTGGCTGGGCCCTGGGACGGTTCCGCCTTTCCTGGCACCTAGTGCCAAGTCTTCCCAAGCTAATATGTGGGGAATGGCATGCAGGGTCACCTGCCTCCCCACCCAGATTTCTGCCAGAGTTTGCACCAGAATGTGGTCAGCAGCAGCCTTTAAGCACAGTGCAGGAGGGAAGGGATGGGAACTGCTTCCAGCCACAGGGAAGGAAGAGGGGGGAAGGGATGATCTGGCCTGTGTCTTTGCAAAGCTCATCTCTTCTTCCCCACTCCTGCCCCATGTAGTTGGAAGCAGCTTGTCCCTTCCTGCCAGCACAGCATGAAAAGGCCTCTGATACCTCCAGGCTGCTACTGGCCACCAATATAACCCAGCCACCTCCAGCTACAGCACAGGCATGAAGGGGTTAAGCCCTAGGGATGCATTATGCACCAGGACCCAGGGAACCTGACTGCAGAGGCTTCAGTGACCCAGCCGGAGAGGTGGCTCAGCACGGGAGGATGGAGCAGCCCTGCGCTCCATGGGGTCAGGATTGAGGGCTTGGGGATAGGGGAAGGAGGCAGGTGAAGATGGTGCTAAGCCCTTGCTTGGTGGAGGCTGTTATGGAGCCTGCAGGGCTGGGGCGTGAACAGGCTGGAAATTGCTTCCCCCTCCTTCCACCCCGCCACTCCAGAGCTTAACTGAGGGGCCAAGAAGCTTCCCCATGCTAGCGCTGTGCAGGACTGTGGCACATGCAGGGCTTGGCTCCTCTTGGCCAGCACCCTGGACTGGAGGGTCTTGGGCTTTCCTGGGGCACTGGCCCAGCCAGAGGAAGGATCCTGGTGGCCAGGCTGTCGGTGCGCTGAGTCCGAGCGGGGACTGGTTCTCTGCATAGCATAGGGAATGGGACATGCCCCGATGAGGGAGGTATCACAGAGCAGCAGGGCTTGGGATTGGGGAGGGGTGCAAAGGGACAAAGCAGGGAAAGGACAGCGAGAAGGGGAGCATGTAAAGGGCTGATGGGTGTGCAGCAGAGGTGAAACATAACCGGCCGCTGCCTGGCACCTGCCCACACTTACCACACACTGCAGTTCACAGCGCACAGCCAGCACTGCCTGGAAATGGGATGGGGGTGAGGGGTGGGCAGGGGCCCTGCTGGCTGAGAGCCATCATGCCTCAGAAGCTGTGCTGATGGACCAGCACGGAGATTGGCTGGCCCCACGCACTGCATCTTTGCCCTGTCACCAGGCTTGCACATCCACCCCCATCTTGGCCACTGGAGCCCCCTCATTCACTGATGGTGGTGGGTGGTTGGCGAACAGGGAACCGGCCAGCAGCAGAACCTGCTAGTACTGATGTGGGGGAGACAGAAAAAATGGGACAATTTGACCATTTTTTTAAAAAAGTCAGGACACCTGCAGGAGGGCTTAAGGATGGGACTGTCCCTTTAAAAATGGGACATCTGGTCACCCTACAGATACAGCTACAGCAAACTTCTTTTACAGGTGAAATTTGTAATTCATTGACCTAGTGCCTGTGATCATGACTTGTTCTAGTGGCTGGAAGTCTGCTTCTTTCTCACATGGCGGTAAAGATTTGATCATCACTGATGACTCTCGGGCTTGTTACATAATTTAACTATACAAATTGAGTTGAACATGACAAAAGAAATGTTGTTGGATGAAGAACACTAAAAAAAGGAGGAAATTACATTCAACCTCAAAGCTTTTTCAAGAGATGGTAGGTGGTAATGTCACACTGAGGTCTCCCAGCAGGAAATGTAGCAATGTTGAAAATTCTGTTATACCTATTACTAAATTCAGTGCTTTCATCATTTTGAATTGTTTCAGGTTTTGGAAGATTAAATTTCAAAATATTTTGGCTAAAATATTGTTTGAGTCTTCTGAATATGTTAAGATTTTTCTGAGCATGAGGCTATATTGCAAATAATTAATATAAAATATGTAATGTTTCCTAGTAAAGTTATTCCTCCTTCCTCTGATCATTTTATGGAGACCTATACAAAATTGGTTCAGAGGGGGTATATCTAAAATGAAATTTAATCACAGAATATATAATTATATTAGTGGAGAGGAAAAAAATATGTCATATGGAATGTTTTGAATAATAAGTCTATCCTAACTAAATCTGTGGATGAAAGGAGCTCAATTTCTGTAATGGATTTTTAAAAATAAGACATGAGATTCTTAAATAACGATATGATAAAATTTGTTATATGAAATAGTATATTAATTCAGACCAGTAGTCCTAGGGAAAGTTTCTTCCTCATCCCTCTCTGACACAGGTTGACTAATGGGGGATTTATATATCCCTTTATATCCCTTGCAAACTTATTTTTTTGTTTGATCCTATGAATACTGCTAATCTCTTGACCTTGATATCTTGTGGCAAGGAGTGCTACAGGCTAATTGTGTGTTGTATCAAAATAATTTTCTTTTATTAGTTTTAAATTTGTTGCCTATCAATTTAATTTAATATTCCCTTGTTGTTGTATAAGACAGTATTATAAAAAGGCGCACAGAAGTGTCTTCCTTTATGACTTCTTTATACCATTTGTTATTTTTATATATTTATTATGTTCCTTTATTTTCAGATTTGTATAAAATAAAAAGCCCCATTCCTTTCAATCTCTTTCCATATGGAAGTTTTCCCACCTATACTGCTAATATCCTCATTGCCTATCTCAGGAGCACCTCTTTGTATGCTGTATAATGTTTTTATACAGGGATGATGTGAACTGAGACCATTGTTCCAGGTGAGGGCAAACCAATGGTTTATATAAACATTATACAATATTTTCGGTATTATTTTCAATCTATTCTCATGTCCATTTTTCTGACTGCTGCTGCACATTGAGTGGAGGACATTCACTCAGCTGTCCATAATGATGCCCAGGTCTTTCTCCTGGGATGTTAGACTTAATTCAGAACCCAGTAAGGTTATGACTGTTCAGATTATTCCTTGCAATGTGTATTATTTTACCTTTGTCTGCACTGAAATTCATCGATCATGTTGTCTATTTACCCAACTTTGTTAGATCTTTCTGAAGTTCCTCACAGTCTTCTCTGATGTTGACAAACATAAATAATTTTATGCCGTTTACAGATTTTGCTACCTCACTGCTTGACCATAGGTAGGCCTATGGATAGGGCCCTACCAAATTCAAGGTTAATTTTGGTTAATTTCAAGGTCAGAGGATTTTTTAAAATAGTCAATTTCATGCTATCAGATGATTAAATCTGAAATTTCACAGTGCTGCAACTGTTGGGGTCCCAACCCAAAAGCAGGTCCTAGGGGATCGCAAAGCTGTTATAATGGGTCACGGGATTGTGACCCTCACTTTTGCATTGCCTTCAGAGCTAAGCTCTGAAGGCAGCAGTCACAGAGCTTCCTGCAGCTGGGGAAATTCATGGAGGTTGTTTGATTTCCGCCATGCTGCTGGAATTGCCCCAGCTGGGAGCTCCTAGCTCCTGGCTGAGCTGGGAAGGGATGGGATTTCCTCTTCTTCAGCTCTTGGCAGGGAGATCAGACCCACCTCCACTGTTTCCAACAGAGGTGTGCCAATTTATAGCAGCTGAGGATCTGCTCAGCAATTTTTTAGAGTAGATATCTTTAATCCTGCCAGATAAAAGTTGTACTGAGTTACCAGCTAACACGACTGAAAGTGGCCAAGTGATGGAACCCCTGAAAAACCAGGTTTCTGGAGAAAAGATTGACAAGCACTTCAATAATGCTACTGAGTGAACAATTGCCTTCACAATTGATGTTGTGGGGTAGTGTTATGGCAGGGAGGAGGCAGTTGGGTTTGATGGCAGCAAATAGTTCCATAGAAACCTCCTCTAAGCCCTCAGTGCTGTGGTCCCAGGCTGCTGAGGCAAGTCCCCATGCGCCTATCATTTTTATTTAAAAGGATGGGCGCATTTTTATGCAAGCAGTGATTCCAAGGAGCTCCTTAGGATAGAGCCACTGTGCTGGCAGTGAGTTCTTTGACCTGGGGGAAATGACATGGAATGTGTTTGCTTTCATACAGCCGTTCAGTCCTGTTACTGAATGTGCTGACAGACAGTGTGGCCACGGATCTTCCTACAGCCAGGTAGAGGTATCCGGAGGTGGGTCTGATCTCCCCCTGAAAGGCAGGGAAGGGGAAGAGAAAGTCTCATGCCTCCCCAGTCCCACTGGGACTAGCAGCTGGAGCCTGGGGTATGCCCCAGTCCTGTCCCTGCCCCCCACAATAGCTAGCTTTCACAGGGGAGATCTGATTTTGCAGTCTATGACAAGTTTTTCACAGCCGTGAATTTGGTAGGGTCCTACCTATGGGTTTGTATGTCAGTTCTCTTACTCAACCAATATTGTAGTTTGTTTATTATTTTTCTTAGAGCATTTTTGTACCACTTTTGTATCACTCTTTTAAACGAAATTATCTGCTATTATTGAGATTGATGACAATTGGTATTTAACTTCTTTGGCTGTAAAGAGTCTTTATACTCAGAATGCCATGCAGTTCATCGTTTTTTAAAATAATGAGCAATACAATAGCTCAGCTCTTGACTTCCAGATTCTATTAATTCAAATGGTATTCAATAAAAATATTTTACTTCTGAAAAAGCTTTATCTTCAGAAAAGCAGTATTTCTGAGAGTTCTTTAATGACACATTCATATGGTAGTCTAGGGTCTGAGCCAATGCCCATTGAAGTCAATGGGAGTCTTTCCATTGACTTCAATGAGCTTTGGATCTGATTCATGAGTATGCCTTTTCCAACACAGGTTGATACTTATGTATCATATGGAATTATTGTAAAGAGCTATGATTAGATGAGTTCATTTTATAAATGAGATTTCTTTATATGGAAATCTGAACTTGATAGCTTTGATAATTTTACCTGAATTAAAAGGTATTGGTTCTATCTTAAGTGCCCATGTGGCTCCCATTTTCGTAATATCTAATCACCTCACAATATTGAATAGAATTGTCCTCACAACATCCTGTAAGATAAGGTGGTGCAATCATTTCCACTTTTACAGGAAGGAAGTGAGGCATAGGGCGTCTAACTGATTTGCCCAATGACACACAGGAAATCGGTGAGAGAGCAGGGACTTGAACCCAGATTGGCAAAAGCTAAGGTTAGTCTAAAGCCTAATCACTAGACCATCCTTCTCCATTCCTCTCTTTAATTTGAAATAAATATTGATGATCATAGTGTTTGGGGGGATTTTTTTGGAGGTGCAGGTTGTTACATTTTATAATAAAATATCTATATCTCTTTACAGAAAAAGAATAGATTAAAATAATTACTTGTGAAGTTATAATTAGGAGTTTATCATATTCTCATTTCTTGAGTGTTAGGAGAATATTTTCTAATCAGACAGAATTCATACATCTCAGCTATGTATGTAAGGTTTATACCTACAGTAGACTCCTGATTATCTAGGCTCAGGTTAACCGGGCTGCGGATTAACTGGGATGTCTGAAACACGGGTCGGCAGGGGAAGCCCCAAAATGGTGGCGGGCTGAGCTCAGCCTGCCACCGCTTTGGGGTTTCCCCCGCTGGCCTCTTTCCAGATGGGGTCTCAGCCCATAGCCAGCCTGGGTGTAGGAAACCCAGGCTGGCAGCGGGATGAGACCCCCACTGGCAGGAGCCTGGGAGGAAATTCCAAAGCGGCGGCAGGCTGAGTGCCCAGCCCGTCGCCACTTTGGGGTTTTCCCCATTGGCCCCTTGCTATCTGGGGTCCTGCTGCCTGCCCCAGTCAGCTTCCGCTGCCAGCCTGGGTTCCCTACACCCAGACTAGCAGCGGGAGCTGACCAGGGCAGGCGGTGGAGCTCCCACTCCCCCGGGCTCAGCACGGCTGGTGCACCTCACCCTCCTCCCTCCCGCCCCAAGGGCGCAGGGCGGCCGGGGCACCACCCCCACAGTAGACTCTTGATTATCCGAGATTTTATTAACCGGGATTAAGTTTTTCCCTATCATCCCGGATAATCAAGAGTCTACTATATGTCTTATGAAGATGATCAGATAAATATATAAAAAGCATTGATAAAACATAGGGGGTATTTGATAACATCTGAAACTAAAATTAAGAAAATTGGAATACCTTTTGTTACTATGTAGTCCCATTAAAAAAAAAATCAAGAAAGTCATTAGGAAACACTGAGATATATTAAGATTAAATAGTAGTTCATCTGATCTATTTAAGGAATTGCCAGTGATTTTTTAGAGAGAAATAAGAATTTATGTTTTACTGATTCTATTGATTATATAAAAACTAATCATTTATCATCTGGGTCCTTGTCCCAGGACTTTTGCTTGTTTACTATGAAGTAACTGTGTTGATACATCTTAAAGAAACAACGGGTAAATAAGCACTCATCTCCAACTGAAAATCAATGGCAGTTGGATGTCTGACTCGCATTCGTGTCTTTAAAAATCTTCCACTGTAACAATACTTTAAAAATAGCTACTTTAATCATCCATTATTTGATAGGAAAATCTCTATTGATGTCTGATAGCATTTGATGTACTCATATGACCTTATGGCTTCTCGTATGTCAGAGAGACTGCTAGACCTTTGAAATAATGAATTACTGAATATAAATCTGAAATAAGGAGGGATGATATAACCTCACCTCTTGCTAGACACGCTATAGATAAAATTCAGTCTGTTGTACTGTGTTTAGGTTGGATTGAACATATTTTTAGATCAAATTGGAGTGGAGATGGAATTAATAAACTGACTTGTTTGCAGAGCAGATACCACTACCCTTACTCATAACGCATAGTTCCTGACTTTGTAAGTGGTCCCTATTGATTTTGGGGAGTAAGATAATGCTCAGTGTTAGTGAGGGTGGCATAATTCCAATTTTTTTCCCTGCTTGGACTGAATGAAGATAATTCATTGAGTTTGAGGAAATAGATTAATGTATTTGTTGATATAAAATGAGCAATAGTCCCGCAAAGGCTATATTGAACAAGAGATGATGAAGGCCATGTGTGTTGTACATCCTGGTGGGATGCCCCCCCCCGCCCCACTTCCAGGGGCAACTTACATTTTTTCCTCTCTTAAGAGAATGTTTCTTATTCCATTTAGCTATACTATTTTCATTGACTATTCTCTGTGATTTAGAAAATATTCATTTACAAACCTCAGTCACACTAAGACTGTTGTTGCTTGAGTATTGCGTAAAGCCACTACATACAATCTGTGAAGCATCATCTTGTGTGTGGCTTTAACACTTCCAATTCTTTTTGACATGTCAACTAGTATTTACCTCTGCTATCATTCCCTCCTATCTTCCACCCAGTGTATGGTCCCATTATAACAGGCCAGTGGTGTATGAAGCACATTTAGATAACCCATGTAATAACCTATTCTTATCCTTCTTAATCCTACTCCCCAAGCTTCTCTTATATTTTCAACTTAACTGTTGCATGTCAGCTTAAATTACGTTGTTAGATCTTTGCAACGGGCACTGTGTTTTCCTTTGCCTTGCATGATGGACATTGATCCTGACTGGGGCCACTAGGTACTATGACAAAACAAATAATAATAAACAATAATCTAAAACTCTGGCAGAGCACAATACAATAGGACAACACTTCAGTGCAAACAAATGTTCGCTTCTCAGGCTCTACAATTCTGCAGCATTTCTAGGATTATGCATGTAAAATTCAGCCATATACTAACATAGCCTAGTAGCCATCAAACTGGATGATAAGATGAGGTTTTTCCTGTGTTTCAAGTTTACTCACATTTTGATAGGAATCCATGGATGGAGCAGAAAACAAGAACCTTTCCTATTAAAACTTCCTCGTGATACTATGATAACAAGACAAAGAGAAAGGGAGCATTTTTGTTTCTCCAAATTTAGACTGGCATTCTTATGCCACATCTACACTTACCAGTAGATCAATGCAGCGGTGTTAATTTAGCGGGTCTAGCGAAGACCCGCTAAATGGATCATAGTTGACTCCAGCACTCCAGCTCCCTGAGAAGAGTAAGGGAAGTCGATGGGAGAGCATCACCCATTGACACAGCGTGGTGTAGACACCACGGTAAGTCAACCTAAGCTGTGTTGACTTCAGTTATGTTCTGAATGTAATTGGAGTAGTGTAACTTAAGTCAACTTACCGTGGTAGTGTAGGAAAGGCCTTAAACTCCTTAATACTTTGGAAGTGTGGAGGTTGCTATGAATGGAGGAAAGTAATATCATGTCACTTCAGCAATGTATCAAGTGTAAATAAATTAGGAAATTTCAAAGCTTATCTGCTTATCTGGATTCAAAAAAAGAAAATAAATTGAATGTGGGTTATTTAAAATTTGGTCACACATTAAGTAAACAAGGCTAAGTAAATGTGTACAGCACTGCAAATATGTGCAATATTTTAAAAACATTTTCCTTTTTTATCCAAATATTTGCTCCATTTAATAGCTATCTATTTACTTAGCACATTTAATAATTGTTCAACTCTTCTTTTTTTAAACACAGGATTGTAGAAAGAGAAGTTTACATTTAGAAAAAAATCAGCCTTGCCTACACCATGCTGACTTGTTTTAAAATAATGATGCCATCCTAACAATATAGTCTAGTGGCTTGAAGCTTTTAATATACAGTCAGACACCTTTAAACTCTTTGGAGAGCTTTTTGATGTCATTAATATGCTCAGTAAATTAAGTTATTAAAATAGGCTGGCCCAAAACTGTATCAAGAGTTCTCACTGTTATCCAACCCTTCACCAAAAGCATATATTGTATTTCTGTTTTCTTTCCAAACCAGAGCCACTGAAAAGCTGTGGATTATTGTGAAATCTTATACAATTGAGATGTCACATTTTCAAACTATCTGGAGAAATTACCAGTGGTTCAAAAGGTGAGATTTAACTTAAAATACAAACCACCCTTGAATTTTTAGATCTTCAAGTGACTTGGCTGAGCTTCTAAATCAAACAGATGCAAATGTATATTTTCCATCTGAAATATAGCCTTAAGATGAATTCTTGTTGTTTCTCACATGTTTCTCACATGTGTGTGAGAAACATTTCTGCTTCCATAAGGACATCTGGTTAGTTCAAGATCATTTTAAGAGAGATATGCTTTTATAAATAATATGCTCAGTCAGTACGCAGAAATACAAGTAAGTACCTCTCAGAGCAAAGATTCCTTTTGAAAAACTAATATATATTGGAGAGGCCATACGGTACTTCTCATATTCTTGAAGTGTACTAGAATCACTATGGAATATCAAACTATTTTTTCCTTTTATTAAGGTCGTCTGTTGACTTTAACACTTCAGTTTTATTATTTAAGATCACTGAGGACTGAATTCTCTATTCATGACCAAAATTTCCACCTAAATCAATGCTTGAGCAAAAGCTGGCTGAATATCATATAACAGTGTAAGTTTACATGGTGACCTGCAAACATTGGTGGAAATCCTCTCCCCTCCCACAGGGGTATGAACACAGAAGAGTATTGGTGGTGAAGTACACGCTTTAGCACAGGGCAAAGGGATAATTCTGTGCCTCAAAGCTCAGGGAGAGTTTGGTATTGCTGATTTAACAGCTGATTCTCCACTCCCCAATACCCCTTGCAGAATAAAGCAAATTGCTTATCTATAACACGGGGAAGCATACCTTTCCTTTCCCACCCATTTCTCCCTGGTTTACTCCATCTCTGTGATTAGCTTTGATAGGCAAAGTAAGGCAAGATCCCAGCCCCAACAAGATTTTGTGCATCAAAGTCATGTTGCACTTATTAAATATAATCATGCTTTTGATAAGCGTATTTAATCAGCTGATGCCTCCATATGTGGTGCAAAAATTGACACAGTGCTAATTGCTCTGAGGGAGGTGTCTTGCATCAAGACCCAGATATGCAATATGTAAGTGACCACTTAGATACACACATTTTTGTTTTCATGATAAGCAAATCTTATGTACCAAGCTGTGTCAGGAGCGGAGCTGGTAAAAAAAACAGGAACTTTGGCCTAAATTCTCAAAGGTACTTTGGTGCCCAACTCCCATAGATTTCATAGAATCATAGAGTTAGAAGGGACAGCTAGGGTTATCTAGTCTAATCCCCTGCCAAGCTGCAGGATTTGTGTCTAAACCACCCAAGAAAGCAATCCAACCTCTTTTGAAAACCTCCAGTGAAGACGCTTCTCCAAACACTCTGGGCAGTTTGTTCCATTGTCCTACTGTTCTTACCATTAGGAAGTTTTCCCTGAGATTTAATCTAACAATTTCAAGTTAGGAACATAAATATTGAAAGTTAGGATCCTATATTCTCTTGACATTTTCTCTTTTCTTTATTTTTAAATTTTAAATTTCAAATTCTGAAATTCAAAAAATGTTGACCAGCTCCAGTCTGGAGTACAAAAAAAGGCTGACTCAACTCTCAGTCTTCTGCTTTCCTCTATGTATGGGTCCTTGATGCTGAGTGCTATAGAAAAATAGATATACAGATCACAGCTGTGCAAGAACAGAGGATTTCAGAATCATTCATGAAAGCAGGGTTGCCACCTTATGTGAGTTAGTTGCAAGTTTTATGATAGTTAGAGGTTGTCTTAAAGTTCTAGTTGCAGAAGTCAGGCATGAAAACCTCATCTTTCAGTAAACAACAAAAAATAAGTTTCTGGGTCTTGTATTTGAGGAGGAAAGCCTGAAAAAATGAACTCTGAAGACTCACAAACCAGAAGGCCATTAAAAAGACCCCTAAATTACTTATTTTGAAACAAATCTCTTTATTGTTGAGACAACCTCATGGTTTTGGGGCATGAGTCATGAGGTTAGAGTGCTTGTGGTTAGCAATAATGCATTTGTGCTCATTTCAATAAATTACCTAGCTGGGAGAAATCCCTCACTTAGTTCAGTTTGTTATACCCTTTAATCCTGCCGAGGATGTCAACAAAGATAGTGGGACAATGGGAAGATTTTATCTAGCTATTTTGATATGGCTTGTTTATAGTCTCAGACCCCAATCCCGCAAAAAGTTCTTTATTCCTGAGGTAAACTCCAGTCAATAAATCACACCTCACAGAGCTCATCGCAGGATTGGAGCCTAAGTGTTTGCTTAAAATATTAAGTTCCAGTCACTGGACGGGGGCAGACTGTGTGCATGTGATAGGAAATACAGGTCACTCTCAATATGAGTGTACGATGTATGAGAGCAAATAGATAGAATATGTATATTTATTTTGATAATTAGCTTACATTTTCTTTTATTTTGTGGCATGTCTTGCAATAATCATAAATAAAGCAAGTTGTACTTTGTTTGAGAGACTCACTAGATTAAAAGGATGTCTAAAGAGCACAGTACCACTAAGAAGGCTTGATCTGAGAAGGAATTTTTTAGTTTCTCTGAGGAAGAATAAATAATTAAAAGAGTCTGACTACATAGCTGATATTACAGTACGTAAATACACAATCCAGGGAGACTTGGTGTATAATACATTAATTTATGTGCTGTTTAAAGGTACCTTATCTTTCTGTTTTGTCATTTGTAAGTTAGACTGTGTATTTGCTTAGGCAACATCATGCCCAGCAAGAGCTGGAAAGCTGATACTCATACTGAGAGTTCAACTTGCAATTTGGAGCTCTCAGAAAGAGAGGTGGTCAGAAGCCAGGGGTTCTTTTCCTATATGGGTGAGAACTGTGACCTTTGACCTTCATTCCCATCATCCTCTAGGAAATGTAATTACAAAGCTACATGTTGCTAGAGGTTTTATATTTTGGGTGACAAACATCATTTTGCAATCTTCTTTTCTTTTTAACCAAAGGCTGGTGATGGGTTTGCAGCAAGCTTGTCATAGGAATATCTTTGAATGCAGAATACGCATGCTTGTTTTTATTTGGAAGGCTGAGTTGACCAGCAAAGGCAGTCCTCTTTTAGAAACCAATTTAAAAGAGCAGTTAAGGATGGACTTTAGTATGTGCTTATTTAATGAAGCAGTTAAGCACGTTTAACTTTAAGCACGTTTACTTCCCTTTGAAATCAATGGGATTTAAGGAAGTGCTTAAAGTTAAGTGCGTGCTTAAGTGCTTTGCTAAATGGGGATGTACTTAAGAAGGTATATAAATGCTTTGCTGAATCAGGGCATGATAGGGTTCTGCTAAGCTACATGTAACTGGGCAGCCCAGAGGAAGTTTAATTCTAGAAGTAGACTGTAGGCCAAAAATATTAATGCTAGCTTGTGCTGCAGAGTAGTAGTTAATTTCTTGGCTGTAGGATTGGATACTGAAAATGTATTTCTTTGTCTTTACCATTTGTTGTCTTAATTTTTTAAAAACATTTCGATATAAATCTTTCCTTTTTCTTTAATAAGCCTTTCCAATATCTCTCAGGTGCCACTACCTTAACAGATGCTGCTAGATTCTGTGAAGTGAGTACCTGGCCTGTAGGGAAGGACTGAGACCACCAAATATTTTGCACATCCTATCAAAGACCTATCAGTTGGTAATGACTCTTGGGCATTAATGACTTAAACAAGTGACTGAGAAGATAGCTCCCTTGAGGCTTTAATTCATGCCAAGTAAAACATGTGAGTGGCCTTGATGTGAAAGGTTAGTCAGTTCCAAACTTTCCTAGCAGCATTCACCAGCCTTTTTATTAAAATGCATAAGTAAAAAGCAAGGATATTTATTTTCTTTGGCCTATATGCTGCCCTTCTAATGTAACACTGTACAGAAGGGGAGCACATATTGACACAGTTCCATGGCTTTAGGATAGCCACCAGATCAGCCCATCATCCTTCTGGGACGAATGGGCCAATGCAGTTCCAAAGAAGAGGGTAATGCAGCTGTGATTTTTCACGTTGCCTTTTTTAAGAGTAGGGGATCTGCTCACAAAGTATCATGATGCCTACAAAATGTCAGCTTCTGCAAAGTCCCCACTCTGTTACCCAGCAACCAGGGGTTTCTAAGTTTGCGGTGATGCCGCTGATAGTCTACTCATTAGCCATACTGATGCTCCATCCATGGTGGATGAAATGCTCAGAAACGGAAATCCTGGCTGCAATGAGCAATAGTAAATAACATTACAATGCACTTAACCTTCAATCCTGCAGTAGCAGAAAGGGATCATCTAGGAGCTGACCTAAGTGATTTTTCCCCCCAGTATTCCTTTGATTCTATGTGACTAGAAGGATTTTGTTTTATTTTTATTTGTCAATGATCTTTCACCACAGACACAAGGTGATCAGAGATGATGGAATACTACAGAGCTGTGCTGCATCATAGCAGCTCAGAATGCAAGAACAATGAAAATGTATTTCTCCTCCTTGCCTCACTGCGTTCTTTCTAAAACTTCCCTTTTCCTTGTCTGTAACACTGCCAGTATACATTAACTGCTGCTTCAGTCTGCAGCAGGAGAAATTTGCAATTATTGTCACAGAAAGTGTCTGCTGTCCACAAAAGGGCTTTGAACAGGAGGTTGTAAAGTAAAGATGCTCCATTTATCTTACCTATGACAAGGAGTAAAAATTTAGGAATTCCCAAGTGCCACTGATGGCTGCTGTAGCATCCTGTAATTAAAGGCTGCATTATATTTGGATGGTGGTGGTGAACATTGCTGTTTGAAGACTACAGCCAGCACAGTATCTTAATTGACTGTTAAAAAAAACCCAAAACCACAGGGGATCGATGAAAGGTAAGATTTGTTAGAATTAAGATGTTAAATAAGAGAACATCCAGGCTGGAAGCAAGGGAATCTTTATGCCTCACTTGGTGGGAAGCCAAGAGCTTGTGAAATCAGTCAGTACATTTTATTTTTGGCATGGGTAGGAGATACTGGCTCAGGTTTAATCTAAGCCTCTAGAACTTTTCATAAGGTTTGGCAAACAGAGGCTTTTGAAAGCTCCTTATTGGTTTTCCTTTGATCTGAGCAATTCCTAGCAAGCAGGAGGTGGAAGCATTAGTGCTATTTTCTTTCTTTTTTCAGGGCTTACCTTCAGTGAAACGCTGCAAGAGAGGAGCCTGGGGCAGCCCTGAGAGCCCCTATGGTGACTGTACGTCAATGTCAGCTTTTTGATCAGTAGCCTGTTTTCAACTTGAACTAATTTCTCATGCTTCCTTCCCCTCTCCTACCACCTTGAGAGGACAGTTGCAGCCCCATGTCCTGTTTCCACAGACATCTGAAAGTCTTCTTCTGTTATTGTCATGTGTCCAACAGTTCTTACCAAAGCTGCGATCTGAATATCACAGCAGAGCTCAGAGTCACAGAAGTCTGAGAGAGCATGGTAGAGGAAACTAATGCAGTAACAGAATTACACTGTAATCCTGAGGTTTCGGTTTTCTGATAAGATGTAAAAGTCTTTCTATCAAGACTGTGTAAAGGGCAGGAGGGTTAGTACTGCTTTCTCCATTAAAAAGCGACTGTGGCGTATCTCATTTCTTTGTATTCTCAGTTGTATTATTATAATCTCAATCAACAACATTTGTTGTCCTTGAGATGAGACTTGGCAGGTGAAATCTCAGGGGTATTGATTGATTTGGGAGCAAGTTAGGGGGTGACTGAAAATCTGTCTTATGATGCAAAGTTAGCTTCAACCTTACTTACAGAGTGACTACAGGAACTGGTGCTGCATAATTAAAAAACAATGCGTCAGATTCACTGTTTTGCATAGCTCAGGCAAAATAAAGCAGGTGGAATATACTAGTGAATCTGGTCCTGTATTTAAATAATAACATGGATCTGACTACTTGTACTTTTTCAGTTCCTTTCACTGGAGGCTCTTAAGTTGCATTGCCATCGTTAATGTGGATTTTAGTTGGGGTTTAGGGATCACCCGGCATGGTTTAGATTTTTCTGTTGGTTCCTACAGTGGCATCTACAGAAGACTCTTTTTTTATTTTTGCTCCAAATTTTCCGCTCTTGCTACCACCAGTGGATTTGATACAGTGGGAACAATAATGAGAGAGCATTGATGTAGGCATCCTTCCTCAGTGCAGTTGCGCATGACACAGTGGCAAGGCTGCCAGAAGCCGTCAACTCCTGCTTACATTAAATTTGCTATTTAACTGCTGGTAGCAATGGTGGGAAACTTTGGGAACAATCCTAGAGTATGTACAGCCTGAGCCTCAGTACTTCATGATGGCTGGCAGGGCTCTCTATATTGTGGGCTCCCTGTTATGGAATGTATTCCTTTTTTCAACCCATGTTGGTGACCTTTGGGAACAACAGAAGACCCATTGATTTTATTTGACATTCATCCAAATGAGTTTCTTTTGCTTTTTATGTTTGGTTTCGCAGGCTTGTTCTCGCTCATATGTATTATATGTTTTAATCTCTGTTGATGAAGTGCCTGGCTGTCATGGACCAGTTACACAAATTAGTATATTAAATAATATATATTGGTACGTGTATATGTGATATTCATAAAAGATGCAATAGGAATTTGCCCAGTAACATGATCTAGCCAAGAATATACCTACAATTCCTTAGCAAATACCTGGTGAAACCAAACCCCTGAAAGAATTGCAATGCATGTAATCAGATATCCTGAAAACAGACCTGGCTTCTTCAATAAGGGAGGGGTACCTCTCTACACCTTAGTTATTTACATACATTCATTGTAAACACACTTCATGAGTGAAAGGTATTTCACGTGCAAAATTTGCTAGAATAATCCATTCAGATGCATAAACAAAAGGAAGCTTTCTGCCTGCTGTAATTTTTTTTTATATCTTTCAGCTAACTTTGATGTAAATGTGAAATCCAGCAGTCAGAAACTTCGTGTGGATTTGTGTCTGTGAGTCCATAAAACAATGAATGGCTTATACTTATAAATATATATTGTTTACTTCTCTGTGGTAGAGGTCATATTTTTCAGTGAAGAAGTCATCTGAAGATAATTCAGGGTACTTTATTAATGTTAGAAATAGTTTTAATTTTATATAATGGATTTATACCTTCAGAGAAAATAACACCAAAAACAATGCAAGGAGATGTTTGCATTTTGTAGTACAGCATGCCTGTTAGTGGAGTAAAAGGCATGCCTCAGTCTAGCCTGTCCACTTAGGCATGCTGCAACCAAAAAGCCAGTTTGTGATAAGCCCTTGAGTGCACTGAAAGACATGCTTCAAAATGTTGTCGTGTTCCAGCTGCAAAATGTTACCATACAATACATTTGGATAGGGTAGATAGTGTTGCTGAGTTACATGGAATGTGTGATTGCAGCATTTGCTAATAAGTTACAAGAAATGGGGGTAAATATTGTGACCGTTTTGCACTGCTCAAGCAGTTGAAAGGGCTGTACAACTCTCCCAGATGAGCAGCTGGGAAATCCCCAGCTAGTGCAGAACTGTAAGCCAACGCTTCCTGGCACCACACCTTGGGGGTTGTGTTGGGCAAAGAAGGGAGCATGGCTGGAGCCTGCTGGGTACCAGTAGTATCTGTCTGTCACAAAACCCCCTAGCAGGTTATTGCAAGTTAGACTGGTGTAAATTGTAACAGGGATGAACTGGTGTCCCTCTGCCCTGGGGATCATGGGAGCACAAAAGTGACACATTTTAGTCAATATTACCAGTGAGGCCTCAGAATAGATAGGAAGTGCACTCTGAATAGAACAGGAAGAATAAGGCACATGGTAAATTGAAAATGCATATAGTAAATTGAAAATACATGGGTACATATCTGGCAAAAATATGGATATGAAAGTTTCCTCCCCAGTTAGATTTATACACTCATCTGACAAAGCGTGCAGAGTAATGTCACAACATGTCCTCCCTTTATGACATGCAGAGAGACCACACTTTTTTTCTAGTTTTCTCTTGAACTACATTTGGAGAAATCCTGAGCCTGGCAATTCTTTGATAAGTGTCTGAGCCTGAGCTGGCAGAAATCATGAAGTACAGAAGGACACACAGATGAAAATGTTAAACTTTTTCAACCCTCAAAAAATTTGCAGTGGAAGTTGAGGACTGTTCTTATTTTAGCTGATCTGATTAACCTGTTTCTTTGAAGCACTTAGGCTGGTATCTGATCTTAAAATCCATGTTAAATTCTGTGTTCTTCAGTCTGTCTGTCTACTATGGGTTTCGGTGTTCATTATATCCAAACAGCTGGGGTTCCTTCAGCAGTGGAGGAAACCTCTGTGTGGTTTTCCCTAGAGAGTCATTTCTGAGTAGTGCTATTGAGGACAGCGTGTTCATCCTGGCAAGAATTACAGGGTTTGACCTCCAGAACTCATGGATCTCTCAAGCTCATCATGAATTGCAGAAGATCTAATAGTAAGACAGCGTCATCCATATGGAGTCCCTGTATCTCCATATTGTCTTCAGCGCTGGGCTCCTTACTTTTTTGGAAGAATGGATCCCACTGGAGCAATGGTGCGGGGAATCCTGAGTGGGTGCTGTCCCTGGAACATCTGTGAAAGGAGCTGAACAAAAGGCTAGGCAAACAGAGGCTATATTTCCTTTGCATCCATACCTGCTGGCTATAGGGTGAGCATGTTTGTTCTGCCCTCTGCTTATATGTCAGTCTTTGGATTCCTAGAAAGCCCTCTTAAGGTCTGGGAAGAATGTCAGTGTTGGATGAAGGGCAGTGCCTCAGATGTTGCTCCTTATTCTTGCCAGGAAAAGGAGAGATACCAGATGATCCTACAGGAAGGATTTCCCAAATTTGGTTACAAAGCAATTTTGTCTCTGAAATTCCTGAGACCAGGTGAATGAAGTAGTATGGTTTAATGGACCAACTTCTGTTGATGAAAGAGACAAGCTTTCGAGCTGCACAGAGCTCTTCTTGAGGTCTGAAATTCCTGGCACACTGTGTAGGTGTCTTTTCATCATGTGAAATGTTGGTGTTCAAGTAAAAAAGGAGAAGAGAAGTCATTAGTGGAGATATCCAGCAGGTGTTTTTTCAAAGTTTAAGGAGTTGGCTTTTTTTTTTCTTTTTTTTTTTTTTTTCAAAAAAACCTTGTTTAAAAAATATCAAAAGGCAAAGCTTATATCAGACTAAGTGCTGCGGTCTCGGAGCTTGAAAAAAGGTCATTGTTAAAAAAGCAAGACTTTTCTTAGTGAGAAAGTTATGAAAAAAATTCGCTGCCTGAGTCCCAGAGTCATTGATAAACTATTTTTTCATCACTTTTATGTTTAAAAAGTGTCAACCAATTCAAGTTATCTTTGCTATAAAAAAAAAAAATAACATCAGGAATGAGAACTAATTCAGCAAAGACTTAGTCCTGCTGCACTCTGTGCATCACAAACTGCCACCGAAGTCCCTGAAAACATAGGATGAACCAGGAATTCAAGATAAGGCCTCAGATTTCAACATGACACAATGATGATGTTTGAGTTATAGAGCACTTGTCTTCCCCTCTTCCTGCCTTGGACATAGTATTTGTGTGAATTTTGTGCACCTGAAAGATGCCAGAGTAACAGCCTGCCCTGAAAAATGAAGGCTTCTGTTTATCCACAAAACAGAGAACAAGCAGCAGCTGTGCAAGCTTCCTTGTGCAGCCTCGGCCCTGTTCTGGA
This sequence comes from Dermatemys mawii, assembly GCA_007922305.1. Lineage (NCBI taxonomy): Eukaryota > Metazoa > Chordata > Testudines > Dermatemydidae > Dermatemys > Dermatemys mawii. Next base: position 56,419,879 of record ML677334.1, read on the forward strand.
GGGAAAACCTCTAAGGACGAGCAGGTAGTCATGCCTGTTTTCCCTCTATGCAGAAATAGTATACAAGAAAACCATCCGGGATGGTGAGTCCAAAGAACACGTTTACTAAATACAAAAAACATGCAAAACCTCATTACATATACACATTGCAGCTTTGGCTGGTTTATAAAACACAACACACAGTGAGCACCACTAAACTATTTAAAGGGATACTACCCAATTCTTAGACACTACAATAATTTAGTCTTCATGCTCACTCAGTCTTTGACCTGTCTATTGATATTGCAATAAACGTGTCTGCCATTACCAAATGAATTGTTTTATTAGATGTCCACAGAGGAAGTCCGCTCAATATTAGCAGCAGCAAAAAAAGTGTTATGAAGAGAAATGCAATCATATCCTGGACTATAGCAGTGTTATCTGTCGGTGTCACTTAAATTACAGCTACAGGGTTAGAGTCACCATTACACTCCAGCTGCTTTGGCAACACAAGACAACCATGAAGCCAGCTAGTTATGCGAGGCGTGTTCTGCTTTGCATTACTGGAAAGCAAAAAAGCAGCCAGAATCCAGCCCATAGTTTTTAGGTCCCAATTCACAAGCATGTGCCTAACTTTAAACAAGAGAGTAGTTCTATTGACTTCTATTGACTTCAAGCCTCGCAGAACTGTCTATTATTTTGTGTCGCCTAAGCAGCAGGAATACACTGGTCATCAGTACCACTATACCCATACTTAAATACCTTGGTGATTCAGGGCAGCATTCACTCTTCTTTGTACCTAATCCACACTTTCAATGGAAACTACTAGTAGCCAGAATGTAAAGTACTGCTCCGCTGAAACCCTTTGGATACATTATAAAACATGAACACCACTTGTTTTGCAATTCTGTAAACAAGAGTAAGATAAAATTAATGGGCATCACTGGAATTACTGTATATTTTCAGCAACATATGCTTCAGGGGATATTGACATTTGCCAACTAACAATTAATCACCCTCAAATATCTCGTTTTGGACATATGGAAAGGTGAGAGCAGCATGCGAACTGCACAACTGCTAAAGAAAGCTGTTATTATAGATGTCAGTCTGAATTATGGCTGATGTGGTGGTGATGGGTTACCTAGAATCAGTTGCTACTGGATATTGTTAAATTGATCACATTTGCCTCCCCGTCTTTATGTAAAGGGTCAGCAAGACCCTCCCACACCAGCCTATTTTGTAATCAGTAAACTTGTATCTCATTGTATAGTATGCTGGCTTCTTTGGACTATATTGCTGTAACTCTTGATGGCTGACAGAACATTAAATGAATTTCCATAAATTTGAGGTGGCTGCATTCTGCCTCTGGTAGAAAACCTCAGCAAGCGGCAGTGGGGGGAGGAGGGAGGAGGGACTGGTACATTTTAAACAAAACTATAGAGATAATTGAAATAAGAGATATGGTTAAATAATGGATGTACTTGTTTATTTTGCTGGATTTCCAGCTCCCAAATCAGTAAGAAGGAAATGGGTGGATTTTCTCTCTTTCTTTCTTTCTTTCTTTCTTTCTTTCTTTCTTTCTTTCTTTCTTTCTTTCTTTCTTTCTTTCTTTCTTGTGATGGCATGATGGTATGCTGTTCACTTGTATTGAGTGTATTACAACCCGGCATGTGCGATAGGCTTCCTTCCTTCCTATAAAGATAACGAAGACTAAGTTTCTGTAGATGTAGGCCAAAATTTTCAAATTTGGCTATAAATCCATACATAGGTACCGAAATAAAATTGGCCTGATTTCAAAGGTGCTGAGCACCTAGAACTCCCATTTATTTCAGAGGAATTTGTGAATTTTCAGCACTTCTGGAAATAAGGCCAAGATCCGTCCCCTTGCAGGACAGCACGTAAGTACATGCTTTAATCACATGCCTAGGCCTCATTGACTTAGGTGGGACTTAAGCAGATCCTTAAAATTAAACAGGTTTTTAAGTGTTGCCTGGACAGAGACACTTTCCGAAATAATTGCCCAAGAATGGATTTAGGCACACCCGTTTGAATATTTAGACTATTTGAAGTCAAAATTTCCTATTTCCTACTGAAGTCAATGGGACTAATTGCGTGCTCAGAGTTAAGCATGTTTAGGTGGTTTGATGGATCAAAACCTTAATGATATTCATTCTGCTTCACAAGAATAAGTATAAGCTGCATGGTGGGAAAGGACCAACTTCTGCCGGTGAGAGAGAGATGCTTTCGAGCCACACAGCAACCTTCTCAACCTGCAACACAGTCACAAATACAAATTATATCCTTTGCTTAATACAATGCCAAACATCTCATGCATGGCCAATAATGTCTTTTATTTAAGGTTTTATGGGACCAATTATTCTTTTTTCCCCTGTCAGATTTAGCTTCTCATTTGGAAGCGTCACTGGAACAATGAAATTGGAGGGAGGAGATAAAAACCTAAAACCACAGCCCAGTGTATTGTTAAAGTTTCATTTCTCACAAGAACTTTAGGATAGCATTTAATATCAGGCCATTGCTGGTTTGAGTAGGAGAGAGTCAGTTTTTCCCATAGTTTGCATACAGAACATAAACTCATAATTTCAGAGATATGGATCTGACAATATGTGATATGGTATCAATCGTATAAAACAAAAAGATTTTGGGCTGGAGTCATCACTCTGTTTTGTTAGTTTTATGCAGGTGTGACTCCATTGATTTCAGTAGATGGATGTTGTTACAGATGTAAGTCCTGATTCATCGCTCTGTTACAGCAGCTTTATGCCAGCATAACAGAGTTGTGAATCACATGCTAAATGTGAAACAACATGTATTGTCACTTCATTTTATTGCAGATCACATGATGACCGCATGCATGGTTGCTATGTAATTTGTGCTTTGCAGGTGCTGGTAACTTAATTTTAGAAGATAGAACTAATCCTGGACATGTTTGGTAATTACTATGTTAATAACAGAGTAATTGCACTGTTATTTCTTGCCTACAAATTACATAGTAGTCGTACTTGGAATTACCATAAAAATGAAAAACTTCTGCAGTAGATGCCAATGAATGACTGCTTTATAATTACAATATAATTACTTGGTTATTGGTGTCTGGCAAGAGAAAGGATTGCACAAATTTTATATACAGTATTGTACTGTCACAGCTGCCAAAGGTCCCAGGATGTCATTGTCTTAAACAATATCCCTGGAGACTCGCTTAAACCCTTGAAAATATTCTCATTTAAGAGGAAAAAACTGATGTCTCTGGGAGGTGGCCCTGCTCATTGAACAAGTAGTTTGTGCTGACAATAAAATACTACTCTACTAAAATTAAGCTTGCTGCAATTGTAGAAGGACTATTCTGCCTCTTCTATTTGGAGGAGGAGAAGATGGCTCAAGAGAAATAAATCAGTGCATCACAGTGTATGGACCCAACACAAGGTCTCACATTAGGGACTTCCAGCACTAAGCTCCCCGAGACAAAACCCGTCATGCTCCCCATCCACAATGATGACTCTTATTTAATGATGTAGCCTAATCCCCTACTCTGCATGTCAAGAAGTTGCCCTTTAGTGGATCTTTACAAGTGGTGCTTGCCATGAGATCCAGGCTTCTCAGTTTGCTTCTCAGGGTTTGGCAACTTGTAATCATAGAATATCAGGGTTAGAAGGGACCTCAGTAGATCATCTAGTCCATCCCCCTACTCAAAGCAGGAGCTATCCCCAACTAAATCATCCAATTAGGCTGACCATACAGCAAATGTGAAAAATCAGGACAGGGGGTGGGGGTAATACGAGCCTCTATAAGAAAAAGACCCCAAAATTGGGACTGTTCCTATAAAATCAGGACATCTGGTCACTCTACATCCAACCGATTTTTGCCCCATATCGCTCCCTCAGGGATTGAAACTCACAACCAGCAGGCCAATGCTCAAACCACTGAGCTATCCTTTCCCCCCTCAACAGTTAGCACATAGCGGTTTTAAAGTGCATTACAAACACTGAATCATTTCATACCTTGTGAAGTCATCTGCTAGGGAACTTTAAGATTTTGGGAACTTTCCTATTGCTTATACGATTGGGCAACAGCATAAATAAGGCTGGTTCAATTAATCATCAAGATTTTGATAACCTGAATTCTGCAGAATGCTAGATCAGAGCTTTATACAAATGAGTGGCATTTTTCAACTGTTCGGAACAGCAATCTTTGCATAATAATGCAAATACTTTCTATGATTCTTCAAGGAAAAAGCAGGTGCATCAGAGGAACTCTGACTTTGTTTTGACTTTTAAAATTCAAAAATGTTCAGAAAAAAGCTATTTGCTAGTTTGGCATTTTCCCAAGTGGTTATGCAGATATATTGTCAGTGTTCTAATAGGAAAATAATGGAAAAAAATATTTTCCACTCATTTAAACCTAAATTTGATAGTCTATATAGACAGAGTGTGAAATGATTGAATGTAACAAAGGCAGAAAGGGCTAGATTCACAAAGAAACTTGAGCATCACCACGCCTAACTTGGCAGCACTTGTAGAAAATCACTTGGATTCACAAAGATTGAGTTTGGTACTTAGACTCCTTATACAATGAATGGAGGGAGATTGGAGCCTCAGAAGGGGATTTACAAAAACCAGCACCCTTGACGGCTCCTTGTCTAAACTGGCCAATTGGAGATGCTAAATTAAAGGGTGTGTGGTAATCTCCACCCCTTTTTTTGAAGGTAGGTGGCCTTCCTTTGGGATTCTCAGCAGTGAAGCCCTGCTTGGTGTTAGATACATAGGCCATTTTATTAGGAAAAGGCCCTTCCTTGTAACTTTCAGCCAAGTGGTTAGGGTACTTCCTGCGACGTGGGGGACAAAGCTCCCTAGCTCAAGTCCCTTCTCTGCTTGAGATGGAGATGGGATTTGAACTGAGATCTACCAACTCTTAGGTAAATGCTACTGTATATTCTGATGGTTGGGGCTCCCTCAATCTCTCCTGTTGAAGCTGGTTCATTGTGAATAAACAATTTAAAATCAAATGGTGGACCAGTGAAAGCAAGCAAGCAAGCAAGCATGTGTACATATGAAAATGACTCAATATCCTAGGAGTTGGAACGCTCCCCTGAGAGGTTGGAGACCCAGATACAATTCTCCCCTTCCAATTTTTAATTATTTCTCCACAGTGGAACAGCTTCAGTAGAAGAGATTGAGAGATCCCTCATCAGAATGTCCCATAGCCTTGAGGTTAAGGCATTGCTTGAGGGGTTACCGATCCCTGTTCAAATTCTTTCTCCCTCTGAGGTGGAATGGGAACTTGAACCGGGTTTCACATCTAAGTACCCCAACCGCTCGACTAAAAATTATGAGGATGGTTGTCATTCTCCCGTCCCCGGCTGTTTTGTGTAAATTGCCCTATAGGGGCCTAATAAGAAGACCCAGGCTGAGCATACATACTTGGTCAGATCCTGCATGTGAATTAAGAGGAGGAATACCTATATCTTTCCTCAGTTTGTGAATTGCTTTGGGACTTTATGGTCTGGATTCCTAGTATGGGACTGCAGTGGGCGTGCTCAGAAGTAGAAACATAGGTTTCTAGAGAATTTCTACTGCAAAAATGCAGGTGGCAAGTGTGTTTAGGTGCCTAGAGAGTTTGGGGTGGGGCGGGGGGAGGATCATGAATCCCAGTAGGGCCTGATTCTGGGAGCTTAGTGCTTGATTTGTGAGATAGGTAACCAAGTCCTTTTGGGAATCCAGCCCAAATATTTCAACTAATCAGGGACATTGAAGGCAAATAAATACTTTTATTTTTTTCCAGTTAGCATTCAGCTTCATTTTCATAAATTCTGTCTAGCTGTCCATTTTGCTCCCTTTTACCCCACAAGGACTGTGTATACCTTGTTCTTACCCAGCTCTCTGAGGCCTGGTCTACATTACCGGCTGGATCGGCGGGTAGAGAGCGATCTATTGGGGACTCTGGAGCTCTAGCTCGCCAAAAGGCGCAAGGCAGAGTTGACGCTGGAGCCCGCTGTCAACTGCTGCCACCGTGAGGACAGCAGTTAAGTCGACCTAAAATGCGTCAACTTCAGCTAAGGTATTCATGTAGCTGAAGTTGCGTATCTTAGGTCGACCCTCCCTGCTAGTGAAGACCAAACCTGAATTTCAATAGGAAAAGCTGGGATTCATGCAGAATCATGAGATGGTGAGATCACTGTATCTTGCTTTTCTTTTCACCCACTCCTTTTGGATTCTGTTTGTTTAAAACTAATTTTGAAGGTCTGGCAAAGCACAGAGTAGCCTAAAAGTAATAGAGTTTTTGAGCTTAATTAATAATGCATTTTGTTTGAGATAAGCACTTTTAAAATGTTTTCATGTTTATGACAGATGGGCTCTTTTTATTCTCAAGTACTTCTGTCTTTCTCTAATATATTGCAGTTTATTTTTGAAACCTACTTGCTGGGGTGGAGAACAAACTGTTGTCCACTCTGAAATTTTACAAATAATTCAAAGGGAAATACAGTTGCTTGGAAGTAATAACATTTGCTAAAGAGTACTTGCTAGAAGATAGAAATAGAAGCACAGCTACTTTTTTCTTTGGCTTCTACAGCACTGTAAGGAGTGGAACAAATGTACTTTGGGAGCTAGAAATAAAGAACTTCTACAAAAATATCATAATGGGATTTGACTATTTAAGTAAACAAGAAGTTGCTGGACTCTTGTAAGATTCCAGAAACCGACATCAGTAGGGTAAAACAATGATTTCTTAATGGTGCTTAGGATTTCTTGCATGATTTCAGCGAGGTATGTACATGCTTATTGTAGTTATGCCAAACTGGAAGTTTTCACTAACATTTTCTCTTTCATTTTTTTGAAAAACTCTCTTTTTAACTTATGTTCCACCCAGCTGCTAAACCAAGATAAATTCACTTTTTGGATTATAAAATGTTTGAAGGGTTAACAACAATGTATGACTGTAACAGCACAAAGAGGATAGTTACAAGGGTTCCCAGCTTTAGATTTAGATCACTTGTTGAATGATGAATGTTCTAATGGCCCAGGTTCTTATAATGAACCACTTTTTCACTTTCAAGGCTTCTTGTTGAAGTGGCAATTTTCTATCAAGAGCATCCAAGCAGCGGGGTGTTATATGGGATAGCAAGATGCAGTTGTTGAGCTGGAAAAAAGACTTGTTTCAACTTGTTGTGTTTTTCCTAAAAATCAAGTAAACCCTTTGTCCTACACATTGTTGATGCTCCACTACCTGAATAGTTGAACTTAAAGTAGTTTGATGGTCAAAGGAAACATAAGAATTCAGAAGTGGGTGGGTAAACCAAGGATAGGGGAGAGGAAGAGCAATCTTGTGGTTAAGGCAATGGGATGGGATTCTGGGCCTTGATTCTGCTCTGTAAAATAGGCACAATATTGCTTTATTTCTCACCTGTTTTCTGTTTCATCTATGAGTGTAAGCTCCTTGGGGCAAGGACTCACCCCTTTGCACCTCTATATATAGCACTCAGCAAGATGGAATCCTGATTTTAATGGGGGCCTCTGAGTGCTACAAATAAATAAGAAATGTTCTTTATGGATCTTTCATTTCATGTCCTGGATTTACAATAAATATAGGTGATCTATTCTAAATGGATTCAGGAGTCTAGTTTTTGAATCTCACCTTTCTACAGAACTTCCTTTATATAAAACTTCTAGTGAGGCCAGGTTCAGCTGGTTTGCTGATTCTTAATATGCTCTAAAGAGTCTCCTTTTAGGTTAGACTTGTGATTTTGTCCACTTGTGGTTTTGTATCTAACTGTAAATGTGAGATTGAACCAACATCTTTATGCACAGAGGACCTGATCCTCCACAGTCTTGCCTCTTGTATAATGACTGGCATCCATGCAGAGTCAGTGTAAAACCTTTTAGTGTGATTTGTTAGAATCTTTGCATATTTTTAAACAGAGCTGGTTGGGAATTTTGCAACAAAACATTTTTTCATCAAAATATGACTCTTTTTCAAAACTTTTTGTGGGAAAGGGTCGATCCCCACAAATTTCTTGACTCTAAACTTTTTTTGGGAAAAAAAGTTCTGAGATTGTTAAAATGTCCCATTGCAACATTTTTTTTAATGAAAATTCCAGTTTCCCAGTGTGAAATGACTTTTTATTTTGAAATTTCAGCTAGCTATAATTCTAAAGTGATTGAAAATAAACATTTTGATTGGCCTGCATCAATTTTTGGCTTTCTGTTCATGAACACTTTCTAGAGATTGATGTTTCATCCCAAGTCAGGATAGGGACATTTTTTCAGGGGAAAACCATTTCCCAGTCAGCTCTACTTGACTGTCTATAAATAATATGAGTCCAGTACATCCATTCAATCTCCTATTGTTGTGTGAGCCTAGTGATTTGGGGCTCTCTCTCACTTCCAGTGATTTTACACAGGGGTAGCACCACTGATTTCAGTGGAGTTGAGGATTAATTTGAGGATTTGACCCATCACTGTTCATGAGTTTCCACACATTATGTAATCTTTTAAGGATTGTCTTCATTTTATAGTAATAGAACAAGTCATAAGTGTGGAGTTCAGTGATCACTCAGTGCTTAATCTCCTTGCAAGAACTCTGCTTTACTCTGCGTAAGATTCCAATTGGCTGTGCATAACAGTATAGGCTTCACAGTACCCCACGGGGGCTCTGCCTGGGAAGCTCAGCCTTAAAGGTACAAACCCTAATACTCAGTACAGTCCTTTTAAGAGATTATGATGAGCACCTAATCTATAGCTTTCTGCTTCTAAACCCAAAATAGTAGCTGCTTTTGCAGCAAAGAGGAGAAAAGCTGGATGAATCACAGATTCAAATACTGCCTCTGAATCAGGAACAGGGAAGGTTTTAATTCATAGCTCTTATCTCCAAGGTGACTGCTTTAATCACCATCCTATAGAATCATTCTCTTTAGTGCTTTGCCTCAATGAATATTTAAGTATTTATGCAGAGTAGAACAGCTTTAAGAGCAACACTGAGTTCACCCCACCCCCAAAGAGCCTACTGGTTAGAATGCTCACCTAGAAAGGTGAAAATCCTAGTTCAAGTCCCTACTTTTGAGTGGGGATTCAAACCTGTCTTCCATATCCCATGGAAATGCTCTAACTACTAGGGTAAAGGTTACAAAGATACATACACATGCTCTCATTTTGCTGGTCTGGAAAAAATGTTTTCCCAGACAAAAAACTTAATTCAACTATAAAGAAGGGTACTCCATATAAATAGGCAGCATATGGAAAATAAATCGTAACAGATACAAGCTGCATACATCTCAAACCTTGGGTTAGCACCCATTTTAAAACTATAGTTTTCTGTAAATCACATTGTGACATCAAATCACTGCATGTATTGTGATAATTATTAGGTAGTAGTATTTATTTTGAATCTATCTCTAATATTCTACATGTTTATGGTGCAGTATAAAGGGATTCGTTACAGGTCCTTGCAGTAAAGAGAAATAACATTATATAATGCAAAGACTCATGACACTGGGCAATGAGGAAGAGGGAGAAAGAGAAGTTTACACAAAATAAGGCTGTTGAGGTGCTTATATTTGGGTTGTGTGGGCACCAAGGGTTTTGTGCAAGGATCTGAAGGTGGAGAGTGGAACTGGAGATTAAAAATTTTCCGATTGAATATTTTTACACTGGAAAATGCCATTTGTTGAAAGTGAAATGTATGGAGGAAATATGTCACCTTTCCTGAAAATTCATTTTGAAAGACAAATTGAAAATACATTTGGATGAGGTTGAAACATTCCACTTTACTTTTTCAGAAGAGAACATTTCAATATTCCATTTCAAAATGACTTTTCATTTCAATTTTTAAAAATTTATATCATGTCATATATATAAAAAAATCAAAATCAGAACAAAATTTTTTGACTGTGTTGAAGTGAAACATTCAGAGTGACCAAAGAGAATTTTGTTTTTTACTTTTGATTTGTGGGAAACATTGACATTTTTATGTTTTTGTTCTATTCTGGAATGGAAGACATTTTGAAATTGTGAAAGACCCCTGTGAAAAATTCAGTTCTTCATAGTTCTTTCGGAATAGATGAGTAGGGCAACAGGAAAGAAACAGAACTCAGGTATGGATAAGTCTACAAAGGGCTACAGAATTAGCAGATTATAGAATTGGAGTGGAGTGGTGTCTGGAGACATGAGTATGGGGCAGAACCTTGGAAGTGACAATGGAGAGTTTTAATTGGATGGAGATTTAGGGAAGAGATGATAGCAGGTAACAAACAATTTATTTTTAGCGTAATGAATGTTCTGCTTGGGCTTTTTAAAAATGAAACTGCATTGACTGAATGCATAAAACTACTTGTAGGAACCTAGTTGATAAATCGCACAGTATCCTGCTGGCTCATCTATATACAGAAAACTTTGTGTGTAGTGTTTTGTCATTCTGTGCATTAAGGACAGCATGTTAAAAAGACATATTGCATGTATACGGTGACCAGATGTCCCAATTTTATAGGGACAGTCCCGATTTTTGGGTCTCTTTCTTATATAGGCTCCTATTTACCTCCCACCCCCATCCTGATTTTTCACATTTTCTGTCTGGTCACCTTATCATGCACAAAATTAAATCCAAAATTGCAAACTACCCTGAGACCTGTCTAACAAAGAGAGCTACATTCTAAAATGAAAATAACCTGGGTGCTGACAACATTGATTTTATTTTATTTTAATGTGCCACTATATTGTGTTAGAACATCTTATATTAAAAGTTAGTATTTATTTTTGTATAGGTGGACTTAAGTAGGCATAAGAAAAAATCTGGTCTTAGCTAGTAAATCACTTTTATATTAGCCAAAGCAAAATCTTCACAGTGAATGTATGTAAATCACTAACTTTCAGTGCACCAAAGGGAATGAACTTCATACTATAACTTAAATACTAATGAAATCAACTGAAAATGATAGTCATTAGTCAGCTGAGCCTTCATAGGGTTCCCTGTGGACTGATATAAATTCACCATTAGAAATGTATTTCCTTACAGTCCACAGTGAGCATTTAATCCTTCAGTAAAACAGATTTAAAATTGATGTTTAATATGTGGTTTTATAATTTCAGATCTCTTATGTTTCCATATTTGGAGCTTGTTTTTAATCTTTTTTAAGTCACTCTAAGTTTTTTATCTGCATTCCTTCAGTTTTATGTGCACATTATTGGCCTGTGCTAGACATACCGCCATGAGTATTAATGATAATCAGTGGAAGTGAACTAATTAGCAAATAACTCAAAATAATGACTCCTATTGCAAGCCAAATGACCCACTTTGGTTTCAGTTCATGAAAGGGATATATTATGAGATACAGATTTGGGTGTGGTGTTTAAAATGGTATCAAGTAAGAGGACGGCCTCATTAATTCTTTGACTCTTATGGAACACTATTAAATGGTTCTAAATATTTTTCAGTGTCTGATGCTGACAGATTATGGGCTAGTAAATCACTGGCTACTCACCCCTGTTACGTGTATAACCTTTGGAATCCTGAGTTAGGCATTAGAGCCATAGAATGATAGGATTAGAAGGGACCACAAGAGGTCATCTAATCTAGTCTCCTGCACTCATGGCAGGACTAAGTATTATCTAGACCATCCCTGACAGGTGTTTGTCTGACCTGCTTGTAGTGGTGGGAGGGACTCACCGGCATGTTGCCTCCTGCTGGTCCTCTGGGAATTAGTTCATTTCAGCTTTTTGTGATCTTTGTGATCAGTGTCTTGTCTCCTTTAGGGCCCTGTGTCCCTCCTGAATCCCAGTGCCCTTTTACCTTGGGGTGTACCCCCTGGCATTACAACCACACTCTGGGTCTCCCCTCCCAGGGGAACCCACAACCCTCTAAACCACCTTGCCTCAGTGGCTACTGCCAGTCATCATCTAGCCCCTGCTCACTGGGGCAGACTGCAGTCTGTAATGGCCACTCATCATTGGCAAGGGGTAGGACCTGCTGCCTTTGACTATCCTCTGGCTGCCCATCTGCAGCCCCAGTACTTTTTTGGGCCTTAAACAAGGCCTGAAGCCTGGGGGTTTTCCACACTGGAGCTCCTCAGTTCCCTTTGCCCTTTGCCCTTTTCCCCAGCACTGCTCTGTTTCAGGTACCTTATTCTCCCAGGTAGCTAGGTCCTTCTCTCTCCACTGCTAAAGAGAGACCCCTCACAGCTCCTGGCCACAGCCTTCTTATAAGGGCCAGCTGGGCCTTGACTGAGCTGGCCACACCTATTCACTCAGGTGCTCTCACTCCTTCCCAGCTGCAGCCTCTCCAGCACTGGTTTTATCCTCTGTTCTGCAGGAGTGGAGCAATTGTCCCACTACACTGCTCTTAAAAATCTCCAATGATGGAGATTCCACAAACTCCCTGGACGATTTATTCCAGTGCTTAACCACCCTGACAGTTAGGAATTTGTTCCTAATGTACAACATAAACCTCCCTGGCTTCAATTTAAGTCCATTGCTTCTTGTCTTATCCTCAGAGGTTGAGAAGAAAAATTCTTCTCCCTCCTCCCTGTAATAACCTTTGATGTACTTGAAAATGGTTATCACATCCCCTTTAGTCTTCTCTTTTGTAGACCAAACAAACCCAATTATTTTCAGTCTCCCCTCATAGATCATGTTTTCTAGACCTTTAATAATTTTTGTTGCTCTTCTCAATCCACATCTTTCCTGGAATGTGGTGCCCAGAACTGAACACAATACACCAATTGAGGCTTAATCAGCATGGAGTAGAGTGGATGAATTACTTCTTGTGTCTTGCTTAGAATACTCCTGCTAATATATCCCATAATGATGTTAGCTTTTTTGCATCAGTATTATACCATTGACTCATATTTAGCTTGTGGTCTACTATGACCCTCAGATCCCTTTTCACAATACTCCTTTCTAGGCAATCATCTCCCATTTTGTATGTATGTAACTGATTGTTCCTTCCTAATTTGAGTACTTTGCATTTGTCCTTATTACATTTCATTCTATTTACTTTAGATCATTTCTCCACTTTGTCCAGATCATTTTGAATTTTATTCCTATCCTCCAAGCACTTGCAACCCCTCCCAGTTTGGTATCATCTGCAAACTTTTTAAGTCTACTCTTTATGCCATTATCTAAATCATTGATGAAGATATTGAACAGAACTGGACCCAGAAAGGATCCCCGCAGGACCCCATTTGTTATGCACTTCCAGCATGACTGTGAACCACTGATAACTATTCTCTGGGAACGGTTTTCCAACTAGTTTTGTACCCACTTATAGTAGGTCCATCTAGGTTATATGTTCCAAGTTTGTTTATGAGAAGGTCATGCAAGACAGTATCAAAAGGTTTACTAAAGTCAAGCTATACCTTGGCTACTACTTCCCCCCATCCACAAGGCTTGTTACCATGTCAAAGAAAGCTATCAGGTTGGTTTGACATGATTTGTTCTTGACAAATCCATACTGATGGTTACTTATCATCCATTATCTTATGTTTGTAAATTGATTGCTTAATTATTTACTCCAATATATATTATAGAAGTTAAGCTGACTGGTCTTTAATTCCCCATGTTGTTCTTATTTCCCTTTTTAAAGATTGACAGTATAGTTGCCCTTTTCCAATCTTCTGGAATCTCTCCCATTTTCCATGACTTTTCAAAGATAATTGCTAATGGCTTACACATCTCCTCAATCAGCTCTTTGAGTATTCTAGAATGCATTTCATCAGGCCCTGGTGACTTGAAAACAACTAATTTGTCTAAGTAATTTTTAATTTGTTCTTTCCCTATTTTAGCCTCTGATCCTACCTCATTTTCATTGGCATTCACTCTGTTAGTCATCCAGTCACCATCACCTTCTTGATGAAAACCGAAACAAAGAAGTCATTAAGCATCTCTGCTATTCTCACATTTTCTGTTATTATTTCCCCACCTCTCATTGAGTAATGGTCCGACCCTGTCTTTAGTCTTCCTCTTGCTTCTAAGGTACTTATAGAATGTTTTCTTGTTACCCTTTATGCCTCTAGCTAATTTGATCTTGGTTTTGTGCCTTAGCCTTTCTAATTTTTTTCCTACATACTTGTGTTATTTATTTATATTTATCCTGTTTAATTTGACCTAGTTTCCACTTTTTGTAGGTCTCTCTTTTTTTTTTTTAGATCATTGTAGATCTCCTGATTAAGTTAGGGTTGTCTCTTGCCATACTTCCTATTTTTCCTATGCAGTGGGATAGTTTGCTCTTGTGCCTTTAATAATGTGTCTTTAAAAACTGCCAACTGTCTTCAGTTGTTTTTCACCTTAGACTTGCTTCACATGGGATCTTACCTACCAATTCCTTGAGTATGCTGAAGTCTGCCTTCTTGAAATCCATTGTCTTTATTTTGCTGTTCTCCCTCCTATCATTCCTTAGAATCATGAACTCTATCACTTCATGATCATCACCCAAGCTGCCTTCCACTTTCAAATTTTCAACCAATTCCTCCCTGTTTGTCAAAATCAAATATATAACAGCCTCTCTCCTAGTAGCTTTCTCCAGCTTCTAAAAAAAAAGTCTCCAAAAACTTGTTGGATAATTTGTGCCCTGCTGTGTTATTTTCCCAACAGATGTCTGAGTAGTTGAAGTACCCCATCACCACCAAGTCCTGTGTTTTGGATGACTTTGTTAATTGTTTTAAAAAAGCCTCATCCACCTCTTCTTCTTGGTTAGGTGGTCTGTAGTAGACTCCTACCATGAGATCACCCTTGTTTTTTACCCCTTTTATCCTTACCCAGATAATTTCAACAAGTCTGTCTCCTATTTCCATCTCAATCTCAGTCAAAGTATTTACATTTTTAATATATAAGGTCATTTCTCCTCTCTTTTTCCCTGCTTGTCCTTCCCAAGCAAGCTGTACCCTTCTATACCAATATTCCAGTCACGTGTATTATCGCACCAAGTCTCTGTGATGCCAACTGTATCATAGCTGTGTTTATTTACCACCATTTTGAGTTCTTCCTGCTTATTCCCCAAACTTCTCACATTAGTATACCAACCTCTAAGATACTGATTTGATTCCCCTCTCCACCTCAGTTCTGTCTTGTCTCTTCTTTATCTCTGCTATGAAAGCCCGTAATCCTTCCAAATTCCAAACCTTCTCCCAATGATTTTGGTGAGTCTCCGTGTTTTTGATTTACCTTTGAGCTTTGGTCACCTGCCCCCTTCAAACCTAGTTTAAAGCCCTCCTCACTAGGTTAGCCAGTCTGTATCCAAATATTCTCTTCCCCTTCCTCGATAGATGGACCCCATCTCTGCTTAGCTGTCCTTCCTGGAACAGCATCCAGCTCAAGCCCTCCTGGTGCACCATCTTTGAAGCCAGGCATTCACCTCCAGGATGCGTCTTTTTCTGCCTGGGCCCCTACCTTTGACTGGAAAAATTGAAGAGAACACCACCAGTGCTCCCAACTCCTTCACCCTTACTCCCAGAGCCCTGTAGTCACTTTTGATCTGCTGAGGGTCATACCATGCAGTATCATTAGTGACCACATGGATGAGTAGCATGGGTAGTAGTCAGAAGGCTAGATGATCCTCGACAATCCCTCCACAATGTCTCGGATATGGGGCCCTGGTAGGAAGCATACCTCCTGGGATGCCATGTCAGGGCAACAGACAGGTTCTTCTGTCCCCCTCAGGAGATCGTTTCCAGCCATGTGACTGGATGAGAAAATAAAAGTCAGCCTAAAAATACTAGTTAAAATATTACTAAAAATATTAGTTCCTACAGTTGGATCCACAATTCAAGTGAGAGGGAGGTAGAAGAATGAAGAAAAAAGCAATTATTCTTATGAAAAACAAAGCCTTCATAAGGAATTGGTTCACACAAGGCCGGGTAAGAGGCTGCAGAAAGGGCAGTTTTCCCTCCCACTCTAACATATGTCCCTCTTGTGCGTTTGTGGCGTCTATGATCTCATTTCCCTAGAAGTCCATCTCCACTGTGTTTGCTTTCTACTCATACCTTCTGTTAGCTAGCTGGCCTCTGCCTTGAGGAGTGCTGTAAACTGAGAAAGCAGGGAATAAAGTCAGCAATGCAGTTACAGCAATGAGTGCCACAGAAATGAGATAAATGTGCCATTTCTGTTCAGTTTTTTTAAAAAATAAGTAATGATGTTGAGAATGGTATTTTCTGACTTTTTTATTTTTCACTGACTTGATGAGGGGTCATGTAAATCAATGAAAAATAATTAAAAAACCCTTGTTATTGTTACCCTCTGTAATGGATTTGGGACTGTGCTGTAATAATTTATGAACACTGTATGTTGTACGAATACTGTGTGTTGGCCTGGTTATTGGTGTGATTGCTCTCTGAGAAAATAGGCAGTATGGAAAAGACTGGCTCAAGACTGGCAGTTCCTGAGCAAATACGTCAGAGTTGTTAAGGGATCATGCCAGATCCAGTAGCTCTGAAGACTCTGGCTTGAACTCCTGCTGAGCCTAAAGGACTAGTTTTGACAAAAAGGGGTTGAACCCTTGGAACACAGAAGAAGAAAAGAACTCTGGGCGGATTAAAAGGGACTCTCTCTTAGGAGAGGAACAGAAGTTGTTCATGGGAACCAGAATGAGACACAGCACCTCACTGGGGGTGCCTGAAGAAGTTAGGCCTGATCAGATTATCATCAGGGGATGAGATGATTAGCTAAAATGGACGTGCGTAGACTATTAAAATCTTTTTTCTCTTATGCATCATTTCTACTGCTAAAATAAACAATACTTTGGTTTTAAGAGGGCTGATTGGGAATTATGTACCCCACTGGTCACAGACTCCTGAAGGGAAAAACTGCTGGTGCCTGAATTCGCTTGGATCTGCAAGGTAAGCAAGGTCCATACACAGAGCGCTGTAGCCTCGGGCCTTGTCTCGGAGTGAGAAAATTGTGAAACGTCACTCCCAGATGCTTGATGCCTGAGGGAGTGTGCTAAGAGATCAGAATAGGGTCAGAGGTGCAGTGGGTCCTGTAATTGTGGCACTGTTCATGGGCATGTTGAATTTTGGCCCAAACTTTCACTGAGCTCAGTGGTAGTAAGGAGAGCAGGATCACAGACAGGCTATATAGTTCAGTTTGCGTAACTATAGTTCATTAACCACTTCAGAAATCTAATTCTGATTGGCTTTAAAATAATATACGTATGTTTTCAGGCAGGGGAATCCCTGCAGCTTGTAACAGTCAGAACAGATCAAATGTCAGATATCAGTTGGCTTGCTTATTTGCATTTGAAGTGGGGTCAGAATCAAAACAGGGATTATGGAAATGACATCTCTCTGTAATACACTCCTTTACTAGCTATCTCTATCAGGACATTCTCTTTTTAACAACCAAGTTCAGTGTAGTGTCTGGAATATAAAGCTGACTTCTTTGTGCTTTATGCATCAATAATAAGGACTCAGTAAAGGGGAGAATCAGAAGGAACCAGAGGAGGTACAGAAGGGTGAAGATCAGCTCCCCAGTCTGCTCTCTCATTTTCCTACACCTCAAGGATGCATCTGTATGGGTGCTCCCTGGGGAACTAGATTTGGGGAGGTGGAGATGGTGAGGTTGGAATTGATGTATTAGACCTGAGGATGAGCCACTCTGTACAGCTTGTTCAAGGTCAAGGAGACACAACCCTGGAGAATGAATCTCCAGAGTGACTCCTATGTGCTGACGTATCCCTCCAATGCTACCTAATGGGATCTCTCGGTGCAGCAGTGGTTACTGGAGCCCAAGTAACCTGGTGTCTTGGTGCCTGCAGGAGCCCTGCTGCAGGGGATTATGGAACTTGGACAGCAGTGCAGAGGTTAGGGGTCTCCATCTAGTGGATCTGCTAAAATATAACCAGATGAAAGGGATCTGAGGGGCTAAACCTCAGGCACTTGTCATGGGTTGGCCAATCCCACCTCCTACTCTATAATAAGGAGGAAAACTGTACAAACTGAAACCTTTAGGAATATTCTGCAGAGAGAAGCACAGATCTCCAAAGAGTGAAATTAAAATGTATGGTCATTTTGTCAAGGATTCAAGAAGCAGAATAATATGCATCCTGCTCTTCAATGGATGTAATGACTATCAGTGATGACAGTAGCAAAAACATGCATTTAGGATGATTCTTTCTCCATATCTAGCAATCTAGACAATTGCACAGCACTTCACAAAAATTAATGCCTACAGTTCTGCCAGGTTGCTAGTTATTATTAGACCTGATTGACTGGAGTCAATGGAAAGACTTCCATTAACTTCAGAGGACTCTATATAGATCCTACTGTATTTCCCTCACTCCACCTTTTTTTTTTTGCTGATGGGGAAACTGTGGCACAGTGACGTTAAGTGACTTGCCCAAGGTCACACATGAAGTTTACGGCAGAGCCATCAATGCAGCCCAGAAATCCTCATTCCCATACCTGTGCTTCAGTCATTTTTCCTCCGTACATTAAACAGATAATGCTCAGACGTCTTGGATACCAGATGTTTTTGCCTAAACTATCTCTTCTGTAACAGTAACAACATTTTAATATTGAGATTATTTTAACAGCACACAAGTGCTGTTATTTTAACACCACTTTATTTCCCTTTGCTTCTGTTATATTTATTTGAGAGATTTGTCTCTGTGTTTTAGTTTTACATTTTATTTTCAGTACAGCTGCTGGCATCCTTTTCAGCAGCACAGCAGCTATTAATTCTGGCTGCCCTTTTTTTCTGTTTTCTTTCGCCTTTCGCAATTTTTTTCATTGGTTTTCATCAGCGCAGCCAAGGCCTGTGAACCTGGCAAGTTTAAGAGAAATGTGTGGGGCTTGCTGATTACATTTTACCTAAATAGGGTGCAGAGTGCTGTGATGTGAAGCCAGGAGATTCAATGCAAGCGAGCAGCATAGCTACCAGTGATGAGAGGGGAGACTTGGAGTTTGTTTGGTGTTCTGTCAGTACTATCCTCATACATGTGTTGCTGATTAATTGCATTACTTATACAGGGGTTTATGCATTATGAGAGATTCAAACATTTAAGCCCCAGCCTGTTCACTTGTTCTATGCGTAGCTAACCTTAAAACAGGGAACATTTAGTTAAGGCTACAGCTGAGCAAAATGCTTTGATGTTCATAAGTCTGATCTGCTTTTCACTGTGCAACAATGTAATTTCATACATAAGGAAATCTGTGCTGATTGACGCATATATGTGTTTGTGGATATGTGGGTGTTTATGTGCATGTTCACTCCTATGCAATGTGTGTACACAAATGTCCATATATTTATCTAGTTATACTTTTCTTCTGTAACAAATTGCACTGAAACACAGGGACCAGCACATCACACTTTTTTACTAATGCTGGGGGCAGATGGGAAAGAGAAGATCAATATGGTATATTTTTTTCTCCATGCAATGAAAAGCACGGTTGTGGCTGCCACTGACTGATGAAGAATTCTGCAAATAATTAGTCTGTGTTAAAGCACCTCATTACATTACTCCATCCCACTTCCCCTTTCACCTACTTGTTGGCTTCATCTAATGTTATATCTTGTGTTTTAGATTTCAGCTTTTTGCTGCAGGGCTTGTTAATTTTATTATCTGCCTCTATGATGGCTAGCATAGTGGATTTATGATCCAGTCAAGATCTCTGGTGCTATTAAATACAAAACTTCCAGATTTTTTCATTGTGATATTTTGGTTTTAAAAGTTCACAACTCCAGACTTTGTTCACATCACAACATTTCCATAAATATTAGGGAAAGAAATATTAAACCTCTGGGCCTGGATCAAGTAAACTTAAAATTCTCTTAATTGCATCTCTTTTTACATTAGATCTGCTTAAAAATTCTATTCAAACAATAATGTCATCATTAAAGGCCTTTCAGTGTGGCAGAAGTGACAATAGTTATTTCCAATATGTAATTAGGACATGTAAAAATCTTCACTATATACAGAATTTTAATACCACAGACATCATCATAAGAGAGATTTTATTTTATGGATTGCTTTTATCCTATTTTGAGCCTCAAACATGAGCTGGTATCTTTGTTAATGTAAAATAAAACAATGACAGAATCATGTCTCGGCATCAAAAGTTGTTTTATATCAGCTTTTTCAGCAGCTTCAGATAGTTGTTCAGCGTTAAGGAAGTGTAGGGGCAGATCTGATGCAATATACAGGGTTTACTATGTAAAGCAATATTTCATGCTTAGACATTCACTCTCAGTAATTTAATTTCCATTAGTGTTGATTTTATTTTTATCAGTAGGTATGAAGATAATGATAGAAGAAATATCAATGTGTTTTAGAATGTATGCATTTTAGAAGTTTGTCCTATCTGATTTAGCTAATATTATTTTTCATTTGCAATCTTCACTGAAACATACACACACAAAATAGCCCCTTATCCTCTTAATGTTTGCTGTTCACACTACAGCAGAGGGATGTCATACTATCAGGTACTAAATTAGCAAGGACATTTTCAGTGAAATCGATTTCTTGAGCTTTTGGAATCCTTGAAATCACTCAAAGTCCTTGTTGCTTTTCAGGTACCCCATTAATCTTTATAGGGTTCTATTGACATTGCTATCCGTGACTTTCCTTCTGTGCTCTCAGAGCAGTTGGGAACAGACCACAAAGGGACAGGGATTCAGTTCTAATTCAGCAGAATCCACATTAGGTCTCTCAACTGAACAGAAAATGATATTGAATGGATTTGTAAAGACAGAAGTGTAAATTACAACAAAGGTGGTGAACTACTCCCTGATAAAGCCACTGCCAGCAACGATCTCATTGCTGAATTACCTTTGGTTGCCTGTAAGTGTGGTTTGAAGTCTAATAAAGATCTGGTTCAGAGCTGAGTTAGCCAGTCTCATTGAAATTCTGAATCTCCTGATAATGAATATGGGGGGGGGAAAGCAGGGAGTAAGGATTTTGGTTGGAGGGAAGGAAGGAGGTGGATTGCAATTGTAGGGCCCCATTTACAAGGAGACAAACAGCAATCAATGTAATAGCAGTAGAAAGCAGTCAAAAAAGGACAAAGACTGCAGCCTGACATCTTTTATTCCTGAGCCCAGGTGGAGCTATAATTGGCAGTCCCAGCTTGGAGATGAATACAGTGCAAAAGAGCTCTTCCCTTGGAATGGCAGACAAAGAAGTGCCGTGGGTGTTTAGAAGAACAAGCAAAGAATAGCTATAGTTCTTTAGAAAAAATGCAGCCAATATAGTCATGGGGGAAAAAAAGTTGACATGTTATGAAACTGGTAACTGGAATTTGTGATTGCCATATTACTTGAACTCCCTATTCTCCCATTTAGCTCCCTTCTCCCCAGTTCTTATAAAGCAGGAACAATAGTCCGCTAAAGAATGTCTGACATCTGCCCTAAGTGTTGCTGGTCACATTTCTTAATTGATGTGTCAAATACTAACCTTGTTATTTGCAATTAGCAGGGGTGACAGACAATCCAGACAGGTTCTGTTATGATCACTGACATTTAGATTTACCTAAAGATAGTGATCGCTCTTCTGCTAAACTGGAAAGAGAAGACCCTTTTTTCCCTGGGGAAAATCCTCATCTACTGCTTAGAATTCCAGCTACAGGGTCTCTTCTACAAAGATGTGCATGCCCTTCATGTTAAAATGTGAGAAATTAAATATAGACAGACAGATAAAAGTGATTCATGATCTTTTCAAGGTAATTTACTATCAGTACTTTGCTTTCTCCTCCCCCTTCGCCCTTCCTGTTTTCAACCAAAAAGTCTTTTGATTAAGTTCTTCAAGAACCTCTAAGGTTCAGACCAAAAGCACACAGGGTTGCCCATAACAAATACTTTATTTCTCGTTTGTAAACAAAGCAATAAACTTGCAAGAAAAATATCTGAACATAAATAAAAGAGACAAACTAGGGAAGATCAGTATTTACATCTCCTAATAATCTAATTTCTTGGGGGATAACTGCATTAAAATTAGTCAGACATTTACTCTTCCAATTAACCAGCACAAAATGCTCATTTTTTTTTTTCAGAAAGCATTTTCTAGTCTGCTTAACTATCATTTAGTCTGTTAGGGACCTAGATAAGATAGATAGATGATATGAATGTGTTGGTTTATTCCGGTGTCATCAACAAGAATAAACCAGTAATATAGACTCTGATGATGATAATGTGAATGGTAATACAAGGTCATTGACCTTGCTTATATTTTAAGTTTTAATTTGAAAAGTTTTAATGAAAACATTTAAAATCTCTAGAAGCTGAAGCTATCACTCATGATTTTCCATCTGTATATGTCTGACTTATGTAGTGTACTCTTTGTGGCAGGGATCTTCACCTTTGGCACTCCCTGCGGGCCATCTGTCTGTGCATGTCATTCAGCCCTCCAGCTGAGAAGCAGTTAGTCCAAACCCTCCCAAGGTAACAGATTGTGTAGCTAGAGTCTAAAGTTGCAAAGAATCAATGTCTCTTCTGGATCTGGTGCACAATCCCTTTCTTGGGGTCCCACTGCCTCTCCCCAACTCTGGTAATTAGCACTCTTGGACCCTGAGTCTTCCTGAGGTTTTCAGTGTCCAATGGTCTCTGGTGCTTCAGTTCTTTACAGGAGCCAGTCTTCCTCTTTACTCCTTCTGCTTTCTTCTTTCAGAATGAACTTTCCTTCCTTTTATGGGCTCTAAGTGCCCATTCACTTATCAGCCAATGCCATCCCTGTGGCTGTGAAGCAATTCATTAGGAACCTTTATTGTACTTGTACCACAACTAACTATTAACCAATTTCCAGATGGTGATGGGTTTCACCCAAGAACATTGACCTTAGGAGCTTTTAAAAATGCCATTTTGTATACATGTAGGGTAAAATTCTCCAAAAGAACTATGTGGCTTTGGACGTCAAGTTCCTGTGAATTTCAAACTTATACTTGTCTCCCTATACAGGGGTTAAGGCTAAGGGCTAGATTTTAAATGTATTTAGGAGCTTAAACTCCCATTGATTTCATTCCATTCTATTTTAATCTCTCTGTGTTAACCTAGGTGACCCATTTAGCTATTCTGCACTGCAGTCTCTCTCTGTGTAAAATTTGATAAAGATGCTTAGTACACAATGGCTTAATTAATTAATTAAGTCCTGATTTTTAAGTATGTTAATAGATATATACACACACACTACCTGAGGTGCTGATACAAAACCACTGATTTGCATATGACTAGATATGTGCCATTTAAATACAAAACATAATTCGGTCAAAATCTTTCTTATTAGTTAATGATTATTGTGCTGAATCTAGATATGGATTTAGTTTATATTTGAATGTTTATTGCACATTTATTACCTAATGCCTTAGACAGGCACAACATCTTGCAAACATGTAACAAAGCAAGGAGTAACTTACAAACACGAGGATGAGAGGATCAAGCACTGAATTAAGCCTATAGGCAAGTAAAAGCGTATGCAGGAGAAAAACAAACACTATCTTAGGCAGGTTGCTAACTGTGACTTCTGCTTTTCTGCTAACCTCTGTTTGTTCCCTCATCCTCCCAACTCAACCCCATGTAGTTCATCAGTTTTGTTCACCACTTGTCACATAGACAGTGGGGCAGGGACTGTTGTCTTCATTAAGTGTCTGTACAGTGCATAGTATAATGGATCATTTATTAGGTTCTCAGGCTCTACCCTAATGAAAATGAACCACCAGTACCAGGCTGCACAGGAGTGTTTTTGTCTGTGTGGAAAACAGGAGGAGACAGTGAAATCATAGTGCAAATTAAATCAAGAGTCTGTAGGGACAGAGAACAACTTGATAGTCCTTGAGGCTGCATGGATTATGGCACATGAGGGGTTAACAGTGAAACGATCTTGATTTGGAAGAGTGGATTGTCATCTGCCTATATTGTTTAATTTATTCACATAGCTGGAATCAACCTTTGTACCCGTAAATCAGGTGCCAGATGGACCTGCTACCTTCAACTGACAAAACCAAGAAACCTATTTTATTTGTAATTTAATTTTACCAGAAAACAGCGAGTGTGCTTCTCACATTCAGTCTCTTCATTTTATTTTCATTATTTTAATATACATCTCGTGACTTTGTTGTTCACACAATGTGTTGGAGTGAGAGTTCTAGGAAATGAAGTGTAGCAAGGTGAGACTCACTGGTTCATCATCTCCTGCTCGTCATCTTGGGAATTAGCTCTTTCCAGCCTTTAGAGTGCCCTGTGCCAGCAGGTGTCTCACCTGCCTCAGGCCACGTGTCCCTCATGAACCCTGGTGCCCTTTTCCCCGGGGTTCTGACCCAGCAGTATCCCCCAAACTCTAGGTCTCTCCTCCCAGAAAAACCCACAACCTTCTAAACCCACTTCACCTCAGTGGCTACTGCCAGTCACCTTCTAGCCTCCTTTCACTGGGGCAGACTGCAGTCTGTAAAGGCCACTCATCACTGGCAAGAGGTTAGGACCAGCTGCCTCTGCCTATTCCCAGGCTGCATCTCTGTAGTCCCAATACCTTCACCAAGGCCTGCCGCCTGGGGGTTTGCCAGGCTGGAGCTCTCCAGCTCTCTCGCCCTATTCCCCAGCACTGCTCCAGCTGCAGGCACCTTGCTCCCAGGCAGCTAGCCCTTCCCACTCCAGGGCTAGAGTGAGACTCCCCTGCTTTCTGGCCCTGCAGCTCTTTTATAAGGCCACCTGGGCCCTGACTGGGCTGGCCCCAGCCATGGCTGCTTCCCCAGTCAGCCTAGTTTTTCCAGCCAGAGCCCTCTCCAGAGCTGCTTTTAACCCCAGTTCTTCAGAAGCCTATTCTTTATCCAGAGCACACATACAGCATGACCAACAGAAGTGCAAGCCAACGCTCTAACCTGTGGCATTACCTCAAGAAATATCAAACTAGAGGAGTAATAGGGTGACCTATGCTGTCCTTGTCCTCTACGCTGAGGAGGACAAAATAGATTGTAATTGGGGCCGGAGATAGTGGTGCCACAGAGATAGTTTGTTTATTTGTGAATGGGACACTAATCCAGTAGGTAATGGATTTAAGTCACTTAATCACGGGAAGTCATATATAGCCCTGAACAGAAGAGTTGTGGGGAGTTTATTTATTTCATTTTATTTTATTTTATTTATTCCCTAATTTTTAAAATACTCATCACAACGGTCTTTGGGATCTTGAGTGTATATTAACATAATATGGAATAAGGTAGTAACTGCCAGCTCAAAAAAGACAGACCCTGGTTAACATAAAAACACCTTCTTTTGCCCAAAGCCCAAATAAATGGATGCACTAGTCCATTCCTTGAGGGTTAACGCACTCGGACTGTGTGAGAAAAATGGGAAAGAATTGAAGACCCTCCACTGAAAATGATCTTGGCTTCTCAGATACACAGGACCCCATTCACACAAGGCTTTAAATATCAGCCGCATGAATCACACCTGCAAAAAGGAAGCCACTGGCATTCTGGATCACCAGTATAACAAATTCCCTTTGGCTTATTCTGCTAATCAACTTGAGCATCACTAGGCAAATCACCTGTGTCAGTGGTCAATGTAAGTAGACCAGATTATAATGGTACATCCTGTAGGTCACGAGAGCACGGACAAGTGTGGCAAGGTCCACATTTGAGAAAAATCATCACAGCAGTAGTACTGATCATAGATGAAAAAAGGCAGGAGTGGTGGGTGAGATTCTGTGTCCTGCGTTGTGCAGGAGGTCAGACTAGATGATCATAATGGTTCCTTCTGACCTTAAAGTCTATGAGTCTATAAGGCATTTCTGGCTACCAGAGTTACTTTGAATTCCAGGAGTAACCAAGGGTCTGGTTGTGTCCCTATATTGCAAATGGCACTGAGAAAGAGCAGGCACTTCTCCTCAGTGATGGGACAGACATCATCCCTGCCATAAACTCTAGATTCTTTCTCTAGGAAACTAACTTCACTTTTATTTTAGATGGATCATGGCTCAGCCAGTTTTGCTCTCATCCAAGTTGCCCTCTCAGCCAGATACTAGGCAAACAAAGACACTATGCTGTCAGGTTCTGATAAAAAAGAAATACAGAGCAGCAGCAGCAGCAGCAATGTACTGATGGCACCACACTTCAAATCACCTGACTAACTCAGCCATTGTTCTTCTATACAAGTTAAAATTGAGGAGTGACAGGATAGACACGGACCAGAGCCTCTCTGTGGATAAGCAATTGCCCAACAACAACCTTGGGGAAATTTCTGAAAGCAAGAAACTGAACTAACTCAAATGCAATCCTCTCCAACCCTGACATAGTTTGTCAATATAAAAATAGTCTCGTTTTGGGTTTCATTACAAACTTGATTCTCAGATCGTGTTCATTAAAAGGCTCATTAACATTCACTAAATGATCAAACTTGGGCTAAGTTTAGAGCAAAATGAACATTTTGCATATTGTTGATTATTAGATTAGCCAGCTGATTGACTATATTTAGACATGTAGTCTTTAAGGTTAGAAGGGACCATCATGGTCATTTAATCTGACCAGACCACAGAACCTCACTTACCCAGTCCTGTAGTAGGCCCATAACATCTGAGTAAGTTACTGAAATCCTCAAATCTTCATTTAAAGACTTCAAGTTATGTTTGCTCAAGTTCAAACCAGCAAGTGACCTGTGGCCCATGCTGCATAAGAAGGGACTCTCCTCTGTTCCTTAGAATCTCTTCCCACTTGACCTGGGGGAAAATTCCTTCCTGACCCCAAACATGTCAATCTGTTAGACCTTGAACATGTGGGCAAGATCAACCCACCAGACACCTGGGAAAGAATTCTTTGTAGTAACTCAGAGCCCTCCCCTTCTAGTGTCCCATCTCCTGCTGTTTGGGACATTTGCTAATAGCCATTGCAGATGGGCCATATGCCATTGTAGGCAATCTCATCATACCATCCCCTCCATAAACATATCATTCTCAATCGTAATACATGTTAATGTTTTTGCCCCCAACTGCTTCCCTTGAAAGGCCGTTTCAGGTCTTCACTCCTTGAATGGTCAGAAACTTTCATCTAATTTCAATCCTAAACTTATCGATGACCAGTTTAGATCTATTTGACCAACATTGGCTCCAAACTGAAATATCTCCTCTGCCTCCCTGGTGTATAGCTATCTGGTGTATTTATGGAGAGCAATCATATCTCCCTACATCCTTCGCTTTGTTAGACTAAATAAGCCAAGCTCCTTAGATTTGCTTTGATCATCCTAATAGCTCTTCTCTGCAACTGTTATAGTTTGAATTAATCTTTCTTAAAAGTAAGAGACCAGAACTGCACAAAGTACTCCATATGAATTATCACCAGTGTATAATGGTAATAATACTTCCCTGTTTCTAATGGAAATATCTCACCTGCTGCATATGTCTGCATCACATTGGCAGCTAGTAGTCATCCTGTGATTAACCAATATAATCTTTATCCTCCTCTGTTGCTTCAAATTGAAATGTCCCCAGTTTATAGCAAAAACTTGTTGTTAGTCCCCAAGTACATGATCTTACATTTTGTACAATTAATCTTCTTCCCATTTCTATAACTTCAGTTTTTAAGGTCATCCAGATCTTCTTGTATGATATTCCATTCTTCCTCTTCATTGACAAAACGTACCAACTTTGAATCGTCTGCATATTTTATTACCACACTCCCACTTTTTTGTGCCAGTTGAGGAATTCCACTAGTAATCTCCCTCCAGCTGACAGTTCACTATTCAGCATTACTCATTGTAGTCTCCCCTTAAACCAGTTCCTTACCTATCTAATATTAATCCCCATCTTCTCCAGTTTAACTAAGAATTTCCAGTGCAGAATGATATCAAATTAAGGTAGATTAGATCTACTGCATTTGGGACTGGTGGTTCATTATTAAAACTATTTATGAGACCAAATAATCAAACGTAGAAAATTATTGATTAAAAATCACTATCAGTACAGTACAGAAAATAAAGAGTTAATATGAACCAATCCTTCTGGGATGCAGTTTCTCACAGTGCTGTTCAGTTCACCTTACTCAGAAGGTGTGCTTTCCTCAAACTTGCGATATTTATAATATATCTATTTATAAGATTAAAGCACTCTATACATCACCCAAGACTGATATTCTTGGATCAGCTTTTTTCCTTGTTTTTCTGGTACCAGGGTGTACTCTTTATCTTTTGTTTTTGAACACAGCATTCCAAACCAGATGGACCATGGAGACCCTACCTTGTACCATGGTAGAACACTCATATATCTTGATTTTGACAGGGTTTATACTTGCTAGTGCCAAATGCAACATATAGCCTTGCAGGATATTGTGATAGTCTTGTAAGGTATTGTGGGATATATATCTCTTGATATAAGTGAACAAGAGTAAACTTAATACAGAATAGATCTGTGTTACCATTCATATATGATATAATGTCTATAACATTAATGTGATGTGTAATGCATATTAATATTTTATCCAAAACATACAACATATTTGTTGGTTAACAATAGTTTTGACAAGGAAGAAGTGAATCTTAGTGATTTTGACAGAGCTTTATTTTTTCAGCTGGGGTTCACGAAGTCAAAACTCTCGACACACACACACACACAAACGGAAATATATTCACTTGGTTCACTGCAAAATGAAATTGTGATATTTCACACAGCCCTAAACAAAGACATTGGATGGAAAAGATGTTTGTTCACTGCATTTGAGAGTCTGCATAACCTTCTACCAGTCTCCTGAGCCATCCATTTCCTGCCTTTTCACTTTGTTAAACTAGTGCATTACATTTTAAGGCAAGACTTTTAATAAGTCTTCTATGACTCTCTCTGACTGTCTCAGACAGCTTCTATGGTTTACCCACTTCACCTTGTAACATTCCTGAATGTGCTCTGCTGGTCCTACTAGTAGATGTGTTGTGCATCAAATGTTATCATCAGGGAGTACAAATCCTGAAGCAAGATAGCAAAGGGAAGCGGGAAGGCTTGTAAAGAGGCGTTGTGGAATGTATGTTTTTTTCTGGGACATACTGTTGCTTATGGTAGGGACTGGAGAACTTTCTGTGGATTGGAGTTTGGCAGACCTCACAAACTGTTTTCTATGGGGTCACACCACTAGTCTAAGATTACAATCATTTTTTTCCTGTAATTTAAGGCCATTTCTCCTTCAGGGTGATGATTCAGCTAAAGAGCTAAACAAAATCCTGTGCTATATGCGGGCACTGTATTCACTAAACTATATGCTATCTATATTTAATTGCTATTTTCTCTGTCCCACTCAGATTCTTGTCCCTCTCTCACAGTTGTTCACAGTTCTCAGCATTTGTTTTTCATTCTGCTCACTCTCTGATCCATTTTTGCACTGTGCATAAAAATGTCAAAAGCACCCAAGTCACTTAGGAAATGGGATGCAGCCTCCTGCACAATTAAGATGCTTGTGAAAATGGGATCTAGGCTTCTAAGTCCCTTAGGTAATTTTCTAAATTTACCCTCTCTACTTGTGAGGAAGATGATGATGTTGATTTATTTGTATTGCAGTAGCACTTAGGAACCCCAGTCATGAAACTGGACTGCATTATAGTAGGGTCCAAACAAACATATCACCAAAAGACAGTCCCTGATGCAAAGAGCTTCAGGTTTTTTGTATCTGTTCCCTCCCTTATTCATTTTTCAGTCTCTCCTAAGCAAAACACAAACCCAATAATGTTCAAATTTCAGTCTACAATGTTTGAGTGGATTTAGAATCAGAGAAAACAGATTTCACCTATCTCTAAGCCACAGAAGTCTGCAAAAGCTGAAACCTAAGAGAAAACAAAACCCAATCCGCCATATAAACAAACAAAAGAATGCTGGAGACAGTTAACAAATGGTAGTACAAAAAAAAACAAATCTAAAGACAATAATTTTTAGGTTTGACCAATATTTAATATATAATATAATTACTTGGCAAATATGAGTTGATAGCAATAGGATTTTCCGAGTGGCCACACTTTATGTGAAATAGTTGTTACTATGGATTGTATATTTCCTTGGATGGAATGTGATCCATATGTGCAATAGATGTTGTTTGTGAATCAAGGGTAAAGTGCATCCAAGTCTCTTTGATTCCAAATCAATGGGATTGTTTCCTTTTTTCTTTTAGTTAAGTTCTCACAGAGGATTCCCCTGGAAAATAGCTAGGCTTTTGCTTTGGGCAGGAGTAAAGGGAGAGGGTTTTCTTATGTGAGAGTTTCTGTATGTATTGTTCACTGGTCAAATTTACATTAAAAACCCGACATAAAATTGTAAACTATTTAGATTTCCCAGATCATGGTAGAATCTTTCAGATAGTTCCAAATCACATACCCCATTTGCCCTGCTGGATGTTGCTAAAAGAGTCACAGAAAAGAATGGAAGTCACTTGTTTATAAAAAAAAGAAGAAACAGGAAAGATTTTTAATGAACGTTACTCCCTATTTCTCACAATCGGAAATGTCAAATGATGGAATTACAGTTTGTTCTTTGGGTTGTTTCAATCCAGGTTGCACATAACAACTAAGCATTTCAGACACTTTGATTCTGCTACAATGCAGGGGCACAAAAGACCCAACTATATATTAATTCATTATTAAAATGTCCAGCCGGCGGGATAAAATAATAGGCTAGATCCTCAATTTATGTAAATCAGCATCGCTAGATTGCAGTCATAGAGTTTAAGAGTTTTAGAGTTTAAGGCCACAGGAAACCATCAGATCATCCAGTCATGGAACTATGGTAACTCACAACAGCTGGGGCTCTGTCCCATTGATGTTTATTTATTGTCCTGTTCCATTTACAGTACATACCATTAGTATGTATAAAGTGAACATGGTCCAGATTTTTGCTTGGGCCGTGTATAAGGAGTCTTCTCCTCTCCTTCTTTGCGCAGCCACCATAAAAGTCAGGCAGATTTTTATCCCCTTATGGCAAAAAGTTTCTTTCGTGTCCTCATGAAGGATCTTTATTTCGATATTTGGCTCTTCTGTGTGTACAGAAATTCCACTAACCACAAGGGGACATCTGCACATGTGGAGAGAGCAGAATACCTGACTTAAAAGCTGACCTGGAGAAGGAGAAGAATGTCTTTCTTAAACTGTGAGTCTCCTCCTATATTCATAATAGGATCTCTACATATTCTCCTCAAAAGGACGGGTGGGGAACATGCATGAATGTGCAGACACTGATATCATGACTGCATACCTGGATTCATTCCTTAGTGATGCTCCTTCTATGTTTCTGAGTAAGCAGGAAGTGATACTTTCCTACCTCATTTTGCAACTTTTCCAACTGAATTTAAACATTTGTACTGAAATACAAATATTGTGATAGAGCTGTATCCTATATTGTGATGCTATGTATCCTAACCCTCTTTTCAGGGGAGCCAGTTATGAGTTCACCTGCTGTACAGACAGCTTAGGTCTGACTTAGAAAACACAGTAAAATATAAAGCATCAAGAGTGAGAGCGTAAGGCCCAAAGATAATCTCTAGTCTCATCTCCCGTATATAATAGCCCACCAACACCACCCACACATTAAACCTAACAAACATAATTAGACCAAAGTATTACAGCCCACAGGAGACTAAACTAGCATTTGCCACAGTCAGCGAATAGGAGAGACTGAGGTGCATCAATGCAGAGTCTTGCAACATCAGGTAATTGATTGAGACATACAGAGATAATCCAAGAAAATGACCTGCACTCCATGATGCAAAGGTGTAAACAGGGATGAAATGCATCTAGAAACTGTCATTTCTCCAACGTTTCCTTTTATGAGTTGAAATCTTTTTCTTTCTTTCTTTCTTTCTTTCTTTCTTTCTTTCTTTCTTTCTTT
>ML677334.1:56451625-56609189 GCA_007922305.1 Dermatemys mawii
TTTCTTTCTTTCTTTCTTTCTTTCTTTCTTTCTTTCTTTCTTTCTTTCTTTCTTTCTTTCTTTCTCTTTCTTTCTTTCTTTCTGTCATGTACTGAAGTAATAACTCTTCTTCTTTTATGAAAGCTGCGTTTTCAGCTGCTAAGTGGTTCAACTCAGCCATACAGCCAGTAGTTTCCTTGAGAGCCCTGCTTTCCCAAAGCACTGCTGGGCCATTTCTGGTATGCAGTTTTGAGACAGATAATGCTACTCAGTCTGAGCCATACACAGAGAAACCTAGTAATCAATATAAAACATTTGTATTTATGATTAATAAAAGTGGCCTGAAAATCAATGTGCACTAGAGACTGGAAATGGTACATTTCGAGATCAGCTTTAAAGGCATCTACCAATGTCATCTGCACATTGACACTAAAGTAATTTCATTTTGCAGGAATTAGTTAAATGCTTTAGGTTTAAAAATGATAACATATTAAACAAGACTCCTTTTGCTAAAAATCATTGAATTTATGATGAAATGTTCGATAACATATTCCAGACACTCCCTCTCCTCCCCATACACAATGAGCCAGACCTCTGATCAGTGCAGTAGAAGGAGAGGATTGGGATGGGTGGTTATACACAATTTGTTAGATGCAAATATGCGGTTTGGGTAGTTTCTCCTTCTCCCCCTACCCACATTTTTTCACACTAGTTGACACTAACTGGAATTCTTTATGAGTCTCAGTAGAGCTCATGAACTAAGGGGGCAAGGAGAGTGAATTAATTTTCCATCGCTAGATGGTCACTCCAGATCAGAAATGAGGAATATTAGTAAGGATTACTGTAGGAAACTTACCATTTCTTCTGCCTTCGGCCTAAATGAAAATTAACCCTTATACAGAGGCCCAGCACAAAGACAAAGGAAAAACTAATGCCCAGTTAAGCCTTCAAAACTGCACTTAAGTAGAACTTAAGTTTTGGACTGACTTTATGCAATTTCTTCCTCGGTGAATAAACAAAGTGGTTTGGGATGGAATTTTCAAAAATTCTCCTGCCACTGAAGTCAATGATAAAACTCTCATTGACTTTGAAAGGAACAGAGTTAAGTGAAAAATGAGTTATTCTAAAAAACCCAGCCTTAATTTCTAGATTATGATTCCAGCACTTCTTGTGAGGAGGGAAAAGGATTTTAGACTCAGAAGGAAAAGGGATTAAGAATAGATACCAATGGAAGCCACTATATTCCAAAAGAGAGGCAAATTTCAATCCAATAAATATTTCTATTAGTCTACTACTACTACCTTCATTACTTTGCACTAGTATGGCATTTCCTATCTATGTATAGCAAATGAATGGCTTTACAAACTTTACTGAATTAACCTGGGATGTCTGTAAGCATTACTATCCACACATTACAAATGAAAAAAAAGAGGCAATGAACAATGAAATATCTTACATAAAAATCACTCAGCAAGACAATGGAAGAGTTGAGAAGCGAACCCAGACGTCCAGACTCCAAGTTCTGTGCTTTTATCTAGCTATATTTTAATTTACCTTCATTTTTTTCCAAACAAACACACTTGAAATATTAATATTAACCGTTGATGGACTTTAGTGGTAATTGGCTTTTCACTTTCAGATTTTTTCACCTACAGGTCTTGGTCACTTGAGCTTTGTTAAATTTGGGGAATTTTTGTTCATTTTCTTGAAGAAGTTTCAGGTGTGATTTAAACTTTTTCATTTCATTGTATTTAAATGTTTTGTCCAGTTTCAAGATTTATTAATGAAACCAAATAAGATTAACAGCATAATAAATGTTAAGAAAAGATCTTTAATTTTGACAGGCTGTTTCCACGATCTAATCTTGCAAGGTGTCTTGGGGAAAGAGCAAAAAACAAAACACTCCCTAATTGATAGCAAAGAGAGCTTCCAAGTTGCCTGAATATTTTAAAGGTGGATTAACTATAATGATTGTCCACAAACAAAAGAAGGCAATAACTATATCTCAAGAGGTTGGTTCGATGTTTACTTTGTAAATGTTGTTTTTGTGCCCTACAGGTAGGATTAAGAAAAATCGGAAGCTTGGCTTTTACGGACTTCAAATCTTGATCCTGCTAAGAGCGAAAGTGAATCCTGGGTCTGAAGAAACACATATACAAAATAAAATTGCTTCAGACGGTCTTGTGTCATGAAAAAGGCATGTTACTATTTCCCTGGGTCTACTCAGATCATTCTCACTAGCCAGGATGGTGTTATATGTACTCTACTATAGTATTCTGTTCATATTGAGGCCAGATTTTCTAAACTGGCTTTCAATTTTTGCTCCCACAGTTTTACATTCACAATGGTTTACATCCGGAAAAATGCGGGCTTGGTTAAACCTGAACTAAAAACGTGGGGGTAGGCTTGTGGGTCATCTCACTAGTTAGTGTCAGTGTGTCAGAAAAAGTTGCCAGCAGCAGCAGAATTTCGATCCCTTTCTTAAAGGATGGCAGGGTCAGTCCCAGCCTCTTCCTGGTGTCTGTGTGGAGAGGGGAAGGGGCGGGGAGTTGAGGTGGCCTAGACAGAAAATTGGCAGTGGGAGAGGGAACGGGGCTGTGCCCTCCCTCGCCATAAAGCCCTACCCCCTGCTCCTCCTCAGGTAAATGCCAGCCGCACCTCCTTGTCTCCCCACTTAAGGCTCTGCTCCATGGCCTGGTCAGAGGCCAGAAGCCAGAGCTGGGCACTGTGAGGCGGCTGGTGTCATGGTGCAGGTGGCTGTGGCGCTCCCCTGTCTCCTCCTGCTGCTGGAGTCTGGGACCCCAGGACTATAGCAGCTCCTCATCTCCCCACCACCAGGGAGTCTGGGACAGAGTGGGTCAGTCCAGGCTGCCCTGGGTGTTGGGTGGCCACCTGTCCCTAATTGGGCAGGACAGTCCCCAAATGTACATTTCAAGTCCTGGTCCCCAGCTGAATGACTCTAAGACAGTGTTGTCCCAGATTCTCTGTTGCACTACTCCGTGCCTGCTCGAGACTCAGGGGTGGTGACAGTCTCTTCCTGGTGAGGGGGTCTAAGGTGGGTCCCATAAGACCCCACCCATTGGTCCTCTTCTTCCCCCCAAGGCCAGAAGCTGGAGTGGGGCAGTAATAAGAGCTACCCAGGGAGCCCTAGACCCTCCACCTGGACGTGGGTGATGTGAGGATGTGATGACATGGGCCAGGGGCTACTCTTGGGCACCCTGGCGCTCCAAACGGGCAGGTGAAGAGTCCAGGAGTCCCCAGCAGCCCAGGCTCCCTAGGCAGCTCTTAACACTGCCTGAATCTGGCTTCCTCCTTGGCCAGGAGTCCAGGCCTCAGGTAAGAGGAGGAATAGGGGGTGGGGCCACAGACGAGGTAGGGCTTCTGCATGTGTCCCATTTTTGCATTTTGAAAAGGTGGCTACAGGGACTACTGTCGGGCTCTCTGGCTCTCCACCCAGACTTACCTCTGCATTGCTGCTGGCAGTGGTGCTGCCTTCAGAGCTCAGCATCCGGCTGGCAACAGCCATTCTCTGTGCTCTGCCTTTTGAGCTGGGCAGCCAGACAGTGGTGGCTGCTACGGGGTGGCTATGGGGGCTAAGGCAAATTTGAGGGTGACTCTAGTCCCCATAAGCCCTCCACAGTGCCAGCCCTGGAGAACGAGTTTATTTGTCAAATCTAAAATTAACACAAATCAAAATAGATAAACCAGATCCCCTCACCTAATCCCTGGTCTCAGACACATCATCCCTGAGGCAGCTAATTAGTCAAAGGTGGGGGCTGATCCCATCCCTCTTGAAGGGCTATCCCAGACCAGCCCCAGAAGAGTGATCTCTGTGATATAAACGGCAGGGGACTTTAGGGTAGTGTAAATCTCTTTAACAGTCTGAGTTTTTTTCAATCCTATAGATAATTGGCACCTTCTCTGTGAGTAATGTTTGCTAAGTAGCTTTCACCCTAGTGAAAATTTCACAGGTGTTCAGAACATTTAATTCATTTTGGATAATTTGAATTCAAAATGCTCAAAGTCTATCTGAAGTTAACGCTGAGCCCTTTACTCAGCCATACAAATTAGCTTTGGGATTAAACTGCCACAAAAGTTTTCAGCCTGCGTGGGAGTTGTTATTTTTAAAATGAAATTTGAAATGGATTGGCTTAGTGGCTTTTAATTTATGAGGTTAAGCAGCTCATTTAAAACACTAAACAACAAAATCTTGACTCCAAAGGAACCTGTGAAATGTGGTGTAAAATATAAATAAATAAATACAATAAATACATAAAGCAGTTCCAGTGATATCGTATTGATTCAGAAAAAGCTTGGGATCTGATCTAAGAGATTATATCTACATTTTTCTTTAGATTGTAGCAAAGGAAAAAAAGCATGGGTGATCAAAGGAGAAATGCAATAAAACACACACACCCTAACTAGGCTCAAATAAGGTCTGCATTGGCATTTTGCCAGTACTCACTGCCACCCCAGGCTTGCTTAACATGGAGCAGATTGTGGCAACATCCTTCTTTAATATGGAAGTGCTACCCATGGAAACTAAAGGTCCCAGCGTGCCATCCTCTTTCTTTATCCACGTGGCTGATCACTTTAGTGTTGGCGGTTGTGCTCGGAAGACCAGCTGTCTGGCAGTGATTAGAGGAGACAATGCTGTATTTGCAGCACAACAGCACTATTTTAAGGATGCAGACAGCACTGAAGGTGATTAGATATGCTGAGGGTTTATTGAAATGGG
Source organism: Dermatemys mawii (assembly GCA_007922305.1). Lineage (NCBI taxonomy): Eukaryota > Metazoa > Chordata > Testudines > Dermatemydidae > Dermatemys > Dermatemys mawii. The sequence continues at coordinate 56,456,343 of ML677334.1, forward strand.
GAAAAACACTAGTTTCAATTAAATTGGGTGAGATATCAGACTGTCTCTCAAAACCAGGACTAGCTGGCAACTATTGCTAACTGATCACTTTCTTAGATAACCCCAAACACAGCACCTAGATAGTTCTACCTTAATTTAGTTAAAAAATTAATGCCACTGGGACTGCTTGTGCTTTTGGTGTGCAGAAGCAGAGGGGACCTAGAGCAGGTAGATCGAGGATGAGGGAGTACCAAAGGGATAAGTATTTGTTTTGTACTATGCTCCCCTTTTTTCTGATTGCACCAAAGTTGTCCTACAGCTACATCATGGGAACTGGGATACCTGTGGTCAAGAGTGGGCAGAGGTAGATAGACACAGTGTGGGATGCTACTTTTTGCCGCACAGTCCATCCATCACCTTCTGAGATTTCCTGCATGAAATAATCAGAAACTGTCTGCTGAGTGAAAAATAACTTGAGACAAAATTCTGGGGAGACCAATAGTTATCATGGAGCCAGAAAAGATGGGTCCACTGTATAGTTCCCCAGAACCTTTTAAGGGTGTCTGGTGATATGAATGGGCCTCACTACATATTGGGATTTAGTAGTCCAAATACTGTTCCTTTTCTCTGGAACTTTGCCCCCACTCTGCCTCCAATGGAAATTCCATGACTTACAAGTCATAGAACTCCCTTCTCCCTACCTGTCTATGGTTTTCTCCATATATGCTGGAGATATAGCTCAGTGAAATTTGTTATACATTCATTCTACTTAAATCACCATTTCTATACACTAACAACAAAGTATTCCATACCCTTCTTTAAAATTAGAAAATTACCATAGAAACTATTCCATGCTTTTAAAGTCACATTATTACACTGGGGAAAACTTAAAAATAGTGTACTTCTCAGTGAAATATAGACTCAGTTGTATTCCATAATTTATCTACTTGATTTTGCTTGGTAGAAAAAAACAAATATGGTCGTACTAGTTGACTTCCTTGGTAGAATGGTCAAACTGCATAGCAGAATAGAAATCAGGAACATCTGAATTTGAATTTAAAGACTGCCAGTGATTTACTATGGGCTCCTAACATGGCTGCACATGGCTTAGCTCCTAACATGGCTGCACAGTGGACTTAGGGTGAGTTATTTTGTCCCGTCCTTCCCTTGGCATACCAGTGTTAGGGCTCTTCACATCACAGCTCAGGGGCATGTCGAAAAGCAGAGTCTCTACAAGTGATCATCCCCATGCAAGGAAGTGAGCTGGGAAAAGCAGAAAGTGATCAGAACCATGGGTCTCCCCACAATCCTTGGTCCCCGACCTGATCAGCCCAGTTAGCTGAGTCAGCTAGACATGTGGCAGGAGGAATGCAGTTTGAACCCATAAAGGAGGTGAAGCAAATCCCACTTCTCCATCAAGGGCATAATTATGGCTTACAGAGATACAGGTTCTTCCTATAGCTCCTTTTTGGGGCATTATAGCTGTGTACAATACCATAGTGAAGGCTGAGTCTAACGGCTCAATTTCATTCTTAGTATGAATTTCATCCTTGTGCATAGGGCCAGCACCAGGCCCCTGCTCTGCTTAAATTAATAACATCTGCATTGCTTAATGGTAATATTTATACAGCATTTACATCTGCAAAATAAGGCTTAAATAGGACTTAAGTGGTGCATTGACCTTGCATAGGAACAAATTTCACTCTTAAATCCGCTCTGTCTCATTTCTCTCATCTAAAAACCAAGGATAATGTAACACTTACCTTGCACAGAGTTTTGAGGACACATTAGTTAATGTTTTTCTGATACTTTGGAAATGTAAAATGCTACATGAGTGTTAAACAAAATAACAAGAATAATAAGATATTTTAAAACTACACCGTCTCGCACCGCATGAGATTTAGGTAGAAGAGTCTGGATGTTCAGACTTCATCCTTTGAGATAAAGTTGTTGGAGCACAATGTAGCAATGCTTGCTTTTGCATTCTTCTTGTCATTAGAATAACTGTTGTGACATCACATTGTGACACAAATACAGGCTGACCAGAGGAGCAAGTATCAAAAATTGGGACAGGAGGTGGTGGTCGTGATCGTGGTGTGGGTAATAGGTGCATGTGAGAAAATGTGAGAAAAAGGCCAAAAAATCGGGACAGACCCTATAAAATTGGGACATCTGGTCACCCTACATATATTTTAGCACTGTTTTGTAGTAAGTGTATCTTTAAAAGAGGCATATTCATGCGCAAATTCAAAGTTGTGAGTATACATTTCTGGGCACTCCAACAAAACCTTGGTGCTTTGGGTGCAAGCAACATCTGCCTGAGCAAATCAGTTACCAGATATGGTGGCCAGGACCTGGCATATGCTGGATCCTCTGTGCTCCAACTGAATTCAGTAGTCCGTAGGAGCTGATGAAACTGATAGGGTGAGAAGGTTCTCAGAACCCCTCAAGAGCCTTTCACCACTTTTCAGGATCACAATCTAACCATCCAGTTTGCATCCATAATCATTTGAGGGCTGAGAAATACATGTTCTCCAAATTGTGCACTCAGAAAGGTAGGCATGTGATTTTGATTGTGCAAAATTAGACCTCAGAATACATCTAATTTGAAAACACAACCTTTAAAATTAGGATGAGTGTTTAATATATTAGAAATTCTTTGTCTTCCTGACCTCTTCTGTACTGGTGGCACTGCAATTGTTTCTGTAGAAACAGATTGATATGTCATGGACACAGGATTATAACTTCTCTAAGCACAAAAATGAAAAAATAAAAATAAGCTCAGTTTTGAGGGACAAAGCTCTTCAAACACTACTACTTTTAATAATAGCAGGGGGAATAAAAACATTGCTAGTTAAGTAAATTGCTTTTCATATAAATGTGTTGTGGGTATTTTTTCATTTCTGTGTTTGTTTTTTAAAATTTGCTCAATATCCCTCTTTAAAGGAACTGTAAGGAATTTCTTCAGGCTCTTTAGTTTTCTGTTCATTTTATTAGAATTCTTTCCACTCAGTTTTTCTTCATGAGGAAATTTTAAATTCACAGAGGAAAGGGAACAACTATTTTGGCCAGATGTGATCAGGCCAAATGCAGATCTATCATCAGGCACAGCTATTGAGAGGAATAATATACTTTCACCCTCAACTGTGCAGATCCAGTCCCACAGCTTTTATTCAGCTAAGATTCCTATCAGCTGAACTGGGAGTTTTCCTGAGCAATCAGTAGAACTGGTTGAACTGTTTATGGCAAAAAAAATATTTGACGATTTTTTCCTTGTTCTAGGCATGTTGATTTTCCATGAACAAAGGTCTTTTGTTTATTTAATTTGTGCATTTTCAACTACTTGGAAAAATATTTTATGTGAATACGTTTAGCCTGCCAGTCTCAAACTGCTCACATTAACTATTATTCTTCAATAATTATATTACAGTGGCACTGAGAAGCCTCAGCCAAGACTGGGGCCCCTTGAACTAGGTGCTACACAAACCCATATGGATGTGCCCCAAATAGCTGACTGTCTTAGGCTCTGATCTGCAGTTGACAATCCCTGGGCTTGGTCATGCAATTTACTTCAGTGGGGCTCTGCGCAGATGCAACTGTCTATCTGCCCATCCACTGTCAATAGCAGGCCTGAGGGCTTAGATGCTAAGTGTCATATGATGGGTGAGAGGAGAGGGATAGAACTCATTATTCAGACATATAAACATTTGCTATTTTTTGCTTTGTTATTCTATTTATAATAAGTGCCAAATTTCCCAATCTGTCCCTCCTTTTAGTCATCATGAATCTAATTGATTTCTTATAGGCATCACAGCAAAGGTGGGTCTTAAAGAGAGATTTAAAGAAGTGAGGGGTAGGGGAGGGGACATTAGTTCACAGATGGTGTTTGTAAGGACAGTGTGGAAGAAGGTACAGAAATTAGAAGCTGACAAGCAAGCACACATGGCTAGCATTATTGAAGGAGCTGAGGAGGTGGGGAGACAATCTGATAAGAGACAAGGGTGAATAAGTAGGGAGGACCAGAGTTGTGAAGGTCCTTCAAGGCTGAGTTTGATGATGGAAAGAAAATATCATGGTGTAAACTAAAGATATTGGACTGATACTCTAAGGACATGGGCATAGAAGTTATATCCATTAGGGTGTGGAATAGTCTCCTAAGGAAGTAATGGAAGCCCCAGTGTTTGAGTCATTTTATATTAGAACTTAAGGAAATAATGTGAAAGAAAATATGAAAAGAAAATATATGTGAAAGACAATGTAGAATCAAATGAACTAAAAATCTTAAATGAATCCACATGCTCCATAGAAACTCTATGGATAGTAATTCCATGCTCTAATAAGAATATAACAATAGGATCTATTGTTGACCACCTGATCAGGACAGTGATAGTGATGATGAAATGCTAAGGGAGATTAGAGAGGCTGTCAAAATAAATAACTCGATAATAATGGGGGATTTCAATTATCCCCATATTGACTGGGTACATGTCACCTCAGGACGAAATGCAGAGACCAAATTCCTCGATACTTTAAATGACTGCCTCTTGGAGCAGCTGGTACAGAAACCCACAAGGGGAGAGGCAACTCTTGATTTAGTCCTGACTGGAGCACATAAACTGGTCCAAGAGGTAACTATAACAGGACCGCTTGGGAATAGTGATCATAATATAGTAACATTTAACATTCCCGTGCTGGGAACAAAACCGCAGAAGCCCAACACTGTGGAATTTAAATTCAGGAAGGGGAACTATGCAAAAATGAGGGGGTTAGTTAAATGGAAAATTAACAGGTAAAGTGACTAAAGTGAATTCCCTACAAGCTGCATGGACACTTTTCAAAGACACCATAATAGAGGCCCAACTTAAATGTATACCCCAAATTAAAAAACAAAGTCAAAGAACTAAAAAAGAGCCACCGTGGCTTAAAAACCTTGTAAAAGAAGCAGTGAGGGATAAAAAGGCATCTTTTAAAAAGTGGAAGTCAAATCCTACTGAGGTAACTAGAGAGGAGCATAAACACTGCCAAATTAAGTGTCAAAATGTAATAAGAAAAGCCAAAATGGAATTTGAAGAACAGCTAGCCAGAAACTCAAAAGGTTATAATAAAATGTTTTTTAAATATGTCAGAAGCAGGAAGCCTGCTAAACAACCAGTGGGGCCCCTGGATGATAGAGATACAAAAGGAGCACTTAACGATGATAAAGACATTGTGGAGAAACTAAATGAATTCTTTGCTTCGGTCTTCATGGCTGAGGACGTTAGGGAGATTCCCAAACCTAAGCCGTCTTTTGTAGGTGACAAATATGAGGAATTGTCACAGACTGAAGTGTCACTAGAGGAGATCTTGGAACTAATTGATAAACTTCACTCTAACAAGTCACCAGGACCAGATGGCATTCACCCAAGAGTTCTGAAAGAACTCAAATGTGAAATTGCGGAACTATTAACTAGGGTTTGTAACCTGTCCTTTAAATTGGCTTCTGTACCCAATGACTGGAAGATAGCTAATGTAACGCCAATATTTAAAAAGAGCTCTAGAGGTGATCCCGGTAACTACAGACCGGTAAGTCTAACATCCGTACCGGGAAAATTAGTTGAAATGATAGTAAAGAATAAAATTGTCAGGCACATAGAAGAACATAAATTGTTGGGCAAAAGTCAGCATGGTTTCTGTAAAGGGAAATCATGTCTTACTAATCTATTAAAGTTCTTTGAAGGGGTCAACAAACATGTGGACAAGGGGGATCCAGTGGACGTAGTATACTTAGATTTTCAGAAAGCCTTTGACAAGATTCCTTACCAAAGGCTCTTACGTAAATTAAGTTGCCATGGGATAAAGGGGAAGATCCTTTCATGGATTGAGAACTGGTTAAAAGACAGGGAATAAAGGGTAGGAATAAATGGTAAATTTTCAGAATGGAGAGGGGTAACTAGTGGTGTTTCCCAGGGGTCAGTCCTAGGACCAGTCCTATTCAACTTATTCATCAATGATTTGGAGGAAGGGGTAAATAGTGAGGTGGCAAAGTTTGCAGATGATACTAAACTGCTCAAAATAGTTAAGACCCAAGCAGACAGTGAAGAACTTCAAAAAGATCTCACAAAACTAAGTGATTGGGCAACAAAATGGCAAATGAAATTTAATGTGGATAATGTAAAGTAATACACTTTGGAAAAAATAACCCCAGCTATACGTACAATATGATGGGGGCTAATTTAGCTACAACTATTCAGGAAAGAGATCTTGGAGTCATCGTGGATAGTTCTCTGAAGATGTCCATGCAGTGTGCAGCGGCAGTCAAAAAAGCAAACAGGATGTTAGGAATCATTAACAAAGGGATAGATAATAAAATGGAGAATATCTTATTGCCCCTATACAAATCCATGGTGCGCCCACATCTTGAAAACTGTGTACAAATGTGGTCTCCTCATCTCAAAAAGGATATACTGGCATTAGAAAAGGTTCAGAGAAGGGCAACTAAAATGATTAGGGGATTGGAACAGGTCTCATATGAGGAGAGATTAAAGAGGCTAGGACTTTTTAGCTTGGAAAAGAGGAGACTAAGGGGCGATATGATAGAAGTATATAAAATTATGATTGGCGTGGAGAAAATGAATAAGGAAAAGTTATTTACTTGTTCCCATAATAGCAGAACTAGGGGCCACCTATTGAAATTAGTGGGCAGCAGGTTTAAAATAAATAAAAGGAAGTTCTTCACACAGCGCACAGCCAACCTGTGGAACTCCTTGTCTGAGAAGGCTGTGAAGGCTAGGACTATAACGGGTTTTAAAAGAGAACTGGATAAATTCATGGAGGCTAAGTCCATTAATGGCTATTAGCCAGGCTGGGTAAGGAATGATGTCCCTAGCCTCTGTTTGTCAGAGGGGGGTGATGGACGGCAGGAGAAAGATCACTTGATCTTTACCTGTTAGGTTCACTCACTCCGGGGCACCTGGCATTGGCCACTGTCGGTAGACAGGATACTGGGCTAGATGGACCTTTGGTCTGACCCAGTACTGCCCTTCTTATGTTCTAATGTTCTTAATGTTGGGAATAATGCTGCAGTGGAAAGAGGCTGGACAAGATGCTTATTTCTTAAGGTCTTTTCCATAATCTCTTTGTAGACAGCTAAAAATATAGGAGGAAGATTTTATAATTTACTTTGTGCAGTATTACCTCAGGACTAGGGATGGGTGAGATGGTTTGAACTGTATTATTTCTCTCTAATACCCTGGAATCGACATGGCTACAGCTACACTGCATGGACCAAATAATGGCTTTTGCCCATCCTCTGAACCAAATCTGAATAGAAGCTTCATTTTCAATTCAAATTAGTTTGGTTAATTTTAAATGTAGAAAAAAAAATCCTAAAATTTAAATGCTCTATAGACAGTATAGGTTTTACATATTAGACAAATACGAGATTGTATATTGACTAACCAGTTTATTTCAGCATAAGCTTTCGTGGGCTGTAGCCCACTTCATCAGATGCATAGAATGGAACACACAGAAGTAAGATGCATTTATATACACAGAAAGCATAAAAAGTTTGAAATTACCATACCAATTCTAAGAGGCTAAAGTGGTTAGTCTGTAAGGTGCCACAAGAATTCCCTATTTTCTTTATGGATACAGATTAACATGGTCGGTAATCTTAAACATATATTGACTCATAAACAGTAGGAACCAATATGAAATTAGCCCCATTCATATGTTAATTTACAATTTACACACACACATACACACACACACACACACATATATATACACACGCGCGCGCGCGCGCAATGAAACTAAAAAATAACCTCATCATGTATACATAGGAAGCATTTAAGACCTTTCCCATATGTTCTCTCCCATTTTTGGCAACTTCGCATATACTGGGCCCAGTTGTGCCCTTAGCTATACAGTTAAAATTCTTGTGATCTCACTGGGACCTCTGTCCATATGACTGAGGTTGATATTTGCCTCACAAGGTCTAGTCAAATTGGAAGTGATAGACTTTCATGATAGGGTTTGTGTTAATGGTATTTTCTGTCTCACCAGAAAGTCCAAATAAAAAGACCATTGTTTTTTTTTAATAAACAAATGGTACATCATTGTTTTAGAATGATGCAAAGGTGTTTTGTCTTTAAGGGTCCACTTTCCTATTTGTTATAAATGAATCAGTATTCTTCTCATGAAAATCCTAGGCTACTTTTATGACATTCACTTATAAATTACATATATATTTTTCCACAGAAGAGGAAGCAACAGAAATCTCCTTAAACAGCCTGTTGTTACGAGACTTTATATATGCAGACTTCAGATACAATTTGGCTCCTTTTCCATGCCAAGTTTTCATTTTGCTGTGAATTTGTTTTATTAGTCACATCAGTTAAAGTGGATTTAATTATCATCATTATTCAATAATAATTTCACACCTTGTCTGAATATTGATATTGAATCTATTGTCATTCAAAGGTAAGACGGGTACTGAGTGAAATCTATTTTAAAAACAGATCAGGGCAAATATTGTTGGTTATAGTTTTCTAACCAGAGAACTGGAGAACCTACCTTATAAGAGGACAGGAGTTTGGCTTGTTTAGCCCAACAAAATGTAAGAAGAGGGGAGATATGATTGCTCTCTATAAATATACTAGACTGATAAACACCAGGGAGGGGAAGAAGTTATTTAAGTTAGGAGCCAAGAAAAGTGGATGTACACTGGCCATCAATAAGTTAAGGTTTGAAATCAGATGAAGGGTCCTAACCAAGGAAAGTAGTTCTGGCACAGATTTCTAAAGGGAATAGTGGTGGTTGGGGGGAAAGCCTAACTTGTTTTAAGACTGAGCTTGATAAATTCATGGAGGGGATGATATGATGAGATTGTCTACAGTTGCACAGGGTCCATCCATGACTGCTGTTCACAAATATCTCTAAGAGCCAGAGATGGGATAGTAGAAGAAGAAGGCTCAGAGGTTATGGGCCTACTACAGGAGTGGGTGGAAGAGGTTCTGTGATCTCCATTGTGCAGCAGATAAGACTAGATAATCATCATAATCCCTTCTTGCCTTAAGTTTGTCTCTGTGTTTTGTCTATAAGGACTATGAGTCTGTGTTTTGTAAACAGGAATTAGGTAGGCGTGTATATGCAGGTACCAAATTCTGATATTTTCCTTTCTGCATTTGCAAGTTCAACTGCAGACATGCATCTTTTTAAAACTATAAAGAAAAGACTGGGTTTTCTCAGCCATACTGCCAGCACATCCGAAGTTCCACTTCAAAGACTTAATTAAAAATAACATTTACCGGAGAGTCATTTTCTTTGTGGGAGCACAATAAAAGAATTGACCTCACAGTCTCACTTTAATGTGAAAATGGACTGGTGATACCTTTTCTTTGAACCTGATCTATCTCACCTTCTACCCTACTGTATGAGTGATAGGAAAAGAATGTGCATGAGTGCATAACTTTCTAACTTGCTTGAACAGAATAGGTTTGAAACCTAGTCTTATAATGGAGCTTTATAAAAGTCTCCATGCTCTGTGAACATGGCTCCTTTCCAAATCTTGTTTGTCATTTCAGTATACTAGACCACTAAGGAAAAAAGAAATCAGTCTCCAAAACAGATCCTTCCCGGAACACCTTTGAAATTCACTGAAGCATACTTGCAGGGGGAGGGAATGAAGGAAATTACAGGCCAAAAGAGCCTATTCCAACACACAGCTACAATTAGGAGTGAGAGGGGGTGGCTAGAAGAGAGTCCATACAGCCAAATACTCAAGACAAGAGTTAGAATTCTATGATTAACATTAGAACTGAGCAAATAGCAAGTAAAAAAAAAATCTTTTTAACTTCCCTTCGGTATATGAAATATTAGCAAAGAAACTGCAAAACTTTTAAATCTATTTGTGTGTTAGGGCCATGATCTCTGTGTCTACAGAAAAATTGGAGAGAAAATCTCCTTCTCTGTGGGGAGAACATATTTCAGGTTCTATATAAATATATATAAACAGAGAACCTACTTCAGGTTTATTTTGAAGAGGTTTTATGGAACTAAAGCAACAAAGAAAACCCAAACCTAACACATGTTGGCTATGCTCCCTTCACATTTTTAAACACTTATGCTGCAATCCTGCAAACACTAATTTCAGTGGAACTAGTCAGGGGTTTAAAGTTAAACTGCAAGTGGTGTTTGCAGGATCAAGGTCTTAAATGCTCTCCCCTTAAAAAACTAACAATCAAACATAGAAAACAATATAAGAGGGCAGCTCTTCTGTCCCTAGCACTTCCTCTTTTGGTTTGTAGACATGAACCTCCCCCCACACACCCAAAAAACATAACACAAAGTCTTTTTAAGGCGCTGAACATAAATAACTATGCTCAACTGCATCTATTTCCTATCTGGGAGTGCTTCTGTAAGATGACTGTGAAAACCCTGCCAGGATTAAACCCAAAAGTCCTGTACCATGTCCATCCAGGGGACACTGAAGAACATTAATGCTCCAGAACATTCTTTGGTTGTTTAACCAATTTGACCATCTGCCTTCTCGCAGGCCTGGCCTACAGTTACAAATGTTGTCAGCACAGCTGTGCTGGTTATGGTGTGTGTGTGAAAAAAACACCCCCTTAATAGATGAAGCTATGACAAAAAAGCTCTAGTGTAGATACATTGCAGGAAGATCTTCCATCTGGGAGAGGTGAGGGAGGGGTGTGCCTAAGCTACACTGGCAAAAGAATTCCTGTAGTTTTTGATTTGCCAGTATAGCTGCAAGCCTTTGTAGTATAGACATGATCTCAGGCTGAATCTCCCCTCCCCTGATGATAGGCATTAATTATACCTGAGCTAGCTACCGTTAGTGCACCTGGTCCATTGATCTAAAATGGAGCTTAATGCAGTAGCCCCATATCAATTTTCTTCCTTTTGTCCTGTCTGTATTGATTTCTGAGTACTTCTGGAAAAACAAGAGTAGTGCCAATTACTACAAAAACTTGTGAGACACTGAGTCATACTGTAAGTCAGGGGAGCGTGTTTATGTTAATTTTCTTTGGGAGTGAAAATCAAGTGGAGACTGACATTTCCTTTTTTTTCAAAAATCTGAGACAGAAGTATACTCAGTACATTACCTATCTTTCATGTGAATCATAAAAAACATGATTCAAGCCACAGTGTTTTGCCCACTGTGACAGGACCAGCTGTGTGAAAAATTCTTAACCAAACCCCAAACCAAGTAAAATTGCCTGGTTTGTGGTTTTGTTACTACTTTGCAATCCTGACTTTTTTTTTTTTGACAGTTTTATGAAATAGCATGAAAATATTCATGGTTTATCATCGTTTGGTGATGAAATCATGAGAAAGTCAATGTTTCAGATAAAACATAATCATATCATGGATTTTTTAATAGTGGGTGTGAGTCCCAAACTTAAATCAAAGTTTAGGGGCTGCAATTCTTGAAGTTTAAAGTTTAAGAAAATATTCAGAAAAGCCTGTGTGACATGATTCTGCTGAGTTTTCCATTGGTCTAATGTTTATCCCTTTTTTCTGGTTAGGACAAAGGAAATCAATGGTGTAATATGTAATATTTTGGAGCTAGATCCTCGATTATGGTCAAGATTCCCTCCGGGCAACTGAACGCCACATTTCACATTACCTTGTTGCTAGGACAGGCTGGGTCCCTGTCTGCCCCTCAGAGCAATTTAGGTGTAGAACATTGCAAATAACTGATTATTCAATTCAATGGAAGTTCTGAAAAAAGAAAATCATTTCAGGTTGACCCAAAATGAAAATTTTCCACAATTTTTGTCAAACCAAAAAGTTGAAAAAAATTCATTTAAGGGTGAACAAAATATTTCCTTTCAATGTTGTATTTTTTTAATTTTAAAGAATAAAAAGTACAATAGAAGGAAATTTCAAAATGAAGTCATTTTGAAATGAAAAATAATTTTTTTTTTGAAAATGTTGAAATGAAAAGTTTTTACTTTTGGCTTTGCTTTATAACAGCAATTTAGCAAAACCAGCATGAACTTAGCAAAACCAGCATGATTTCACAAAATGTTTTGGCATCCTCAAATCTGCACTTCTTTTTTCTGAAAAAAATAAAAGCTTAAGCAGAAAAATTTCCCCTAGCTATATTTGGGAGCTAAGTCCTGCTTTCAAAAGTGCTTAAGTCACTTAGGTGTTTCTGAAAATGTTACATTTACAGACTAAAGGGGAGAAAGAGAATGAGGGTGAGAAAGGATACATCATGACCAGGACAAGGGCAGTCAGACAAAGTGGTTAGAGCAGGAGCTGGGCTATGGCTGAAAGTAAGATTAAACTCTTACCAGTACAGGGGGCCTGGCTGTGGGCTCCTGGAAGCAGCAGGGCCTTGGGCCGAAGGGGTCAGGCTGTGGGGTCAGGCTCTCCCAGCCAGTCCATCTGCGCTGCCTGGCCTATGCTGCCCGGAGTCATTGGCGGTGATTTAAAAGGGCCTGAGGCTCTGGCTGCTGCTGCAGTAGCATCGACTGGGAGCCCTGGGCTCTTTTAAATTACTGGCCCTGGGGCAGCTGCCCCTTCTGCCTCCCGCCATCCCCACCCCATCAGCCACCTTAAGGAAGGTCCTTTGCTGTGGCAGCGCTTTAACCCCTTCCTTCCGTACCTAGCCCAAGTCAGGTACCAGGAGGTCTGAGACAGGCCAGAGGGCAGGCTGAGGTTCAGGCATCAGGAGACAGGCAGGTTCAGGTTACTGGGAGATTGGAGTCTGAGACAAGACAGAGGGCAAACTGAGACTCAGTCATTAGGAGGCAGGCAGTGTTTGGTTCAGGGTCAGGCCCCAGGTTACAGACTGCAACTGATGAGCAAAGTTAAGGTCAAACCAAGGTTGGAAACTGGAGTCTAGGGTCAATTGTGAGTAGGGGTCTGGAGCAGAGATGGGCAGGCAGTCTTTAATGTAGCTCAGACAGCTCCCTGTCATGTCTTCCTAGTTAAGTATTGGTACTGGTCAATCAGTGGCCTGTGAGGGGCTGGCACTAAGGTCTTGCTGGGCGGTACTTCCTGCTTAGCCCAGTGTCACAGAGTCCTCCTAGGGGAGCCCAGGCTAAGCCTCCAGAGGCAATGCAAAGGTGTCAGCAACCCAGAACTCCCGTGGTTCCATCCCTGCAGGTTCTGACACATTAGAAGCAGAGAGATCAGGCTGATAGATGGTACATGTATTATCTGGGCTATTTTATTTGTTTGTATGGTTGTTTTATTTATTTATTTAATTTATTGTTTTTCATGCATAAATTATCACTGGGTGAGCTCCTTAATTTGTGATTTTAAACTGGCTGCTTTCTTGCGGCATTCTTTCAGAAGTGGGGCTTAAGAGGGATTTAAATTATGTGAAGAGATACAGAATGGACATCACTAATGTAAACTTTCCATATATCAAGAATCAGAGGGTAGCCGTGTTAGTCTGGATCTGCAGAAGCGACAAAGAGTCCTGTGGCACCTTAAAGACTAACAAAAGTATTGAAGCATAAGCTTTCGTGGGCCACTTTGTCAGATGCATGAGTGGAAGTATCCAGCGGCTGGTATAAATAAGTAGGTAAGAACCAGTTTAGAGATAACAAGGTTAGTTCAATCAGGCTGAACTACCTTGTTATCTCTAATCAGGGAGGATGAGGTCATCTTCTAGTAGCTGATCTGGAGATGTGAACACCAAGAGAAGAGAAACTGCTTTTGTAGTTAGCTAACCACTCATAGTCTTTGTTTAAGCCTGAGTTGATGGTGTCAAATTTGCAAACAAGAGTGTTAGTCTTTAAGGTGCCACAAGACTCTTTATCGTTTCCGTATATCAACTAATCAATGTATTGGGGATATAATTTAAATGAGATCCCCCCGCCTTTTATTCACCATCACCAAATTCCAAACCAGCAAATGAACTTTGAATGCACGAACCTATTTCATGTTCCACCCGCCCCTTTCTCCTTGTTTCCCATATACCTGTTGGAACCAAGCTACAAAAGAATGACAAGAACACATCCCAGGGGGCAGGATTTAAGGATAGTGATTTTCTGTGGCTTCTGTAGTCATTTGCTGCTGTACAAAGTGGGCATAAACGACTACCATGTCAGGAAGGTAACACTTTACACCCACTCTGCACTCTTCTAAGTGACTGCACAAGATGCAAAGCAGTGGAGAATCAGGACCACAATCTCTTTATGTAAGTCAATTTATGATGTGCATTGGACAAATTGCCAAGCCACAACCCACTCCTGCTGTGCCTGCAGAGAGCTGAGCCATACTGTGAATGGAACATATGGCCCTTCTAACAGCACTTACGTTGTAATCAAGTCTCAGCATGACAGAAAGATATGTCTTAGATGCATTATATATAGACATTCTTTCAATCGTTCCCATTTGTTATTCGCTCTGTTATAGACTGGGAAGGATTTTCAGTTTTATAAGGATGATGCAAATCCCCTGAATTGTGATTTGAAAAATGCCACATATTTACATTAATAGCTAAGTCCTGCAGGCTTGAAAAACAAGTTTCAGTGCAGTGTTCTGTAAACACTGTAGTGCATATTAAGGGCCATGTAACAAGTTGTCTTGTCCCCGAAGGGCTGGAGGCCTGGGGCCAGCCAACCCTATTTACTAAGGGGTCACACCTGAGAGAGATCAAATGATTTCCCTGTTAAACATAGCAGCAGTTGGGGGAAGGAAGAGGCTGGGTGATCCTCAGGGTTCAGAGATTGCTAGGAGTGAGCAGGCACTTGCAATTCTGGGAGATGTGACTGAGCCAAGTAGGGCCTCAGACTGGCCATCCATAGCATGACAGGCCCTAGACAGGAAGGCCTGGGACTGGGAGTAGGAAGAGGAACTTTTCTTTTGTGTGTATTTTAGTTGGACTGGGAATTCACTTTTATCTTAATAAACACAGACCCCAAGGAGGGAGGTTTTGGGCCACAAAAAAGTGTGTGGAGTTTCTTGGGCAACCGACTAGGGGGAAAAAGAGGTGAGGAGCCATTATCAGGCCTGCCCTGAGGCCAACAGGGAGTGTCTGGAGGTGGCCACTTATTGACCGGACAGATTCTGTTGAACTTCTTGATGTTGATTCTTCCCCTTAAAAGAGGCTTGAAGTTGGCAGAATATGACCTTAAGTCATTGCAGCCATGTTAAATAAAACAACAACAAAGCAGCATACAATTAGAGAGAGAGAGAGAGAGAGAGAGAGAGAGAAGATGAACAGGCCATGTGCAGATTATCAGTCAGTCCTTAAATGGTCATACAGTGGAGAGGAGCCATCTCCCTTTGCACACCCAACATAAGGATTGGCCAGAATTATAGCCCTGGCTCATGAGCTGCTGCGGAGATACTTTCCCTCTGGAAGCAATTCACCTGAAAGAGATGGGATGGGCAGAGCCATTAACACCCAACCTACAAGATGGCCACTGCATGTGGCGTACGCTGCTCTCCATAAAGGGGAATCACAGATTGTACTCCTGAGCATGACAAGGGAGCTCAGGAAAACTCAGCATCTCTGAACCAGGGCGCCTCCAGTTTTCCTGAGCTGGGTCAGATTTGCACAGCCCCTTATTGTGGGCTGTGGCTGAAGTTACAATGTAACTCATAATTGACAACTTCCTTGCCACCTACAATGCTTGCATGTGTGCACACATTTATTGTTATGTTATTTTTAAGGCTAATGTGAAATTACTTATCCAAATAAGCAGTGACAGATTCTTTTTCGAGTGCCCTTGACTGGAGGAGAGCATGGGAATCTGAAAGAAACAATGCTCATCAAGACATAATAATGATGACAATGATAACATACTGTAGATAGGGTTGTCAATTGGCTCTAACAAGTTATTCAATATGAAACATTTTTCGCTGGCAGTCAATTTTTACAAGTCAATCCAAATGGAAAGCAAAATATTTGTTACATTATTTATGATAAAAATAAATGCAGCATGGGGAAAAATTTGCAGGAAGTAAAGAAAAACAACACCAACAACAGAGAATAAAAGGACAATAAAAAAAGGAGAGAGGAGAGGAAGGGGAGAGACAGTAACACATTATCAGTGACCTGTCCATTATATCCCTCATACACAAACAGAACACTATGCTGCATGCAATATAATTGAGCTTCCAAATAGAATTTCATTACATGTTAAAATGAGACTACATTAGGCATAGCTGTCCCTGTAACCTTGTTATGATTCATCATATGTAGTTATGGGATGAAAGTTTCAAAAATATGTTACAGATAGAATAAAATAAGTTAAATGAAGATCACATGAAATGTTTACATTCCTTTGGAAAATGCCAATAAATTCATGAGTCTACTCTCCCTCTGGGATCAAAAATGTTCATTCCTATAAATACCAGCAGATAATTTAATATTTAGTTATTATACATAGGTTTTGATAGGTTCAAAACTCTGTGCAAATATTAACTAATAAATCCTCAGAAACACACTACTAAGAAAGCAAATGTCATTATCCCTTTTTTATAGATTCAAGAGTGTTGAGGCGACAGCACAGGACTCCGCATTAGTTTGGTTCCAGAACTGGGATTGGAGTTCTTGATTTCCTGACTCTTAGTGATGTGCTCTTTCCTTGAGATAATGCTGCTTCCCCATTTGTTTAAAACGATTTAGTTTTTTTCCCCTATAGCCCTTATCTGAAGCCAATACCACTGGTGCATTTCATTGGTTTAGTTGCATGACTCTGAAACGGAATCTCATAATCCATTCACTGCTCTGTTGCATATTGCTGGACATGAATTGGGCAGCTATCCCTTTATTAAATGCCATAGGAGGCTCTGTGAGTTTCATGGATTATCAATTTTAAGGCCAGAAGAGACATTATGGTCATCTAACCTCCTGAATAAAACAAGCCATAGCATATCATCAGGTAATTTCTGCATCAAACCCATAACTTTTGTGTTTGCTAGAGCAGACATTGACTTTTAGCAAGATATTGAATCTTGATATAAAGACTTCAAGTAACAGAGAAATCTGCCACATCCCCAGGTAAATTATTCCAACAGTTAATTATCCTCACTGTTAAACAATTTGTCCCACATTTCTTGTCTGAATTTGTCTAATTTCTGCTTCCAGTGTTGGATCTAGTTACAGCTTTGTCTGCTAGGTTAAAAAGCCCTCTACTATCAGAAATCTCCCCATGTAGATACTTGTAGACTGTGATCAAATACTGATTAACAGTATCTTAGATAAACTAAATAGCTTGAGCTTCTTTAATTGGTCAGAGCTTCCAGAGCTTGTATCATTCTTGTAGTTCTCTTCTGTACCCCCTTCCAGTTTTTCAATATCTTTTTTGAATTGTGGACACTAGAACTAGACATGTATCCCAGTAATGGTCATGGAATTTCATCCTAACCATTGCATCCATGAATAGTATTTTTACTTTGTTGGACTGGCCATCAACTTTCTATTTACCGATGTGCTGTACAGTCCTTGAGAAACATGTTGAGACCTAGGGCCTTAGGGCTTGGCTACACTTCCAAGTTAAAGCAGCCCCAGGCACTCTGACTCTCCATGCGTCCACACTGGTAAGGCATGTAGACTGCCTGGACTCTGCAGCTGGAGCGCTCCTGGTAATCCGCCTCCACAAGAAGCATAAAGCTTGCTGCGCCCTGGCTGAAATGCCCGGGCGTCAGTGTGAATGAGATGTTGCATTACTGCACTGTGATTGGCCTCCAGAAATGTCCCATAATCACCTGAAATCAAGTGGCCACTCTTCTCATTGTTATGGAATTGACTGTAGGAATGCAAATATCCTCTTTCAAAGCTCCATTTCTGACAGCTGGCATGCTTATCTGCTCCGGGACAAAGCAACCATTACTGTGGAATGTTGCTGCTATTGTGAGTATGTGCATGTGTGTGTGTGGGTGGGGAGAGAGGTCTGCTGCTGTGTGAACTTACAAGACAGCATGCTGACACACTCAGCCCTAAAAACCCATTCCCTCTCTCCCCACATACACACAACACACTTCCTACCACACTCCACTTCCCTCCCCCATTTGAAAAGCACATTGCAGCCACTTGCACACTGGGATAGTTACCACAATGCACTGCTCTCTGTGGCATTGCAAGAGCTGCGAATGTGGCCATGCTAGTGCACTTGCAACTGACAGTATAAACACATGGCAACATTTTCCCTGCTGAGCTCTCCAAAGGCTGGTTTAACTTCTAGCGCTCTATGTCTGCAAGTGTAGCCATGCCCTTAGTGAGTAGAGGCCCACTGTGTCACTGCCAAGAACATGATCTTTCCCATCCACAGGCAGCATCCCTTCTCTCAGTATGTTGGTAGAGGAGAGACTTTAGTCCTAAATTTGTAAAAATCGTGTCTTGTTTGCTGTGAAAAATTACGTTTTTCCCACAGAAATAAGGGCTCCACTCACTTTACGCTGAAAGCATGTCATTTAAAGCTAATTTTAGCATGATTTGACTATGGCAGGAAGCTAAATCAGACCACTCATATATAAGTTTCCAGCACACTTCCACCTTTATACATGGAAAGAAGTTGTAATTTTACTAAGGTAAGTTTATTAAGTATATCTTGTTCCTTTTTGATATAAATGTTCTGCTAGCATTACCAATCTGTCAGTTAGTTTTACATGCCGCATTGCTGATTCTACATAATAATCCATTTTATTATCACCTTCCCTTTCTTGTGCCTTGAAATTACTAATCCTTTTGACTCCACTGAGGTAGAAGTTATGGATGGATACCTTAGTCTTTATGGATGGATACCTTTATGGATGGAACTCTTAGTCTTCATTAGCCTGAACAAAGAGGATATTGCTTGAAATGAGGCCCCAGCACATAACATGTTCCATCATTTTAAATTTAAAACAAAATAGAGGTGCCATACTGCTTTTGGTATGAATCCGGTCATCCATTAAATTTCCTGCCTGCATCAAATGGGCGACTGCTGAATAGACATGAAGATAAGGTATCTAGGAGAGGCGTCTGTAACAAATAGCATACAAGCAGACATTGCTCTTACATTCTTCTGGTCTTAGGTTTATATAATAATAGTATAGGAAATAGGGATCAATGAGTAATGGTTTTCCTGTCTGGCAAAAAAAAAAAAAAAAAAGAGATTTTTTTTAAAGTCTCTGTCCCAAATTAGGACATAATTTCAAAAATTTTCTTGAGCCAAAAATCAAAATCAGTTGAGGACAATCAAAATATTTTATTTTGATAATTTCAAAAAGTTTAGCTTCATATTTGACTTTTTAAAATATATTTGGAAAAACGTTAACTTTAACTCAAATTCTGAAATGAAAAAGCTTTTCAAAGCAAAAAATTGGAACTTTTGCCTTAAAAATATTGAAATGGGACATTTTGCCAATTTCAGAACTTTCATTTTCAAATCAGGAAATTTGTTGAAGCTGATCCTTTACCATAAAAATGTTTCCATTTGGCATTAAAAAAAAAAAAAGAGAGTTTCACTGAAAAATTCCCAAGCACCTCTACATGATACCCACAAATGGTCAATAGGAACAATGGTCCTGGTGCCTTATTTTCCTTATTAATAGCCCCGGAAGTACCTTAAAATACTTTCAAAGTTAAAATCACCCATAGAGTATGCTTGCTTTTTCTCCGGAACTGATCCTTGCTGTGCCATCTGTAACTTGAGTTAAAAAATGCATATGTTGAGGAAGAGTTCCCTGCTTGCTTAGGAACATCAGCCTTTATGCATTATCTAAAAGCTGTCATTCCACATTGTATGATGGCACCATCTGGTTCTGAATGTGATATTTTAACTCTGGCCATTTCTGGAGATAGTAGTGCCTCCGCCATATTTAACTCAAGTGCTTCTACTTCTGCTGCATCTGCTGAGATTGTCATGCCGATGCTGTCTCTCCAAATGATCCAAAAGCCAGATTGTTTAAATAGAAGCAATGAATAATTCAATAAGAAAAAGATAGAGAAGTAAGTGGGCTAGATCCTTAACTGCAATGGTGCTGTGATTAGTGCAGCTGAAGAAGAAGGAAGGCACCCTTCACAAGCTGTCCAAAGCTTCAAGGGTTTTTTACAGTAACTGAAAATCATGAGGAGAGAGAGGAGACATGGCCTTTGCTCTTCCCCAAATTCTAGCCACTGAGCCATGACCCTGGAAGAGAGAAAGTGTATCTTATGATGTCTCTGCACCATTGAAGGATTTTTCTATACAGGTGAAATCCTCCAGAGATCAGAGGTTAGGGCAAAACTGTAGACCACAGCCCAGATTAATGCCCATATGCTAAACTATTTATTTACTAAAGGTTCTAAAATTATAGTAATAATTCTCTTCCATTTTCTGGAGGAGAAACTTTATGCCAGGAGATATAGGGACGGATTTATTGGTATCCTCAAACTGCCTTCCACCACTCTTGACAAAAATCAGCTATAAATCCGACTTAAGATGCTGATTAAACTGGGTTTATGGCTGCATTGCATCACTGGGATGGTGCAAAGCAACAGTTTTTTTTTCTGGCCCTCTGTCTGGAAATTATCAAGTCTTAGGTGTACCCTCAAAGGAAGAGACAAGGGGACAGAAAAAGAGAGAAGGATGCACATCTGTCTATGGACGTATGGACAAGAAGTCAGATATTAGATCCCCATTTATTAATTTGCTTTACCTTCATCCTTTCATAATGTACAACTGAAAAATGGAACAATAAAACAAAACAAAAAGCTCAGATAGGTCTCACCTTGCCAGGGAAAGTAAGAGCACCAATTTAAAAAGTGTCATGACTGGGTGAGTAATTGAGTACACAGTGGACTGATAGTGGCACTAATAATTCAGGAGTATTTGAAGACAGTTGACCAGTTCCTCAGCCCTGATACTGGCCTTCTGCACCACTGTGGAAGTGCAAAAAATCATAGAAATGCAGGGCTGAGGGGTCACTTACTTCTTGTCCAACCTTTCAGTGGACATGGAGAACAAGTGATCACCATTCTCTTTAGACCAGTCCTTAACACATTTGAAGACAGCCCATTTTTTAAAAACCTTTCCTCATCGCTCAGACTAAACATTTTATTATTTTTGTTGCTCTCATCAGGACTCTCTTCAGTTTGACCACACATTTCTTCAAGTGTAGCACTCAGAATTGGACACAATACTCCAGCTGGGGCCTGACTAGTGCTGAGTAAAGCAGGACAATTACCTTCTTTGTCTTACAGAGGACACTCCTATTAATGAAACCTTTTTGCAACTGCATCATCCTGTTGACTCATTTTCAGTTTGTGATTTTGCTGTGATTATAACTCCCAGATCCTTTCCAACAGTACACCCTCCTAGCCAGTTATTCCCCATCTTGTAGTTGTGCATGTGATTTTTTCCTTCTTAAAAGGACTTTGCACTTGTCTTTATTGAATTTCATCTTGTTGATTTCTGACTAATTCTCCATGCCATCTTGCTCATTTAAAACTCTAATCCTGTCCTCCAAAGTGCTTGCAACCCCTCCCAGCATGGTGTCCCCCTCAAATGTTATGGTATACTCTCCACTACACTATTCCAGTCATTAGTGAAAATATTAAATAGCACTGGACCCAGGACAGACTTCTGCAGGACCCCATTAGATGCACTCCCCCAATTTAACAATGAACGATTGAGATCTACTTTTTGAGTATGGCCATTCACCTAATTTTTCAAAGAGATCATAAAGCTGACCTAACTAAACAGCTGAAGATTCACCCAGGCTGGGGTAATCCCTCTAGGGCAAAGTGTTGATGTAGAGAGCTCTGCACCATCTCGTACTGGCCACTGTGGTACAGGAATATGTTCAGGGGCAAGGAACCTGGCAGGATCCCTGCTGTCTTTTAGTGATCCTCACTGTCGTAATAACCTCTCAGAGGCTGTTACCAGCCAACATAAATGAGAACAGCATAAGACCACTCTTATTTATGCTGGGGGCAAAATTGGCCCTGGCATATCCAAGGAATCTGATGGGGCCACCTGTGGCTCTCCCCTTCAGTGTTACAGCTCAGATGGATCCAATGGGTTATATATTACACCTTTGGCCTAGTTTCATGGCATCTCAATGTTTTAGTATAGATAGAATTTTTGGGAAGATGAATAAGAACTACATAATTATCAAACAACAAAAAAAGAGGTTGATTCATTTAGGCTCTCTGAAGGCTTGTTGTTTTTTGGAGAACTAGAACAAATCTTATCAGTGTTCAAGGTAGAATTCTGTCCTACACACTCCACCAGAGAATACTGAATAGTAAAAATCACACCCTACAGAATTGTTGTTTAGCGTAAAGCACATTCTGAATAGGGATATGCCACAGCGGAAATATCCTTCTTGCCCAGATGCTCATTGGTATCACTGAACTACATTCTTAACTTACAAGTATTCTGAAACAATGGAAGAAAGTCACTGTTTGGAAGCATGATTTCTGTAAAACAGAATGTTGCAGATTCAGCCAGAGTGTGGTTGGAGCTTTCCCCAGGATAACAGCTGTCATTGAAGGTGGGTAAAATAATCAAAATCCCCAATGATCTTTTGCATGGAGTTCTCCAGCAATCACCTTGTTTTCTTTAAAGCTAATCATCTAGAATGAATGGAGCAAGTCTGGGTGTAGATTTGGGGAGTGACAGTGCTGTTCTGCAGTTGTGGGGCAAGGAGGAGAATGAAGCAGTAGCATGCAGTTAAATTGGAATCATCAAAATACTAGGGACGCTGCATGCTGGGTTTGGCTCCTGGCAAAAAATAGAGTAAACTCAGCAACCTATGGCTCTACGGCAGTGGTGGGCAACCTGCAGTGCATGGGCCGCAGGGTAATCTGCTGGCAGGCCATGAGACAGCTTGTTTACATTGACCATCCACCAGCACAGCCACCTGCAGCTCCCAGTGGCCGCGGTTTGCTCAGAGATGTGCTAGCCACTGCTTTCTGGAGCTCCCATTGGCTGGGAATGGCGAACCACAGCCAATGGGAACTGCAGGCAGACGTGCCTGTGGATGGTCAATGTAAATAAACTGTCTCACGACCTGCCAGCAGACGAATTACCCTGACTGGCCAGCAGTTGAAACTCCCTGGTCTTGCCACCATTCCCCTGGCTACAACTCCACCATGTATTTTGTTTACAGGAACAATGAGAACAAGCATAAATTACTACCTGTCATAAGGCATTAATTCAATCATTACTGGATTAGTCCTTTAAGACAGACATTTTCAAAAATTCCTAACATATAAACACAATATGGAAGCTCAAAAGTGAAAGTCTAAGTGGAGATTAATTCCAGATATTAATCTTTACAGCAGTCCTGACTCCTCAGTTTGAAACCTCATGACTTCCACCTCTAGCCACAGAATAACACAATCATTTTGGAAGTTCAGTCTTGCCTAAAGGCAAGAACTTGTCCCATCATAGCAGGAACAAAACTAGCACAGCAGGACATTCAGCACTAGGCATGGCAATAAGAGTCATCAACCAAAGAAGCAGTGTTCTTATATGTGAGTTTAAACTTAGGAATATTATCTTTATAAATGTCTTTCTCAAACTGTTTCTATATCAAATGTGACAAAGTTCTTCCTCTTCCTTGGTGGATCCTGCACTTATTCATGGATTTGCTTGCCTCAGAGATTCACGGCAGCCCTTAGTCCGGCCACTTTTGCCAGTGGCTCAAACCTGCCATTCACTCAGCTAAACCTCATCGCTGGCCAGCATGGAGAAAAAGAGGAGAACAATCCCCGCAGTCTCTGCTGACCTACCTAGTCAGAGAACAGGCCAGAATTCTGATGGAACCCGCAGTCCAGGTCAACTCCTCTGGTATCAAGTAGGAAGTTGGTGGGTTCGGGGAAACTCGGGCCCGCCCTCTATTCCGGGTTCCAGCCCAGAGCTCTGTGGATCACAGCTATCTATGGTATCTCCTGTAACAGCAGCGTGAAAGCTACAACTCCTTGGGCTACTTCCCCATGTCCTCCTCCCAACACCTTCTTTATCCTCACCAGAGGACCTTTCTCCTGGTGTCTGATAACCCTTGTACTCCTCAGTCCTCCAACAGTACATCTTCCCACTCTCAGCTCTTAGTGCCTCTTGCTCCCAGCTCCTCACATGTGCCCCTCACTGACTGAAGTGAGGTCCTTTTTAAACTAGGTGCCCTGATTAGTCTGCTTGTCATAACTGATTCCAACAGCTTCTTAATTGGCTCCAGATGTCCTAATTATCCCACTTGCCTTAATTTCTGATTGTTTGATTGACAGCAAGTTTCTGATTGTTCTGGAACCTCCCCTGTTACCTTACCCAGGGAAAAGGGACCTGCTTAATCTGGAACTAATATATCTGCTTTCTATCACTCTCCTGTAACCATCTGGCCCGACCCTGTCACATAAACTAGATGCAAAATGAATATAATCAGTTCCAATAATGGTGTGACTTATTTCTAGAGCACCCACTCATAGTTACTGCAACTTTATAAGCATACTGGAGAACAAAGAAATGAAGTTGGATGGATTTTCTCAATTTAACCTTTTGATTACTTAAACAGCTCCCCCAACAAGTGTATCTTTTGTTTGAACACCCTGCGTGATAGGAGAGAGAGAGAGATCATTATAGATGCAAGGACAATGACTCTTCTCCAATGATGCCGCAAAAGGAAACCCTTTTCTTTTTTTTTGCAAAGACAAATGTACTAGTCTACATAAAGAGACTGTAATGGATCAGAGAATGAGTGAATCCTGTTAAATATATCAGCACTGTCAAACCTTTTGTTAAGACACATTTATGTAATGAGAAAACATTGTTTAGCTAGGCCATAGCAACAAAAACAAATTTGTTGCCAGATTATATCTGTGCTCTTGGCGTCTAGCTAGCACATTAGCTAGGCACTTCATAGATAGATAGATGTATGGTATTTGGGTTGGATAATTGTGAACCACTAGTGTAGTCCAGGGTAAACAGAGTTTACCCACTTCTTATTTGGGTAATATGGAGTTTACTTTAGGTTAGTTTACCCAGTTCTTTTTTCTACAACTATACCACTACTGTGAACCCTTATTTATAGGCTTTTTGCTATAAATTCTGGTGTATTTATACTTTTTTTATACTCTGGTGTATTTGTACTTCGTATCCCATCTCTAACTCACCGATATATTGGCAAGAAAGAAGAGGCATAAATTATAGTGTATTATAAAGAAATACATGATGCCTGTTAATCTTTTTTAAATTTGAGGTATATGAAGAATACATTATTTTCTGCCTATAAGTTCTATGATTCTGTAATGCTCTTTGAGGATGAGAGATGGATGAAAGTTGAAAATGGAAGAAAGATGGGAGTTCAGGGAATCCACAGTTAATCAGTGGAGGTGAGGTGAGGGAGTAAAGCTAACATGGCTGTTGGAGATCTTTAACCCCAAGCATTAGGCACATTTGGGGATATTTTAAAGAACCATTGGTACCTGAAGGTCAATGGCATTTCTGGTGCATTCATTTATGGTAGTGCAGAAAAACGAAATCACTGGATAGTCCACATATAGTCACTGATGAGCAGTCACCTGGTGGTGAGGTGGGGTGGGATGAGACTGAGTAATACATAAAGAAGAGGACAATAGAGGAGTCTGTTTAGAAATTATAGTCCAATATATAGCAGCAGCCCATATTCTATTTAAAAGAACTGATTTTATTCATTAAAATGAATAAACACACAGTGAGGAATAGGGAACAGAAAGACAGTGCCTGTAAAAGGAATAATAAATATACAGCACAACATAAGTTCTCTGCAAGGAAGGCCTAGCTTAATTCATTACAGCATTTGATGCTGCATGACTTTTGGAGAGCTCTCTAATGTGTACCACGCAAGAGGTAGATTTTAATAAATAAAACGTTTGCATTGAACGTGTGTTGACATCCTCTCTTCTTCACCTAGCCTACTGGAGGGTAGTGTGTTCTGTGCCTAACTGGCAGGAAATCACTTTTTGGTTAGTTGCTGATCAGTGGGACAGGCTCAGCAGCAGTGTGCTCCAGGTGGACTGCCTTCCCTCCAGTAATGGGAGCTTAATCAGCTAAAGGCCCTTCTATAAACCCATCTTAACTGGCCGTTCAAGACAGTCAGAGTGTACCATAGAAACCAACTGTTAATAGTTTTGGCTTACTGTTTGGGGTATACAAAATTGCCCTTTAGATAATTGTATTTTTCATAGGTATTTGCCAACAAGAGGTAGTGTCTACAAGAAATAAACTTTGCTCATTTCTCTCCTCCTTATAGTCAATACGATTAATATGAAGATGATAATTCACATAAATAATTAATCGACACTGTTTATAACACATTAACCAGATATCATTGCTTCTATTCTCATTTTATATCTATAGGACATCTAGGGACTGATTTTCAAAAATGTCCTCCAGCTTGTGGGCTCACGTTAATCATGCCAATATATTTTCATGTGCAAGACACTTTTCATTAAAGCCTCTTGAAGCATTTTACAATGATTTACTAATTAAGCTTCAAAACACCCTTAAACCTCACAAAATAGGACTATGTAGCTATTGTATCACTCACTTGTGAAATGCAGGCACCTGTGGAGCGGAGCGAAGCAGCCGTTTACAAGCACATAACAATACCAACACTTTAGAAGAAGAATTCTATTTCCTATTGAAATCACAGGGGGAATCTGAATAATTAATTGAGTTGGAGTTTGGCTGGGACAATGGGGTTAACATCTTTGCTCTTACAAAAAAAAGTGCCATGGGACCTAGATTTTATAGAAATCTGGTTTTACATCTCAGCCAGAAGACAACAGTCCCAATTCTGCTCTTAGCTACACCAGTAAAAATTAGAAGTGACTCCACTGAAGCCATGGAGTCAGACCAGTGTCTCTTGTCATCATAATGGGAAAGTCAGCACCTAATGAATCACTTCCCACAACATCCAGTTATTCCCTGCTTAACTTGTGAGATCAACTAAGAACACAGCACTAACTATGCTCACTGGACAAAGGTGGATAACAGAATTGAACAAAAGAAATAGTTAAAACCAGAAAGCTTTATATCTATGACTTAGGGTCAGATTCTCAAATGGTGTAAAATTAAAATAATTTCTGGAACTATTAGAGATTAGTATTGATGGCTATTTGAATTATTTTTACTTGTTCTTTTACGTGTTTCATATGTTCTCTTTAACTTTAATAGTATGAAAAACATGTCACATAACACACTACATATTTACTCTGTTCGGTTATCAAGATCTGTGTTACTTACCAGTATTTTATTGTATTTTATTTTAAAGATGACATTAAAATTCACAGCTGTTTCAAATGGAACATAAAATCCACCGAAAAGCCAGATTTGCAAAATTTTGTAGAAAATTGCAAACATTCAACTGTCATCATGCTACTCGTTATAATGAGTATAAATAACCTTCATTTAATATGTGAGGATTTTTTAAAGATGTTTGCATTGAAAGAGAACTCCAGGTGCTTTTAGAGTTATTTGGGACATTTTCCAGTTGACAATATGGAAATACTGTCACTTAAGCCAAGGAGCTTGTTGCTATGGGGACACAATAGCAGCAGCATTTGAAAACTTGGCAGTTGATACACTGGCAAAGAGAGAAACTCAGCGACAGGGACTGTTGAATAATTTCAGGTGGATGTGCACTAGGGATAGATGAAGAGGTTCAGAAAATAAAAAAAAATGAAATATATCTTTCTTTTCAACTAATAATCTTGCCTTCGCATATTGTCTTTTTGGTACAATATACTGGTTCAGAAGCTTTAACACCTATGAAATTAGTAGGAAAGATAGCCGTGTCGACACATATAATAATGGATTCACAAATGCATTTGGGGATGGATATGCATTAGATAGCACAGTATAGCAGAGATGGCAATGAGCTTTGGCAGCAGAAAAAGCCAATACGAGTTTTGGTTGCTCACTTCTTAGCATATGCACAATGTGCCTCAAGTGGCATGTGACCAGGATTCATCACCAAATTTGATTGGATCATTAGCTTCCCTGACCCAGGCAGGTACTGATGGGAAGTGCGATGTGAATGCTGATCCGTGC
The DNA here is from genome assembly GCA_007922305.1 of Dermatemys mawii. Classification (NCBI taxonomy): domain Eukaryota; kingdom Metazoa; phylum Chordata; order Testudines; family Dermatemydidae; genus Dermatemys; species Dermatemys mawii. The sequence goes on from ML677334.1 coordinate 56,484,293, forward strand.
CCCCCTGAAGAGATGTGTTATGATAGAACAGGGAGGTGACAGTCCCTTTCTAATGATACTGTAGCTAGAATATTATATCAACTGCATCTCAGGACACAGATGGTCATGGATAAACTATAGGGAACTCAAAGAAGAGTAACAAATGTGATCAAAAGCTGGAGGGATTGGTTTATAATGGAAGATTAAAAAACTAAATTTGCACCCGTTGGCTGAATGGTTACTAAAAAGAGGTATGATAACTGTCTAGAAATATTTGAAGAGTATGAATGTGAGAAATAGGATGAAATACAATATTTAGGATAGTCAAAGATATCTTTGGGAGAATTGGGATGAAATGAAGGGAAAAAAATCTAATTAAAAAAATCTATAGTGAAACCTATAAGATTCTAGAATAGTCACTGTCATCTAAGGGGAATCGTGAATACCTCACTGAATCATTATAAATGGGACTGGACAATGCATAGTAGAAAATATACTTCAGGGAAAAATTATGCACTGTCAGGAGGTAAACCTGATCATGCAATAGGTCTTTCTATATCTAATCTTGAAAGGCCAAATCCTGTTGACCTTACGGGAACAAAATTCCACTTAATATCTGTAAGGACAGCAAGCTTTGACCTGTGATTTTATGATTAAGCACAAAGAACCAGTACACTGATGACAATTCACTAGTGCACTTGTGGTAGTGCAGAGAGCTATGGAACAGTGATCTTGGATTCTGCTGTATCTACCAGTATTATATATTATGTGTAAACAAATTACATATCAAACCACTAGAAATACTTCAAATGCCACCACCATAGTCTTGAATCTTTGTTCCAACAAATGAACTTTCTCTGTTCCCTTTTCTAGTTTCTCCTTCCATTATGTGCTCTTAAAATTATCCCATTTATTTGTAAAGCACTTGGATTTGTTTTTTTTCTCAATGCTAATACAAAATCAAAGATCTAATAAATGCGTAGGGCTAGATTTTCAGAGATCCTGTGTATTCACAGTTCCAGTGGAAGTCAATGAGACCTGCAGAGCACAATATCTCTGAAATTCAGCTTATATGTAGATAAATAAAGAAAAGCATATGGATGTTGTACATGACACATCATGGGACAAATCACTTAAGAGACCCTGAACTAATGCAGCTACATGCCTTATGCTGCAGTCCAGCTTGCAATCACTAGGCCATTTCGTCACAGGGGACAAATGGGTATTGAGAGTTATTGAACATTGCCAATTTTCACCGTGAAGTTATTTAGCACAGATGTTTCCGTAATTGTGACACACTGGGAAAATCCACATGCTCAATAGCCCTCAAACTCATGCTTCCATCTGTGCAGTGTGATGGTCTATAGTTACTGCACATGGCTGCAATATAAAATATACAGGAATACTGTCTGGCACAAGTTCTATTGGAAGATTTTTTCCTCATACCATCTGTGCTTTTTTATTTACTTCTATTCCTGTGTTTCTGTATTTATATTTAACACACTTATAAGTAGGCAATATAGATTTTATATACGCTGGTGAAAATATGAGTATATAAAGAGCCATATAAAGTTGGTAGTGGAGTTACAAAGCTCTCACAAGAAGATCTTGAAAGATTTCTGCCATCGAGTGTTTGAGATCAGCCATTCTTATTAGCTTCTATCCATGTTCAAATTGGTTCAACGGCAGGGGCGGCTCTAAGGTTTGTGCCGCCCCAAGGTTTGTGACACTCCAGGTCTATGGCTCCCGCGGCCTCGTCATCCCCGCTGCCAAAATGCCGCTGAATCCACGGCGACCACTGACCTCCTGCCGAAATATGCCATGGAAGACAGCTTGACTGCCTCCCTGACATCAGGCTGCCCCACCTCTTGGAGCGCTGGTGCCTGGAGCTGGCTGTGTTTAATGGTTAAGATGCAACCACAACAGTGAGGATGGGTTCAGATACAGGGATTTAAATTAGGAGGTTTTTCATTCCCTTTACTTTTATAATGGCTTGAATTGGAAGTTTTAGCCCTTCTCTTGTTATTACTATTTGCTGGATGATTCCTGGCTCATGTGGGAAGAGGTGGAAGACTCTGTCCCATTCTAATGGCCAGTTGCACACATAACAAACCCGTCTTAACAGTGATCACAATCCGTAGAGAAGCCAAGATCTGAAAAGCCTGGAGAGTGAACTGTTGTCTCACCCCTACATGTGGTCCCTAAAGGTTAGGGCTGAGAGATGTTGGAGGGGAAGTCTGAGGAAGCTGGCCATGCCATTGACCATTCTCAGTTAAAATATTTCAATTTTTTAGTGCTATCAATTTAGCAATAAACTTTATGAAAATAAATCTTACAGAAAAGATACCAGATCGTTAATCTTGGCGTTTCTTACACTTCAACAACACGCAATGGCATATACATACATTACGTGCAGTCAGAGGTTATGAAGTTTCATTCATTTCTAATAGCAGTGTTTTTATTCAATTCAGTTGTAAATATCGCATATTTTTGCAAGTGGTTTGCTAGATGGGTAAAGTTATGGAACTGGATAGGAGAGCTAAGCAGAGAGGATGACATGCATTTGTAGTTCTTTTGTCAAAATCAGACTGCAACATAAATATCACTGGTAACAGCTGAATTTTGAATTGTTTTCATTCTCTTTCCTTTTGGTCTCTGCAGCATTTTCTCTTTCTGAACACTCCTTCCTTTCTGCCATACTGTTGCATGTTTGGAAGAAGAGAAGAATTATACAGAAACCACAAACCTTTTTTTTGTTGCACTCTCTCAGAAACAGCATTGAAAGCCTTATCAACACAACTTCATCATATTAAATACAGAGGGACTCTGCCTTTCTTCTTGGATTTCATTCAGTTCTTATTCTTGTTTGCAGCCAAATCTTAAATGTGCCCATTATTTATTTGGGGCTTGATGATTCATTTAGACAGCGAAAGAGGTGCTGCAAAAATTGCACCCTGCAGGAAAGATTGTGCCTCAGAGACATCACTTTCTGGTACAAGTTCCACCCTGTTTGCCGTTGTTCTAAAGGAGAGGTAGTAATTTATGCTTTTCTGTATCAGCAGCAAATGATGATACCTCCTATGCTGGCTGGTTCATTAGGTGGTGGACTAAAGTTACACCAATCCTATCCCTCCCTATCCACATATTATATGGGGAGGGAATAGATACACATCACTGTCTGATTCCTTTGGGTCCAGACCCAAGTTCTGAGTGGCCTTCATGGATGTGTAAGTGTGTGCATGTGTATTTGTGCACGTGTTCTTATCCCTGGGGGGAGGGATAACTCAGTGGTTTGAGCATTGGCTTGCTAAATTCAGCGTTGTAAATTCAATCCTTGAGGGAGCTGTTTAGGGATATGGGGCAAAAATCTGTTGGATGATTTAATTTGGGATTGATCTTGCTTTGAGCAGGGGGTTGGACTAGATGATCTCCTGAGGTCCCTTCCAATCCTGATATTCTATGACCTCCTTACTGCCTTGTATGAAATATGCATCACAATATAGCCATTATTTTTAAAATAGCCAAATTCAGGCTACTTATATTTGAATCAAAACACTATCCACCATTCTATTTACTCCATAATGAAGTCAGTGAGAATTCCGGTGTCCGAAGACTGGTATTTGTAGTAGGAAGGAATGCTACATCCAGTTTTCAGATAGGACAGTAATTCTGCTGCTAGTTCAAACTCAAGGAGGCGAGTTTAAATAATGGCCAAGGCAGCAAATGTGTGGGGGAGAGTATCAGAAGTTAGATAGAAGGGAGTAGGAAGGGGTGACTGGTGATGAAGTCTCTTAATCGCTGTCTCTGGCAAAATAAAGTAGCAAAACAGAAAGTGTGCCAAAAAGTACAAAGGGAGTAAGCTAACTTCAAAGTCATCCAGAGTCCAGAAAATTGGAATCAGTGTTATTTTCAGTCACTCTCCCTAAGCGGCCATTGATTCCAGAAGCACCAAGACAAAGAAGTCAGCTGCATGACAGTTTTACACCCTGAAGCAGTAAATCCTCGTTGAGGCATTTTGCACAAAGTGCCCTAAAAATTTCAGTCAAAGGAGTGAAAGGGTGGACACCTAAGGACAACAATGCTGTCATGCCATTTCGAAAGGGAAACTTCGGCTCAGGAGGAAAAGGGCCATGAAAACAAGAGTGCAGGTGGCCATTATACTGTATAAACTGAGTGTGACCAGTCAAAAAATAGATGCGTTTCTTGCCTGTCTATAAATATAAACATATGGCTACATCCTGCTCACACAAGGAGTTGCACTGATGGCAATGGGCATTCTCATGTGAGTAAGGGGTGCAGAGTCTGGCCTGTGAAATATGAAACTACACTACCTGCACTTTCATTCATAGAAAACATAACTCTTAAATAATCTATATATTCCACAACAAGGGAAATATTTCAGAAAACAAATCATGTGGTGGCAACAGTGAGATGTGGAGCAATCAAAGACAGAATTGGTGGAAAGATCCAAGGGCAGTTTTAACTTATTCACAGAGTCCTTTGTTCATTCACTTGCTGTATGGTTATATTGCATGTTGCTGCAGTTGCAACTAAAATCATGATTGATTGGCAGAAGCTCTACCATGTGAACTCAATAGGAGTCTTCCTCCGGTCAGTAGGATCTGTATGAAGTTTCTGTCAGCAGAAAGCCCTCTTTATGTAACATTTTATTACCATCCCATGTATCAGCAAAATTCAGTAAGCAATGGCCTCTCTATATTCCCTTTATTTTCCAGAAAACATATTTCATGAAACTGAAGGTACTATATTGTCTAGAATATCCCAAAGTGCAAAAGGGACTAGTAGAATATTGTGGGTGATGTAATATTTTTAACTGGATCTGCTTATGTTTAAAGAGTCAAGCTGTTGAGTTCCACAGAGCAATTCTTGTCTCTTTCACCGACAGAAGTTGGTCCATCTTGTCCTGGAGTTCTCAAACTGGGGGTCATGAGGTTATTATGTGAGGGGTCGTGAGCTTTCAACTTCTACTCCCAAACCTCACTTCACGTCCATCATTTATAATAGTGTTAAATATAAGAAAAGTGTTTTTACTGTATAATGGGAAGTCACACTCAGAGGCTTTCAGTGTGAAAGGGGTCAACCAACACAACTATAACAACAGTACAAATATTAGAACATGAACAGCTACCTTTATATCAAAACAATAAGAAAAAATAGTGTAAGTTTATCCTTCTCCAATTTCTCCCTGAGTTGTTGTGCTCTACTACTTATCTACATTAAGCATAGCTGGAGGCATTATGATATATCAGGCAAGATTTTTAGTTTAAGTAAAGAGAATCTAGATCACTTTCTTAAAAAATGTGCAACTCCCCAAAACTATATATTTACCCTTGTAACTCAAAAGAGGAGGCAATTAAGTGCCAGAGTAAAGAGGATTAATAGAGATAACAGCTATGACTAATGCACTGTGGGTGAAAAAGGTCTCTGCTGGAGCAGACAAATAATTCAAACCTCTGTGTGCTGGGTGTATGTTTATTTTGGCTGCTCAAGTGGAGGTATGTTTCTTACAGCAATGGTCTCACTTAGGGTTAAGCAGAAAGAGGGGTCCATAAAAGAAAAATAAATAAATCTACAACTCACCATATTTGTTTTCTCTGATTTCTTTTAAAGAGATCTTCCCTAGAGTCACCACCAAACACCTGGCTCTTAGTATGACCTGTTGGGAATGAATATGAATTTGTCTAGATAGCTAATGGAGTGATTACTATGCACAGTGCAGATATCTATGAAGAGTGGATATTTTGACTCTGGCTTGTCTCTGATCTTGCCCTCTGTGTGTCAAGATAATATTCCATAAAGATTTAATAAGACATAATGAGTAAGTGAAATTTATGAAGCATGCTTATGGGATATTTTTCTTACATTGAGATTTTAGTTCCTGCAGGTCTAGGACATTAAATAAATGGAGATTCATTTTACAATGTCAAAGGTAACTAACTGCAAGTCATTTACTTAAATATCTCTACTCATTTTGCACACGCACAAAACAATGATGTTTGGTATTTAGTATTTATGAGTCCTTGAGAACATTAACAGTGCTAATTTGCCACATCACCATGCTGTAGCTCTCAAAAGAAAGGGAAAAAAGCCCTATCCCCCAACAGTGCACTGATTAGTAACTGATAGTAATAATGTAATGCTCTGAAAATATCCCCTCTGTTTTCTGAACCAGGACTCTGGAGCAACTGAAGAAATCACCTAACCATCTCCAAGCTTTATACTAGACCCAGTGCATGCTGGGAAAGGATATTTTGGGAGGTGGGTAGGAAGTGTTGTGGGAACATAAGAGCAGAGTTTAGTTTGGATTCTGCTGCTGACTTACTGTGTGATTATGAGGCAAATCATTAACCTCTTTGTCTATTTGTAAAATGACTATAATAAGAGTATAATACAATAGAATAGAGAAATATGTGAGGCTAAATTAATTAGGACCAGATTCTGACTGCACTTTACTTGGGTGTCAGTAGTATAAAGCACATCTGATCATCTCAAACTCTTCTCCCACCTACTCCTGCAGAGCCACAGGTCACCCCAAAAAGGGAACAGGAGGAGGTGGGGCCACGACTTTGCCTATTCTGTGTAAGGGCCACCCCTCTTTATTGCTCAGGAGTACTGGGATTTCTGCCTCATCGTTCTCTCACTAAAGCTTTGTGGATTCAAACTTTTTCTTACTTTCAGCAATGGGTTATGTTTCTATGGCACTTTGAGGTCATCAGATGAATGATGTTGCATAAGGGCAAAACTTCAATTTGATACATACAGTGTTACTTTGAAATTTGCAAGAATGGCGTATCTTTGGGCTTTCACAAACTGCTACATATGATCATAATTTTCAAATCAAGATCTTTGTGAAAATCCCAACAAGAAGATGAATGAGACAATCTTCTACTTATCTTCTGTTGAATTTATACCTTCTTTTCTGCTCCTAATAATCAAACACTACTACTACCAGACCAAGTAGGAGTTGTCTGAACCTATGAAGTATTGCAGCCATGTCATTATCAGAATATTAGAGAGACAAGATAAGTGAAGTAGTGTATTTTATTGGATCAACTTCTGTTGGTTAAAGAGACAATAAATGGGTAGGGATGCCAAGCGATTAAAAAATTAATCATGATTAATTGCACTGTTAAACAATAATAGAATACCATTTATTCAAATATTTTGGATGTTTTCTACATTTTCAAATATATTGATTTCAGTTACAGCACAGAATACAAAGTATAGTGTTCACTTTACATTTATTTTTGATTACAAGTATTTGCACTGTAAAAAACCCCCAAAGGAATAGTATTTTTCAATTCACCTAATATAAATACTTTAGTGCAATCTCTTTATCATTGAAGTTGAACTTACAAATGTAGAATTATGTAGAAAAACCTTGCATTCAAAAATATAATAATGTAAAACTTTAGAGCCTACAAGGCCACTCAGTCCTACTTCTTGTTCAGCCAACTGATTGAAAACAAGTTTGTTTCCATTTGCAGGAGCTAATGCTGCCTGTTACTTATTTACAATATCACCTAAAAGTGAGAACAGGAATTTTCATGGCACAGTTGTAGCCAGCATCACAAGATATTTACGTGCCAGATGTGCTAAAAATTCATATGTCCCTTCATGCTTAAACCATCATTCCAGAGGACATGCGTCCATGCTGTTGATAGGTTTTTTCTCAGTAACAATCCAAAGCAGTGCAAAATGATGCATGTTCATTTTCATCATCTGAGTCAGATTCCACCAGCAGAAGGTTGATTTCTTTTTTGGTGATTTAGGTTCTATAATTTAAACATCTGAGTGTTGCTCTTGTAAGACTTCTGAAAGCATGCTCCACACCTTGTCCTGCTCAGATTTCGTAGGGCACTTCAGCTTCATAAACCTTGGGTCAAGTGCTGTAGCTATGTTTAGAAATCTCACACTGGTACCTTCCTTGCATTTTGTCAAATTTGCAGTGAAAGTATTCTTAAAATGTACATGTGCTGGGTCATCATCCAAGGATGCTATAGCATGAAATTTTTTGGCAGAATACAGGTAAAACAAAGCAGAGACCATACAATTCTCCACCAAGGAGAATCAGGAGTTCAGTCACAAATTCAATTAATGCATTTCCTCTGGAATGGTGGCTGAAGCATGAAGGGGCATAGAAATGTTTAGCATATCTGGCATGTAAATACCTTGAAATGCCGGCTACAAAAGTGTCATGCAAATGCCTGTTCTCACTTACTGGTGACATTGTAAATAAGAAGAAGGTAGCATTATCTCCTGTAAATGTAAACAATCTTGTTTGTCTTAGTGATTGGCTGAACTAGAAGTAGGACTGAGTGGACTTGTAGGCTCTGAAGTTTTACATTGTTTTGTTTTTGAGTGCAGTTATGTAACAAACAAAAAAATCTACATTTGTAAGTTGCACTTTCACTGTGGTACTTGTATGAGGTGAATTTTTTTTAGTTAATTGCATGAGTTAACTGTGATTAATTGACAGTCCTAAATAAAGGATATTGCCTCATCCAGTTTGCCTGAACCTGTCCACCTAGTTCAAAATGTACCTACTGAAGCGTAAATTCTGCCTTGCAGGCAGCCAAGATGTAAACCCATACACTAAATAATGACAAACCTGGAGAAAGAAGCTTTCCACAGTGATGACCCATGACCGAAAAGGGAACTTCAATGAGACTGTGACCAAAAAAAATATTTTTATCCCTCTCTTTCTCTTTTCTTTGTGTTTGAAAGAGAGAGAGGGTAAAAATTATATATATATATTTTACAAATGTATAAATATGAAACAAATCCTAATATAATTTTATGGTGAATAGTCATGGAAAGTGAATTCTTAACTTTAAACTGTAATTTTTGTCCGAATCATATTTTGGATTGGCATTGTATTGTACAACTAGCAACTAATGCTGATTTATTCAGTTATGTAAATCATCCACTTGGGAACAGAGACAGAGCCCTGTAGCTTATACAGCTAACCAACACTATGCATGTGGTAAATTAAAAGTATTTGCAATACAGTGATTGTGATTCATTTGCAGACCACTGAATTCAGTCAAAGAGATTTAAAACTATTTAGGAAAATAAGTAAATCTGAGAATTTTGTAAACTGGTTGTCAACATTTTGCGAACAGAAATAATGATGAAAGCACTGATTTAATCAGTTAGTGGTGATATATTCAGAAAGCTCTAATAATAACAATCACAGGCAGCATTTGATAACTGACTTCATATATGTGGTTTATTATTTGACAGGGAGCTTAATTCAGGGGGCTTTTTTGTAATTAATTCGCTTCTTAATTGGCTATATGAATTGGAATTTTTAAAGGAACGGATGGAAAAATACAATTGTGTAATTTAAATAGAATACAAGGAAAAGATTTTCTGAGACTACATTTCCCAAGACCTAAACATATCTTGTCTATGCCTTTTAGAGATTCTGCATTGACTTCCATGAGCAGAAAGGCAAAAAATGAAATTAAAGTACTTCACATTAAAAAAAAATAAAAAATCTGACAACTAAAAACATGTATCTTTCCAAATCAAGTACGTTTGCTTCTGTCTTGACTTCTGAACAAATGTGGAGGCCACTGGGACTTGACCCTACACACATTTATTAATATAAGTAGTCCTGGTGAGCTCACTGCAAGGCTAGTTGCTTGAGTGAGGATATCCAAGACCAGACAATTTGTCCTTTCACAGGCAAAAATTCTATTGCTGTGAATGGAAGTTTTGACTGAGTAAGGACTCAGTAAAAACAAAGTAAAGATTTCAGGATTTGGGCCTATGTTTGTGAAATATGTCCTCAGTTGTACAGAATCACACACGCCCATCACACTGGGTAGCTCCTCTTTCTCCTTTTGTTAAAGTATTAGTCCTTTTTCGTCTTTCAAAAATGATTCATTCTTATTGGGCTTCAGTATTAGAGTTCTTCAAATACGCAGAGGCAGGGGAATTTTAATACCTACTATTGTCTGTTTCTATCTTGGAGCAGCCCAGTAATGTTGGCATTGCCACTGACATGCCACAAGTTTAGATTCTGCTGTGTTGGCTCAAGGTTAAATATGCTGCACCCACTCTGCACCATTTAAATACAGGAAATAAAAATCATTTCCCCACCAACTACCCCCTACTGGCTACCTAGGCCACCTGCGCAAAAGTCACCAAACAAGAATAACTTAATGCAACTGAACCAAATGAAGACTGAAATGGAAACATTTTATGAAAAGCTTTTGTGGATCCCTAATCTCTCTATTGATGGTTGTTTGTGTCTCTTTGTGTACTATTGTTCTGGGATATAGCCCATTCAGTATAGAGAGAAATATGTCACTGGCTACCTTTCCTGACCTCTGCAAGTTATGCTTTCAAAAATGACATAAACACTGAATTATGATGATAGTCATTGGTAGTGCAGGTGTCATAGTACCTGTTGAAACTAAAAGTTGCTATATGAAGCTGTAGCCGTATCAGTCCTAGGATATCAGTGATACAAGGTGGCTGTGATAATGTCTTTCACAGACCTGAAGAAGAGCTCTGTGTTGCTTGAAAGTTTCTCTTTTTCACCAACAGCAGTTAAGATATTAACTCACCCACCTTGTCTCTGTAAGGTGCCAGCACTCCCATATGGACATCTGATCCAATCCATTCTGGGATATATGCCACTAGTCTAGGTGCTCTCCAATTTATCTTTCACACAGATGATAAAATACTGGGCCAAATTCAGTGATATGCTCTGGTTGTTTTGGCCAGATGACAAAATGCATCCATAATAACCGTAGCTTAATCTGCTAATTAAACTTAGACTTTCTGGCTGCTTTGCATCACTGGAAAGAGACTAAACAGCCAGAGTGTCTGATAATTCTGGCCTGCAATTTTCATGTCAAAACAGTAAGGATTTCCATAAGACCTGAAGCACAAGTTTGTAGGTTCTATGTTTATCTAGTTTTTTATTTCCTGGTTGTTCTTTGTGCAAACTCAGAGGATAACATTAAGGTAGTTAGATGGTTTCAGTAACTGTAGAATACTTGCTTCCTAGAGTAAAGTAAGTTGAGCAATAGTAACTACCACAGCCAGTTGAAAAATGCTTGATGGAACAGTTTTTTTTCAATCAGAAATTGCAGTTTCATCAAAACTGAAACATTTGTGATAACTTCGATTTTAGTGAAATTGTTAATGCAAAAAGGTCTAAATGAATATTTTTATTTTTCTCATTTCAATTCAGTAAAGTAAAAATGTTTTATTTCAGCCTAATTGTTTCAATTCTTTTTGTTTCAACTCTATTATATTTATTAATGTTTCAACCTTATCAAAACTAAATGTGGTCAGAAAAACTTTGATAGAATCATTTTTTTTATCAGAAACTGCTGTTCTAGCTAAATCAGAATGCTTTGCAAAATTATGTTTATTTCACTGAAATTTCATTTTTGAGAAAGAAGAGAAAAAATAAGTTCCTACTGTGTCCAAAGTCCCATTTGAACATTTTTGGAACAAAAGGTTTAAATTTTTCCTTTCAAATTAGTTATTTTGATTAATTTTTTGTATTATATATTACCTTATAATATATTTTAAAAATAAAACTAAATGATTTTGTCAAAATTAAACATTTTGATTACACCAAAACAATTGTCTTTTGACTTTTCTTACATAGAGAATTTTGATAATTTTGGATTCCATTCTGAATCAAAATAAATTCTGAAATCTCAAATTCTTGCACAACATGGAACTTCCATTCTCTGCATTGTTCTAGTTTTAACCTTACTGAAATAAAAGAATTTGACATGATAGAAATGAAATGGTCAAATGGTTTCAAATAGGGATTTTTTCCCCTGAATTTTCCTCTTATGGGAAATTTCAAAATTTTGACTTTTCATTTTGATTCAGAAATATCAATTTGTCACAGAACAGAAATTCCATTTTCTGACCAGCTCCAGTAAGTACCTACAAAACATGAAGAAGTAATCTCAAATATATTGGTTAGCAAAATTGGCACTCAAAATTAAAAATCTTCTCCATTACATTGTTTTGTGCCAGGTTACATCCATTGTGCCATATTACATTATTTCATTCTCTTTGCTATTTGCAGATAGCTCCATTATTTCAGATAACCAGTGCCACGAAGTACTCACTGACTGTACTTCTCACAAACCAACTGATACTTCTTGTTTCCTGTGACTGAAACTAATTTTGGTTTATTGTTCATTTTCAGTTGTTCCCAATCTCTCTTAAATGGACCTCTTAACAGTCTTAAAAACAGTGGTTGCCTCTCGCTAGTGCTTTGCAGGTCATGCATGATGGGCTGCAGAGAGGGAGCTCTGCAGGCCTCCTTCTGCTAAGAATGCCATAGTAACTGCACAGTGTTTATTGAATGAATCAGAATGAGGGTTCTTTTCCGGGTAACTTCAAGCATTATTCTCCTGCTTTCATTTATACTGGGATGCTCCTGTCTCCTAACCTACCCAGCACAGGAAACAAAAACAAATTCACTGGCAATTTAGTAACATCAGTTCCTAACAGTAACATTTCAATTTGAATTAGATAGACTCACACACACACACTCCCTGCAAAAACTTTCTGTGTTCCATAATCTGGGACATGTGGATATCCAGGGGTTGCTTGACCTTCAGAATGTGTTTGTATAATTGATCACTTAATTAGAGAAGTCACTCTGACCCAGTCCTGGAATTGTTTTGGACAAAATAATTCATTCAGATGAAAAGGCTCATCTAGTTATTCCCGGTTTCTATGAAACCTTTGGTGGTAATTCTTATTGACAGCAGTGAGTTGTGACATTTATGAGTGAAGTAAAGCTGAGCAGGGTTCCTGACTGATTAACTCAGTCAACAAGCTGCTTTTGACTCCAGTTAAGTATTGACTTAGTTGTCGTCTCCCTGCCCCCCACTTCTTCAGTTAGAGAAAAAAATAGGGAAGAATCCTTTTGAACCATATTTTTATTTTTATCAGCCTTCTTGAGGTTGAAAAATGGAGCATAGACAAAATCCTGTTTTTTTAACATTTTTTTCTAATATGGACGTGTGTCAAGTATTTATCAAGGAAAGAAATCCAAAGCTCAATTTAAATGTATTAAAATATAGAAAATAAATGAGCAGGTGTTATCTTGCATTATCAAATTCATTTATTTCAATAGCAATGAGCTTTGGTCTTGTAAACAACCTCTCTGTGCTATCGAATGACTTCTGGGAAGAAAAATAAAATCACATTTAGTTTTTTTTTTTTATTCTTCAGACCCTCAAGTGAAAACTGTGCTTCATGTTATGAGGTGCTTTCACATCTTTGTTTGACTGGTTTTTTTAAAGCTAAGGAAATGGAGTCAAGAACAGCGATTTCTTCAATGTTGCTTTATTTTTTCTTTGTTAAAATGAACAATATTGTTTTAGGTCAAGGATTGCAGTGAATCATTTTTAATTTTCAGTATCGGTACATTATGAATCCTCCAAACAGAAACTGGTTGTGTTCCTGTGGCACTGGAATAAAACAGTGCTTGAAAAAAGCCACATTTGGAAATACGTCTCCACTATTCCAACTATGCTTACATGTAGAAAAAAAGGAACAAATTAGTATTTAACCAAGGTTATTCACACCAAGTTCTCTCCCCCATTCCCGTCTCCAGCCTCAAGCAGGAATAAAGAACAATGAAGTATATCAGCCTGGTTATCAAATTGGGAAATAGGCATTAAAGTCTTTTACATAAGTTTTGGCCTTGGAATGTTAAATTCACATATCACTGTAGCATAAGGTTCACGGTGAATTTTTCTGCAGTGCCACAGTTAAAACCTCACAATTACAATCACATAATGGACCTGGTTTTCCTCTTACACCAGTATCAATCAGGAGTGACTCCACTGTAAAATTATTATTAGTCAGAGCAGAATCAGGTCCAGTGTATTCAGTGTTTATTTCAGGTGCAAATTTCATATTACCATGTCAAATTTAGCATGCATGACTAAGAGTGCTGCAATGTGCTGAGGCCTTTCTGCAAAGCTATGCATGAGCATGGCCCATCAGTTATACAATATTTCCTGCAAAATCATTAGGTTAGAGTCCTAGTTAACAAAATTAGTTTTACTGATCAACTCAGACTCTCTTGGCCTGAGACAAGGCAATTTAGATGGGCACACCAGCTGTTTCTATGGGATATGTGGATAATAACAGAATCAGTACTATAGATTTTCCCCTTTTTTATCCCTTCATTTCTGGAGTAACATGAATGATGCCTCCCCCACTCCCCACAAGCTTTAGAAAAAAGAGTATGTATTTCTAGAACTAACATTTTCAAGGACCAGTGAATTAGTAAATCACCCATTATTGGCATTGATGTGTTATTTCATAATTGCTATGTTTGAGCAGATGATATTTCTAGAAATGGCAAGTCAGCATGGCAAAGGAGATGCCTTTATTGGGAAATCAAGTCAGAGGTGAGAAAACCAAATAACAAGTGGGTGGGTAATCTGGATACCACATCACAGAGCTACAAGATCAGTGCAGCTTTGGTGCTCTCAGAGGTAGGAGTGATACTAACTTTTTATTTTTGTGCATTACGTATCGGCCAGGATTAACACAAAGGCAATAACTGAGGCCTTTAAAACTCCTGGAACAGAGCCCAAGTTAGAGCTGAGAACTGCACAAGACGCTGGTAAGGAAGTTAGTGGGGAGAGGCAAAGGGGTTTGGTGTCAGTCAAAGACAGCTTCTGAGAGATATAAAAATGAGGTCAACTGGCATCTGGAGGGAGACAGGAAGAGGCTTGTGGGATGACGAGAGTGCTCGCAAGCTGGAGTTTACTGGCTCATAGCTTCTCTCCAATGTGACTACAAACCACGTGAGTTGCAGAAACTTGAATACATTTGAATTAAGACCCTGTCAAACTATATACTTAAACTGAATACTATATAGTTATTGTGTGGATATGTGCGTGTATAGACAGAGATAATATATATGTATACTGTATATATATGAATGTGTAAAACATATGTATATAAATATAACCATCATTTTCTTGTATAAACATCTTACCATGTCCATATGCATAATGCACAAATGCTAAAGAACATTTGGACCTCCAGACTCAGGAGCAGAGTGAATTTTCCATCTGTTCTTATAGCAGGCCCTTTAAGAAAAATAAATAAATTAAAGCTGCACATTTGAAATGTTGTGGTTTCTTTAAACATAGCTGAGAAAAATGCCATTTTTTATTTCCTTTCTCTCCAGTGCATTATGTTGTGACAAGGCAGTCATGTTACATAGCATAATAGGATGTGACTGATACCAAATGGTGTGTAAAAGATTTGATCTCCTCTCCTAGTACCATAAAGATGTTACAATATATGCAGCTGGACTTAGGGGTTTTGTCCCTCTTTAAATAGGAGAGAACAAAAGATGCTCAGTTTGATAGTCCTTTAACAGAACTGTGTTTAGAAGCATTGCAAATACCTTACTTAGACCCACTAATTCAAAAAGTGGCTTCACCTTTGAAATATGCACCTATTCACATTTCATTTCACAAACTCATTGAGAACAGATTTTCATTAGGGCCTATAAAATAGGGTTTTAGACACCTAATCATGTAATCCTATACTACTAGCTGCTGGATATATACTCCATGGTCACTGACCCACTAGCTTGACCCAGTGTGTTTCCAGTGTTGAGAAATGAAAGGGGAGGAGGAGAAAGGAGGATGAGAAGTGGGAGGCTGGAGAGAAGGAAATTTGTTTTCACTCACACTTCATTCCTTAACAAGGTTAACATTCTGCACTCCCTGAAACACAAGTTTTTGAGACAGACGCATTGTTTCATGATTATGGCAGAGGCACCCACATTCACCATAAATGCATCTGCCAAGATTTATCTCATTCTCTGTGTAAGTATACTGACTTTAATGGAGTTACACAAGAGACACTTTGGCCTATCAATTTTAATTGGACTGGGTAAACCAGATCTGAGCAGACAGGTTAATTGGAGGTTCAGATCCTTACAAGGCCCTTTGCAAAAAAGAAAAGCACTTTTACAATAAAGTGGACTATACTTACTGTAATAAAACAAATAATAAAAACCAAAACAGACTTTAAGAGATTTTATTGGTGGTCTGTACAAGACATCTCTGATGTTCAAAGATCAACACAACCAGTTCAAATACAACACAGAGGGCTAAGTGGGAAAAAGGAAGACAGTGTATACACAGAAAAGATAAGGGGCAAGCTCAGGAAAAACCGTGGGAGTTGCGGATCCACAAGGAACAAATTAAAACAAACATTACTCATTTGGGTAACAAGAATGTACAATTAAGTCAAAATATTTGCAAAATACTCCCTCAAATTTAAATAGGCCTAAATCCAAACAGTGACAATAACTTTGTGTACATTTCAGCAGTATTAATGGCATGCACATCCAGTCACAGAGTTAATACACAGCTCTCAAAGTGAGCAAATAATGAAAACATGCTTTTTAAGACAGAAAATATCATATTGCCTTTATATAAATCCATGGCACGCCCACATCTTGAATGCTGCATGCAGATGTGATTTCTCCATCTCAAAAAGATATATTGGAATTGGAAAAGGTTCAGAAAAGGGCAACAAAAATAATTAGGGTATGGAATAGCTATCATATGAGGAGAGATTAATAAGACTGGGATTTTTCAACTTGGAAAAGAGACGACTAATGGGGGATATGATAGAGGTCTATAAAATCATGACTGATGTAGAGAAAGTACATAAGAAGTGTTTCTTACTCCTTCTCAAAACACAAGAATGAGGGGTCATCAAATGAAATTAATAGGCAGCAGGTTTTAAACAAACAAAAGGAAGTATTTTTTCACATAACACACAGTCAACCTGTGGAACTCTGCCAGAGGATGTTGTGAAGGCCAACACTGTAACAGGATTCAAAAAAGAACTAAATAAGTTCATGGAGGGTAGGTCCATCAATGGCTATTAACCAGGATGGGCAGGGATGGTGTCCCTAGCCTCTGTTTGTCAAAAGTTGGGAATGGGTGACAGGGGATAGATCATTTGATGATTACCTATTCTGTTCATTCCCCCGGGGCATCTGGCAGTGGTCACGTGGGAAGGCAGGATACTGGTCTACAAGGATCTTTGGTCTGACCTAATATGGCCGTTCTTATGTTTTAAATAAAATTCCTTTGAAGAAGAGGGAGCATACCTAAAGTGTTCAGGTTAACATAAGCAATATGTGAATTAATATGTTAATAGATCAGTTCTACAAGCAAGTACTTCAGGTGGACACCTTCACAAGTGCTTAGGTTTATCATCATGCTTACAAAATTCTAGAAAGGGTGCTAGAAAATCTGGTCTTTCCTTCAGTAAAACACTGGAGTTGGACTCTAGGAAGCCATTCAAAATCCCTTATTCTATTCCGGAGTCTAAACTATGTAGTCTGAATGTGATCTATTATAACAGACCTACATAATACATCATGCTGCTTCAAGAGAATGGGAGTTACTAAACTGGAACAAACCAAAGCTCCACTAATACCATATCCTATCTCTAATACAGCCTAGAGCTGATGTTTCAGAGGAAGGTAAATGAAACTATAACCCACATTTCAAAATACAAGCAATTCAGCAGGTGAATAGTTACAAATTCAGCAGCGCTGCAAGGAAGGAGGCTATGTAAGTAATATCAACAATAACAGGCCACATTTTCAGAGCTCTATGTGCACACACAGTGAGGGCCTCAATCCTTTGGACAAAAGCAGCTTTATGCCACCGTTCTGCTCCCACACTCATCCAATTACATTAGCTACAAATGTTTCAGTGTCAGGCAGGGATCATCCAGAATACAGTGATACAATAGCACACCCCTTCTCCCACATTCTTAACCTTGGTGAGCCCTGTGTCTGGGACCAAATTTAATTGTCTCTCACCAGCACTCCTGTGTATCTCAAAGGAATTACATCTATCCATGCTATTATGGATTATTATTCATTTCATGCCCAAGAAGTATAGTGGGCTTTATAGAGCGGTAAAGTGGACAGAGTCCGAGTGGTACCCATTGCGGTAGCCATAACACAACAAGTGTTAGTTACACCAAACAGTTGAGAAGAAAGGAGGAGGGTTATATAAGCTCCCTTAGGGTATGTCTACACTACCTGCTGGATCACTGGGTAGCCATAGATCCACGAGTGCTCTCCCTCCAACTCCTGTACTCCACTGCCACGAGAGGCGCAGGCGGAGTCAACAGGGGAGCGGCAGCAGTTGATTCACCACAGTGAAGATGCCGCAGTCAGCGGATCTAAGTATGTCGACTTCAACTACGTTATTTTCATAGCTGAAATTGCATATCTTAGATCGATTCCACCCCTCCCCCCCCCCGCCAAATCCCACAGTGTAGAGCAGAGCCATGGAAAATCCACACTACTGCAATGTTGTAAGTGTGGACAACCCCATACTGTCTCTCCCTCTCTGTCTGTGAGTTTGTTCTAGGGTTTCATTTTGGACAGTGACAAATGGAAGGTTGCTCGAAAGTTGCTTTTAGCAGGACAAAGCTGTAAACTTTCTTAAAATGTTTGTAGATTCCAGTGGATACCAGGATCAAACAAGCTTTGGTTTTTCAAATTTTTTTGGTTCAAGATTAATTAAAGGGCAATTGTGTAACTATTTGATAGCTATGTATTTATTTGGAATGTTAACTGAGTCATAAAGCAGGAATAATAGAGGATTTCTTCATTCAAAGATAATCAAATGTAACTATTCAATATTTATACCTCTTTACCAGCCAGAATTATATAATAGGACCTTGACTGATTGTAAAGCATGTAACTTGAACACAAACAGCATTATCAAAATGGGACTCTAGAACCGGACTCCTGAAGAGGAATATCAAGTTAATATGTAAATACTGTAAAGAGAGAAAAGATTTTATTGCAGCATTTCCAAGACATTATAGTGCATGAGCTCAATTCAATTAAAATTATTTCACAGCTTCCTAAGTGCAAAAAAGAGGAATCCAAGACCACTGAAGCCATGAAAACTGGATTCCTATGTGGCTGGTTGGTTCAGCAAGAAATCAGTAAGCCCTCAGAAAAACTACCAAAGTGACTTTTATGATATGCCAAGAATCCAAAAGTCACAGTGTCCCCTAGGAAGTGAAAAACACAGCCATGCAAATTAAGAGTTGGTGAACTGCATGGGAAAAAAATAGAGCCAGTCTGAACTTTCATCTGTTCCTTAAACTCTGCTTGAGCCAATTTCAGAGTCACACCTAACTGCATAAGGCACTGCTACTGCTGTAGCTCACTCCCTTTCTCTCTGTGACGGCTCAGCTGGCTCCCCTTTCTTTCTTCTAACGTGTAGGTCCCCCTCTCAGGCCTAGGCTGTTTTCTGAATTCTTTCAGTAGGACTTGGCTTCCTTCCTGCCAGGAGGTCTGTCTGTAAACAACACAAATTAAAACAAAACAACCAACCCTCCCTCTCTCCAAAACAAACAAAAACCCATCAACCTGTATGTTCTCCTCTATAATTATTTCCACTCAACTTCTCAAACTATCTGTCTGTCAATAGTCTCTTGCCTTCTGAGGGCGTTCTTTCCTTTTATTAATTTCTTTGTGTTATTTCCTATATAAAGTCTTTCTTTCCCCTGTTAACTAACCATTTTTAAATACACAAACTAGAGATTTGCCTCTGTCTGACTTATAAACTCAAACAGAGATCTATAATGTAGAGAACTTCCTGGGCTAATGGAGGTAATGGACATATCCTTTAGTCACCTGGAAAGAATTTGCGACTGGTCAGGGCAAAAATAGAAGCATGACTACAGAGAACATGATACCTTTAAGGTCAAATGGGAGAATAACCTTCTGGAATAATAGACAGATATCTGTATTACAGTACTTGTGGGGAGATCAGGATGCTTGCAGGTTCAAAGACTACTGTGCCTGAATGTATGTGGGGGAAGGTGGGCTTGAAAATTTTCCATCAACAGTATTTTTTTTAATGAAAAAACGGGGTTTTCAACAAAATAAATTTGTGTGTGTATGGAAATCGTCCGCTTCCCATGGAAAAAGTCAAAATTATCCTCAGAAATAGCCACCATTTTCCAACCAGCTCTAGTATGCTAAGCCATCCCATCCAGTCCGAAGAATCATGTTCAAAATAGTAAGGACCTGAGTCTGTGTTCACTGGCAGTAATATAAATTAGGAGTAAACTCTATCAAGACAGTGGAGTAAAACTGGTGTTAAGAGAAGAATCAGGTTGTTAGTCTCCTTGGATCTATAGGTTCAAATCTCAGCCAGATATGCTCAGCCATTTATTCTTCTGAGTTGGGCAATAAAAGGAGCTCCACATAGCTCGCTGCAGTTTGTGCTTTCAGATGAGAGCTCAATGCCAAGGCCCTGCTGTCGGTTCTTGGTGGATGTTAAAAAATTCCCTTGCACTTTTCATAAAGCTAAGGTTTAATCCTGATGCCTTCCCTCTTCCCACTTCATTGTACTACACTGTATACCATCCTCCTGCATTTTAATAGTAAGCATACAGCTTGCAAAGTGTTTTGGGATCCTCTGCGGTGGAGGCTGTTATCTAACAGTAAAATATTATTACAACATGTATACTAAAAATCTCCCAGAAATGTAGACTGAAGAAAAAAGGGCATTTTTATGTGCTTGTATGAGTGAGTGGATGCTTGTTGACATGGCTACAGGAGAGATGTTAAATGTATTTCACCTACCTGGTAGGATGTCACAAGCTGTGTTATTCAGATGCCCAAGTTTCTCTCACCACTGAATCCAGTGTGAGTCAGGGTCGTCATTTATAATGGCTAGTATGTTTCCTGTAAACATGCAGGAAATATTTGTTTGAAGTTCTGAAGAAAACAGTATTGATGTTCACAGAGAGACGACAACTACTCGATGAAACAAAGAATTTTCAGTCAAGAGTCCAATGGGAGAAAGAGAGCCTGTTTATTTACACAAAGATCAAAGCAACTTTCTTATGAACTGATGCTAAATATTTAGTTCTTGACAAACTAGTAAAGGAAACTCTTTTAAAAAAAGGAGACAAACCACTAATAAAGCCACATATTATTATTTTTATTATTTGTATTACCATTGTGTCTAGGGCCTCAGCTGCTCAAGGTGCCATAATGGTAGTTGCTGCGCAAACCCCTAACAAGGACAGTTCCTGTCTAAAGAGTCTGTAATGTAGACATACCAAAGATGAGAGAGAAAACACATACCGATTAGATTAGTATGAATTTTCCTTGTAATTTCCAGAAACATATTGCATTAAATGATCATTAGTAAATCAGTCTAGACCATGGCTCAGCAACCTTCCAGAGGTTTTCATTTATTCAATGTAATTTAAGGTTTTGCGTGCCGATAATACATTTTAACATTTTTAGAAGGTCTCTCTCTATAAGTTTATATTATATAAATAAACTATAGCAGTATTTAAAGTAAATAAGGTTTTTAAAATATTTAACAAACTACATTTAAAATAAAATAAAAATGCAGGTCTTATCAGGTTAGTGTGATCTTTGCCCTTGTGTGTGTGTGTGTGGATAACGAAAAGGCAGCTGTTCAGAGCCCCCTCCTCCCCTCCAAGCTGTGAGCCTGGTACTAGATCACAGCTTCCTCCCCAAGTAGATAGATGCCTTTGCTGGGCTGGGATGGCGCGTCTGTGTGTGGGGGTGTGAACCCTCCTCAACGCGCCTCCTTCCCCTGCAACAAGGCTCTGAAGCACGGGGATGGGGAGGGAGCTGACCCAGGGGGAGCTCAGTTTGCAGGGAAATACAGGCATGCCTGTGTCCTTTCTCCCCGTGCAGGGAGGGGGTGGAGGGGCCACTTGCTGCCAAAGAATATTCCTGCTGCCTTGTAAGGTTTTGTGCAAGTAGAGAGCTACTTGGGTTACCATATTTCAACAATCAAAAAAGAGGACGGGGAAGCCCCGCCCCACCTCCACCCAGTCCCTCCAACTTCCCGCCCCCTCAGAACTCCTAATCCTGCCCCGCTCCTTGTCCCTGACTGCCCCCCAGGACTCCTCCCCCTATCTAAGCCTCCCTGCTCCTTGTCCCCTGACTGCCCCCTCCTGAGATCCCCCGCATCCTACCTGCCCCCTGTCCCCTGACTACCCCAACCCTTATCCACACAACTGCCCCCAGACAGACCCCTGGGACTTCCACACTTTTCCAACCACTCCCCACCCCCTGACAGCCTCCCCCAGAACTTCTGACCCATCCAACCCCCCCAGCTCCCTGTCCCCTGACTGTTCCGATCCCTCTCCACAACCCCATGCCTGACAGCTCCCCCCGTCTCAGAACTTCCAACTCATCCAACCCCACCCCCACAAGAAATTCTGATCGGATAGCTACTTGGTAATAAAAATGTTTCCTGATTTGGGCAGCCAGCTCATCCTGTAGCCTTGACTCTGCCGCAAGGACCTCATCAGGAAGGTGCTGAGTGCCCTCAATCTGATGACATTCAATGGCACTCGAGGCTATTCACCACCTCGGAGGAGAAGCTGGGCACCTGACAACACTGGCCCACAAATTCAGAAGTTTCCCAATAAAATTCAATGGAGTTTTACAGCTGAAAGGTCTTAAAGGTTGAGAGGTTTCAAGTGTTAGTGGGTTGGATAGGATGGGAGTTATCTGGAAGGATGATCTATTCTAGTCCAGTGGCTAGGATGTTAGCCTGGGACTAGGGAGATGAGGTTCAATTCCCTGCTCTGACACAGACTCCCTGTGTGACCCGTGACTGGTCACTTAGACTTTCTGTGGTCAAAGCCAACTCTGATGGGAGACTGGAGTGTTTCTAGCTGCATCCCTGACCCAGGCAATCTGACCTTTGTGTCGACTGGTTGGGTCTGCCCCTCATCCACATTATGCCCACAATCTCTCCAATCCCTCCTGGAAACACCATGGGGCAGCACAGTTCTGAACAGCCCCCAGTGCAGGGCTGCAATTATCTGCCTCAAATGGAGGCTGGATGCTTACCACCAGGACACAGAAGGTTTAGATTTGGGGCAGAGGGAATTCCCTTGATGCCATCACTCCACTTGTGTGAGCTGAGATTTCTAAAAGGACAAAATCCGTCCCTGGTGCAGCACTGCTGCCTTCTTTGCCTGTAAAGCCCTGATGTGAAACAGCAACCTGGGGACTGAGAGAGCCTGCTAATGACCTGGGTTTTCACGCTTCCTTTTGCTCTAAGTATCCAAGGAGGCTCATGCTGTTTGACCCAGACTGAGGGAAGCCAGCAGCCCTAACTTCCACCCCAGCTCAGGCAGCCCAGGACTGCTCCCCATCTCCCCCTGCCCCAAGATCCTGCTCCTACCACGCTCCTGGCTTCTTTCTCCAGGGCTTCCGCAGCCCCACCCTCTCTCTCTTCCCCCCTCCCACCGGCTGAGGCAGCCCAGCGTGGGAGGGGCTCTGCTCTGGCTGCTTCTTGAAATCCTGGACCTTTGCAGATTGCAGCATTTCCCCCCGGACGCTATTTTAAGCTTAAAAATCTGGACATGTCCCTGAATATAGGGACATATGGTAACCCTGAGAGCTACCCCCGCAATCCCCATGCCTGGGCTGCATGTCCCAGCTTCTCTTACCATGCTGAGGGAGAGCTGATGGCTACATGTTCAGCTCAACACTCTGCCTTGCTGCTCCGTGTGGGGAAGAAGGAGTGGAGGGCTCTGACTGCTGCAGGCTCTAATGGCTGCAAGCAGCTCAGACCCACCTGTCCAGTCAGCCACTGCCTCACTCTGCATGACGGGGAGGGAAGGGATGGGGGAGATCCCGGACATGTGAGCTGGGAGTGTCCTAGCATAGGCCGGCTCTGTGTTCCAGCTGGCTGCCGGTTCCGAATGCGCTGCGTTTGCCGCTGCTGGCCCGTTGCAGGGACCTTGGCGTGCCAGTCAAAATCGGCTCCTGTGCCAGCTGTGGCACCGCGCCTGAGGTTGCCGACCCCTGATCTAGACTAAATTGCAGTGGAGTTACATAGTACAGCTACATGCATGGTGGGAGCATAGACTGTTCACATCCAGTGAATGCCAAATTCAATGATAATAGTACATTTTTAAAAATACAAATTTTACCCAGTTTCCTGCAGAATTTTGTGCCATGCATTACCTGAAATAGACAATAGTTCTATTCCTCCAACCCAGTGGAATTCAGTCCTTCAGCATGAGACCAGACCCCTCTATGGAGCAACCCTGTGCCCCTGCATTGGTTTCTGGATAGTGCAGATTGATTGGAGTAACACTGAAACGGCTTTCCCACCTGGCAGTGAGCAACTGAACATAAAATTGAGTTCTCAGGCTTAGACAAACACAATGCAAAAGTTAATGGATTCAAGTTTTCACCAGTTTTCTGAGACTAGGGAGGGAGAAGGTGAGGCAAGAAGGGGGATGGTGTGCATCCCTGTAAGCCCACCCTCTTTCACCCATTCCCCAGCCACAGATCCCCATCAGTGAGAGGCCTCTCAGTTCCAGAGCCAGAGAGACAGTGCTGAACCGTCCCTTCTGTTGAAAGGGAGCGATAAATACACAGTGACCCCAGTTATTGGGCTAATGGATTCTCCAAAACTTAGTGTGATCCACACTATTCTATTCTATTAGTAGAGTTAGTAAGTGAAAAATGTGGTTTTGCTCAAAATGAGCCACACACCTCTCTGAAAAGGATGTCATTTGCTTTTTGCACTGTTACATGCTCACACATTTTGAAATTCAGGATAATTTCTTGAAGACACAGTCACCACACTTGCACTTTTTACACTGTTTCACAAAGAAAATGTGGCTTTTTAAACTCCAATTTATAATGCAACAATATAAGAGTTACGGTTTTGGACTGTGAGGATTAATCTCTCTCAGTATGAGTTAATAACATGTAAGCTACATTAGCATAGTGTGATATTTCAGTTTAAATAAAACAACATCAGCTTTTTAGATCCACAACATGGGAAAATAAATGAGAGAGGGGAAAAAAAGGCCTATAGGTTTTGTAGTCATCTTGCTATCAGGGCAAGAATGTTCCCTTCTGGATGATCACTAATATTTTGTGCAGTTTGGTTTAAAAGTCCCAAGCAATGGGGATTCCATCTCTTCCCTTGGGAGAGCAGCCCACAGTATCATTGATCGTACTGTCAGAATATTTTTTTTTCTCATATTCAACCAAGTTTTTCCATTCTTGAATTTTATTTAATGTAGTCTACATATTATTATATTTTCTGGTACGAGGCCTGAAGGCTTATCCAAATATACTTAGCATTTTTAGATGAAATGATTTTTGTCCATTTTTGTTATGAAAACCAAAATATTTCATGGAAAAATGGATTTGAACAACATTTTCAATTGAAAGGTTTCTGAAGTCCTCAGTGGACTCCGGTCGAATGTTAAGAGAAAGATTCAAAATATATTTATAACCTTACACTGCAGCAGTGCACAATAGTGAAATTAGCAATACAGGAGTCTGCTGTTTTGAACGATTCTGTTCAACATATCCATAAATGATCTAGGAAAAGGGGTAAACAGTGATGTGGCAAGATTTGCAGATGATACAAGAAAGCTAAGTCCAAAGCAGACTGTGAAGAGTTACAAGGGGATTTCACAAAACTGGGTGACTGGGCAACAAAATGACAGATGAAATTCAATGTTTATAAATGCAAAGTAGAGTAATGCACATTGGAAAACATAATCCCAAGTATACATACAAAATGATGGGGTCTAAATTAGCTGTTACCACTCAAGAAAGAGATCTTGGAGTCATTGTGGATAGTTCTCTGAAAACATTCACTCAATGTACAGCAGCAGTCAAAAAAGGTGAACTGAATGTTGGGAATCATTAAGAAAGGAATAGATAAGAAGACAGAAAATTTCACATTGCCTCTATATACATCCATGGTATGCCCACATCTTTAACAGTGCAGATGTAGTCGTCCCATCTCAGAAAGGATATTGGAAGTGGAAAAGGTTTAGAAAAGGGCAATAAAAATAATTAGGAGTATGGAACAGGGAAATTAATAAGACTGAGATTTGTCAGCTTGGAAAAAAGACAACTGAGGGGGGATCTGTTAGACGTCTATAGAATCATGACTGGTGTGGAGAAAGTAAATAAGGAAGTGTTATTTACTCCTGTTCATAACACAAAAACTAGAAGTCCCCAAATGTAGTTAATAGGCAGCAGATTTACAACAAACAAAAGGAGTATTTTTTCACACAATGCACAGTCAAACTGTGGAACTCCTTGCCAAAGGAGGCTAAAATGATACAGGGTTCAAAAGAGAACTGGATAGGTCCATCAATGGCTATTAGAATGGACATGGATGGTGTCCCTAGCCTCTGTTTGCCAGAGGCTGGGAATGGATGACAGGCAATGCATCACTTGATGATTATCTGTTCATTCCCTCTGTGGCATCTGGCATTGGCCACTATTGGAAGACAGGATACTAGGCTAGATAGACCTTTGGTCTAACCCAGTATGGCCATTCTTATGTTATTATGCACATTTTTTAATATATAAAGACTACTCATCATGATGGTTAGGAAAGTTTTTAGCAAAATGCTGCAAATTCTATTGTACTTGGAGAAATAAATCAATATATAATTATCTAGTCAATTAAAGTATTTCTTTGGAGAAACACTGTTGTTTAAAGCCTTTTATTCACTAGCACTTCTGTCAATAAACTTTTACTAGTCAGAGGTGTGAAAAAAACACCACCCAACTGACAAACGCATCAGTGCAGAGAGCAGGAGGTTGGTGTGAGATGCTCTCCTTCCGACATAGCTACTGCTGCTCATCAGGGGTGGTTTAATTATGGTGGTGGGAGAGCTCTCTCCTGCCAGCATCGTGTGGCTACATTGGAGATCTTACAGCAGCACAGCTGCAGCAATATAGCTGTGCAGCTGTAGGGTCTGTAGTGTAGACATAGCTTTAGCATTTATTCTTGCCCTCTTTGGCTAGCAGTATTAATGAGTATCTCTTTCCAAATAGATGGGCCATCAAGCAAATACCCCAAGAGACTTTGGGTTTGAAGGTGAGAAATGAAGGACAATCAGATACAGGCCTGGGTGAGTGGTTCAGTGTTGTGACTGGAGTTAGAGAAGGGTGTATGTTATCACTAATCCTCTTTGCATTAGCAATAGATTGAATGATGAAGCAGGCAGCAAAAGGGCCTTGTGGACAGTGTAAATTGGGTTAGTGGTGCCTAGTTATAGGATCTTGACATTGCTTCACTAAGTATGATGTGAAATGGAATGATTGGCCTTTCATAAGAGACAGAACAAGAAGCAGTAAAAGTTAGATTAAAAGTAAATGCAGAGAAAACCAAGATTATGAAGGTAGGAAACTAAATAACAGGTGCAAAGGTGTACATGGATGGTAAAGAAATTGAACAGGTAGAAGTGATCTGCTATCTGGGGAGTGAGATGAGATTTGAAGGTGGCTGCAATAAAAATATTCATACAGGGGTAGGAAAAGCAAACAACATTTTGAAAGGATGAAAAACATCTGGTCAAACAGAAGTTTCCCCATCAAACTAAAGGTCAGATGATACCATGTGATTATACTGACATTGTTATTGTATGAAGCAGAGACTTGGCTGTTGACAGTGGCTAACAAAAAGAGATTGGAGGCATCCCATCACATATGGCTGAGTAAGATACTACATATTTAAAGGGAAAGACAAAATAACAAAAGCTGACAGAGCAGGACATGTTAGAAACTATCACCAAAGAAAGAAGTCTCAGGTGACTGGAACATATGCACTATATAGAAGGTGGGAGACATACTGAGCAAACATGAATCAGGTAAGAGAAAGCGAGGAAGGCTATGTAAAAACTGGTAGAAGACAGTGACAGAGAATATCGAATGTAGTCACATCACCTGAAAATAAGTACCAGAACTAGCTAGCAACTGTTAATCAGCGGAGGAGAGCCTGACGTATCAGCACCACAGGAGGAACTAAGGTTTAAGGTAAGGATCATGGTAAGTACTGTGAAAAGTAGTAACAGCAAACATTATTATGGATTTTCATAGTACATTTTGCAAACTTCAGAACTCTACAGAATTACAAACTATGTATGTATAAAGAAACATTTTTCACTTTATCCACCACCAAAAACGGTGTTACTTCTCTCCTGGGCTTTGGAAATCATAACTGTGCCATCCAGAAGACAGAACAGTTGTGAGGTCAGGAACTGGAGAAGATTTGAAATCCAGTTAAAATAACAGAGAAAATTAAGTTAACCAGAATATAATGCTATAATGGTGGTTGGACCCCCAGGTCTATGAGCTCGCTAATTGTAATATGATATTCAATCAAAAAGATAATCTTGATGATTTCCCAGCTGAAATAGCTCAGTATGGTATATGAAAGACCATGAGTAGCCTCTCTGATATGAATTTTACCCTTTGTATAAATATTCATTATTTTAATGCAAAGACACTGAATTGCAGAAGGGCCTCAACTCAGGCCTGAGAATGTAAGTGCTGTATAATGTGCCTGTAAAATTTCAGCCACAATTATTTGCAAGTCTAAAATCAGAGACAAAGTTCACAACTTTTTAAAAATCAGGGCCACGGTGTTCTTTAGGTATGTGTCTTATCAGATATATCTTTATAGCCTTTTGAAATATTCTCAAGTATTGTTTGATGTTGTTTACAGTTTTATTCCTAGAAAGGAATGAGTTAATTGACAACTATGCACAAATTTTCAGAGTCCGTTGAACAACTGGCCAATTAATTCATTCACAAACTGTTACTACAAACAAGTGGACATGTTAAGAACTGCTGATGGACATTAAACTGAAGGGAAGGCTGAGAAAAACCCAGAGTGATCTGAAATTAAAAGTAAAAGGAAATTATCATCTGGGTCAGTGCTAGGGTCAGGGATGTGGCATCGGTACTCTGTCTATTAATACATAAAGAGGAAAAGGATGATGATTGGACTGTGTTGAAGTGGGCTGTGGGTCAAAACAATGCACAGTGATTCTTCTGCCATACATGTTTAATACATTTGTACTTTGCAAACTGATTTTCCACTCAGCAGGATTCTTCATCACAATAGCCTGGTTTGTGTGTGTAGTTTTAACAGACTTTTAGAATATGTCATATTATCTCTTTCTGTATTGCTGCCAAGAATAAATATCCTTTTATTTAAGATGACCTGAACTGAATCTAGGACCTGTTAAAATGGATAGCCACTGATAAAGGCTTCAGACAAAAGAAACAATTCTGATTGTAAGAACGGTGGGTCCAGGAATATGTCCACAACATATCAGGCCTAGAAAACCCATGGAAGAGGTTGCCATCTCCCTCCCCAAACAGTACCAAAGAAGAGTATGAAGAGAAAAAAAATGACCTTAATGTTCTTAGCCACAATAACACCAAAAACTCTTCCTCACTCATCCTACTTCCCAATTTAAGGCCTGTGTTCTCCTCACTATGTGATGGTGTGACAAGAAAAGATTAACCCTGACTTGTCTATAGTTAACAGGTGCAAATGAAATAAATTTGAAAATGTGTGAGATTCTCTAAATAGGAAACAATTATCCCAGCACAGAAAAATGTTAATAGCCACCAGAAACCTTGTGACTTGATAAATAGAACAGCAGACCAGATAACAAGAACAAGAAAAGAGTTTCCATTTTAGGAAAAAAAATCTTATCAACCACCCACTATGTGCTATAATTTAAAAGCTTTTGAGAAGAGAATATTTCTTTACTGCTAACAGGTTTAATATGTTGCAGCATATAGACTCAAATCCCTTGATTAGCTGTGGCAGATGAATCAGCAGAGAAACAGTGTACAACGCAGTTCATCCCTTACATTGACATATGTTGTTCCGGGATCCCCAAAGTTATCCTGAAGAGGCAAAATAAAAATGGTTATAACTAAGGAACTGGGGGACTGGAAAAAAGAAAAGGGAAGCTTAATATCATGAGTTTAACCCTGGGAATATCATAGGAAAGGGATGTAAAAATGAAAAACATAGTCTTCTTCATCTTTATTGATTTTGTTCAGGCTTTTGATTCAGTACGTCAAATTTAGCCATTTCAGTGGCAGGGGATTTCTTAAGACATCTATGTAATGCATTCTGCTGATGCACTTCAGTTAGAAAGTGACAGTTACAGCTGGGGATGAGCTCATGCCTTAATATTACATATGTATAACATTTCTCCCCCATTTTTGAAAGGGAGATAATTTAAGCCCTAACACAAAACAGGATTGTGTAAGTACCCACAGTGCAGATGCCTGCGGCCATACCATCTTGGGATGTGATCCTATTAGATATTATCATCAAAGCTGGGTTAGTTAGGCTGATTCAGTATTTGAACAGAACAGCCCTCACAGATGTCTAGATTCTTCAGGAAGAAATGTTGGTCCAACTCTCCCATTTGAATGAATACTAAAGATATAGACTGATGTGTTACCTATAAGGAAGATGTAAAACAGAGGTCCTGTCTCCTGGCAAACATTAAAGACCTCATGACCAATATAGGAACATTCACTTTAGTATCTTATACGTATTCTAAATTGGGTAATTGCCTTCTGGATAGTCTTTTTGGTTAGAGCACTAACCTAGCACTTGGGAGATCTGGGTTAGAGTCCCTACTCTTTTGCAGTCTTCCTGTGTAATCTAGACCAAGTCATGTAATCTTGCTTTGCTTCAGCTTCCCATCTGTAAATGGGATGACAATACTTCCCTACCTTACTGGACTGTTATGAGGAGAAATGCATTCAAGACAGTGAGGTGCTCTGATGCTTGAACATATTATCTTTCAATTCTTGCCCCAAACAATTGTGTAGGATTGCTGTGTACTTTGAAACATCTGCCTTGTTTTCCTTATTATAATAAAGCTTTTTGTTCAGTTTTTAGAAGCAAGCAGAACCGTAATTCTTTACCATTGTCACAGAAAAGGGTGTTTCTGAAAATCAGAGGTACTGAAATGATTCCCACACAAATATTTAATGAACGTGCTGGCTCATTACTGGGCAACGTGTTGAACCTCCAGCCAGAAGAGGGTTCCACAACCCTCAACAACCAAGGGAATAACCAAAGAGAGCAGACCACAGGAAACTTCTGGAAGTGGAGAGACAGCCAAAGCTGGACATCAGCCTAAGAACTGGAATTGCAAGGTTGGGAATTGGACCAAGATTCATTCTGTTGTTGGCAGGAGAATAGCAGTAGCTGCATGTGGGAGACCTGAGGACAGATGTTTGCAGGCAGCAAGATGATATGGAGAGATAACACCAAGACTCTGTTATTTTTAGACTACCCATAGGCTTGAATTAGGAACTATTAGTTTATCTTTTGTTTGTAACTGGAGGTTGACTTGTGGGGAACTCTTGTAAGCTCCTCCCAGAAGATAAGCTCCATCTACAAGAGTCGCTAAAACGAGACACCACTCACAATGGCTTGTGCAGATATTCAACATATAATTGTGTGAACCACTTGATCCCCTAGACTTTGTGGCTCATCTTTTGTGAGGCTTCAGTATGCCCACAGTCTCTTTTAGATCACGTGGGCTTGGCCCCTTCTTGATTGGGAGGGAGGGAGGAGGGAAATATGCAGGACATCTCACAAACACCATCCACCTGTGGTCCACAGTTACACATGCAGATTTGGGAACCTCCCTCTCTTTTCTTCACAGTGTTGCCTTTTCTTGTGATTTTCTCATGAGGTTTGTAATATGTGGTGTTTTTTGTTAAATCCCCAGTTACAGGAATCAAGAGATGCAAGATAATTTCAGCTTTTGTATTAAAAATGTAAGTTTCTAAAGATTGTAGCCCTCATGGTTATAGAGCAAAGCTTGAAAATATGAAGGGAAGTGAACCTTAAAGCCTCAAAATACACAAGGCAAAGGTAAAGAACCACATTTGTCTGTGATGTTTTTAATTTTAAACAATATTATGATAGGGAGGAGGGCTGACTCATGATTTTTGGAGGCTTTAAGTTGGCAATACTGATGCTGATTTTTAAATTATCATCAATGGGTATCTGAGTTAGTACCTTATTGAGATGAATGGGACAATTCACACCTCTTACAGCTACTGTTCCAGGCTCTCTGCATGCTCAAATAGACATCTTTAAATCAATTGAATGTAATTCCTATTTTCAAGATTTTTCTTTGCATCCATACCAACTAGAGGTACTCTCTCTTTTTTTAATGCAAGCTGAGATTCTAGATAACAAGAGTTATTTCGCATATGTTGCTTGTATTTTATATGGACATGTAGAAATAGTTTCTGAGTCCTTTAAAGCCATTGTGCTTAGGATATTTGCATTTTTAATTTCAATATGAAGGAGAAAGGAGAAAGGAGTAACTTGAAGTATGTAAGCATTTTGGTGAATCCACAGAGGGTTTATATCTGAAGAGCCTAGTGCTTGTTACACAGAGTTTTCTCAAACTCAAGGTACACCCCACCTGGGACCAGACATCAGATAGGATGGGTACCTGGCAGCAGGGTCAATTACAATAATATACATATTTAAAATCCCTTTGGGATCCTTTGAAATGACACATAGTATATAAATGCAAAATATAATGATTACATATTACATCGGGAGCACTTTGAGGCATTCTGTTGAATGCCCAGTATTTTCCACTATCCAGGAAAAATAGCTTGCCAGTGTGCCCATGAGACTGTTACTGCCTATGAAGTGGGGTAAATTAGGCAGATCCTCTGCTACAACCATTCTATGCTGAAGAGTTTATTTCACACCAAAAATGTATAAAAAGTCATAGGAAAAACTAAACCTCAAAACTCATCAAAAGATTTATATCATACCTTACACTTGGGGTGGGGAACAATCTCTAGACAAACACTACTACCACCAGGAAGTCTCTCTCACCCCCACATTCCTTTTACCCTTGTTTCAAACCTCTCAAAGGAAGGCTTTTATAAATGTAAGTTCAAACAGCCCACAAGTGAACTAAGCCATCCAATTACTCCACTCCAAATAGGCCCAACAAGATCTCTTATAAAACTAAACTGAGTGGTTCTCTTGGTGTCTTTGCTTCATTAGTAGTTACTGAACCAGGCTGAATTTATGGAAGGGCTATTTTGGGGTTCTTTTTTAGAATATGCTGGGGTTTTATACTTTGAGTTCCTGATTTTCTCTATCACTGTCTGTCAGTTCTCTTGATTTGACTGTTCATGTTTAGAATTTTAAAGAGAAGAGATATGGTGGTGATAGTAGTTAGAGAGACAAATTGCAGTGACTGTGTAAAATACTATTTAATCTGGAATCTTGTGTGTGATCTATTGGTTAAACACATTAGAAACCACTTAACAACTTAAATAGGGCTAAATACTATGCTGAGGAGTAGGCAGTGCATCTTAGGAGGATGTGGTTCAGTGCAGACAATTTACCCATCTGCTCCCAGGTCTCTGGCCAGCTATGTACAAGATTAGACCCCAGCATAATTTAGGGTGGCTTTGAAGTTGCTCTAAGTTACACCTATCCCCGATGGGCTCTAGGTTGTATAAAGCAGAAAGAGAATGCTGTAGTATAGAACCCCCAGGACAACCCTCTCTCTACGTGGACATTCACTCTACACTAGCAGTCGAAAGCATATGTGTGTGTATGAGTGGGGGCACTATGTCCCTATGCTAGGTCTAGTTATACATGTGGTACAGCACAAAGGCATCACACTGCAGCACAGAATCTGTGCCATGGCTCTTGTTGCCTTTCTGACTGTCCAGTAAAACATGTTGCCATTGATACACTGCGTTTACATCACCATAGTCTTAGTGGTCAATCAAACAAAACACAGATCAAAATTCTCCTGCCATAGTGATGCAGCAAATCTTAGGCTCAATTCTAAGCAATACTAAGCCCTATTGATGCAACTTTGCCAACCTGAAGGAGGGGGAGGGGAATAGAGCCCTGAGAATACTCCTTGCGTAGTGGGCCGCCCCTGCCAGCATTGGGCTGCTGGAGTAGGCCCATGCCAGGAGTAGGCCTATCCTGTGGAGGCTGTTAGGCCAGAAAAGTGGCTGGAGGCTAGAACCAAAAGCAGGGTGGGGCACAGCTGAATCATACTGTTCTCTGTCTATTCTCTGCCTCCCAGGGCTCTCAGGGAACCACAGGAATCAGAATGTAAATTCGAGCTATCCTGAGGCTTCAGTAATTGATGCTGGTGGCTTGGAAGGACACTGATAATCTCAGAATACAGGGAGTAGAAAGAGGGCTCCATGTCACCTAACTCATGTGTAAGAATAAAGGGTATGACAGGGCTCTTGTCTGACATATGCACAGAAATTCCTTTATCCATGTGACTTGTTTGTATGTAGGGAGAACAGAATTTCAGAATCAAGTTCTAAAGAATTTTGCCCATGGGCAGGAAAATATAGGTATTTAAATTTAGTGTGAAGAATGTTTACATGCTTTACTGACCAAACATTTTGAAAGTACTAAAATGTCCTTTTAATTTCTGTGGTTTAATGAAGAATTTTTATAGGAAAGCCTGAACGGAAATGCAATAAAGAACAAGGTACTGCTATACATGCTGTTTCAGATCTGACTAGCTGGGGAGATTAATGTACGCCCCTGCGGCTCATGTATTAGTTTCCCCAGCTAGCCAGAAATGAAACGTCATGTGCAGCAACTTATATTTTATTGCTTTTAATTTGTAGCCTATCTTTGGAGAGGACAGAGAATCAATGTCATTCTATTAGGCTCTACCTTTTGTTTTATGAGTGTTATCCCTGACCAGTCTAGTCTTTGATGAAACACTTCATGTTAATAGTTAGTCAACAGATGAGTACAATTCTGTCTCCAGAGTCTAGGGGATTAATGCCATAGAAAGAATAATTAAAAGTTATAGATAGATTTTTAAACCCATACAGAGAAGAAAATGTTGACGTGCTAGAATGTTCAATAAAGAATAAAACATAAAAAAACTAATAAAAT
The DNA here is from genome assembly GCA_007922305.1 of Dermatemys mawii. Classification (NCBI taxonomy): domain Eukaryota; kingdom Metazoa; phylum Chordata; order Testudines; family Dermatemydidae; genus Dermatemys; species Dermatemys mawii. The sequence continues at coordinate 56,519,155 of ML677334.1, forward strand.
TGAGCCTCCTCCTCCAATAAATCTGCAATTAGTGGTTGGCCAGAGATCTGAACTGTGATGAACAAACCCGCACCAAACTCATGGCTTTATGGTTGTTTTGCCAGTAGGATCATGAAGGATGGAAAAAGTACATAGAGCAAGCTGCTGGAGAGAGAGAAATCAAACTCTTCCAAGCATGAGAGCTGGCAGAGCTGCTGAGATCAGAGGGCAATAATCTGCACATGATAGCCACGCTGTGATTAGAATTGGAACATGATTATTTTTTAGGCAGGGAGGGGTAATTTACAAGAAGGGTCAGGGCACCAGTGACTGCAGCAGGAAGATTAGAAAATAATCGGGATGGAACTCTAGGAGGACACTTGTGAAGGTTTTTATTCCCCTGGAGCAGCAGAGATGCCAAGGGGAAGAAGAATGAAAGAGAGGGCATGGAGGGGAATGAAATGAAAAAATAAATGTAGGGTGTGCCAAAGCAGGACTTTGTCTTTTTTCTTTTTTTCTTTGGGCATCAGAGAAAATGAAATGATATTCTCCCTATGCTCATGAGCTTGGCAAAAATTATTAATTTTTTGTAAGAGCAGGCTTGCTTGCCAGACAGATTTTTCCAAGCTTTCACAGCTCTCTTCTAAACTACTTTGGGCAATGGTAAATCATACATTAAGCCAAAGTAATAATAATACCAATCACAAATTAGACTCAGACTGAAGACTTTTTGCTGGAAGAATTGTGATGCAGGTAAGTAATAGGGTTTTTTTTGTTTTCATGTGTGCATCATTAATTTGTAATAAACCATGAATTAGGAACAGTTTTCTAAGTATGCCTTCCCCTCTCTTTGCAGTATGAGACTTCTTAGAAAACGTAATGCTTTTAAGAGCTGCTGTTCTGGGCTTGCATCTGAAATAAGGATAATTTGTGGGGAACAGATGTGTATTGTTTTTGTGTATACTGAATTTCATCCTATTGGTCTCTTCTATTAGTGATTTAATAAGATCCTAGTGGACTGTCTTTTTAATTTTAACCATAAGGGAGTGATGAGACCAGATGTATGAGAATGTACAAGAAAAGAGCATTGTTAAATGAACAAAGGTCAAAAACATAAGAGATGAGACCATATTGTTTTGATTGCAAGACAGAGGAAGGTGTTCTGCTGGTGACATGTGGGAGCAAAAAGTAGAGCAAAAAACACAACTCCACTTGCATTACACAACACAAATAACATAAAACCAAGAATCAGAGGGGTAGCCGTGTTAGTCTGGAATTGCAGAAGTGACAAAGAGTCCTGTGGCACCTTAAAGACTAACTTTAAAGTTAGTTAACTAACCTATCTTTAAGGTGCCACAGGACTCTTTAACACAAAACCAGTGGCTCAGACTATCACCATGCAGAGACTGGAACCTCAGGCTTGTGAGGTCAGAACTCATGCAATCAAACCACTGCATGAATGTTTTGATAATCTTATTGAAAATGACATTCATATTGTTCAAGGTGAACCTACCAATGCCATCATTACATACGATTTTCCCCTTTCTTGCTATGTTACTATATCATTAACCTTTTCCCCAAGCCTTCCTTAAAGGGAAGCAAATGGCACCAAGCATTGTACATTTTACTGCTTCTGTAAAGAATTCATCACTGCAAAGAATCTCACTAGGACCAATTTTCTATTAAAATTTTATCAAAAGAAGCATCCATTCTGACCCCAAACATAATCAGAATGATTTGTCCAGTAGGAGTAGAACCACACTGAGGGAACTAGAAGCAATAGAGCAGGTTTCGTTAATGTCTTGCTGTAAAAAAGAATGGTCCTTGCAACAATTGTTAATACAGGAAAAAGAATGGAATGATGCCACACATCAAATTGTATTGCTTGTATCTAGTTAGGGGCAATGCTACTAATAAAATACACTAGAATTAAAGCTCTTCCTGGGTTAGTCGGTTAAAAAAGGACTGAGTAACTGAAGTGTTAAAAAAAGAGGAAGATGGAGAGAGTAAAAGCCTTTTAAAGGAATGGGATTGAGAAAGATGCCTTGCTTGTGTTGAGAAGATAACAGAGCAATGACTTGGGACTGAATGTGTTTCATCTGACTGCAACAGCATTTATTCAGAAAAGTAAAGCTTTTTAATTGCAATGCAGGCTCTACGAAAGAGGAAGCCCGTTTAAGAGGCTACATGTTCAATTAGCAGGCAAACTAGAGAAGGAACATTTGAAGACAGGGATTTCAAGAGAAAAAAAATCAATTGTATATTCAGGTGACTCTATCCTATACAAAACTTGGGATCTATAATTCCTCTTTTGCCGTTTATGTTCACAACACTGAGTGCTTAGTTTGCCTCAGCTTCTGAGGCTTAGCACAACTCCGGGATGAGTGTATTTGCTTAATCGAAATGGTGGGACTCATTCTGCCCTCACTTGCAGGGGTTTTACACTGGTGCAATCCCAGTTACTTCACTGGAGTTGTGACTGATTTGCACCAATGTAACTGAGAGGGAAGCCAGTTTGGGATCTGTTTTTAGAGAGGCTGTTCTACTCTGTGTCAGCACATAAAGAGTTACTTTCTTTTTACAGTGAAAAACACTGAGAGTATTAAAATAGTTTCTTATAGAAATTATTCACAAAAAATTAGATCTATTGTAAAATGTAAGGATTAATTTATTAATCAGAGCTTTCTGAAATCTCACATTAGGCAGCTTTGTTATGCTAATTCCCTTATAAATGAATAATGGACTTATTCTCCAATTATTGCCTATCATTTTAAAAGGCCCCATTTAGAAAATGAAGATGTCCTTTTTGCTTTCAAATTACTATGTGTTTTAGGGGAGAAGTTTGTTTTAAACTGAATCCTCGGTTCCCTCCCCCCACTACCCATACTCAACATTCGTTGTTTCAATCAGATTTTTACAGCCCCAACCATTCACAATAGAAGAAGAAAACTCTGGGAAGAAAACACAACTAAGTCAAACAGGTAGACTTTGAGAACTTAATTTGGATGAATAATTTAGGACAAAATCTGCCTTGAAATATGACATAAAGGGAGGCAAAATTGAGAGGATGCATTTGTGGAAAGGGAGACTCAGTTTCATATACAAAGTCATAACTTTGTCTATGAAAAGACAAAGTCAGAACAAAGTCATAACTTGGTCTTATACTAAAATGTTTGTCTCTGAACCGGGAATCAGGAAATTCTTGGTTCTGTCACAGACTTCTTGTGTGACCATGTGAACATCATTTAGGTTGTGTGTGTCTCAGTTCCCCATCTGTAAATTTGGAATAATAAAATTTCCTCCCTCCCACTTCTTCCCTGTCTTTTCTGTTTGGATTGTAAACTTTTCAATGCAGGGATGTTGCCAAGTACGTGGTATGTAAATCACCTAGCACAACAGGGCCCAGTTATAATAAAAAAACTCAGAAAAGAATTTGTGTAAGGAACACTTTCAGTGCTAACAGGCTGATTTTATTAGTTCCAACTCTGGGTGCATGTGCTGGGGAAAGGTTTCTTAAGAGTTCTTTCAGCAAGAGAGTTCGGATTCTTAAAGGTACTGTGACAAAGCTCCAAGTCTGTCCTTGTGGGTCCTGCGCTTCCTGGCAGATTTAGGGGCCTCAGAAACTCATCTAGGCCCCAGAGTGACCTCCCTTTCTCAGTAGAATTGGCAAGAGTCACCACCTAGTGAGTTACCTTCATCACAGGCCAGTATGGAAGATGGAAAAGGGGGGAGCCCGGGCCCGCCCTCTACTCCGGACTCCAGCCCAGGGACCCTAATAGTATCAGCTAAGATGGCTGACCTTGTAGGCACAAAACACAATACAATTCCCTGGGCTACTTCCCCACAGCAGTCCCTGCTTCTTCAAACTCCACTTCACCCTTACCTCAGGGCCTCCTTCCTTCAGTATGATATGTTGTCCAACACTCAGTCTCACCAACAGCATAACTTCCTTCCACAGCTCCTGACACCCACACCCACCTGACTAACTGGGAGGTTTTTATCTGGTTTCAGCCAGTCCCTGATTGGCTTCAGGTGTCCCAATTAGGCTAGCTGCTTCTACTCCTTTCCAGAAGGTTCTTAATTGGCCCCAGGTGTCTTGATTGGCCTGGAGTAGCCTTTGTTTGGCTATCCAGGGAACAAGGACCTGCACATCCTGATACTAATATACCTGCCTTCCAGCACTCTCCTATATCCTTCTGGTCTGACTCCGTCACAGTACACATACTGTAAAAGCACGCCGATTTCTTAAAATCACTGATATGACATTGCCATTTTTGGCAATATCTTCCTATTCACATTGTTTTTCATCCCCTTGACCAACGATCATTATAGTTCTCCTCTGCCACCCCACAGGATTTCTAGCACCCATGAAATCCCATAGGCCTTCTCTCTTCTCTCTGCCATTACCCCATCCTTCCTTGGTTTGGTAGATTTTTATAGCTGCTGAAAGGATTGCTGCCATGCTCTTGGATTAGTCCAATTTCTATACCTCTCAGCTGGTTGTCTGAGAGTCAGCCAATGCATCATGGCGAACAGCTGCCTAGTGGCAACCAAAAGTCTCACAACACAACAAGTCCATTATTGACACAGGTGGGAGCCAGGAGGAATTGCAAGGTAATCTGGAGTTTTATTGAAACTGGGACAAACCCCTAACTGGTCAAGACACTAAGGCTGTCCTTTGAAACTGGGACAGTCAGAGTAAATGGGGTCATCTGAGCACATTACGCATCTCTCTCCCACCTTCCTCTCTCTTTCTCACACACATAAACAGTTAACTTACCCAGAGGGGAAGGGAAAATGAGAAAGAGAGCTATTACCAAAACCCTTCAGTGATAACAAGACATGAAATGAACTGCTTCAGTTTCACACACTTAAGAGAGCTCAAAAATATAATCCCTAAAGCGATCAATTACATGCCTTACCAAAATAATGTAGAGCTCTCATTATTGATAACTACTCATTGGGCATTGCCCCATGTGTTCTTACTGGAAATTAAATGGAGCCAATATGGCATTTTAAAACTAATTCTAAAACTGTGTAGTTTTAAAAAAACGAGACACCACAATGCAGCAATGTCACGGAAAAAGAAAAAACTGACTTTTTACTGACTAATTTAGAGCCAAATTTTCTATCGAGTTCCATCTCTGTGGCATCTTGACACATGTGGAAAATCTCCCAGTATGGGGCTAGGAAGAAAATCTTTGAAGGCAGTTTCATCAGTCAGAGAAGAGGGATCCAATATTCCCCACCCTGTAGAATTAGTAGGGAATTTAGGCTTTAAACCTGAATACCTAAGAACCTGCTGCAGACCAAGACCAGTATACATAGGTCTTGTGCCTTTGCACCAGTTCCAAGACACCCTGTCTTCCATTCTAGGGATGCTGTCACTCACCACTGACATTGCAACCTCTCTGTAAAAGATGCTGCAGTAAGGACAGTGTATGCTGTTCCCAATCCACACACCTCCTCTCATCCTTCAACATGTTCACAGAGCTCTGACTCCTTGAAGCCCACTTTGGACTCCATGATCAGGGATGATGATGATGGCCGACATCTTTTGTGTGGAGCCAGGACAATCTGTATTCACATGGCACGTTTAACACGAAAAATATAGAATTGTAGATGTTTAAAATATTTTTTTTAGGAATGATAAGGTACAGTTATAAAAACAGACTTGCTTTTCCTAGTTAGTAAAGAAATACATTTCCAAAGTAGAAATGAGCTCTTCATTTATTTATTTATTTATTTTATTTTGTATCTCTGAACTTCCAAGCCCCACAGATCAATGGCTTAGTAAACTCAATGTTGCATTGGCTTGACTCCTGCATAACTGTGAGCAGTTTGTCCTCTGCTATATGTTACTAGAGAAGGCAAAAGTACAGACAAGTTCGGGATGAGTTCTGCGTAGGTTAGACACGGTACCTACTTCTGGCTTATTAGCCCACTCCTGGCACTCTGAAATAATGTCTTTGTCTGCTGTGTAGACTAGTGCAGGAATTCTCAGTATCACTTTTCACAGATGACTTACTCAGCTCCAGCAAACCTGGGGACAAATTAAGCCCCTTAATGAGACCTGGAGAGAGGCAGCGGCAGGCTGGAGCCTGATGCCCTACAGCTGGGAGATGGGGCCTGGAGATGGAGCCCAAAGCCACGCAGCTGGAGCCTGCTTCACTGCCACCTCAGGGCAAAAGGCCAAAGCCTGAGCCCCACTACACCTGGATAGGTGGGGAACTTAGCAGCTACCTACTCCTCCAGGTGACTCCAGAGTGGGGCAGGGTCCAAACCCAGCAACCAAATCCAAGGTAGTATACCCAGGAGAAACAGGGAGGGGCCGCTGCTTTGCCTCTCACCTCAGTCACAGCTCAGGAAACTGTGCCTACAGGCATTGACAACATCCCAGCCATACTGATAAAATTCAGAGGAGAAATAGTAATAAATGTACTCACCAAGACCTGCCCCAAGATCTGGCAGACCGGTGAGTGGCCCTCCATGTGGACACTGTCATTAATCATCACTTTGCCAAAGAAAGGTAACCTGCAATTCTGTCAAAATTATCAGACCATAATCTTAATTAGCCATCTCAGCAAAGTGATGTTGAAAGTCATATTGAACAGACTGAAGTCACAAGCGGAGAATGTCATCGCTGAAGAACAGGCTGGTTTTCATTCTGGAAGAAGTACCACAGAACAGATTTTCAATCTTTGTGTTCTGTGTGAGAAGTACTTACAACACCAGCAGGACATCTACTATGTCTTTGTTGGCTTCCAGAAAGCATTTGACAGAGTATGGCACAAAGCTCTCCGGGCAACCCTGAAGAAGTACAATGTTGGTTGTAATCTTATTCTTACCATTAAACAACTGTATGCCAAGGCCAGCAGTGGTGTTCTCGTCAATGGCACAATAGGAGAGTGGTTTCACACCACTGTTAGAGTCTGGCAAGGCTACCTTCTTTCGCCCACACTGTTCAACATCTTCTTGGAGTGCATAATGATTGATACCCTAGAAGATCACATGTGCACAGTAGGCATTGGGGGGTGAACAATCTCACATCCTTGGTTTGCTGATGACATTGATAGCCTGGGAGGTAGTGAAGATGAACTTGCCAACCTTGTGAAATGATTGGATGAAACCTCATCACGGATGAGGATCAAAGGCAGAAATTCTGCAAGAACTGCTCAAACAACAGCAATAGTGGCAAAGCTAAAGCCAATTTGGAGGAACAATAACATCTCCCTAGAATCCAGATTGAAACTGTTGCATGCACTGGTCATCTCCATTTTTCTGTATACATGCGAGACATGGACTCTTATGACAGAACTCAAATGGAAAATAGAGGTAGAAGAGATGAGATACTTCTGTAAAATCCAGGGCATCTCCTATTTTGACCACGTCACTAATGAAGAGGTCAACAACAACAATGCGCGGGGTCATATGAAGACCTCTTTACAACTGTGAAGAAGCACAAGCTGAAGTGGTACTGCCATATAACAAGATCATCCTCCAAGGGACAGTCCATGATCATCATCCAAGAGACAGTACAGGGGAAGAGAAGAAGAGGTAGACAAAAGAAGAGATGGATTGACAACATAAAAGAGTGGACAGGAATAGACTTTGTGGAGACTCAAGTTCTGACACTATTGTCAGGGGTGGAGACAATTGGTTGATTAATCATGGGTGATGGTGCCCCAACGACCAATGAAATTATGGGAATTATGATGATATATACATAGCAGAGTACTGATGTGAGTGAGGACCGAAAAGACCTTTCATTTTTATTCTTGTCAGTTATCACTTAATGGTCTAAACAGAACACAATGATCTAGACCCTATGCAGTGCAGCCATGAGCAGTGTTGGGGAGAGTGGGACAAAGATTACCTCCAACATAAGCTGTAGCAGCCTCCTTGGCTACTCTAACTTAAAGTAGCTTCCCCACAGCTGCTAGTGGTCTGCTCTACAGCCCAGAAGCTGGAAGCACAGAGAACTTTGGGTATTTCCTCTCTTGTTCCCACAGGCATGTCCCTCTGCCAGGACTTCCACGGGTAGAGCAGCAGTGCTGTATGCCCTGGCCCTGTACTGATTCCTGAAGACTGCTCTGCCCAAGGCCTCCAAGACTGTGAAAGAGGCAGGGTTGGCAATTTACATTCTTTACAGTTTATGAAAGGGTTAATGAACTATGACATTGTGGAACAAATTGCTCTCTAGTATAAGTGGGCACAGTTCCCACTGGAGCTGTGTACCTTTATGCCCTATCTGAAATTAGCCCTATATATGCTAGAGACTTTCTCCCCTAAGCCAAGACATTTCCAGTGCTGGATCCCACCCTCTGGAACATGCTACAGGAAGAGAGTAGAATGAACCATAATCTGCCCATATTCAGTCTTTTGAAACTCACATTTTTCTGATGCCTACCTGAAAATACACCTGCACCTGTGAGGCTATTGCATGTGCTGACTTTCTGCTGCCTCTCTGCCAATACAATGCCAAACATCCCCTAGCCATTTCACTTTGCTGTTGCTGCATCAGTGCACTACACACCTGCTGAAGGGTACAAATATGGGTACAAATAAGAAAACATTCGTAGTTTTCTTTTATCTGCCTTTTGTCATGCTGCCTGAACCCTCGTGTGCCTGCCTATCATCATTCATATTTTACCTCTATTACTGTACATTTTCCTAAATGCAAATGAAATATTCTCAGATGTTTTCCAAATACAAGTACCTCTGAATTACAAGATCCTCAAGTATTTCTGATATTATAGGTACTTACTTACAGATATCTTCCAAATATGAATATCAGCTTCTTCATACAGTTCCTTTTTTTCATGAAGTTCCTTTTTCATACATAAGGATAAAATACTGTAAAGAGAAGAAAAACTATGTGGAAAGAGAAGAGATGTGTGAAGATAGGAGAAAGGGAAGTTTTAGTTGCTTGGGTCCATATTCTGTGAGGTTCAGAACATCATGTAAGACTGGCTCTTTTTGTAGGGCAAAAATGGTCCCTATATGTTATCAAATAATCCATTATTATTTGGTGATAGTTATATTACACTCACCATTTCAGTTACATATGTAGTCCAGTCCTTCTATATTTTCTTTTAAGCATTATACGTCAATGATCATGTCATGCTTCCTCAGGATTGTGAGACATCTTGCTACCCTCCCCACAGTGTGAGGAAGCCTCATGAGTGCCTCCCATTGGTCAGCTCCCCAACTCCACCAGCCACAGGCCCTGCTTTCTCTCCATGGGTTAGCAGTATGTACACTTCAACCCTCCGAGCATCTTCCTGAAATATCCAAACTCTGTTACACTGGACACTCATGATATTCACACTTTTGCTGCTCCCAGAGGAGCTATACACCCCAGCTTACCAGTTCCACCTCCGATCACCTCGCCACTTGACACACAGCACTTAGCTACATTTATAGTGAAATCAAATAAAGTTTTATTTAGCGAATCAGAGATTCAAGAGATAACAAGTAGAAGTATTGGAAGCAAATAATTACACATAAAATCATCAAACACATTCTAGAACCTAGACTTAACTAAATGCTTTCATGTCTTATAGACGAAAGCTCACTCAAAGTCGTTCCAGCTTTTTATAGCCAGGATTGGTTGTGATCATCCATTCATGAGACAAGTCACGCTGTCCGCTTGCCTCCTCCAGGAAATATCCACAGTATCTGTTTGCACATCCAGATAGATCGGAACAATCCATTGCCCTTTTTCATAAGCAGAATGCCCCCTGCTAGTTGTTTTTCCCAATATACTACTTGCACGTAGTTTTTGCAATCTTTCAATCAGCACCTGGCTCAGTATGCGAACAGGCACACATTGTGAGGCACGCAATAACCAGACAAGGTGATAAGCATCTGTTACCCCCTGTCTGAAAGGAACTTGTCTGGGACATGTCACTTCCTGGTTACCAGCTGTAAGAACATAATGTTCAGTATAAACACATAACTCCTTGAATATTATCCGTACATAGATTTTGCAATGATTTATAATGACTATTGGCTCTCAGCAGAGACCTCATATGCCACCCTTTAGTGAATTATTATGCATATTTCTGGTGGATTATCCCTGTAAACTTTGTGCACATCCTATACCCTCTGCAGTATTTATCCATACGTTTTTTTCTTTGGGCTATTTTCCAAAATCTAGATGTAACCCATAATAAGCATAGTTCTGGCAGCAGTAATCTTTCTTCTGCTTTAGCCTATTTTTTCCTGGTATTCAGTCTTTATTTTTTCCTCTTTTTAATGTAAATATATTTAAAGATTGCTCAGCAGACAGCAAGAAACATAGCAACTATATGCGCCGGTTGATTTCACACCATTACATTTTTTCAGGAAAAGTATGTGTGTCTCCCATCTGTGTTTTTCCATTTCATTGTGCAGTATTTTCACCTGCAGGACACAAAGCATTGCCAGCATTTCAGAATCTGACCTTCCTGATGCAGCAGGAAGGTTGTTTAAGCTTGCAAAGCAAAAAATACAAAAACAAAACAAAATTGCATTTCAGGGTCTATATTGGAAGACACAGATTTAACTGCTATTTTACAATCAGGCTGGAAAGGTAGATTCTAACAAATGAATCTGCAACAAATACTGGTTTAAGACTCCCTATCACATGAAGCAAAAACATTTATTTGTTTAAACTACCGGTGTTATCACTAATAATTAAAGATGGTTCATTTTGTTTTACTTCAGCTTTTCTTTGAATAGTTCATCTCCATTTGAGTCTTCTTTCTGCAATGAAAATTATTTATTTTACTGGTAACACAGCAATATAATCATCTTGAAATCACTTTATAAAGACACAGAGGAAAAATCAGGTGGACAAAGAGTCAGAAAGAATTCACATTATTAATGTTCACATTAATGCTGTCAGCAATTAACTTCTAGTCCTCATGAATGTGTTTATAATTTCATCACAATATTATATATGCACATTGTGATGTTGTCAAATGTTTCCCCAGAGTTTGAAAGGTACTCTTTAAATAAATGTATTCATTTTAACTTCTTTTGAGGTTGTAAATTGGATATGCTATTAAATTTTATTTACTACCTGTTGAGAAGCATCAAATAAAAATAAATTCTCACTATCATTCTACATTGTTTTTTGTCACAGTGTATATTTTTATTATAAACAAATGAGACTGTACAACCTCTTTTACAGGTTTTAGATTGAGGATTCATCATCCCAACAGAGGTACTCAAATATATGTGGGATTGCAGAAGTCTTCAGAGATTGAAAATATTCCAGCCTGAATATCCTGAAAAGGAGCAGCACAAAATGAATGTAGTCCATTAATTCAATGCTTCCTGATGCTTTTTATGTAGTAGAAACATATGTTTTTTAAAAAAATTTCCATTAGGTAACACTCTAGTAAGAATCTGGTCCAATATTTGAAAAATGGGTTGGGAAATCACAACAGTAACAGTTGCATGCTTAAATTGGAATTTGCATGCATCCAGGTAATTGTGTGCCTAGCTACTTATTTGTGTGTGCTAGATTGAACTTCAATCACCTATTTCATCCATGCCCCAATCTCTCCCAAGCATAAGACTAGACTTTCAGCGGCACCAGTCAGATCTGTGAGATAGAGAAATAGACTTGGGTGTCATCGGCAAACTGAAACACTGCCACTTGTTCCTCCTCACTAACCCTCCTACTGGCCCTTTATATGCATGGAATAGGAGAGAAGACAAGATGGAACCCTATGGAACACAAGATGACAGCACCCCCTTTAGGGTGGAGAAACTAAGGAATGCCCCATGAGGAATGACCAGCAAGAAATGAATGGAGCTGTCCATGAAAAGCATCCACTCATGTTGGGTTTTACCAGTGAAGTAAGGACTTGTCTACACAGGGAAGTTAGTGCATAGCAAGCTAAGATGTGAATTTACAGTGCACTAACTTCTTTGTGTGGATTCTCTTGCTGCATGCTAAAAGTGCCCCCAAGCAGTTTAGTTTAGTACACTTCAAAGTGTACTAAGCTAAAGAGCACAAAGGAACTTTTAGTTCACAGTAATGGTGTCAACATGAGACATTGTAAATTCTCACCCTAGTTTGGAGCACACTAACTTCCTGTGTAGGCAAGCCTAGGCACACAGCACCTCGTGATCAATACTGTCAAAGACAGATACTATATCCAATAGTCCAGCCTGGACATCTGTGGCAAAATCCTGACACTCATTCAAGTCGATGGAAAAATTCTTTTTAATTTCAATGAAGCCAAGATTGCACCCTGATGTACATCCATTACCGGGAGGAAAACATTGCCCAGTGCATTCTGTGGGTCATATCCAGGTCTGTAGCCAAGATGACAAAGGCCAAGAAGATACTTAGTTTTCTTACTTCCTAAGAGAAATTTCATTGTCTAGCCAACATGAATAGGGAGCTTGCCATTTACTTCAATGGATACAGAATCTGGCCACAACCCAAAGGGAATCAGGCATAATTTGATACTTGGGCACTTTCATTTCATTCACTTTCCTCCATGTGAACTTTTCACTTTTGTCCTCCAGCTGTTTTTTCATTTTGTTTCGTTTTAAACATTTCCTTCTAAATGATCGTTGTAAATTTAAATTAGGTAACAATATAAATCATAGGCAAACCACATGGTATATTTTAAAATAGTTGAAAACAGGTAATTATAAGTCATGCAATTGCTGATTGTTCTTTTTAATTGAATGATCTAGACAAACCATTGGTCATAACAGGCAATGAAATAAATGATAATGATACTTTGCATATGTATAGTTCTTCACATCTGAAAAATGCTATTCCAACTAGTTAATTAATGGAACAGTGCTTTTAATTCCAGTTCTGTGCTAAAGGCCAGTACGATAAAAGTCTGTGTTGACCTACAGGTTATACTCATCATAGTTGCATTTACCAGGTTATTGTTTTTGTATCAGTTCTTGTATCAGAAAATGATAACAAGGAAAATTAGGATAACAAGGAAAAAATCCTGTTTTCAGATAATAAACATGTCTGAGGAAACTAACATTCCTGAAGCTAGAGCACTGAGCTACAGTCAGACTTTGAAGCTTGCAGTTTTGCTGGAAGACATGAGGATAATAGCTGGAGAATAAGTCACCACCTTGTTGACCATTTAAAAGGCTCCTAGTCTATTTGTACACATTGTTCCTACAAGCCTCATCAGTTTTCATTAGGGCTCAAATCTTACCCCCATTTAAATTAAAGGGGTAGGAGCAAGATTGTGTTTGTTAATTTTGCCTCAGAAACATCTGTAAATTTATCCCCCTTTAATATAGAGACATATTTTCTTCCCTAAAGCTAACAAAACTATAGTTATTAAGGAGATAATGCCACAGCAGTAAAGGGACAGCAGTGTCATCACTAAATTATAATTAATAAAATAATGTGAGTTATTCAGTAACTGTGGGCTATATACAACAATTGTTCCTCACACAGAACTGTTGAAGTCAATGGGAGTCTGGGGTACAGACTGACTGCCATATCTGCAATTGTGTAATTAACTCACTATCATTATACTAATAAAGACTATAACACAAAACTAAGGGTCTGACTTATCAGTACTCTCCAGCTGCTTTGCACTGCTCTGGATACACAAAGCAACCATTAAACTGGGGCTTAACTAGAAGCCAAGGTAATGCTTAGATTTATAGATTCTAAGATCACAAAAGACCACTATGATCATCTAGTCTAACCTCTTGCACACACAGGCCATAGAATTTCATCAAGTGATTCCTGCATCATTCCCATTTTGGTGAATCAATATCACACACCTCTTCCACTCATATTTTATTTACTCATATTGTATACAGATATACTTTGCCAGCAATTGCAAATTCTTGTAATGTAAGAGACCCCCATCCAAGTTCAAGGCTAGCTTAAAATACCAATGTCAAAATTAGAAGCTGTTTTGTATAATAACATTTTGCCATTCTATAGCACCCAATGATTGGAAAACAAAAGGATATATAAGTATTATCCTTGTAATACAAATGGGAAAACTGAAGCATATAACTGTTGCAGGACTTGCTTAGTGACACGCAGTTTGTCAGAGTTAGACACAAGAATGGAATCTACAATGTTTGGTTCTCAGGCCCATCCACTAGACCACAGACTCATATTCTTCGCCAACTTAAAACCAGGCAGTGGTTGTATTCAGTATTTCCCCCTTGGCAGAACTTGGGGATTCAATGAGAAAAATAATTTTGGCTTTTTCCTAGTTCTAGGGTTTAAAAAAATGCTGTTGAAAATTAATGGAAACATTCTGGGGCCTGATTAAATAAAAATCATCAGGATTTATTTAAAAAACTAAACAACCCCCCAAATGTCTAGCAAGTTTTTTTTATGGTACAACTGAATATTCAAAAATTGCAAGTAAAAGTACAAGATTTAGGGAAATTGAAAACTGACCCAATATAATTACCAAAACACTTCTCAATATTTTTACGCTGACCAAATTCTGCACAAATCTTGAGAACAATAATCTTCAATGTTTTTAATTTATGCCATGGTTGTCTAATGGTTACCTATTGGTCCTCCAAATTTACCCAAGAAAGTCTCAGCTAAAATTTAAAATCAGTTTTGACTTTAGCTCATTTTACTCAGTTTCCCAGCTAGACTACAGATGTGAAGGAGTGAGGTGATTAATCCATGATTAGAGTGTGAATAAGTATTTGTAGCAATAAGGTATTTAGGGCTGCATTCTTTTCTCAGTTACATAGATGTAAATTTCAGCAAATTCCTTTGATATCAATAGTGTTATACAAAATTTCCCATAGTATAAGTGACGACAGCATTTGGTCCTTAATGCTTAGATACTTTGGAAATGTGTACACTTGAAGCAACTAAAATTAAATGATAGATTTAAAATTATGACCCTGTTAGTCCTCGGTATTTTATTCTATTACTTCTAAATCTAAAGTTCATTGAAGCCAACGAGATGACTCCATTGACTTCCATGGACATTGGATCATGCCCTTAGATCTCACAGTAAAGATATTAGCTCAATGGACTTTTTTAATACCAACTACAGAAGACACCTTGCTCAATGTCTTTATGCCTTTAATTCTATTTATCACATTTTAAAGATGGCACAACAGGTCCTTCTAGTTACAGGACTTCATTTGAAAAAATTTGCTATCATTACATAGAACATCCACTGATGGAGAATTTATTTCTAAAGAGTAGAATGTGGTTTGCTTGCTTTGAGAAAATATTGAATGCATAGTTCTTCTGATGTTAACATTGTAACACGGTAAATCTCTTGTAGCAAATATTCATATATATATATATATATATATATATATAGAAGGGGATAAAACACATATCCAAAAATGATTTTGTTATAAAAACACTCAATAAAGGGAACAAAGACATAAGTAAACCAAATAGTGTCTCTTGCTGTAACCACATGCCTTGTTAAAAAGCCATAAGAATTTACCATATGAGCAGAGAAAAAAAATGTCTTTTTTGACAGTTTAATCATAGAATCATAGAATATCTGGGTTGGAAGGGACCCCTCAGAAGGTCATCTAGTCCAACCCCCTGCTCAAAGCAGGACCAATCCCCAACTAAGTCATTGTTTTATATCTTTAATAAATTTAATGCAAGGTGATTGTGTGCATCTTTTATGTACTGAAGTATTTTACTAGCAACATTAAAGCATTTTAAAAGAAGTATTTAAAGGAGAAGAGTTAAAGATGGGATATGAGGTGATGGATAGGGGTGAGGGACAATCACTTCCACTTAATGTGAAGAGCAGTAGCTGAGCTATTGAAATAGAGTAAGAACATTTTGGAAGATTGAGGAGACAGCCTGTTTCAACTCTGAAGTCTGCAACCTCACACATCTACCATTCAACCTTTTTAATGTGACTTGATTCCACAAAATGGAGACCTTGTGTAGAGTCCAGACTTAAACAGGGACCAAGGCCTAGACAGCAGATGAGCAGAATCTGAGGGTTTATCACTGAGGCTTCATTATGAGGCAGTACCGTTTTTCCCTAAAGCTTTTCCCTCCCACCCTCCACAAACGTAACTTTAGGCTTTCAAGGCTCAACACTATCCTCATCATCACTGCTTGAAAAAACAACGCTGAGAAACAACAATGCCAAATTAAGGCTAGGAACCACACCTTCTGCAGAATATGAGCTTACTACACACATTGGCTAATAATAAAAATGATGCTAAGCCTTAAAGACTGAGCCATGCATAATCAGATTAAAATTATATGTAGTATATTTACAGATTTAAGCCTTCATAAAAGCTCACTGAAGTTGATGGGAGTCTTTTTATGCACTTCAATGGACTTTGAATCAGGTCCAGAGAAGCAAAATGGACTTTCATTCCAATGCTTAATGTGTTACTCTATCTGGCCTTCCTATTATCTGACTCAAAAGAGAAGAGAATATTTTTTGTTTCAGGTCAAGAATCACTCCTACAGCTCTGCAGTCTCTGAAAATACAGATCTTTTTTCTTTAATCCACAAACATTTTAAATCTAAACACACAGTCCCAGTGCATCTAGTATAAATCTACAGAAAAAGACATCTAGAGCCTCAACAATTGTTTTCCAGATGGTTTAACCAAAAGAGAATAGCACAACAAACATTTCTTTGACCTGTACTATGAACATACACATCTGAAGTCTGCAAGGTATGCTAATAGAATATTCCATGTAGCTTTCAAGTAGAAAGAGCTTTTTTCTGACCTCGGGATTTTTACATTTTCCCATTATGTAGATTGACTGTTGTGATAGGCTAAGGTGACTGATGATAACTGGGTCTCAAGGTGGGAATGAATCTGATTGTCTGTGAATTGGTAGAGAAATGAATACTCAAAGCAATTGTCAGTTACATTATTGGCACTGCATTAACTGCAAATCAAATAAAGCCTTGAAGCAGCTAATCATCTTCAGAATGGTCGTTGAATGACAACAGTGGCAAAACTGAAATGATAAAGAGACCAAAAAAAAAAAGTGAGATAGAAAAATAAAAAAGGCCTGGATATTGTCTTTTTGATGAGTATCATTTTTATTGTCTAGTTCCAAGAAAAGAAGAAATGAAATGATCTCTGTGGACCTGAAAAAAATTGACAGACAGCTGCAAACTGAAATGGAGTGGGTTCATTTTCCTAAGGAGCTCAGTTCCCTTTGGAACTGCATTGTAAACATACCTGTTTTTAAAGGTACTATATTTCATAGGGTGGTGAATGGCAAATGCTACAGTTTATCGTGTGGCAGTCAATGGGATTTAGGCCCCTACATCCTGCCATCCCTTTAAAAAAGTAGACCTAAGTTCCTAAATAAGTTAGGAATGCTGCACACACAACACCTAAACCTAAGTGACTTGCTCAGGTTCACATAAGACATCTGTAGCAGAACCAGGAACAGAACCTAAGTCCCCTAAACTGCACTCTAGTGACTTAAGCACAGGACCATACTCAATGTAATTAACCATGGCATACTGCAGAATAGTCAAAGACGCATTGTTAGTAAGTCCTCTAAAGTCTAAACTGTCCCAAGAATCATGGATGTCAGGCCTTGCCTAAAGGCTGACTGCATTTCTATAATTATCACTAGAAGCAGGAGGGAAAACCTCTCACTCTGATTCTCTGAGAGGAGTTCTGAGAGCAATCCAACTGCTTCTTTGGGTGGAGAGACAAAAAAGATGTTTCTTTAGCCAGAAGATTTTTTTGTTTCCCAAAACAAAGAAAGTAAGTAAGTGACCTGGTAGATAGCTTCATCTTTTGACCCAGAATTATGCAGGATCATGACCTGTAGGTGACTACATATCAGTCAGTTGGAGAGTTAACCCTTCTCATTCCTACCAGCCCTTTAGAAAAGGATCCTACCTAATTGTTTTTCTGACTTTCTCCTATGTTTCATATGGTGGTAAATTTTAATGGAAAGCCCAATATTAAAAGGCTATTTAAAGAACTTTATGGTACCAATTAACTGAATGAATGCAAAAACAAATGTTTACATTTATCAAATGCAAACAGAAGCTGTTTTAATTAGTTTCCCCCACATACTATGAAAATGCAAACAGGGCACTGACAACCAGTGTCTCACAGTTCAGTATTTCCACCATGAAATAGTCCTCCCACCCACTCTTGAGCAAGTTAGTAGTAGTAATTCATGCCAAGTGCTTATTAGAAATAAAGTTCTTGATTTAAAAGAGCAATGAGCTACTGTAATTTGAGCTGAAAGCCTGTGTTTTAGTATGAACACATTAAGCAGCACAAAATTTTGCTGGTGAAAATAGCTAGAACCACTGACATATCTCCTAAATAGGGGACAATGTTTATCACTAGAATGTGCAATTTAATGGTAATAACAGCGATGAATTACTGTGCACTAGAATGTCTTCCAAGTCTTGTATCTTTCATCACACACCTTTTTGTGCTCAGTAATCCCTAAACTTACATAATTCAGAGAAAATGGCATTCAAAGTGATCTTTATGAACGTTTTTTTGTGTTTCATAGCTTGAAGATAAGAGCTTCTGTCTGCTGTGGAAAGTCTCTGTCAACAGAATCTGCTTGATCAAAGCATCCTTTGTCAGTTATTAGTAGGAGAGAAAATCCACTAAATTGTGATTCTCTGTTATCTGTAGCATTTCCAGCTTGCAGCTTTTGCAATTTTCATGCTTTCCAAATTGTAACAAAAGTTTAACATTTCAAATATGTTTTCAGTATGCATCTGGAGGAGCAGCCGGGAAAATGTTTATTTTATTTCTTTTCTATGGAGAATAATTGAGGATTTTTCTCCTGAGATATATTCTTCCCCTGGCCCATATTCTTGCCCTAGTTCTCCATCATTCCTGGACTCCTAACTTATATTTTTATGAGTCATTAACCATTACAGTTGAATGAGTCCCAGCTTAGCCTGTGTGGTGAACTAAGCCACTGTCATATGCAGGATAATGGCCAATCCATGGTAAGAAAATGGAAAGTAAATCACGTTTTCATCATATAAGGAAATAGCTCCCACAGGTGTAAATTGGAAGATATGACAGTAAGATATGAGGTAAATCTGAATTCTCCTTTTGTCTCCTTAATCCAATATAAATTGAGTTTCCAGTATCTTTTCTCTGATCTTCCCTAAACTATAAATTCTTAATAGTTTTAAAAACCAAAATATATTATTTCCTCCCCTTGCTGATTCAATATTTTAAAACAATTGAATCACTCGAATGGCTTCCACCACTATGCCTTATTAGATAATTGAGTTAAATTGATTCAGAATAAAGTGACACACTTTATTTCACAGTGATTGGTTTGGATCAACATTTTCCTTTTTTCTTTCTCATTATCTCAGTTTTTCTCTGTCTACTGTTCACAAAGTTCTTTCATTGTAGCTTTATAGAACACAGTGTCAAAACTTCCTTGAGCAAAATTCCTGTATAATACAATTAAAGCTGTTAAAACATGCCAATTATTGTTCGTGGGAAATGTTTTAAAAAATTCTTTTTAAGAAAAAAAATTCTTTTCTTAAATTTCTTTTCCCACAAAAATTCAGCAGTTTTTCAATGAACTGAAAAACAACAACAACCAAACAAGAAATAAACTGAAGAAGGTTAGTTTTCAAAAACTGTTCTTGATATAAGAAAGTTGGATTTGCTAACAAGTCTTGATTTTTGAAAATCAAAGTTTCACTTTTTTTTAATATAGAAAATGTTCTAGTCTTTACTTTCCAGCTTCTCATCAAATAATTGGAAAATATCAACCAAAGTAAAAAAAATATGAAAATGTGCGTTTTGATTTAAAAGTTATTTTCTCTCAAAAATGTTTTGACAAAAATATTTGAAACACCTCTGATTCTAATATTTTTCGTAGTCCTTTCACGTCCCTAAAGTCCACCATGCATGATGGCGAGCACTAGCAAGAGCCAATAAGAATGAGTTTCTTAAGGTAACATCAATAACGACGGAGGAGAGGCTCCAGGGATGAACTGAGACTAAGGTGACTATATTGTTAGGTCAAATATATGTTGCTCTGACCTAAAACTTCATAAGATACTGCTCTGTGTAAATAAGCAAGAGTTAGTCTTGATGTAGATCCTCAACACCTATAAAACTACATCACTCACCATTTTGACAGCTGTTAGCAACAGCAAATTCCTTTACTAATAAGTTGAGATGTATTCATTCAATATTTGTGATTGCAATAACATCTTTGAAATAACAATTTCTTTGACTCAATTTTATTAATGAAGCAATAAAATAAAATTAAATTGGCTTGAATTAAGATAAAAAGAAAATCTTTCCCCCTCCTTTGGTCTGCACTTATTCTCTCAGCATTAGAACATTTTAAAGCACATAAAGCTTCTCCCTAACCAGCTAAATATTCTTATGTCTTTCCCTGGAGAATGGATATTGGCTCATTCAATGGAATAAGGCTAAGCCTCCCTTTCAGTTGTTGCTATGTTGGGAAATTGATCTTTATAATTTATTTTAAATATGAATATTTATTTCATGACTAATGCAAATTTCAAAAGACCAAAAAAAAAAAAAATCAAACAAACTCAGATGCTTTAACATCCTGTCTCTTTAAAATACTTCTTGGGCTCCTGTACTGTGGATGAATACTATTGAATATAAATAATTTGTTGCCAAAAAGACAACACCCTTTCTGTAGTGCAGGAGGAATTTTAAAGGGCCAGCACTGTTTATGTTGTCATTAAAGATTACAGACGAAGAGCAATTTTAATCAGCTGTGCAATGTGCCACCACTCTTGTGATCTTACACCCTCAAAATGTTGATCATTTTACAAAATATGGGGAGGCTGGGAAATAGTTTGTACTGAAGCACTTAAAGAATCAAAAAGGGAACTTTTGCCTGAAAATTTGCCCATTCATATATTTTAACCTGCAGTACAAGGAATCTGAGCTTCATTCTGCTCTGAATTACACCTGTGTAAATCAGCACTTACTTCACTGAAGTAACACTAATATAAGACTGGGGTACGGGATGTCAGAATCAGACCCTGGGTGCATTTCTTGTGTTTTGTTTCTACCCCTGCTATTAGATGGGCTTTATAATATTTGCCCTTATATTACCCTTACAAATAAAGGTAAAAATCAAGCTAGGCTTACTCCATTTTTAATCATTCTTTACACAGAAAAAATTCCCTTGACTTCAGTGAGACATTCCCTTGACTAAGGACTTCAGGATCTGGCTGGATATTTATTTATATCTTACAACACAACTACAACATCGGTGGTAAAAAAAATATTACCTCAAAAGCTGATTTTGTATGTATACTTTGATAGTCTAAGCATTCCAAGTGTATATTTGAGGAATCTTTTCTCCCACGCACCATTACAGATCAACAAAGGTAAGGCCAGCTTTCTTTCGAGCAGGCCAGCAATGGGAGAGATACATTCTGGGGTGGCCTATTGCTGGAATGTGACAACCTAGATAGACAGAGAGAGAAGCAGCTAAGGGCCCACACGCTGCAATCCTGTTTCCTAAAGTGGCTGAGCACACTGTACTTTACCCTGCAGCCCGATGATCACTTGACCCCGGAAATCTGTGACGCTGCTAAGGTGTAGAGGTAACAGTAAGTATGAGGAGAAAAATATTGCTGGTGCAGGTGAGCAGATGATAGTCCATATGGCAATTTCTTGGTTTTTTGAAACCACCCTTGTTCATCACTCTGGTAGTCTAGGTGTAGGCTGTAGCTACGCGGCAGCCTGGCTTACAGCAGGGGCAGCACGCCCTTCAAGAGTACCAAAAAATTTAAGTTAATCAGCAGGAGACAGCTAAAGCTCACCATGGTGTAACAGAGGAGTCACTGTTTACCCTTTATTTTTAATATTATGTCCTGCACCTGGTGACACTGGTAGATGGAAGGAATTCCTGTGGGATGGAGGGTCACTTCCTGTGGCCCCACTGTTGGGACAGTTTCTGCCACTGCAAGCTTCTTTTGTGGTTCCTGTAGCAAGTTCTTCTCTCCCACCTAGGATGCATGTAATATACGTGCATGTATGTACTTCTGGACATTGGGAAAATAATCTGGAAGCTCAATCATTGCTCCTTCTTGGCCGCTACTGGCTGGTACTTCTCATCTTAGGGTATGTCTTTGCTACCCACCGATTCGGGGGGTAGTGTTTAATCTATTGACGATTGATTTATCGCGTCCCGTCAAGATGCGATGAATCGATCCCCAGAGGCACTCCCGTCGACTCCGGAACTCCAGCTTGCCAAAAGGCGCAAGGCGGAGTCGATGGGGGAGCCCATTGCCTACAGCTGCTGCCATGAGGATGGCAGGTAAGTCGGCCTAAGAGGAGCCGACTTCAGCTACATTATTCACATAGCTGAAGTTGCGTATCTTGGGTCAACCCCCACCCCAGTGTAGACCAAGCCTTACACATCCTCTGGACTAACATGGTGTCATAATAGCATATATCAGGTATTTCTTTTCCATGTGATTCCTCTTCTCTTGATTCTGCCACAGTTACTTCATCATTATCAGAATCAGATTCTGTGAAGACAACATGCTGCCCATCTTCTGACCTCAAAAAGTGCTCCTGGGTCCATGGCTGTCTGCTTCTTTCTGTCAAATTAGCCATAACTTTCCCTGCAACAGCAGTCTGTGGTCTGCTGCAGGCAAAGTTGCTGGGTTGAAAGGTGCTCAGCAAAGACAAAGCCATGCAGCTGCTGGAAGCCTGTACCCTCATGTTCGGCTTTGGTCCATTTTATATTTGTGCCTATTTTGAAGTCACTTCTCTCCCTTTTGCAAACGTCTTGCAACCACTGCTATTACCGTTGCTGCTACTGTCTTCCTCCATTGTGTGCAGATGCTTCATTTGAACAGAACAGACCTCAGAGGGCAGTTTCCCTTAGGACATGATACACTGAATGTCATGCAAGCAGGAGAAATATGAAATATGAAACCAATGGTGACAAAATAAATTCCTGTCAGATCAAAGTTAGAGGGGCAGTTGCCCTTAGGCCAAGGACATACACTTGCAAAATGGTGTACTTTAACAATGTGCTGTAAAAAAAAAAAATGTGCAGCAAATAACTGTCAAAGCCAGTGAAAACCAGTCTGTAGTTTGATCATGGATAAAAAAGAGACTCTGGTCAGATCCCTGTTTAATCAGGATGAATTAAAGCATAATAAATCATGATAATTAAAAATTCACAGCACACATAGAACATTTTACATTTTTGAAGCGCTTTGCAAGCGCTTATTTAATCTTGGAAGGATAGCAAACCTTATATCACAATGAGTGAGATCTGATGGATGGCCCAGCAAAGGAGACCACAGGGAGGTAGCTGTGTTCAGGTCAAGGACACAGTCATACACCCAGATACTGTATTTTATTTATGGGCTGATAAATAATAATCAATTGGGTAGCAAATACATTTCAAAGGTTGAGGCAAAATGGCCTTTATTTATATTATCCAGAGGTAGGCCTCACATAGGTGAGGACAGATTTTCCTGTAATAATAGCTCAGGAAGGAACACATACAGACAATATACCAAGTAAATGTGAAGAAATGGTAGGTGAGTAAGTCACCACTGCTCTGAAACACAGTCCACTGTGTAGTGTAGCCTCAAAACCTACCCACTGCCTGGGTCTGGATTTTATTAACAAACAGATGAACAGTAAAACAAATCCATTCCTAGCATATTTCCTCAAGTCCTAACTCAAGGTTGTGGGGTCCACACTCCAGGTCCTCTCTGCCTCAGACCCAGCATTCCTCTACCAGGGCAGCCAGCTCTGAAGTCTGTTGCCATCCATTTTATTCCTTCCAGCTTCAGGGAGGAACTTGGTGTTGATGACAGGTGTGGTGAGGTGCAACCAGCTTCCACCCCATTTCCAGGTTGGTCCATTAACTCCTCCCTGGCCTGTTCCAGTGTGGGGGCCTAAGACAGAATATAAATGCCTCTGGCATTCATGAGAATAAGGAGAGGACAAAAATGGTTTCCTAATGCTTGCTTTGAAGAATACAATTCATATTTAATAGCTGTTTTATGCTCATCTGACTCAGATCAGATAGTTAGGAAGTGTGAGGGAAGGGAAGGAAGAGTGAGGTGGGGGAGAGACTTTTTTCCAGCAATAAATCTGTGAACTGAATCAAAAGCAGATAGTTAAAAGCTTGTACTGCTCTAATCTTTAACAAGTGGCTTTTACTCCATACAGCACATAGCTACCAAAAAAAAAAAAAGATTTAATCTGAATTAATATGGAAAAGTGTTCATTTCAACGTTTTCTGTGTGCTGAAAACTGTACTAGGAGAAATGGCTGTATTATATTAAAATGGCATTTGCTTAAGAAAGTTTCATGTCTTTAAAAAAGAGGAAAAATGCTGTCAATATTATTTTGTACCTAAATATATTTTTCAGCAGATATGAAATATACTTCTAGTCCCTTGAGACTGATCACAGCAGAGTCTTACTGGATACTCCAGATAGAGGAATTTCTCCATAAACATGCCAATGTTTATATGAACATAATAATTTTCTTAATGAAAATATTAAGACATTGAAACCTCTCTCTCTCTTTCTCTCTTTCCCTCTCTCATACACACACATACTGATTGGAGTTAAAATTAATAAACTTTCTCATTTCCACCAGTCTCACTAACAAAGTCATTTGAGGTAAATCAAATATTGGGCTCAATCCTACAATCTTTACTCCTGGGATAAGTCCTGTGAAAGTCAACAGGATTATTTGCATTAAAATTTCTTGTGTTGAATAAAGGTTGCAGATTGGATTCCATAGTCCCTTCCTAAGACCCCAAATGTAAAACTGCAAATGCCTAGGTCCGCAATCTAAATGTTAAAAAGCGCAAAATTGCATTCCATGCTCATACTGTGTATGGATTAGAATCTGTGTGTTCACTCTTGTCCCTAAAATTTAAGAAATGGGGTGTGGGTAAACCTAGGTTTTTGCTGCTGATCATGGCCTGAATTCACCTGTAAACTCATGTGGAGGCAAGAACAGGGTCTGGAAGAGCGACCATGGCAACCGGAATTCAGCTGGGTAGCAGGTAGGAACCCCCTGCTCCCAATGCAGAACACCCACTATACTCTCCCTCTTATCCTTGACACCCAAACCCCCTCCCTCCAAGCAAACTTCCATCACCTCTGTTTGTGAACCTGTGGTTGTCCCCAGTGTGAGGTGGGAACATATGGCCCAGTGTGTGCTAAGCAAACACAAACAGCTGCCAAAAGAATGACACTCTGTCTGACTCCAAGATGTAAAATGGCTGATCTAATAAGTCAATGCTGGGCAGCTGGTCACTTAAGGGAGGTATTACCAGGCACCATTTATGGCACAAACGTGTCGCTAGCAATCCAACTCATCCCTTTGGAAAAGCCGTCATGGGTGCATTTTCCAGGCCAACTCTTCCCACCACAGCCCTATTGACCAGAACAAATGCAATTAGTTTGTGCCCCATTTGATTATCTTTTGAAAACAAGTCAGACGGTGCAAACATCATTTGTGCCTGTTATTACAGATGTAAAAGCCCATTTGGTGCTAGAAATCCTTTGAAAATGTAGCCCTAGTGGTTTGTTAGCCCACATTAAAATCCTTCTAGGCTTACATATCTAAGTATAGGCAGTTTAATTCTCCAAATCAATATACAAGGGGAAAAAAAGTCAGCTGGTGTTTGACAACAAGATAATACAAGTTGTATGATTTTTTCCAGCCTGCTCAATTATTACAAAGGCTGGGGATTATTTAACACACTTAAGAGTTGTTAATTTTCATTGCAGTAGCTTGCAGACAACCTAAATTAAAACAGACTGCTGCTGTGCTGTTACTTTGGATAATCTCTCAAATAGGTGCTCTGCATTTCCAGACAAGTTTGTTGAACGCAAATCAACAGAACTGGAGAACTTACATGTAAAACTATTGCCAAACAGATGTAATAATTTATTAAGTCATGCCATGCTAATACTGTATTCTTTTCCTAATGGCATGTCACCTTGTGTTATGCTGTATCATGCAAATATTATGCTATATGCAGCATGTGACATCATGATATGCCACACTATGGGAGCTTACTGCAATATGACATGAAAAGTATGATTTGGTGCTTTTCTTTTTTTTTTACTGTACAAGGTTTATAAAGAAGCATATTTAATTTTGTGAATGCTAACCCCAGCAACAACTCAAACAAATTAAGGGTACAAAAGACCCTATATAGTAAATAGCCCTATAGGACTATTTATATCACATCTGACCTCTTTCCTGATTTAGACCTGCTTAATATGGTGCATTGGTGTTTGTGAAGACTGTAATTAATTGCTCCTCGTCGACTGATACACTTGATTTAGAAACAAAGCAAATCTGCATACTGCATTCAACATTAGCAAACATCAAAGGGCATAGTCTATTAATTGTTAATAATTTATGCATGTGTGTATGTGTGGGGGGGCTGTTATAATATTTTCCTTTAATATGAGAGGCCAGCAGGGTACATTTATTGTAAAATAAGTTTAACGTGATCTTAACTGATCAGTAAGATAAAGTAAAAGTGTGTGGAAATGGAGGCTGTTAGATTTCTAGATGAAATGACTGCTGTTGGCATTTGCAAGAAATGTTTGGTGTGTGGTGGAGAGGAGATATGTCACAGAGAAAAGAATGAGCAAGAGAGGACATGAATAACAGAAAAGGGCTGTGTTTGACGTATTTGTGAGTTCATATGTTACATAGATATAAATTAAAGAAGTATTTTAAAAAATGATAGAGCCCATAGCTGATGATAAAAGCATTTCTGAGTTTTGCTATTGGGAGAGTCTGCAAACAAATTGTACAGAGAATATGTGCATCAGTTAACTGCTGCTACATTTTCACTGGAATTTTTATATTTTGCTTACCCACTGTGGTACCCACAGCACCACAAACAAACTATAACTTAAACATACATTTGTATAGGAAACTAGGTCCCAAGAAAGATTTTCTTGCTGTTATTAACCTTGCTGTCTTAATCATATACACACATACATATGTGGAGGGGAGCACAGGAAATATTTGCTAATGCAAAAACAAATGGCTATTCAATAATTGACTGAACACTGAACCAGTCTGGAACAATTTCAAAGTATCTGAAGTTGAGGTGGATCTGAACTGATTTTCAAAACCAGATCTGTTTAAATTTGGGGGGAGGGTGTTGATAGTAGCTGAATTCAATCCCCTAGATCTGAACTTGTCACTATGGTTTTTAGTTTATATTGGATATGAAATGGAAGAAGCCTGGTTTTCTGAATCTGGTTCAGATTTGGACCAAGATGGAACCCATAAGCGAACAAATGTTCTCATGACTTTTTGTTGTCATTTTGGAAGAATGGCTTGCGAAGGTTTGATGCCATTGAATCCACACACAAGCTTTAGTGAGGCCAGATCTACACTGCAAACTTACATTGGTATAACTATGTCACTCAGCGGGGTTGAATAATTCCCAGTGTAGACAGAGGCTATGTCAACGGGAAGGCTTCTCCTGTCAACATAGCTATCGACTCTTGAGAGGGTGGATTAACTATGCTTCACTAAAGTGCTGCAGTATTTTAAGTGTGGATCTGCCCTGAGTTTGCCACCAAACTGAATTCTGAATCGTCTTCCAGATCTAGGTCCAAAGCCCTTAGATCCAGCTGTTCTTTGAAAACATATAGAGTAATTTTTTTTAAAAAAGTGCCTAAGTGAATTAGGAGTTTGTGGACTTGCATAGATGAACACTTAGTTTGTGGCAAGTTGGCAGAATATACCCTGCATTGCCCTGCTGCACACTAAACATCTTTGTGGACCCTGCTGCACTGAAAGTTCCCTGGTACACTTTAATCTGCTCTTGTTTCAAAGTGGGATAGATCACAGCAGACTAAGGAATTTTTAGTGCATGGCAGCAGGGTCCCCAGCAAGCCAGTATGGGGCCAGTTCTTCACTCTATTACACACCAGGGGTAGTTGATTATTTTTTGTCAAGGTCCAGATTTATTGGTCAAGGTACAGTCAAGGCCCATACTCCAGATAAATATTTTTCTCACTGCAATAACAATATTTATGCTAGGTAAATAAAAAGATTTTGGGGTCCATGCAAAAGTGTCTGGTGGTCTAGATTTGGCCCACATTCCATCTGTTGACTACCTCTGATTTAGAAAAACCTTCAGTTCTATTGAAAGTCAATGACTTTTAGGCAATGAATTTCAATGGAACTTTGGCACCAAAGTGATATAAGTACTTTTGAAAACAGGACTGAGTCTCTTAAGTCAGTTATTCACTTTTGAAAATTTTTCCCATGGTTACTCTTCAAATTTTGTAAAGAAGATGGGAAGTTTTAATAATTTGGCCTAACTAGTAACCACTGCCACTAGGCTTTCAGCTTGCAAAGACATAATTGCATTGACCTACGTGTATTAGTAAACCCTATGGCATTACTCAGAAATACTGCTTTCCAAAAGTAGCATTTCCAGGAATAACATAAAAACCTGCTATGTGGCTAGTATCCGATACAGAGGTTGGATATCTGAGGGGCAAGTCATTACTTGATCACTCCATTGGTTCTCAGATATCTAATTCACCCTCTTGTACATCTGCCTTCTATTTTCTAAAATCAACTTAAGATCAATGGACATCAAAATGGGAAAGTCATTTAAAAATCCCCAAAGACAACACACCCACATTTCTTTAAATAGTACTGCATTTTGGGAATGGGATTTGAATGTTTCACAGAATAAGTCTGCAAATGTTATGTTGAAGAAATGGTGTCAGCAGTAATAAAAGAGCAGAAAAACATGGGAACAAAAATGTGACTTCTCACATCCAAAGAGCTGACAAGAAATTCAGATGCTCGGGGAACAAGAATAGCACTCCGTTGGCGCTGTCAGCTCAAGTTAGATGGTAACGCAGTCACCTGACCAAACAGAAACATATGGCCCTTGGTAATAGTAGTCTTCACAATTACACTTGCAAGCAACATTATGTTTTGTAAATATTGCTGTGATGTTGCTTTCTCTGTAGAGTACTTGTGTTTGTTTAAATGGTACTAGCCTTTAAAAATAATGTGCTCTCTGCCTCTTGCTGTTCTAAAAATTGTTCTGCTGATAGACCACCCTCTTTCCATGAGCTGGGAGGCTTTTATAAAAACCTTTTAGCCTCCGCAATTTACTTGATTAGTGGTTCTTTAATATCGTCTTCCTCAGCTTTGTTCTCACAGGTCACACCCAGTTTTATAGAGCGTCAGCCGCTGAAATCTTGATTGCTGATTGAGCATCTCCTAAGCATCATTTTTAAATGCTTATGTGCTGGCTACGTGGGAGGTAAAAGAACAAATCCTTTGGCTCTTCTCCAGCATCCATGACATCTCAGTCAGCATATATTTTTGGGTATCATTAATCTTCGATATGTCTACTGTGTGAGTGATTTGAGTTCCTCCTAATTGTGAAGAAATTGCTGGTTATACTGTGAAGAAAATTGACTGGAATCAGCCTGAACTGTCTTTATGTAGGAAGGCAGAACAGTGTCTTTTGGGGGCCAATACTGCATTGTCTCTACTTGAATTTCAGATAGTAGTGCATTCTGTCTGAGGAACTGTGGGTGTTGGAAGAACTTGTACCACAACCAGTGACATGTATCCACATTCATCCCAGTGAAAGCTAGTGGGGAGATACTGGGATGAGAACTAATAGAGATTGTCAAGGCCTTCCTTAAGGAGGGGAAGCTGCCAGCTCCTTTGAAAGAACCACACAGTGTTCTATGCTCTGGAAATCATCACCTGATATTGACAGTCTTGCTAACTATCAGCCTTTTATATAATCTTCCATTTATAGTTTAGATTATCAAAAAAGTTGTGAACAACTCTCATAATATCTAGATGCCTCTGATTTCTTTGACCCTTGTAAATCTGGGTACCTGCCTAGGTGTGGTAACGATGATTGTGATAACTGCATTGGTTGATAGTTTTCTCGTAGTGATGGATGAAAATAAGTATCCTTACTGATATTGTTAGATTGTGATCAAAGATCTCAAGGACAGGCGAAGTGTTGCTAATGTTCTTGCAGATCTTTAGGGGAGTGGCTAGAGCTGTTTTCAAGTAGCCTCATTCTGATCTCATAGGTTAGATCAGGCCTGCAGAACTTGGAAAGCAGCGAGGGCCATATTACTGCAAAAAAAACAGCTGCAGGCCGAAAAGCCCCGCCCTCGCCCCACCCCCATCCGCTTCCCCCCACCCCACTACTTGGCTTGCCCCACCCCTACTTACTCCCCGCGGGCCGCATAGTGAGCCTGTGCGGGCTGCATGTGGCCCCCGGGCCACATGTTGTGCAGGCCTGGGTTAGATACTAGGAAAACTTTCTAAGAATAGTTAAGTACTAGAAGATGACTAAGTGAGGCTATGGAATCCTTATCACTAAAGGTTTTTAAGAACAGATTAGACAAACATGTGTCAGGGATGATCGATGTGTACTTGGTCCTGCCCAGGGAGAATGGACTGGATGAGCTTTCAAATTCCCTTCCAGCTCTACATTTCTATGTTCTGTGGCGTCTTTGAGAGATCCCAGATAATAGTGTCCGTCTATTGAATTTTAGGGTGCAATTCACACCATTTGAAAAACATGTCTTTTAAAGTTCACGAAAACATCAATTGTATTCAAGTCCTGGGCAGACCAGTTTTCTATGTTGTTCAAACACTGACTTTCATAGAAACACAGAAGATTAGAGTTGGAAGAGAACTCAGGAGGTCCTCAAAGCAGGACCAACCGGAAATAAATTATTCCAGCCAGGGCTTTGTCAAACTGGGCCTTAAAAACCTCCCTAGGTAGGCCATTCCAGTGTTTCACCACCCTCCTATTGAAATAGTTTTTCTAATATCCAACCTAGACCTCCTCCACTGCAACTTGAGACCATTGCTCGTTGTTCTGTCATCTGCCACCACTGAGAACAGCCTAGCTCCATCCTCTTTGGAACCCCCCCTTAAGGTAGTTGAAGGCTACTATCAAATCCCCCCCTCACTCTTCTCTTCTGCAGACTAAATAAGCCCATTTCCATCAGTCTCTCCTCACAAATCATGTGCCACAGTCCCTTTATTATTTTCCTTGCCCTCTGCTGGACTCTCTCCAATTTGTTCACATCCTTTCTGTAGTGGGGAGTAAAAAACTGGACACAGTACTCCAGATGTGGCCTCACCAGTGCCAAATAGAGGGGAATGATCACGTCCCTCGATCTACTGGCAATGATCCTACTAATGCAGCCCAATATGCCATTAGTCTTCTTGGCAATGAGGCCAAACTGTTGACTCATACCCAGCTTCTCATCAATCGTAATCCCCAGGTGCTTTTCTGCAGAACTTCTGAGTAGCAGTTGGTCCCCAGTCTATAGCAGTGCATGGGATTCTTCCATCCTAAGTAGAGGAGTCTGGACTTTTCATTGTTGAAACTCATTAAATATTTTTTAGCCCAATCCTCCAATTTGTCTAGGTCACTATGGACCCTGTCCCTACCCTCCAGTTTATCTACCTCTACCCCCAGCTTAGTGTCATCTGCGAACTTGCTGAGCGTGCAATCCATCCCATTATCCAGATCATTAATGAAGACGTTGAATAAAACTGGCCCCTGGACAGACCTCATGAGCACTCTGCTGGATACTGGCTGCCAACTAGACACTGAGCCATTGATCACTACCCATTGAGCCCAATGTTCTAGCCAGCTTTCTATTCACCCTATAATCTATTTATCCAGTCCATACTTTTTAAACTTGCTGGCAAGAATACTGTGGGAGACGGTATCAGAAGCTTTGCTAAAGTCAAGACATATCACGTCCACCGCTTTCCCTATATCCACAGAACTCATTAGCTCATCATAGAAGGCAATCTGGTTGGTCTGCCATGACTTGTCCTTGGTGAATCCATGTTGATTGTTTCTGATCACCTTCCTCTCCTCGAAGTGAGGTTAGGCTGACCAGTCTGTTATTCCCCAGATTCTCCTTCTTTTTTTTAAAGATGGGAACTATATTTGCCTTTTTCCAATTGTTGGGACCTCCCCCGATCACCACGAGTTTTCAAAGACAATGGCCAATGGTTCTGCAATCACTTCAGCCATCTGCCTCAGCATGCTTGGATGCATTAGATCCAGCCCCATGGACTTGTGCATGTCCAGCTTTTCTAAACAGTCCTAAACCTGTTCTTTCACCACTGAGGGCTGCTCAGCTCCTCCCCATAATGTGCTGCCCAGTATAGCAGTTTGGGAGCTGGCCTTGTCTGTTAAGACTGAGGCAAAAAAAACCATTGACTACTTCAGCTTTTTTCCAAATCATCTGTCATTAGGCTACCTCCCCCATTCAGTAAGGGTTCTGAACTTTCCCTGGCCTTCTTGCTGCTAACATACCTGTAGAAAGCTCTCTTTTTATCCTTCACATCCCTTGCTAGCTGCAATGCCAAGTGTGCTTTGGCTTGCCTGATTGATTACACCTCTGCATTCTCGAGCAATATTTTTATACTCCTCCCTAGTCATCTATCCAAGTTTCCACTTCTTGTAAGCTTCCTTTTTGTGTTTAAGCTCACCAAAGATTTTTCTGTTAAGCCAAGCTGGTTGCCAGACATATTTACTATTGTATCTGCACTGGGGGTAGTTGTTCCTGCATCCTCAATATGGCTTTTTTAAAATACAGCCAGCTCTCTTGGACTCCTTTCCCTCTCATATTAGCCTCCCAGAGGATCCTTCCCATCAGTTCCCTGAGGGAGTCAAAGTCTGCTTTTCTGAAGACCAGGGTCTGTATTCTGCTGCTCTCCTTTCTTCCTTTTGTCAGGATCCTGAGCTTGACCATCTCATGGTCACTGCTGCCCAGAGGATATCCATAATAATATCAGAGGACATCCATAACTCCACATGCAGCATTGTCACATATATTCCACAATGATATTACTGATCAGCATGTTGCTAATTTTCAAACAATACCTCACAAAGCGTAGTTTGTACTGATATCATTGCAATAGTGTGTAGGATGTAATTCAGGGATGCTTAGGGTCATGCTGGTATTGCTTTTCTTCGAAAGGAGAACATTCCTGTGGAATACTGAAGGTTTTCATCTTGCTCTCCCTTTTGTTCAATATGTATACAAGGCCATCAGTAAGGTAGTAAGGAAGCACAAATAGCACATCTGCTGCATATCTCTATTTCTTTTGACTCAGATGATGTGTTGGATGCCTTTCTTAGTGCCTGGTGCACAGGAGAGCACAGATGAAAGCAAGCTGGCTGAGGTTTGTTCTGGATAAAATAAGTGATGTTAGTGGACTAGGCTTGAGAAAGATTTTGCAAGGATTATATCTGCTACTCTAATTATTTGCCTGCCATTTCTTACTCCTGTAGATATCCAGGGTTTTAGCATTCATTTGAATGTGGCTAGGAGTTTGTAACTTCTTTTCTTATGCCAGTCTCACTGTTATGATTCATTCATTTGTCATCTTAAGTCTAGATTATAGATACATGCTCTACTTCAGGCTACATCCTAAATCCATTTGGAAACTCAAGATGGTGCACAATGCAGTGACAAGGGTAACTCACTATGTGCTTATTACAGTGGTGATCTGCAATAAGCACCTGTAGGATTCCAGGTAGAATTTCAGGTGCAGATTGTGACCTATATAGTTCTTAATTGCCTGAGATTCTCCACTTGAGAAACTACATCTTGGTGACAAATATAAGTCAACCCAATTAATATACTACTGGAAGTCATTCAGACTTCCAGTAGTATATTAATGATGTGATGAAAAGAGCCGTATTAGGATAGAATTCTGGGGGGAAGAATATCTCAGTGACCTGCTAAACCCAGGGTTGTGAGCTCAGTCCTTGAGGGGACCATTTAGGGATCTGGGGCAAAATCTGTCAGGGATAGTACTTGGTCCTGCAAGTAAAGGCAGGGGACTCAACTCAATGACCTTTCAAGGCCCTTCCAGTTCTATTAGAAGGTATAGCTCCATTTATTTATTTAATAGAACAGTTGAGGCACTCAAAGTGGAGTTCTTTTGATATAAAAAGAGCGATGCTGGTAGGATGTTCTGCTTGATGGACCTTGCTTTTTAAACTCATCATCACTCCTTATTTGTTTGTCTTCAAGGTATGCTGCAAGGATTGTGATTTTTAAGCAGATTTTTGGGGAGAGAGGAAAGTGCTTGAAGGCAAGTTTTTCAAGAGGGAAGGGGGATTCTCCCCCAAACTGGACTTTTAAAGGTACTTAAGTATCTAATGCCCATTGTGAGTTTGGCACCTAAGCACCTTTAAAAACCTGGCCCCTACAATGTAAGAGAAGCTCTTTGTCCATTTATGATACATCTCCATACACAAATGTGATACATACATACAAATAATGTGGGAACTACCATCCTTGCCTTTGCTGCAGAAACTGCTCACCAAGGCTACAAAAATTAGCCACAAATTAGATACAGAAACATGTGGTCTTCCATTATAGCAACACTGGTGATTTGGCCCCCATCAACAACACTTACAGAATTGGTTTGTTAGTTGTCAGTCAACAAATTTAGGTCATTTTAATCAAAGTTGACATGTTCTAGCATTAGATTATATGGCCAGACCATGTTGTTTCAGATTAGACATAATAATACTAATAGGTTTTGTCACATCTTTACACTTAACATTCTTGAGCTAAAAATGTGCACGAATGCACTGAAGATGTGTTTTTGACTATGTCCTTGTAGAGGGGTCAGATAGAACAAGGCATGAAGATAAAATTAATATTTTTTTGAAGACAGTTATTAGCTTGATTGCCCTACCCCTCATCCCACTACACATTGCAATTTTAATTCCTCCTGTGTAACAAGGCCTCCATCTTCCTGCTGTCCCAACCCACATTGGTATGTTCGAAGGAAATATTGGAAAGAAGCTTACCAGGAAGGGCAATAGTGTGTGACGTGGCTGCCAAAAATAACTTTTTTAGAATTGTACCATCACCCCTTTGTCCTAGTTCTAATTTGTGTGACCTCACTGCTGATCACTCTGGTAGTTTATCGTGATAGATAATATTTAAGAAATCTGACTTTTCCACTGTACAAAAACCTAACACCTTGTCCTTTCATTTGTTGCCTCTAATAATCACTTCAGAATATATATTATATACAGACATGTGCACGCATCCCATACGTCTAAACACAACAGACATCTCATTCCATGCTGTCTGTATGTGATGTCCGCCCATTTGGCCAACATACCAGGGACTGCACCAGGGACCTTCAATGCTAAAAGCACGAGCTTCTACAGCTTAAGATAAAGAGCCATGGTTCTGTAGTTGGGGACTATACAAATTCATCATATATTAATCAGCACAAAGGGGCCCTTGTAACACACTCACAAATAGGATACATTACTTGCCTCTTTTCTCTGCAGTGCACCAAAATGGTGAAAACTGTGGATCAGATTCCATGTTATTGTTAATTCATTGTAAAATTCCTTTTGACTTCACAGTGAATAATTTGTAAGACAAATTTAGTCTCTTTTTTAGTGTATGGAGTATGTGCAAAGGGATTGTAATCTCCTCCAATGAATTTGTTATTTGAATGCATTCAATGAATAACTTTCAAACATTTTTACTTTATGGCTTGATGGTGGTTATTTAGAATGTGAGTTGTGTTAGTTAGCTGTGATTGGTCACAGACATCACATGGTCTTGTTTCCATTCCTCCACCGATG
This sequence comes from Dermatemys mawii, assembly GCA_007922305.1. Classification (NCBI taxonomy): domain Eukaryota; kingdom Metazoa; phylum Chordata; order Testudines; family Dermatemydidae; genus Dermatemys; species Dermatemys mawii. The sequence goes on from ML677334.1 coordinate 56,554,786, forward strand.
AGCTTGCACGCAATCCCAGGGTTAATTCTTGTATGTGCAAATTGAAAATTGGGTTCCCTTGAATGCTTATGTGTGAGACTTTGAAATTTGATTTCCACAATGATTGGATTCTTATTGTTTGGAGAACAAACTCAATGTGGGGGAGGGAGGAAAGAAGACTGAAGTTAATTCATTTCAAAACTCAAATGAATATCCATGGAAAATATTTTGCTTTGTTCATCCAGCTCTACTGAGCATCAAAACGCAAAATGGTGTTATAGTCAGAAAAAAGGATTATATTAACATGACAAATCATTGCTCAGAATAGAAATATTTATCTGCTTATTTATTATATCCTAAGTCTTATTCTTATTCTTAATGTTTATACCCCAATCCTGCAACTTCTTGTCTGTAGACAGACTGCTATGCCCTCATAAAGTGTTACTGGAGTCAGCTGGTCTCCAAATAAGTACAGCAGACTGCTTGACCACAAGAAGTTGTGGGATTGAGGCCTGTAATAACACCCTGGTATTTCAAGCTCTGGCCCCATTGTGGTAGATTGTTATACAAACATATTAGGAAAGAGTCCCTGAAATGTATCTGCTTTCTTTAGTGTGGCACATGCATATGTGTTCACCTGAACAGCCAAATGGTTTTGTACTTTATTTAGCATCAAACAGCTAGTACGGCTCAAGATTAGTGAGTTGGGTTCCTATTTGTTTAGTCCATACTCAACAAAATTGTCAGGCAGCTGCAGCATTCCTTCCTTTCCTACTGAAGCCCTGGGTTGAAGCTGCTCCTCAGCTCCCAAGTCTCTCTCAGCCTGCTTTACTCCCACAGAGGCAGCCGGTAAGAGCCGCCTGGATAGGGTGACCCAGCTCCATGTCTGGCAGACCCCTCTGGGAACAGGAACCACAGGGAAGCCCTTCCAGCATACATCCCTAGTACCCCTCTCCCTGCACCCTGAGCTATACCCTCCCTGCACTCTTAACTACTCTCTGCCTGCATACAGCCCCAGCTACTCCCTTCCCTGCACCTTGAGCTACTCCCTGCCTGCCCATAGCCCCTATCCACTCCCCTCCTTGCTCCCACAGCCACCGCCTGTGTGCACACAGCCCCAGCTACCCCTTCTCTACACCCTGAGCTACCCACTGTGTGCAACACAGCCCCTATCTACCCTCTCCCTGTGCTCTAAGCTTTTCTCAAACTTTCTGAGCTAAGCTCCCCACCTTTGAGTTATAATTTTTGGTTGCACCTCCACCCCAGACATGGGGTGAAGGTGAAGCTCCCTTCCTGGACTGCTGGGTCCTCCCCCGCCATCAATAGAAGTCAAACTATGTCTATGCTCAAGGCCCCTACCCCAAACCCTCCTATCCCCACATCCCCGCTGGGCCCTGGAATTTTTATACCATGTCAAGGGGGGGCTCAGAGAGAAAAAGGTTGAGAACCCCTGTTCTAGACCATTGTGTAACTCAGCAATTTTGCATTTCACATAAAAGCGTATGAAAATCAAATGTATTGCCCATTGTTTAAAGGCAGAAAGAGATCTCCCTCTGAACATTTTTTTTTAATTTCAATTTTTCAGGTTTTATGCTCGTGGATTTATGTTTATAAATCAGCACTTCAGACTCCTCTAAAGCCATTAAAAATAGGATAATTTTGAATGAAAAACCTTAACATTTCACAGGCATTGTTCAAAACAAGAGCAATGAAGTCAACTTAAAATGAAAATGCGAAAGCCAGTAATTTTGACATATTTTGAATTTCACTGAATATTCCACACAGCCCTGGAACGAACATTATTTATTTTTCAGGTCCCAGATTGAATTTAGAGCACTGGCAGTTAGAAAAATCAGCTCTGGACCTGTAAACTGCATGCATTTGATGTGAAAGACATTGAGAGAGAATAAATATGGTATTCCACTATGTCATTCATACAGTCACTTTTTGGCACATAACAGCTAGCTTGACAGAAGAATTGTAACTAAATATAAGTTCATCCAAGCATAGAGAGATTGGCTTTTTACTAGTGAAAACCAGCAGTCTCTTGACTAGTCCTGAGGTTGTTTTTAACTTTGTTATACTTTCAAGGACATTTTGTCCTCACTGTATGTACTGTGCACTCATACAGCCGCTCACACACCTACACACATTTATGGAGAATGCAAAAAACACTTGCATAAAAATTTTGTTTGGAATCAATATTTCATTCCATTTATCAAATCTGGTTCAACTTTATTCATAAATATTTCAGGCTTGACAATATAATCTTTGAAGGACAATGGAACAAGAAATAAAAAGAAGAGAGAGAAACAGGAAAAGCAGTTTCTTTGCTCTCATTATTATTATCTTGTCAAAAATGTGCAGAGTCCTCTGTCAGCACACAGACCCTTTCTTCTTTGTTCTTTTTTAATGATATTCTTGGAGAAGTTACAGCTAAGTTCCTGTGTGTATCTTTAACTGACTGTGAATCAGAAGGTATATGAGGATCCATTCATTTACATCATAATTCTGATACCAACCTTGCCTGTTACCACAGAAACACAGTCCATGACCACGGCTTTGTATTAAAAAGGAAATATATGATACTATCAATGATGACAGCTCCCATGATTTAATCCTTGATTTTTGCCATAAAATCTGACCTTTACATGATCTTACTGCTTTACTAGCACATCTGATTTTCAAGACCGCTGATAGCTTAGCTTCATTGGTTTTTCCTTGGTCTGCTCTAATGCAAATTTGCAAGCATTAGAGTTTTCTAAATGCATCAGTACTTCACGTCTTTGTGTGGAAAATATAATGTTTTATTTTTGCTTCATATCTCTCTAACAACAAATTCTGGAATCTCTAATGCTTATAATATTTATCACAAATTGTCTTGACTTCTTTGTCTGAAATAGTGTCTCCCCAGAATATTTTCTCTATTTCATTGTTTCTTTTGTGTGCCTGATTATCAGTTTTTACACTCTCCAACAGACCAAGCACATTCAGAGCTTTCAATGGATACTAGTGTGGGTATATGTCACAATCATTTGGTATCCTGTTCTGATGTTTCTTATTTAACTCCTCTTGCTTAGAAATCTGATAAGTGAATTGTATGTGCTATTATACCTGCATTCCCAGTTCTGGAATTCAGGAAGACTGGAATTAGTTAGTAAACATTTGAACCTATACATTACCCTGGTTGAAGGTTGGCAACATAAATCTTTCAACAAAAGAACAAAAAGTCTACAAGCATGTTCACATTCTCTTAGTTTCCAATGATAAGGCAGTCATTTGCAAAACAGCAATTAAAGTCACACCATAGAAACACATATTGTAATTCTGCTCTTCACAAAACAGAGACAGAGCTGCCTTGCATTTTTACTCAGGAAGCACTGATGTCCTCATATTAAATCTGATTTCTTAAAATTGTGTCCCTACTTATTTCTTTTTCTTTTTTTTTTGTTCACAATTGGAATGTCTTCTATATCACTAAAATGTTCTCTTTTGTTTTGGCTTTTGAATTTTTACCCTTCAATTTCACATAAGGTATTATTCATTCATCTACTAGAGATTATAGGAAATTGAAGGCTACTGGTTTTGACACTTTCTGAAAAGAAAAATCACAGCAATTTTTAAAGTAAACTCAATTGCTCCAAGTTTGGATATCCTCATAAAACATGTTACCATCTGACAACAAAAATACAGAGCATTATGCAGCCCTTTGTCGTTCCAAAGTGCTTTACAGACATTAGCATTTCACAGATTGGAAAATGAAGCAGAGATGTTAAGAAGGTTACCAAAGGCTAAGAAAAGGTTATTGCCAACAACAGGATTGAGTTCTTCTTTCTCAATCATGTGTTCAGACCATGCCACTCTTTTCAGTATTCCAACTGAGACAGGACCAAATTGCTTTTAGCACCTCTCCTCCCACCAGCATGCTTCTGTTACAGTTGCTGAAAATGTCTTGGCCAAGTCTGCAAAAGCAACCAAACCATTTTCAGACATGACTGAAGAAAGAAAAAGGAGCACCTCTAGTTACACTCTACCATCTACCATGATTAATTTTTCCAGAGTAGACAGAGCTTTAAAGGGGATACTCACTGTAAGCAATACATGCTATTTAGCCTGTTTGTTTCTTTATATCTTTGTCCAGTGGGAGTTAGGATATGATTTCTGGCTGTCTGGGTACCTGGGTTCTGATCAGATCAGTACCACTGACTCTCTGTGCAAAATTGGGTATGCTACTTCATTTCTTCCTCAGATTTCTCTGCTGTGAAATAGAGTAGTTAATAATGCTTAGCCAGCCTCGCAAAGCACCTTAAGATCTCTGGGCAAAATGTATTGAGTGTTAAACTGAAGCTGAGATTAAGTCTCCATATCGCCTGTGTTGACATTGTCCAATTTACCAAATGTCTCTCCCCCCCTCCATCTTCAGATATGAGTTCATTATTAGAACTTGGGAGATATGCATCTAGAAAGTGTTCCCCTTTTCCCTTCCACAGACTGTTCATGTATCTCTGGCTTCTGTTCTTGAACTGAGGGCAGATTTAAAAACAATTCCATCAGAGATTAGTCAGTTGAGCCCGCCACTGGCACAGCACAGCCAGTTCCTTCTATTAGTCCATCTTTTTTGAGGGCAGAAGAAAAGAGAAGGTGGGAGTGGGTATTTGCTTCCATCCTTCAGCATCACCTTTCACTGCAGCAATGGACTAACTGAGCTGGACCACAAGATACTGAATAACAAAAGAGGGAAAAGTAATAACAGTTGAGATTTAAATAAACTTGCTGGGGTTTAAATAAATGTAGAATAAATCATTGGCAAGTGCCAGCAGCATCTCAATTGTGAGGGTATGAACTAATTGGAGTGGAATTTTTCTTTGTGCTTTATTTTTGTACTATACATCTAGTATGAAGTCAAGAATGAAGTCGTGAGAATACCATGAACTTGACCTGCATTCTCTCACATTAGTATTCCCTCCATTTCTTGTTGGAAAACAGCACATCTGTAGCTGGCTGACCATATGGAAAATAGGATGAACTAGCATGGTTTGAAGATTTTGGAGGAGGTTTTCAAAGGCACTAGAAGGAATACATTGCCTAACACCCACTGACATTCAGCGGGAATTAGGCACTGGTAGTGAGGTGGAGCCCCCCCTGCCTCCAAGAATGACTGGAAGGAACCCTCCCCGCCCCCTGGTGGACAGAGTCAGGTTGGGCCTATCCCCCCTACCCCTGACCCGTGCTGGAAGTATAAAAGGCAGGGCTTCCAGTTCAGTTAGACTGTATCCAGTAAAGAAGGCAGATGCCTCTGTCTTGCTGCTGTCTGCCAAATACCTTGAGGAACTGCTAGAACCGCTGTCCGCCGAGTATCCTGAGGAGACAGAGTACCTGCAAATGACAGAGCCCTATGAACAGACTAGGGTAAAAAGTAGCCCAGGAAAACTCCTTTCCAATAGTATAAACTTTCATTTGCTAGTCTGCAAGGCTGTCAGATAGTGAACCTTCCATTGTGACATTTGATGTGGAGAAAAGCCATCAGTGGTCTAGGACTGAAATGACACCTGGTTGGGGCCACAAGTGCATAGAGTTGCTGAAGAGGCACAGAGATTCCATGAAGATGGCCTTAACCACCTCCTGCTGATTTCCAAAGATTGACTCCATTATCTAGGCAACATTTGAGGTTTGGAAGTGGGTCCTGTGGGCTATTTTTGTGGGGTGGGGAGAAGGAAGTGTTTCAAATGCAATATTATAGGTAATTTTCAATGACGGAAGCAACCTTTTATTTAAGCAGCAATAGCTTGGAAGTCATGGCAGGACTATAAGCTAGTACACAAGCAAGTAATCTGAAGTGCACAGGTACATTTTCACTAGGGAATGATCTTAACTCCTAAAATTCAGTCCAATGATTCGAGATGCAAATCACAGAGATTTTCATTTACTAGGGTCTCTCTGAAATATGCTTATTAGACAAACATAGCAAGGGAGATCTCCACAAATTAAAGAATAGGATTTTGTTACATTATTTTTGTGCTTCCTCCTCTTCTGTCTAGTCACAACGCGAGAGGTGAAATTCTAGTGAAGAGACAGAAAACAAAGATTAGAAATTAATGGTCTGTTCTCATTATAGTGAAATGACAGCAGTGCAGCATGCCAGCGCTCTTTGCTAGGATGAGTGGTGGTTAATATAATAACTAAAGGTCTTGAGAAGATGGGAGACAGTGAAGTAACACAAAATTATTTAGGTTAGTCAAGACTAGGGAAGGCTGTGGAGATTTCCAGAGGTACTTGACAAAGTGTCTGTCAACTCTGCAAATGTTAACTGAGTTTGTAACAAATTACTGACATGGCTCATTCTAACCAGGTGTCCACACAAAACATGGTTAAAACTCGTTTAGTACTAATGATCAGCTAGCGGTGCTTTTCCATGCCACAGACCTGGCCTGGAAAATGTTTCTCTATCTCTAACCAGTTGGCCCAGATTTTTGGCAGATCAGCCATGGCATTCATGACCATACTAGTGTGAGTGATTTGTCTTGTCCTCTTTTGTTCTATGGATATGTCTACAATGTTGCTGGGAGCAAGTCTCCCAGCATGGGTAGACACTTGCACTAGTTGAGTTTAAGCTAGTGTGCTAAAAATAGCAGTGTGGACATTGCAACTCAGGCAGAAGCTTGGATTCTCAAGCCCACCTGACCCCCAAGTCTGAGCTTGGGTGGCCAGCCTGAGTCTTTCTTCAATGTGCTACCTTGAGTTAAGTTTGTGGAAGCCTGTGTACCCATGCTGGGAGGCTTGCTCCCAGCTGAAGCATAGACATATCCAATGTGGTGGGACATTCCAAGAATACATTGTCCCTCCTACTGCTGGAGCCTCACTCAGTCCTTACAGACACACTCTATCTCCTGCTGAAACATTATATGTAAGCAATTTACTCATTGCCAATAATGAGTGAGAGCAGTGGGTGCAGCTGAACCAGTGCTGAATAAGGTTTACCTGAAAGCAAACACACATCCAAGCCTGGTCTGCATCAGTTTAGAAGCCATAGCTGAGCCCTGCTTAGACTAAGGTTCAACCACAGTTTCTGAAATTGTGTTAAATGGAGTTTGGACTTGTATACATTATCAGTTAATTCATTTCACCACCAGCTAACTACTACAGATTGCCATTGTCAGCAATGGAGACATTTCATAGTGTACACAAGGCTTATTGGATGGCTATTCAGATTTTCTTAAGACACATGGAAATAAAGATAGCTAAGAAGTGTGTTAGGTGAAGTGCACAAACATAGCTTTTACTGTTTAAGGGGATGGTGTCTCAGGGAATGATCCAAGGAATGGAGAACCTACCTTATAAGAGGAAAGGTAAGGAGCTTGGCTTATTCAGTGCTTGGCTACCCTTGCAGATGTAGAGCACTTGGAGTTAAACCAGCCTTCAGAGACTACAGCAGGGAAAACCCTGCTGTGTGTTTACACTGTCAGCTGCAAGCGCAGTGACGTGGACACATTAGCATCTCTTACAATACCACAGAGAGCAGTGCATTGTGAGTGCTGTTAGCAAATATCTCCAACAGCTGAAGATAGGACACTACATAGGGAGAGTTCTGAGTTATCAGATCATTTTTTCCCAGGTGTCTGGCTGGTGGGTCTTGCCCACATGCTTAGGGTCTAACTGGTCACCATATATGGTGTCAGGAAAGAATTTCCCCCTAGGTGAGACTGGCAGAAACTCTGGGACTTTTCACCTTCCTCTGCAGCATGGGGCACAGGTCACTTGCTGGTTTGAGCTAGAGTAAATGATAGATCCTCTATAACTTGAAGTCTTTAAATCAAAATCTGAGAACTTTAATAACTCAGCCAGAGTTTAGGGGTTTATTACAGGAGTGGGTGGCTGAGGTTCTGTGACCTGCAATGTGCAGGAGGTCAGATTAGGTGATCATGATGGTCCGATCTGACCATAAAGTATGAATCTTTGCATCTCTAACTCATTAAATATCATAGCTAAAATTTTTAGATTGACTATGACCAAAGCTAGGCAATTGAGCAGCATGATGGCAGGTGAAATTCAGGGTTGAAAACTGTAAACTAATGCACAGTGCAAGAAATAATTCATACACTTTCCTGGCTTCTAAATTAACTGTAACCACTCAGGAAAAAGACCTTGGGAACCATTGTGTAGAGCTCAATTAAAATGTTACTTCAATGCATGCAACAGTCGAAAAAGCAAATGAAATGTTAGGATATATAAAGAATGGTATAGAAAATAATACTTAAGCTATTATAATAGAATCATATAGATCAATGGCATGCCCTCACTCTGAATAGTGTGCTCATTTCTGGTTAGTTATCCTAACTAAAACACCCCAGCAGATACTGCCAGTGTGGCAATGAAGAAGAGAAGAGAGGGGAGAGACAAATGATCAGTGGCACCCAAAGGCTTCCATATAGAAAGATTGTACAGATTAGTCCAGAAAGGAGATAATTAGAGCCAGTCAACACTGCAAAATTCTACAGTGTCAGAACACATGTGCCAGGGATTGAGGTAACTGATACAATGCTGAACACATTCAAGAGGTTAGTGTAGACCAAGACAAGTTGTTCTCACCATTGTGCCAGCTCTTGGAGGGTTAAGCCTGGTAAAAATGTGTAGTATACACCAGGCCTAAGAAGGGTCACATTAAAGGTATAAAAATAGTGAAGTGAATAGAGAAGAGAAATTGGGCACTACTCTCTGCCCTTTCTCATAATAGAAGAACATAGGGACATCAACTGCAATGGAAAAGAAACAACTTTAAAACATATCAAAGGACATATCTTTTGACACAAGACATAATTAGTCAGGGGAATTCATTGTCATAAGATATTGTTGAGTGAAAGAGCCATAGCAGGATTCTGAAAGGATTAGAAAATTGTAAGAGTTAGGCATAAATATCTCCTATTGAAAGGTTGCTACTAACTGTCCTATGGTAGCAGGCTTCACTTTTAGTGACCTGGTGGGCAGGTTATGGCTTAACAGTTCTTCAGAGTCCTGGGATGTCCCAGTTGAGCAATCTGAGGGCCTGGTAGTCAAGTGACAGTCTGTCATCCCCTGGTATTCTATGGGTTTTCCTCTTGGATGAAGGGGGAGGGGAACGGATGACAATCCAGGCTCTCCCTCCTCACTAGGTGCAGGCCCAGTGCCCAAGAGGAAATGAGGAGGAGTGTCTTAGTCCCCTCTTGTTGACACATCAAACTAGCCTCCTCTGGGTTAATTTCTACCTTCCCTGTTCTCTTCAGTCTGGAGCATGGTCACAGTGCCCTGCTTACCTCCAATGGAGGGTTTCTCAAACAGTCTCAGAAATTCAGATATTCATTCTTAGCTCACTTCTCAGTGCCCAGTTATTCCCCCTTGACAGGGAGAAATGAAGAGAAAAAAGGTCAGGTCCTGGGCCTTCTGGGTCTTACCCAGACCCTTCTCCTGTTGATCCCCCTGTCCCTGGAGCTACAGATTGGCTTCAGTCCTACAGACAACCTCTCCTTTACTTTCTCCACCTAAAAGTCAGAGTCCCCTTTTGAGCAGGTATTTCATTCGGAGCATGCTCTGGAAGTTTCTGAGTAGCAAGGCCTTCTTGATCCAGTACTGCTCCATCTCTCCTTGGGCCTTAGTGTTGGGTCTGTAAACCACATCACACCTATACAAAATTTTTTGTTTCTTCCTCTATCAAACACAAGATCTTTGTTCTAACCAGTGTGACAATTCTATGTTCTCTCATTCTTTCTGCCTGTTCATTTCTCTTTGTTTGTAACGTATGTTCTCTGTGGGTCTGAAATGTAAGGATGGAAAGAAACAGGGTGACCAGATGTCCCAATTTTATAAGGACAGTGCTGACATTTGGGACTTTTCCTTATATGGGCATCTATTAACTCCCACCCCCTTTCCTGATTTTTCACACTTGCTATCTGGTCACCCTACTAGGAAATGCCATTAATACATAATGGCTGTTTGTGAGTACAAAATATCTGGGCAAGGAGTAAGGAGATTGCTTGGCAGCAACAGGTACCTAATGTCCAGACTATTTGGACCTATTGCTCGGGTAGTAGGAACATGGGTGAGAGAGGTTGTGAATTTTACCACATCTTGCTATCCCATCATTCTGTTCCTAAATCAGTGGATCCTGCTTCTATCAGCATCAGTAGGACTAGAATAGCATCCCAGGACAGGAGGTTAAATACATATCCAGTTTTTAGGACTATGCCAGACTTCTTTTGGGTTATTGACAGTTAAACCATTGAAAAGCAACCTCCCTTGTACATTTTAAAATGTCAGTTTCTCTAGGTATCACAAGTGACACATGCCTGCATAGGAAGCTACTATTTTAGTTCTGATTTCCTGGGTGATGAGTCACTGTGTGACATGCCATTGTAGTTTCATTTAGAACCATCAGGTTTTGTTTGGAGGTGGCAAATATGGCATGAATAAAATAAGACTTGACCTGAATTTTCACCCACTATTTGAACAGCTCTGAGACCAAACTATTTCTGAGGTTCAACAAAGATTGGTAACTTATTTTTATTATTATCGCACACCTCTGTGCTTTGGGATTCCTGCTGTGGCCAGAAGCAGAAAATAGTTTACCACTCAGATTATGGCCATGTTAACCACAAGGCTCATGAAACCAAGGCCTGATGTGCAGCAGTGCTTTGGAGAAACTGTCAGGCAGCCAAGCGTATGAAGGAGAAAAAACGGTAAGGAGAGCTGGGGAAGTGGAAGGATCTAGAAGGTACTTCACAGGGAGTAGCTGGCAGACAAATAGGTTTTGTAACTGGTGCTGTGATGGCTGGTGGCTGTAACTGTGTGTGCTGCTCATGAACAGCAGGGGAACATGCTGGGGTTAGAGAAGAGCAGTGAAAGAAGATGTTGGTTGACGGGAGGAGTTGTGCAACTGGTGAGCTAGCTGTGTGAAAAGAAAGGGCTTCAGAACTGCAACCCTTTGATCTTTGCCCTGTTTCTGAGGCACCACTTCAGTGGAATATCAGCAATAAAGGGCTGAGAATAGAAGAGGATGAAAGCAATTTTAGAACCTAAGGTGGGGAGGTATCACTGAGGATCCAGTGCTAGACAGGTTGTGCTTGTGGTGTCTTCAATCTTGAAAGGAGTAAAAGACGATAGAAATTTTTAGATATCCATCCCAATTTTGCATATTCATGATATTCAAAGTGAGTCAAACCTCTGAACCTTGTGGTTCATCCCTTTCTAATTTTGATACATGCCATGAAGTATCATCGTGAGATGGTATGCACTATAGCAAGATGCTTTGGCTAGAACATTTGGGTGGGTGGTGGAAATCTTTTTAAAATAATGGTGTTATACAGATCAGGCTTTAGAATATCACATATTTCTTTTGATTCATTCTGAAAGGCTTCTTCCCTGAAAAGGTGTAGATCAAGTGTTAAGGATTTACAGCTCTTAAATTCTATTGATTTCAATGGAAGTTTGGTGTTCAAATAGAATTTAGGAGCCTAAATCCTTTCGAGCATTCAGTGATTAGGCCCTGATTTAACAAGCTACTTAAGCACTTACCTAAACACAAGATTTTTCCCATTGAAGGTAGTGAGACTCTTCAGTTACATCTTTAAGTAGGGACAGAATCTTCCCAGGAGCATTTACTCAAGCACAATGGGGAAAAGGGTTACCATTGCATAGACAATATGCATAGATAGGCCTTTTTTCTAGGCATCTGAATGTCGGGTACTTCTCTATTAGGAACCTAAGTGGGAGGCATGCGAGTTCTGGAGTGTTGATAAGAATTACAAAAATGTATCCATGCATAGACTTTGCATGGAGTGCATGCTCTTTCTTTCAGATGGCATCCCTTATACACTCTGGGTCTCTTTATCCTGCCAGAGTTCCTTCTGCCTCTAGTACAAACCTAGCCTTTGGAAGATAGAAAAGGCAGTGGCCTTCAGATGACATCTTTTCCTATTGTGAAAACATACTCAGCCTTATTGTTTACATAGCTGTTTGCACAGTGTTTCTGTATAATGCTAGGTGGTGCCGTTTTGGTTAAAAAAGGATGTTTTTGTTTGAAGGTAAACAGCTTTTCTGCAGTTTTTTGTGTTGCATATTATGTCAGAAGTCACTCAAGTTCTCTGCATGGTGTGTGTGTGTGTGTGTCTGTCTGTATGTGTGTGTGTGTAAAATGATTGCTATGACCAAATGGCTGTCTGATCAGCAATGTTTCCCTTCTTTCTCTCTCCCTTATCTCTCCCTGAGCCATCACTGACGCATCAGGATATGACTAACAAGCTCCATGCACAGTAGCAGTGTTTTATCTCTGGTGTTATATATCAAAGACATCTACTCCTTGGAAGCTGGTCATGGCTTCTACAAAACTGTGCTAGGAAGCATACATGATAAAACTGTTTCTGCCAGCGCATATATTTATCTGACTACTTATTTTGTGAAGGATTTGAGAAAGGCTCTTTTGACTTTAGTAAAAATGTAATCACTCTTTATTTCTACCTGAATGTGCATGTATTGTTCTTGGAGTATTTTTCACTGATAACGAGCTTCTCAGTTTTTCTGTGCTTATCTTGCAGCATGAGGAACCTGTTATTGTTCAGTACAGAGAAGCAGAGATAATACTCAATTTTCAAACTTTTAAGTGGAGCTTTGTCTTGTATCCAGTGAGCAGAATTAAGATATACTCCACAACTGGTTCTTCACATAACTTTACCTGTCGTCTTTTTCCATCCAGAGACCTAGACATACATAAGGATACAGTGGATGATACTGAATAAAAAATCCAGGCCCCCTCTAAGATTGGGAATGAAGGGCACAAGCTGAACTGATAGATTATTCAGCTTTAGAGGCCAAAACCAAAATTGTCCGCATTGCCTTTTTGTATAGGTCAGTGGCCTTAAAAAAACCACCCACCCAAGGTCTGACATTTAAAGTACTGAAGGCTAGATTGTGACTGGGTCCAATGGAGGAATGCTGGGCAGTAGGGAGAAATGAGACCTCCTCAACCTCCTTGTATGGCTACATTAGCTCTGTCTGGATCATAAGAGGCACAGTGGGAAAAAGCAGGGACTGTGTTCTTGATGCTGCTTTTGTGTGCTGTTGAGAGGGCTGGGAGCAAGTAAAGAGTAGAGGCATGATTCCCCTCCCATAGGTGCCAGCCAGCAGACTTAACTGAACACTAGAAGGCGTGTATATTACATCTGCGTAAGTCAGGGGTTCTCAAACTGGAGGTCGGGACCCTTCAGGGGATCATGAGGTTATTATATGGGAGGTCACGAGCTGTCAGCCTTCACCCCAAACCCCGCTTTGCCTCTAGCATTTATAATGGTGTTAAATATATAAATAAGTGTTTTTAATTTATAAGGGGGGGGGGGCGCACTCAGAGGCTTGCTATGTGAAAGGGGCCACCAGTACAAAAGTTTGAGAAGCACTGGCATAAGGGCTGTAACCGATTATTTCCTTGTTAGCACAAGAGCACCACACCTGACAAATTGTGCCACATGCAACCTTTCTGAGGTGCAAAAGCTCTTCTGCACCATACCTTACTCAGGACTGTGCCTGAGTAAAATCCAGCCTATAGTGATTTGGCAAAGAAGCTGATTAAACCCAAATCCTGCTCACCCTCATCCCAAGTGCATGGAGCTGGGAATGTGATGGAATCAATGCGTAGGGTTTTGCAGCAGAATTCAAGGTGTGAGTGGATGGTTCAAGGCATTGATTAAGGGAATACAGATTTTTTTCATCTCTGGATGCTGCACTGAATCAAGCCTGTGTTGGTAGTGACTGAATTATCCCCTGTCCAAATGACCCTTAGGTTTCTGTCTACTTCCTAAGGGGCAAGTGGTCACATCACACAAAATGCCATTATAGTTGTCTCTGGTTGACATGCTTTTTCTCAATCTCTGCAGAGAGGCTGAAAAATGAATAGTCATAAAGCCTGGACTAGCATATCAACCCTAGCTTTAGTCCTTTGAGAACAGAGATGCTGTCAGACCAGCGTGGGGAATCCTGCATGGCTACTGCCTGTTTTTGCATGGATCTATCTGCTGGTAAACACAGGACTTCAATCTTCAGGCCTGTCAGTCCAGTGTGTGTTAAAAACTACAGTCTTTGTTTCTTCCTTGTCAATAGCAAGACAGAGCTTTGGCAGCAGCCACCTACACGAACTCACTCTTACCATTAATCATACCCCTCCCATTAGTAGAGTTTCTATATATAGAACAATGGCAAGATTAGGACCAAAAATAATTCTGGTGCAACAGATAAATGTAGTTGCTGATGCTCAAATGGTATGGGAGTAACTTACCTTCTCCTATAGAACTCTGGGCAAAAAACATTCATTACAAGAAATCTGTCACTGTTGGAAACTATCAGTGCAAAGACAGGGCATGGACTAGGCAACTATTTCAAAACTGGATGTCATATTTTGTTGTATAGTATAATTTTCTGTTCTTTTTCTGCTGCATGAGATGATACTTATTCATGTGCTGATAACCTGAAAAGGGATTGGAAGCAACAACATTTATTTACTGGTCAAATACAGGTAATCTGTTCTTTCAATGATGGTGCATATCACAAATAGAAACATTCCTTCTGTACCAATTCAAGTTTTCCTGATCTCGGCAAAAGGTTCCATTTGGCCATCCATTATTTCCACTTATGAAGGCTCCCTTTTAATGTGTACAAGGCATGCTATTTTATCCAATATTCTCCCTAAGATTATAACCTTGCCATTACTTGTCAGGGAGAGAGTGTGGAATGTTGCCGATCATACATCCTGAACAAAAGTAATGCTATGCATTGTTTATTGCACCTTTTAACAGAATGGCAGGGTTTGCATAGCTTTTCCTCAGCATGTATTCCACTGAGTTAAGCATACCATCTAACTGTCAGGCTGCGTTTCCTGGATGTGGTGTATTGGCCGAGAAGCTATCTGGCTATCTCTAGTGTTGTCTGAGACATTATGGCCTCTATCCAATGCATACTGAAGTCAATGAAAAGACTCCTATTGATTTAATTGGGCATTGGATCAAAGCTTATGAAAAGTCCTGCACTGAAGTTGCTAAGGGCAGAAGTGGCTTCTATGGCCTTACCCCTACTAGCTAGACCAGCAGATAGCATAGTTATTTTGCTGTAACACTTTTGCTTGCCATAGTCCATACCATGCCTAAAGTAAAACAGTGCCTAGAATGTGAGGAGATAGAAGTAAGGACTTGTATGTACTGCATTTTTTTGCTCTGATGTAACTGACTGGTAGGGGAACCCAGATTACTAAGGAAGGTGGGGTGAAAAACCAGAAGTAAGGGGTGTAAGGCCTATAGAGCCCAGAGATAGATTGAAAACCTGCTGTAAGGTCATTGGACTATGTTGGATTCTGTTACCTCAGAAAGGAGTGGCCTAAAGCATGACATGCCTGGAGGGCCAAGTAGCAGGAGCAAACCATTGCAATGATGGGGCATCTATCAGCAGGGGGTGCCATACAAAAAGACAGCTGCTATGCCATGCCTGGAAACAGAGAGTTGTCCTGTGGTGAAGGAACCCCTTTATACTACCCCATGATGCCAAAAATCTGTATAGGCCACAGACTGATCACATTAACAATTCAAGACATAGTTATCAAAATATAAGTTTATTGGTAACTATCTACCTACTACAGATGTGTTTAAACTCAGTACACATGTTTTAAATAATCATTTGGTATTTAATTAGCATACACTAACTGCCTTAATACTGAATTAAATCCTCTTAAAATGTGACTATAATTCCCATTACAGTGGTAATGTCCTAACAGTGAAATAAATATCCTGTGATCATTAGAAGAGTATTGTAATTTATGAAGTTTTCTGTAGAGAGATTAAGCAATGCCAGAGTCTATAAGCCAGAAAAAAAACAGAAAAGAATTAAATTTCTTCTTGCCTATTATTTAAAATATGTGCATTCTAAAACAATATGTCAGCTTTAAGAAACAAAATATCCTCTCCAACTAATGCAAATAAAGCTACTGTGCAGAGAATTAAATCAAATATGACACAGGAAAACAAGGAAAACTACGTTTGCCAAATCTTACTTATGAAACTATAGCATGAATCTTAATCCACAATGAACATAAGACCTTTTTCACAAGGCATCTTATAGAATTTTTCTAATAGCACTGCTATGAAGATAATTCATTAAAAAAAATTCCAGCTTTGAAGATCTTGATTTTCCATTCTACAGAAGTCAAACATTATTTCATAACTATTTAATTAATAAAAGCAATGTACTATTACATATAATGAACTAATATTTAACCAACATATGAACAGTTCATTTGGAATATACGTAGATGGGAAATAAAGAATAGTAGGGTGAACACACTTTCCATATATAGGCTCTTTCAAACAAGGATTTGACATGGAAGATGAGTATATTGATTTGTACAGGGAAGGGTTTATATTTTTTAAAGTCAGTAAGGGCTGCTGCTGCTTCACATCTGTGGTAAACAGGCCCTCAGAGTCAGGAAAAAAACGTGGTTGTGTCTATGAACATACTATAAAAGCCACATACAGAAGGGGAACATGGGTTGAGATTTTTCCAGATGGGGTAAGTGCAAACAGAAGGTGAAATCCTGGTGCTGTTGAAACGAAAGCGGGTTTTTGCCATTGACTTCAACAGAGCCAGGATTTCACCCAGAGCTTAGTTTACATGTAAAAGTTTATATAGAAAATCTGTCACAGAGTTAGAACAATATCCTGAATTCTTACCCATATCTCTTGGTTGGTAGACCAGTATTTTATCTATTTGAACACAGTGTCTCTTATACAAATTGATTCAAATATCTTATTTAAACCAGCTAATATTGGGATAATAATGTGAACTCATCTTTGAGATCTCAAAAAAGCATTTTGAGATCTACAGAGAAAAAAGTGTTGGTAAAGTACTGTCATGGATTGTCCCAAGAGATCTATGCATAAAATGTTCTCTCCTCTTCTCCATAATGTTCTTAACTAGTCATGTCCTTGATTGTAAGTACTTGGGTTATTGTAAATGACATGATAGAAAATATCACTGTATTTTTGTCCGTTAAAGTTCCTAACTTAGTTTTGAAACGGACTTACTTGGTTTTGGATTTTTATAAGGCAGATTTGATTTTTTTTATTCTTTGCATGCCCAATATTCCCATTAAAGTTAATTTGCATTTGAAGTGTGAAAGAAATGCCATTTCTAGCCTACATAGTTTTAAATTTAAACAATCACTATTGGGGGAATGGGGTGGAGAACTTGGGATCATAGAAAACAAAGATACAAATAAAAACCCAATATAAGTGGAAAGCATAATATAATAAAAATAATATTTGAAAAAAAGGCAGTTGGCAACTCAAACACAGAACTGTCTAATATCGCTTCAACTTGTTAGACTTCCACACGATCATCCAGTTTTTCTTTAAATACAGTTATACCACTTGACTCTACCATCTCAGTTGGAAGTTCATTCCATTTCTTCACCATTCTGTCTATAAAACAATAAATCCTTAAATTCTTTTTGCATATGTTCCTTCTAACTTAAACTGAGTTTTGGTCCGTCTGACAACCTCAGATAGATAATCAAGCTTAAGTTAAATTACCTATGGATCCTTTTAAAATTGAGTTGTCCTTTGAAGAGATTTTGTGCCAAATTTGGAGACTGAATTCAATCTGCAACTTATAACACAGATTTTAGTCACACTTCAAGTAGAAATCTCAATGCAACCTTAACTTTGGAGTTAAAATCTCAGTACAACCTTAACCTCCACTATACTTCTGTTCTAGTCAGGTCTTTATACCACGCAGATCACTGTGGTATCTGAGAACCTTCAAGTGGTTCATTAAGCAACGTGACTTGTCTTTGTCGCATGTGGTTTTTTCCTTCTGTCTCTCTTTCTATCTCCTTGGGAAAATTGCATGTGAATTATTTTTCTCTTTTAAATGTGTGCTATATTATATATTTATTAGAGAAGGCAAGGACAAAGAAGGAAACCTTGAACTTGGTATGGAAGGTGGTGAGATTTATGGTGGTTCTTAGATCTTTTGAGAATTCATTCTACAGTACTGGACCAGTCCCTCAAAAAAAAAAAAAATAAAAGTTTTGTGTCCTTCACGAAAGAGGTTTTCCCTTGCAGTTCCACTGTGCTTCAGAGAGTGAAATTCTTGACCACAGTTCTCATCCTGTACTGCAAAGGGATCTTGTACATTTCCCAGGCTCAGATCACCATGTGCCTTGAAGATAAGGACTGAGACCTGGAATTGACATTATATCCTTTAGAGAGCCAGTGTAGTGAACAGATAGTTCTGAGGCACTCACATGGTGCTCAGAAGGAATACTGATTCATTTTGTATTAATTTGAGTCTCCTGAGGGCTGCTAGTTTCATGCCGAGACTGCTTTCTTGTAGTCCAGTTGGGAGATAAAAGAAGGCATGTGTCACAATTTCCTCTAGTTCCAAAATGCTCCCTTGAGTCTGAACACAATAATGTCAGGGTCAGTTTCCTCTCTCAAAAAGAACAGGAGTGCGTGTGGCACTTAGAGAATAACAAATTTATTTAAGCATAAGCTTTCATGGGCTACAGCCCACTTCATTGGATGCATAGAATGGAACATATATTAGGACAATATATGTATACATACAGAAAACATGAAATGGTGGAAGTTGCCATACCAGCTCTAAGAGGCTAATTAATTAAGATAAGTTATTATCAGCAGGAGAAAAAAAACTTTTGTAGTGATAATCAAGATGACCCATTTCAGACAATTAACAAGAAGGAGTGAGGATACTTAACATGAGGAAATAGATTCAATTTGTGTAATGACCCAGCCTCTCCCAGTCTCTGTTCAAGCCCAACATACTATATGTTCCATTCTATGCATCCGACGAAGTTGGCTGTAGCACACAAAAATTTATGCTTAAATAAATTTGTTAGTCTCTGAGGTGCCACAAGTACTCCTGTTCTTTTTGAGAATACAGACTAACACAGCTGCTTCTCTGAAATCTTTTCCCTCTCAGGCCCCTTAAAGATTCCATTACATGTTCTCTCAGGTCTCATGTTACCCCTCACCAGCACCAATTTATTATTCTTGTCACAGAGTGCTGCTTCAGCTTCCGGTGTGCCTCACTGCTTTGCTCGCTTCTTTCACCTTAAGGTCATAAACACACCCAGGTTGTTTCCCTTTCACCACATGTACCTTATATTCCACAGTTCTTTTGCAAACACAACATGACACAGGCATATTTCAGCAAGAGCTTTTCCACTCAGATTCTCTCTTTCACAGCTCACCTTCTGAGCTCCTCTCTTCTAAATCCTGTTCCGCCCACTTATATCCTCCCAATTACTGCCTGTTGTATCAATAGCCTACTAATTACCACCCCCATGCTCATAATCCCCCAGTAGAAAGTGATTAACTGCCCCCAGTTGAGCCTGCAGCCTTTTTTTCTGCTGCAGCAATGTCTGTGATCATGGAGCTACAATCCTACAGAGTGCAAATACTCCCTGAAAGTCTCCAGCCACAGTCCTTTTATCCCATACACACTGACCATAATAGAGGTGGGTAACAACATTTTTTTTTTATTTGGTGGCAGTTTTGAAAATTCAGAACAAAATTGAAACTGAATCTGAAATTTTTCAGAATTTTTGGTGGATTGAAAGCAGTTCATTTCAGGTCTCTCCCAGAGTGAAGATTTGAACCCTGATCTCTCATATCTCTCATAGTTAAAGAAATAGCTGTAGAAATATCAAAACTGTTTATCTTCAATAAATCATTGTGGATAGGTGAGGTCCCAGAGGACTAGAAATGGCCAGATATAGTACCTATTTTGAAAAAGGGAACAAAGAAGATCTGGAAAATTATATACCTGGAAAAATACTGGAAGAAATTATAAACAATCAGTTGATAAGAAGCTAGAGGACAAGAATTTATAAGTAATAGCCAATGTGGGTTTATCAGAACAAATAATGCCAAAACAACCTAACTTTCTTCTTTGATAGTTGGCCCAGTGGATGGAGGAAACTGTAAACATGATATATCTTCATTTCATTAAGACTTTTGAAACAAATCCACATGGCATTTTCATAAGCAAATGAGGGAAATGTGGTCTAGAGGAAATTCCTATAAGGGGTGCACAACTTGTTAAAAGATCATATTCAAAGAGTAATTAATTTATGGAGGAATATATCGAGTGGGGTTCTGCAGGAGGTCTGTCCTGAGTCCAGTACTGTCACACACACAGGGTCTAGGTGGTGTTACCTATGGTCACACCAGAATCAGAGGGCAGAACCAGAGGTGTGTGGCCAGGAGACAAGCCAATGATTGAATCCAGGAGTTATGAAGAAAGTAGGGACTAGGGCTGGAGTGGGAATAGGTAGTACAGGAAGCAGGGTCTAGTGCAGCTGGAAGCATAGAACGCAATGTGCAACCACTGTGCTAATGTAGCTACAAGGAATAAATGGGAATCTGTTGGCCCTTCTGTCCAATCAGGGAGCAGAGTTACTCAGTGAGGGTTTTTTGGGCCCAGTAGAACTAATTGGGTTGCTAGGTGATCATGACCAGAGCCAGCCGAGTTCCTGACAGATACTATACAATATTTTCATTAATGACTTGGATAAGGGAGTAGAGAGTATGCTTACAAAATTTGCAGATAATATCAAGCTTGGAGGAGTTGCTAGCATTCTGGAGGGTAGGATTAGAATTCAAAATAACCCTGACATATTGGAGAATTGGTCTGAAATCAACAAGATTCAGTTTAATAAAGACAAATGCAAAGTTCTTCACTTATGAAGGAAAAATAAAAGCCCAGTTACAAAATGGGGAATAACTAGCTAGGCATTAGTACACTGAGAAAGATCAAGGGGTTACAGTGTACCCCTCTACAAGGGCCGGTGTAACCCCTAGGCGAAGGAGGCAGCCGCTTAGGGTGCCAAGATTTAGGGGTGCCAAAAAGCGGTGCCTAAATTTTTATTTTACACTATTACTGGAAAATGAATGAATAAAGAAAAGAGAAAGATTGTTGAACATGCATTTTAACTTGTCATTCTCTCGTAGATTTTAGCTTATGCTCGTTCTGCGTTGCGGGCACAAGCGTACTGCTTCATTATGGTACAAAGTGTCAATGACATCATTTTTATTGTTGCGCACAGCCGTTAGCCATTCTGACAGGCTGTTTATAATGCTTAGTTTACTAGTTTTCAGAGGTTGTCGACTGAGGCTAACTATTTTTGTTGAGTTGTCTCAGATCTAAGACTGGCAAGTGCTGCGGCATCATTTCGCTAATACTTTGTGTCAATTATGTGTGTATGTTAAGTATTTGAGTGTATATTTTTATGTGTGAATATGCATGTGTAGATTGTTGAAATTTGCCATATCGAAATTGTCAGTTGTTATATGACGGAGTATCTGCCATTCTAATTTTATATATTTTATTAATAACAATAATTGGATATTCTAAAGGTAGAATAAAAATGTAGTAGATTTTGATATGAAAGAATGAAGGAAGGAAGTATACATGACTAAAAAGGCTGTATTTTTTTAAAGTATTTTGATGCTCCGGGGGGGGCGGGTAAGCAGAGGGAGAGATACGAGGGAGTGGGGGAAGACAAGGTGGAACTTTCGCCTTGGGCGCAAAATATCTTTGCACCAGCCCTGCCCTCTATTCAGCACTGGTAAAGCCTTGGCTGGAGTATTGCATCCACTTATGGGTGCCACGCCCATGTCAAAGGTTTTCCTTAGACTTTGGACATTTTCCAGTGCACATTAGTTAATTTAGGTGTCAAAACTAGTATGGTATCCTCATGAAATCTTCAGCCAAATTCACTACAGTTGTTCGATATTGAGGCTTCCTTGTCTGGAGATCAGATTTCTGGTTAAAACAAAGACCTTGGGAATTACAGGAAAACTTTACTTTGTGTTATACACTAACATCATCTGTGGGAGCCAATTATTTAAACAGTTATGAACAGATGGTGTAATGAGAACACTGAAGCAATAAAACTAGTTCTATCACATGTCATAATAGGCCAGTACAACATTAAAAATATTCCATTTATTTAACTCATGGAGTAAAAACATATTTGTTTTCAAGTAGCTATTCTATATTTGGAGAGACCCAAATTATCACATACTGACTTTTTCCACAATACCTCCAATCTTTGATTTTGCTGTGATACATATGTTTTAGCCTTGCAAAAGATGCTGCTTAGGACATTGTCAAAATCTCAGATTATCTTCTCATATGAAAATCTATAGCTTTCATCTGAAGTAATTTGTTTTCTCACAATAAATATTCCCCTTTGCCCTTGATTCATTTAGTTTTAAGGATTAAGATAAAGCCTACCCCTACCCCAAATTGTCTTGGAGTTATTTAAAAAGAACCCACTTAAAATGGCAGGATGTGGGGAGGGGAGGGTTTCAAGTTTTAAATGACAGCTAAGAGCTGATCTTGCAGGCCTATGTAGACCTCATGCCCCTATTATGGTCCTGGCTGAGACCCTAATACTAAGGTAATTGTCATAGTTAGATATTGTTTTGATATTGATGTCCTTTTCTCATTCTTTAGGAGCTTCAGTGATTTCCATACTGGTAGGATTGAGAGACTGTATTTAAAATTTAGGGGTCCTCCTTCATATGTTTAAAGCACGGATTGGCAACCTTGGCACTTGGGACCGCAGGGTAAGCACCCTTAGCGGGCCCCGCCGCTTTGTTTACTTGCCGTTTCTCTGACTGCGGCTCCCACTGGCCGTGGTTCGCAACCCTGGTCCAATGGGTGCTGCGGGAAGTGGCACGGTGCTGGCCACTTCTTCCCACAGCCCCCATTGGACCGGGATCGTGAACCGCAGTCAATGGGAGCCATGGTTGGCGAAACAGCAAGTAAATAAACCGGTGGGACCCACTAAGGGTGCTTATCCTGCGGTCTCGCATGCCAAGGTTGCCGATCCTTGGTTAAAAGGACAAGATTTTTAAAAATGGGAGACTTACCTTAGGCTCCTAAATCTATATTTAGGCCCCTGCCAGATTTTCCAAAGTGTTGAGTGAGCACCCAAAAACTTCAGCTGAGCTCTAAGGAAGCAGAGTAGGGCACAGCCCTCTGATGTTTATCATGTAGACTAGAAAGAAGATGTGAACAGCCCCTCTCCTGATATTTTGACACTTCCATTTCTGGCAAAATCCTGGGAGTGGAGAAGAATGCCAAAATGTTTCAAAATGCCGAAAGTTTCTTTTTGGTTTGAGTTCTGGGATTAGGTTTAAAGTGAGGGTGGTCTCAGAATGTCTCAGAATGACTCAGAAAGTCTCAGAATGAGACTAAGTATTTGCTTCTAATTCACAATCTGACATAATATTCCTGTGCATGTTGTCAAAATAACTATAGTCTGGATTCAGACTGAATCTGAAATATATAAAGCCTTTCTTAAATTCATGAACCTCTTAAATGTATTGTACCATTGTGTATTACAGTTACATGTTTAATGCAGTACCATTCCCCTAGGGCACTTTTAAGATTCTTTTAGTATCTGTATATATTCAATAAAAACATGACATGCAAATCTCCCAAAGAGAGCTTCCTTTACCCATCTAGTGATACTATTGCTTGAGAAACCACTACATGGAAGTGTACAAATGTCAGGTTTTATGTACTAGTTAGGGGTGTACCTCAAAAAAAAATCACTTTATTTTGGATGAGGACTCTATAGTTCGGTTGTTTAGCTGACCTTTTCTTGAACTATGTGAATCTCTTGAGAATGCAAAGTTTGACCAGGCCAGTTAGACCTGAAATCTATTGTGACAAAGCTTTCATATGAAATTCTAGCACTCCTTATCTCTGGTTAGGCTAGACACATCTGATTTTCTTCTAGAGTCATCCGGATATTTTTGACCCTCAGACAAGTTTTGGATATAGGTTGGTTCTTTTTTTATTCATATTTCACCTCTGTGTGATTTGAAATCTAATCCAGTTCCGATTGAAGACAGTTGGTAGATTTTCAAGCCAGAAGGGTCATTACGGCTATCTATTCTGACCTCTTGCATAACACAGGTCACAGAACTTCACCAAATTTCTCCTTTAAAGCCATAACTTCTGTTTGATCTATAATGGCTCCTTGAGAAAGATACCCAGTTTTGACAGAAACTGAAAGGGACAGAGAATTCGTAACTGTGATAAACGCCCATTGAGTTCAATAAAAGCAGGAACAGAACCTAGGTTCTGATCTGGGCTGGGGTGTGAGAGGTTCTGAATGTTTTCTTGGAAGCTGTAAACTATGCATAGGATAAAGCCAAAATAAGATAAATATTGATTGTCTCAATGCAACCACTGTCACACTAATATAGATTAAAAGTTAGATCTGGGTTTTCATGATCAACTTCTATTTACATGGATTTTAGAAACAGAAATTTGTATTTTAAAATTGTATATTTGTGCTCAAAAATCTCACCTTGGGACAAGTTCAAAGAGTGTGGATCAAAACATCTTCTCAAAGCTTCAGTGTGGGTATTGTCAGGACCAGCACAAGGTATTTTGTCACCCTAAGCGGTAATTATTTTTCTGCCTGAGGCGTCAAGTGCAGGAGGGGGTGCTGGCGGCCAAAGAGCAGCGTCCTTGTGTTCGCCGAATTGCTGTCGACAGCAAGTCGGCTTGTAGAGCTTGTCGGCGGCAATTCAGCGGCAGCTCAACACGCCGCATTACTTTTGGCAGCAATTCAGCGGACGACCCATTGAGCTGCCACCGAATTGTCACTGAGAGGGGCAAAAAGCCGCCCTCAAAATTCTGCTGCCCTAGGCGACTGCCTAGGTCACCTAATGGGTAGCACCAGCCCTGGGTATTGTTGACTGTTACTCTGATCCTCTCCAATATGCAGAACACCAGTTGGCATCAGTAGGATACAAGCATATCTAGGGAGAGCCAATGATTGTAACTAGGATCTACTGCAGGATCTGAAGGGGAATTTTACCCCGTGATTATGGCATGTGCACTCTTTATTGTTTTCCTTTTAAAGAGAAAGCTTTGTCTAAACTTAAACAAATAAAACTGGGTAAGTAATTAATGCATGATATGATATATTCTAATCTCTCTGGTCGCTCTGAAGGGAAAAAATGAACTATGCATTTATTTACTATGAATTTATGATTAAATAATTATTCATGCTGTAGCCATGAGAGCTTTGCAAGAGGCAATTCCCATTTGTTTTATATGATTTCTTTATTGATTTTATGGCATTAAATATGACAGGGAAATTACTGAAAAAATGTGTGCTAAATTCCCTATTCCCTCAAATGAATGAAAACATGTAAACATCAATTAATCCCTAGTATATGTCGTATATAATCTTATTTGCAGTTTAATCCCTAATTGATCCTGCATATATAGTACAGATCGGGCATTTTGGATGGTTTAGGCATAACAAATCCTGCATCTTGGCAGGGGCTTAGACTAGGTGACCTTTGCAGTCCCTGCTAACCCTATGGTTCTATAATTCAATAGTTGTAGAACTAACATTAAAATAACCATATATTGGGCTAACCCTCAGGGTTATTAAGCAGAGGTATTTACTCCCTGCAGAAATTTATTTTCTTTTATTTTATCTTAAGTATATTCAACAACCAAATAAAGACAAATCTACGGTGTTCCTATAAAATGGAATGTATATCTTCTTAAAAAAACCCCAAACCATTCTGTTCCTTATCCTGAAAATTGTTTTTCATTTGTGATTCTTTTGGGGGAATCTCTTGTTGCTGTATTCTGGGGTGGGTCAGTTTCAGAATGAGAGAGCTGGGTCTTTACCAGGGCAGTAACTATGGTACATCCTGGTTAGGCTACTGAAAATGGGAAGCGGAGAAGCCATACATTTTACCTCAGTGATGATTTCTATATTTGTGGGAGAAAAAAGCTCTGATGTCCCTTTGAAGAGCAAAAATGGATGGAGTGGGTCAGATAATCATCCAAGATCTCAGAAAGGGAGCAGATGTTTCAAGTCACTGTTCCAGGCTGAAATTAGTATCAGGTAAAACTGGCATAGAAGCCTGTTAGGAATGGAGACTGGGTGTGGAAAAACAGGATCAGGATATTTTAGAATGAGTTGCTGGCTGAGGATAGAGGATCCCAAACCTTTTGCCAACCTCCATTTTCTGCAAGGTTCAGTAAACCCTGGTGCATCTCTGACTCACTTCCAAAGCCAACCATTTGTGCACTTAACCTTGGATTTGGATAGAGATGTGCTCATTCTGCAAATCCTCAAAAAAAATTTCTTTTTAGAGTAGCAAAGAAATAAGTGACAAAATATCGATACTCCAAGTAAGTCTTTCACTGAGAATGTTTCTCTCTCATTTCTAGTATGCCAGGAGAGAACATTTGGATAGTTTCAAGTGTATTTTTGTATGTAAGAGAGAGAGAAAGAGCAAAACACTTATTCAGGCGAAGATAGGACAAAGATACATTTTGCATTTAGTTCTGCAAATGCTTTGCTCCATTTTTATCCGTGGCAGGAACTGCAGTCTTTGCCCAGTTGCAGTGAAAGGTGTATCTCTCCGTCTGATGAGCCTCCTTAAATGCCTGATAGTTTCAAGGTTCCCCTTGGAATGTAGCAGTGGTGGAGGTCATCATGAAGGGAAAATTCATTTCTTAGGTAACTAGGGCCAAACCAATGGAGGGATTTGAAAATCAAGACTGAATATCAATATATGTAGTGGGAAACCAGTGCAAGAGCAGAGTATTGGTGGTATTTCCATGGTGACCTCTGGGTGTTTAGCAAATATGGCCTCTTGTACCAGCTGGGTCCTTTTCAGAGCATGTGGCTTCACTCCAGGATAAGTAGCAGGATATTTTTTTAAAAAAAACTGATGGGATGGGAGCAGTCTTTCTGTACTAATTTGATGTTGAAAAGATACCAGAAATCATCCTAATCTGATCAGTTGAACATTCTTGTGACCTGGAAGCACCTCTCAGCTGGAGTAGAATTAGCATACCTAACCCCTACTCATCACACCTACTTCTGGCTTAGAGAACATCCAAGGAACAGAAGATGGGGGAGGGGCTAGAGTGCTCGGCACTCTGGCTCTCCCAACTCGGCATATGGATGTTTGGACACAGAAATTCTATCAAAATCAGCCTATCCCTAGGCTAATATAACAGTGGCAAATCAGCATGTCTGATACTCTGAAGTCATTTCTTGAGATGCCACTTCCCAGAAATGTTACTTGCGGGAAAGGTGACATGTTTTCCTACTGGCATTAGTATACAGACTGCACTCATGAGTGGTTGGATACTTGCATATTTGTGATCCAAAAAAAATCTTTAGAAGTTATACTTGTGAAGACAGAGTTTGAGACCTGATTCATAAATAAATCAAGCACCTACAGGAAGAGGAGTGTACATTTATGTTGATTGATTTGTTAGTGTCTGTAAAACACTTTAAACATTATGTAAATAAGTATTAGTATTTTATTACTGGGGTGAACTAGTGTAATGTTGCAATTTTGTTTATGACATGTAATGTTAGTATGTTATGACTTAAGCATGAATATTTATACTTTTCTAACCTTTAATCCTCATAATCATTCACAATTATTCCAAATGAATAAAAGTTAAAACAAGTTTGTGTCAATACATTTGTTATAATTGCAATTCTGGAAACAAAATATTACCTCACAGCATACATTTTGAATGGGATAGAATTATTCATATTCCTTAGCTAAAATTATTGTACTGAGTGTAAAAACTTATTAAATTTTACAGAAAAATGTTTTTGTCTACTGGACTAAACAGAGAGGTCCACTCTGCTTAACCTTGCCCAGTTCAGCTGCATATAACCAACGCAGACTACAAATAATTGTAAGGATAACATGTGAGGATTTTTAAGGACATCCACAAGCTGTAAGCTATAGCTTCACTCCTTCCCTGTGCAAGACTAGCTGCAATGAAATTGCAATGAAATCACAGGAAACAATCTGATTCTATAAAAGAAAACCAATCTGTCAGGGATAGAATAATACTTATCCTAATACCACTTTCTCAAAGGAAGAATCTCCCACAGCATTTCTGATTCTGGTGAAATTTGGATTTATATTCAGCCTACCCCCTCTCCTCTCCGTTTTCCTTTATCTTTTACCTTTTAGGCTTTTAAATGTATATTTCCAGGAGAATTCACTCTACTACTTACTGTTTTAATCAAAGAAGCTCTGAAGAGTTAATTGGAATTTGCAAGCTGTGAGACAGATAAGAGACTCTAAATAACTAGAGGGACCAATATTTCTCCCAGATGTATACCTTTGAGGGGCTTTTCACTGAAAAGCAAAGAAGAAGGGTATTGTGTCAAAGGAGATCACTGTCTGCTCTCTCCATATTTTATGATTAACTGTTTTATTGTAATTTCCATATTCTTTTAATACACAGAATAGTACACATACTATTACTGGTTGAAACATATATCCTTTCAGTGTAGCCCAGACATGTGTAGTTTATTGGAATGTAATTGTATAATGGATTGATAGCCAGAGGGTAACTAGCCCTCAGTCAAGCACAGGGTGTCGTGGGCACACAAGAAACCACACTGTGCTACTGCCTCAATCACAGTCGGTATCTGTGAGCAAAGGGAGGGTGTGAGCCATTCCTCTTCTCTCTCTCTCTTTCTCTCTCTCTCTCTCTCCATCATCCTGCAGTGACAAGACTGGCATAGTGCAGGAGTTAATCTGCACCATCCTAATGAATGTCAGAGTGCAATCCACCTAGGTGAACAGAGCATCCCTACAAGAGAACATGCCTTCTGATTGAGACAAAATATCTCTTTATGAACCCCTGTGTATGGCACAGATCCACACTGGCCCTACACAGGTAAGGTGTATATCACACAGTCTAGTCCTTGATGATTTAACATCATGAACAAATCATAATTTTGGACAAAGGGGATGGGTGAGGGAGTGTAAGGGGTAGGTAATGAGGCAATCTGAGACTACAAATATTTGTCCTGTTCTAAATCAAGCAAGAAGTAAATAGTTTATATTTCTACAGCTGGGATTTGATTGGATTGTTACTGCGTGTGTAAGCCTGCATTCTTCCTCCACATGTGCATTTTGGACCATATTAAACATCTTGAGTTATAAGAAGTGCTTAATTTGCACCAGGGCTTGCTGGGGTTGAGTCTTGGCACCTCTAGGCTTGGCAATTCATAGCCCCTGCACGTCTGGATTCGTGGACAGTGGCTGCTGGTTTCTGGCCACCCACCTCTGACGGCAACTCCCCCATCATCGGCAGCACAGAAGTAAGGGTGGCAGCGCAGCCTTCAGAGCTGGGCACCCAGCCAGCTGCCACCACTCTCCAATCCCCCCTTTCATTACAAATTCAGCACTGGTTATAAGAATTGCAACCCTCAGACTAAATTGACTGCCATGGTCTCTTGCCATTCTTCCAGGAAAAGACTCTCTCTTACTATCAGAGGAGTAGCCGTGTTAGTCAGGATCTGCAAAAGCGACAGAGTCTTGTAGCACCTTAAAGACCAACAGATCTTAGGGATCATGAGCTTTGGTGGGCTAAGACCCACTTCATCAGATGAATGTTGTGGAAATCATGATCATGAAGCTCATGATCCCTAAGATCTGTTAGTCTATAAGGTGCACAAGACTCTTTGTCTCTTACTATGTATATGAACAGCACCAACCCCATAATGAGGCACCCAGCGCTCATGCAAAGTCAGTGAGAGTTGGGGGCCCATCTCCTATTCGTTCTTTTTAAAATCTCTCCCATAATTAATAATCATTGTTCTTTCACAGGCAGCATGGATGCAGGTGGGAAAGATCCTTTACCCCTCCTCTCTCTCTATCTGATATAAGGATATAAAATTATTAAATTCCATAGGGTGGCTTTAAAAAAGTAGGAAGGATATTGTTCTCCAATTAGACATATTTTCAGCAGTGTGTAGCAACCCATTGATGCTTCAACATTTTAAGATGTTTTCAGAATGGTTAGCAATAGAAAAGGACTAGTTACCATTGTTTAACCTTTTCATTGGTTGGATGTGGCATGGCACTTTTATTTGTTAGTTTTTGGTGATATTTTGGGAGATAAAGAAAAAAGTCCATTGGTATGTTTGCCCTTTAGCTTCTGTGTTATTTCACATGCCTTCACTCTGCCCGTTCTGTGCGAGTGTGTGCATTAGAGATGGAGAGACAGGGAACAGATGTTGTCATGATGTGAATTAAAGACCCTTTCATAATGAATCCCTGTGCCTGTTATTGTTTCTCATTCCCAAATCAGTAAATAATGGTTATTGCTATCTTCTAATGAACAAACACTCAAAGAAAGGAAAATTTCAGTGACGGCCACATTCAATTCACTAGTCCAACACAAAATAATTAAGTTATATTGATTTCATACATGGGGGTCATATTAAAACCTTGCATAAACAGCTTTGTCCTTTATACTTTGAAGGTGGCACTATTCACAAAACACTTCAAGCTATTTTTACAGGACTATTATGAGACAGTGACTAATAGCATGCATTTTAGTTGCAATTATGTGCAAACACAAGCAGAATAACACAAAACTAAGGAAAGTCAATATCACAACCATACATTCCCTTAATCTGAGAAGGAAGAACAGTGTGTAAGAGGATGGAGCTTTAGGAGTGGTTTCACTATGGTCTCTTTGTTTTATTTGGTGCATCATAACTATGGCAGTGATGAATGATGTCTTTTACAGTGAAATATGCCACCTAAATCTGGCATCCAGACAAAGTTTTTAATAAACCAGGAGCAATATTTGATCTCTCAGATGTTGATTTCTAGTTGATTTTAATACAGCCTGTGATGGTTACAAATTGAGTTAATAAGCAGTTAATCATTTGTCAGTAATATATTTGCTTTTATCTCCAGGTAATTGTTTTGAGAGCAGCCTGGTCTGGAATGTGAAGCAGGCATTGTTAATATTATCCTTAACCTTCAAGGAGCAAAGGTTTCTCAATAGCAGACGAATCTGTTTCAGCCATTCTCTTGACATACATATAATGTTTCCAGCTTCTGGAGTTCCTGACAGCCACCACTCTGCAAATATTTTAAATCAAGTTACTTTACCCTATACCATCGGCCAGCCAATGTTAATTAATGTTATGGTATATTTGGCAACCATTGCATGTTGGTTCATTAATGAGTCTGGTATTTGGTTTATTATTTGTTGTTGTAAATTTCATCTTAATTAAGAGAGTGCACACTGCTGGGATTGTACAGAGCTTTAATATGTTTACTTCTCTGTCCTTGAAGGTGCCTGATATTTTAAAGAGGGATAAATAACCACATAAAAAAGAAACACATTAGTATTTAGAGTGAAAGCTCTTCAAGACCTTGTGTACAAAGCATCCAGTATATTGTAGGATCCATACAAATACAGTAATAACATGATCATAGAAATCAGTTATTGTCTTTTTCTCTTTTGATTATTTAAATCAGACATGTTCAGTAATTGTTTGCAGGGTTGTGGCTGTGTTGGTTTCATGATATTAGAGAGACAAGGTGGGAGATTTAAAATCTTTTATTGAACTAACTTCGGTTGATGAAAGAGACAAGTTTTTGAGCTACACTGAGCTTCTTCAGGACCTGAAGAAGAACTCTCTGTATCTTGAAAGCTTGTTCCTGTCACTAATAGAAGTTGGTACAATAAAAGACTATCTACCTCACCCATCTTGTCTCACTAATGTTCAATAATAGAGTTCCTGATTTTCCTCCTGCTTGCATCTGTGTAAATCAGGGTAATGAGGTGAAGTCAGTGAAGTGAAAAATGTAAAAACTGGTGTTTTGGAGAGGAGAATCAGACTAGCTATTCTGACCATTTGTTAAGCATTAACCATGTTCTCCTCACTGTGCAAGGCACCCTGCCTTGAGGAGATTATTCTCTAAAGAAGAAGCATGGAGACAATATTCAAACTGGACTCAAACCAGGATTAGATCGGTGTTCCACACCCAGGGTTCGGCTTGAGAATAGGTCAAAATGAGAATAGGTCAAAATGTAATTTTCAGACTGAATGTGTGTGGGGGGAAGAAGGAGGAGCAGGCATAAAATGTAAGATGAAGCACTGCTGAGTAGGACTTTGAAGGCAAGGGGATGAGAATTTTGAGCATGATGTTATTGAACAGTGAGGAGCCAGTGCGGGGTTTCAAGGAGGGACCAACTCTCTGACTAATGGCCAAGTAAACCAATGTTAATCTCCTAGACAGAACAGCATTGCTAATCAAATAACTTTATAGAGTTGGCTATCTATAGTGTTTCTAGATAAAACCAATCTTTCAGAACTATTTCATGTAGAGTCTTTTATTATCCTCTGAACAGTCTTCTAGCTATTCTCATTGCACTAAGGGGCTGTTTTTTCAGTGGTCAGTGACGGATAGAACACATGGGCATGAAATATGATTTTGGATTTTTATACCTCCAAGCACCATCTATACAGTTATTTTGAGTGCACTATTGCGAACCTCACTAGCACAAGTCTGGTACCCCTAGGTTACCCTTAGATGCAATGTAGACATACCCAGAGAGACTGATAATATGAGAAGGATACCAAACAAGTGCCTTTTAATTCCTTACTGCATGTGGATCTGGATTCCCACAGAAGGTTTGTTTACATTCTTGATAACATTTTAAAGTATAGATACTGCAACCTCTTTAGAGTACAACTGAAAAGCCCTTCAAATATGTCCCTGCTGGCTATGTTGTGCTGATGACGCTCATAGTGAAACTGGCCTTGCTGATATTATGGTATCTGTGCTCAACTGTAAACAATGACTTTAACCGAGATTCTAAATGTTCTACCGACAAAATGTTCTTTCCAGTGTTTCCTGATTTTTATGGAGCCAGAGTGGGTGTCTTGTTTTTCATTTCTGTTGTATAGTTTTATTCTCCCTTATGCCTTCTTTTCCTTATAAGTCTCAACATATCAAAGTAACTACTTCTGTTCATATTATAGATTATTATATCCATTAAAGACCTTCTTTGGAATGCCTTCTCTTGACAAAAAGGAAAGATAGAAAGGGATACAACATTCCTATTTACACACTTTGAAAGTACTTCCAAAGTATGCTCCTGGAAAAGTTGCAAGTACATCCATTTGTGCTCATTTTATACAGACAGGTATTTTCATGTTCAAACAAAGGAGTAAGGGTCACTAACTTTCAATGCTATTAAACTGTGAACTCAGATATCCAAAGGAGTACTAGTTAACTTGTGTTCATACATGTCCATTTGTAAACACAGAGGTATGGTTTGCACAGCACTTTGGAGGGATACTTAAATTATGTGCCTGCACATTACACTGGCTTTTAGGGAATGTGGCCCTTAGAGTCTACATTATTTAAATTATTTTAATGAATTGGGAATTCAGTTAATCATCAGTGTCTGAACAAAGGAATCCTGCATCTCTTCTTTTCTGGGATTATGCTACATCAGTCTTTTAAAAGAAGGATGGATTTAGAGATTTTGAAATCTGCCATTCTCCAGTACAGCTTGTTTGCGGGAGATAGCAATATCCATCAGCTGTCTATCAGCACGAAATATACACCAACCTTCAGAAGCCCACATACAAAGCAGAACCTCAAGATGGGACACAGACAAGATGGGTAATCCTTCAAGAAGCTTTCGCTGTCAAGTTGCCTTTTGTCCCAAGGACACTGCCTTGGGACCCAGGACACTATGTGTTCTACGCTCACGTCTACTAATTATTGGTAATATTAATAATTCTGTGCCCTTCCTAACTCGTATTATTGAGAAATGCTGTACAGATTATACAAATTGGGAATTGACTTCCTATCTGCAATGTGGCAGACCCAAAATCAGCTGTTTAAATGCTCTCTGCCAAATATTTGCTGTTGGCTATGCTGTAAATTGAAGCTACTTCCTAAATAAGTTCAATCCCTGTGTAAATTATAACAACCCCATGGTTCCTATAACAACCAGTCATCAGCTGGTAACAGTTCCCTCTAGATCATTCTGGAAACTGGGGGTTACTGGAGTGAAGCAACACATTCCTCTAGCATGACCATTATGCATGTTGAGGGGCCAGAGGCAGGAAGGTGTTATGTAGGCTTGGCCATACCCACTACACATGAACCAGGATTTCTCCATGTTCAGATAATCTTCAGGTACAAATTTATGGCTTCTTCACAGTGCTGCAATGGCACAAAATGGGGTCTTTTTCAGTCTGAGGCTCTGGCCCCTTATAAAACCAGATTCTTTATTCTCTCTCTGACAGAGAGGTTGGATTGAGTAGGGTTGCTTACATAAAAAGGAAACTTATGTATTTGGACTGGCCAATTTATGGCTATTTAAAATGAAAAATATGGTCAGGTTTAAGGTTTAATAATATGAAATCATATTTTTAGCAAAAGCAAGAAGTTACCATACACATTTCCATATAGAATATATGCAGGCTGCTATTCCCAAATAGAGAATTACACACGGTTTACCTTTTGCTGACAGTCACTATTTCCTTATGAGCCAGAATAGATAGGAATGCCATTCCTCTGCTAATGGAACAAGAATATCTCCTTGTCACAGCAATATAGCATGTAGTATTTATATGATATATCTTATTATACATTTTTCCCCAATATAACATTCTGCACACAATTATAGTTGTAAATACACCCATTAGTCCTGATACAATATAAATCTTCTGTAGACTGGAGAAACGATATGATAATGGGAGTAAAATGAAAATAGTTAATGTGATACTGACTATGCCTCAAAAGAGTTGATGTAGCAAATCCGTAGTTTTCAACTGCTTTTTATGTTCATAGATAAAAATCAGGATGGCATCTGGAAAATTACTACTTTATCAGAACCATCTTCTATGCTAACTAATGTGGATGCTCTGGCTGCTGATCCAAAAGAACCAGGTTGGAGCAGTTATTAAGAAATGGAAATGATATGAAGACACTAAAATGAATGAATAAATAATAATACTCCACAGAAAAATCACAGACAAACTAATGAGATTGCTACAGTCAATGGTTTCTACAAGCAAGATATATGAAACAAACAAACCCCCAAAATAAACAGAGAAAATTGCAGAACAATTAGTCTTAAGATATTTCATAAATGCTGATTTTGTGTCTAGTCATCCATAATAAATGCTATCATCTAGGAACAGGCTAGATACTCAGCAAGTGTAAATCCACATAGCTCCATCAGCATAGCTTCACTGACTTTCATGGAGTGACACCGATTTACAACAGCTGAGTATCTGGCTGGTAACTTTCTGTTGCTTCTTTTTTTTCAGTTAAAAAGCTACTCCATCTCCATTTTTTTGTGTGTCAGATACAAAAAGGGAATGCTAACAAGAGATAGCATAGGAGGAGCACAACAGGAAATCTGTCAAACCAAAAAGGCATGATCAAATATGAACACTATCTTCCACCATCTAGACATTAGAATATGGTCTAGGAGGTGAGTAATATTAAAAGGAAGAACCAGCTTATGAATAAAAGTGGGAGATGGATGCAAACCTATGACAGAAGGGACTTCTAGGGGAAATCAAAGCAGATTACTTTAGATTTTTAAACACTGGCTATTGATGAGAGATTGGGCTTGAGTCTCCTCTCAAGTAGACCAGTTTAACAACAGTGTAACATCACTAATTTTGATAACATGTCTGAGTTTTATTATTTATACTGGTATAATTCAGGAGTAACTGTTTTCATTATTGTATCGTCACCAATTACTTAAATTCCTAGGGCTTGATTCCCTGAAACCCAAGGAGTTATGGCAGCATAAAATTGGAGTAACACAGCAGTAAGGCCACTGATGTTAGAGGATGACATAAAGCTCAGTCCTTTTCTCACTAGGGATCTAGCTCCTTATTTTTCATTTCCAGATAGAGAGCACTACACTGATCAGTCCCAGAGGTTATGAATGTGTGAATTACCATTGACAGATCCTCCCCCATCAGTCGAGGTCATTCCCTGCTATCCCTGCCACAGATGATAAAGACATTTTAGCAGCTGTGTGTTTGGGGATATCTAATATTGAGGAGTCAAGAAGGTTCTTTAGGCTGTATTCTGTCTTGATAACTAGGTGGTGCTTCCTTTGGTAGGAGATATTATAATGTTGGTTAGTACCATACATAACATATACCCACTTCAAATGTTCCTGATTCTCGATAAATGGGCAGCTTTGTGCCATTCTACCTTTTGGACCAGTTAGTAAAAAATGAATGTAAATTGCAACCAGAACAGAATGTTAGTGTTTTACAGCTACAAAGCGGAACAGCTTCAGCAGAATAGCCTCTATCTTGGTGACTAGGATGTTCTCCTGGGAGATAGGAAAGCTGAGTTCAAGTCCTTGCTGCAGAGCAGGGATTCAAATGTGGGTCTCCCACAGCCCAGACAAAGGTCCTAATTGCTGGTTAAAGGCTGGAAGGCAGAACATGCTGTTTTCTGATGCAGACAGCCTTTTCTGATTTACTCACAAATTCCGAATATTTGAGAACCGAACCAAATATTTTATCTGACTTTCAGGTGTGCTGGCAGAACTGAAAAAAATAATTATTTGCCCAGCTGTAAGTTGGAGCTGGTTATTAGTTAGCTTTTCTTCTTAGTTACCTTGGTCAAAAATGAGAAGAGGCCTGTTGCATTCCCCAACAGCTTGAATAAAGCAAACATTTTTTTAAAAGCACTGGCTGTCCAACCATATGTATGGAAGGCTACTTTCTTCATAGTAAGTGTTAACTGTTTCTGTCACTAGCCACGAAGGACATAGTCACTGATGGTAGTGGGGATTTCCTTTAATGTTTGCAGGACACCTTGCTGTTTGAGTAGGAGGAAATCTCAGAAGTCATCACCTGTGGACTCACTAGCTGGGGAAAGGTCAGTAGGAATAACTGACAAGGTGGCTGTTATCTGAGATTGTGAAACACAAAATTTCCATTCCAGAGCAAATTTCTAGAAAAAAAAATCTTTTATTTTCTCTTCTGAGTCAAGATTGAATTCCTAGATTATTTCACCAGAGCTTTACGGGGCCTGTTTTACTGCTGGCTTATGATTTGATAGCATTTTCCAGCCAATTTGCATACATGCAAATAAACATTCAAGGCAGTGGCAAATCTGAGCCATAGTGTTTTATAGAGAAAACATTCAAAGGCTCTTGTGCTTCCTACTGGCTCTAGAATTGTCCAAGTCAAATAACAAGGGTTGCCAGACTAGTGAACTGAAAGCTCCCTCCTGATTCTGAACCCTTCTTTGATGAATGTACTTAAAAATAATGGGTGATTTCTCTGTAGCAAAAAACAACATGGCAATTGAACAACTTTCACTATACACAGAAACTATATTTTGAAAACTGGAATGATGTAGCTGATTATAAATTATATATTATTCATCTCTCACTGTATTTATATACCCCACCCCCTATTCTTTCTTTTCTTTCCTATTCCTGCTTTTTTTCTACTCCTATATCCTCTCCCTGTTCCTTATTCCATTCCACTGCTTTTCCAAATAGCACCTTTCCCTGCAAACATTATGGGTCATTCAAGGAGAGTCAGCAAATAGAATTTACGGTGAAGCTGTTTACATATATATGTATACAAATGACAAATTCAGAACACAATGTCAAAAAGCAAGAAAATGCAATCAAGAATTTATACAGTGCCATTACCATTCAAGTGGAAAAAAGCCTCTGCAAAGAAATGAAGCTGCCCTGGCTCTGTCATTTAGGAACAAATGCCAGTGTAAGTGATTACCACTAATATCACTTGTAGAACTAAAATCTAAATAAGTAACAATTTTATGAGACCATCTTCAGTTATTTGTTTCCATATGAAAAGGCAATGGCTCTCTCTTCTTCCTTGAAGGTGCCTTCTTTCTGTGTAGAAGCAAAATGTGAACTGGAATATGGATTTAATAAATGTTAGCAGAGTATTAGCTTTTGATTTAATCCCTGCTTTCATTTTTGACTGAATTCATGCTTGAAATATGATCTGTTATGCTAGTGGGTGATGCCAGTTGAGGATTTTGTAACAAGAGGAAAAAAAATGATACATAAGAAGTGTTGGTCACCCTATTAATTGATAGCTTTCTTGCAGTAGCACTTCGGAGCTCCACACATGGATTAGGAGCCGATTATATTAGGTGCTGAACAAACAGAATATAAAAATGGTCAATGCCCCAAATATTTAATAATTCCAAAATGTCTTTTGATGAGTACATGAGTAAATAAAGGTGAAAAGCAACAATAATCAAGGTGCAGTAGATCCTGTGATACGAAAAGCTATAGGATCCCAGCACAGGTCTGGGACGATGTAAGGGGCATGCCCAGGCCCTTAGTACATACATCCCTTTACAAAAGGACAAACATTATGCTGGGGGATGCAGAGGCTGCTCATGCCATGCCTCTATAGGGATACAACTAGCTCCAAAGACCATGGGGAAGAACAGTGAGGAAAGGGGACCCCAACACCTCTTCTGCACCAACCCACAGAGCTCACTGGTTGTGAAGAAGGGCCTATGAAGCATTATCCCAAAGTATGGTACAGTCAAGTATAAGCACTCCCACTGCACACTTGGGGTTGGGGTGGGGAAATGCCTGTGGCTCTCTCTGAAGCACAGTTGTGCCAGCCTCTCAAGCCTTTTTTCAGCCTGTCACTGAATGCCACAGCCTAGCTCTATGGATGAAGACTTTTCAGCTACCAGTCAGCTCAGAATTTGAAGGATATTCCTATCTCTGTTGTTCTAGTTTTGTTTGGGAAAGTTCCAGGATCAGATTCTGTTGAAAGTTTATACTAATTTATCCTGTTCTGACTGAGTACAGAACATGGTGCAATGAGAGTTTTGGCTGCACAAATAATGCCGTCTCATGCCCAATAATCACACACAGACACAGAACCAGCCAAAAGGCATTGTAAAATGAGGCAACTAAAGAGTAAATTGAGGTTGTTTCTGGGTTTCCTCTAGGACTCAGGAGGTGAGACACAGCTGATTTTGATAGCATTTTCCTAGTTATTCTAGCTGTTTACCCATCTAAACTGCACAAAATTCCTAAGGTGATACCTGCAGGCCTTGTTATTCACAAACAATGTATCATTTCAAGAAGCATTGCCTGACATACACATACTAGTTAAAATAAATTGTTAGGACAATAGAAGGAGAGAGTGGGCAGGTGGGACAGTCCGGTGGTTATTTATTCAATCTGTTCATTAATCTTATTCCATGATTGTTAATGCACCTGTTTACTGCTCAAAAGTAAGTGTGCATCTTAGATATGGGGGTGAAACTGCATTTAAACCAAAGTGAGAAGCCAACAGGGATCACTTAATTAAATGAAGAAGTTGTAACATGTCCATGAGAGGGGCTGTGAATGTATGTTTTTATGGAACTTCATGAAGACATTAGCTCTTGTATTTGGCCAGAATTACCATTTGAAAATTTGTTTCAGGGCTAAATTCCATTATTTGCCTCAAATTTCACATGAAAAAACTGCCTTTTTTTAGAGGAACTTTGCTTATTTAATATTTTTCAGTGAATTCCAGTGCTCATGTAAGTCACTTGTTAGGGCCTAGTATAAAAGGAGCAGGTGCTCAGTGTGGTCCTTATATGTACATAAAGGAGTAGTCCTGATTTACATAAATCATCCCAGTGGGGACAGCAGGCAGGTTGTAAATTCAAGCCAATTGTTTAGTTCCAAAACACCATTCTTCCAGAGTACATCCATCCTGATGGATAACTCATTCCTGTTATTCTATTCCCAGGTTTCTCCTGGCAAATTGTGTCAAATTATACCCATTTGTGTGTTGCTAATGTTTTGTGCACAAATGTCTACTAAGGACTAAATTCACATCACGAAACTAATTTGCCCTAAACCAGATTGAATGCTGGTCTCTAGAGGTGAAAGGTGTTTGAATTAAATGTGCTATACAATCGTTCATGAACGTCATCAACATAAAATTTCAAAAAATATTTCAGCAACATTTCACAAACAATGTTGACAAATGCAAAGTAATGTACTTTGGAAAACATAATCCCAACTATACATATAAAATGATGGGGTCTAAATTAGCTGTTACCACTCAAGAAAGAGATCTTGGTGTCATTGTGCATAGTTCTCTGAAAACATCCACTTAATGTGCAGCAGTGGTCAAAAAAGTGAACAGAATGCTGGAAATAGTTAAGAAAGGGATAGCTAATAGCACAGAAAATATCATATTGCCTCCATATAAATTGATGGTACACCCACACCTTGAATACTGTGTGCAGCTGTGGTTGCCCTATTTCAAAAAAAGAGATATTTGAATTGGAAAAGGTTTAGAAAAGGGCTACAAAAATGATTAGGGGTATGGAACAGCTTCCCTATGAGGAGAGATTAATAAGACTGGGACTTTTCAGCTTGGAAAAGAGATGACTAAGGTGGGATATGATAGAGGGCTATTAAATCATGACTGGTATGGAGAAAGGAAATAAGGAAGTGTTATTTACTCCTTCTCATAACATAAGAACTAGAGCCACCAAATAAAATCAATAGGCAGCAGGTTTAAAACAAAAAGAAAGGAAATATTTCTTCACACAACACACAGTCAACCTGTGGAACACTTTGCCAGAGGATGTTGTGAAGGCCAAAACTATAAGAGTGTTCAAAGAAGAACTAGATAAATTCATGGAGGATAGGTCCATCAATGGCTATTTGCCATGATGAACAGGGCTAGTGTCCCTAGCCTCTGTTTGCTAGAAGCTGGGAATGGGTGACAGGGGATGGATCACTTGATGATTACCTGTTCTGTTCATTCCCTCTGGGGCACCTGGCATTGGCCACTGTCAGAAGACAGGATACTGGGCTATGTGGACATTTCATCTGACACAGTGTGGCTGTTCTTATGTTTAAACATGTCAAAAATTTTCCTGGGGGTGTCATGAAATTATTCTTACTGGAGCTGTTGATTAATCACAGTTAACTCAAAAATTAATAACAATTACAAAAAAATAATTGCAATTAATTGCAGTTTTAATCACACTCTTTAACAATAGAATACCAATTGAAATTTATTAAATATTTTGGATGTTTTTCTACATTTTCATTTATATTGTATTCTGTTTTGTAATTGAAATCAAAGTGTATGTTATTTTTTATTATAAATATTTGCACTGTAAAAATAGCAAAATAAACAGTATTTTTTCAATTCACTTCATATAAGTACTGTAGTGCAATCTCTTTATTGTGAAAGTACAACTTACAAATGTAGATTTTTCCATTACACCGCACTCAAAAACAAAATAATGTAAAACTTCAGAGTCTACAAATCCACTCAGTCCTACTTCTTGTTCAGCCAGTCGCTAAAACAAACAAGGTTGTTTATGTTTACAGGAAATAATGTTGCTCTCTTTTTATTTACAATGTCACCAGAAAGTGAGAACAGGAATTTGCATGCCACTTTTGTAGCCAGCATTGCAACCACATAGAACATAAGAATGGCCATAATGGGTTAAACCAAATGTCCATCTAGCCAAGTATCCTGCCTTCCAACAATGGCCAAGAGACAAGGTGCCCCAGAGAGAATGAACAGAACAGATAATCATCGAGAGATCCATCCTGTCACCCATTCCCAGCTTCTAGCAAATGGAAGCTAGGGACACTATCCCTGTTCATCCTGGCTAATAGCCTGAACTTATCTAGTTCTTTTTTGAAGTAGGTATTTACAAGGTATTTATATGCTTACATGCTTCAACCACCATTCCAGAGGACATGCTTCATTGCTGATGACGCTCATTAAAAAAATGTGTTAATTAAATTTGTAACTGAACTCCTTGGTGGGGGAGGCAAGAATTGTACGTCCCCTGCTTTGTTTTACCCACAGTCTGCCATATATTTCATGCTATAGCAGTCTCGGATGATGACCCTGCACAAGTTCATTTTAAGGACACTTTCACTGCAGATCTGACAAAATTCAAAGAAGGTACCAATGTGAGATTTCTAAAGATAGCCACAGCACTCGACCCAAAGTTTAAGAATCTGAAGTGCCTTCCAAAATCTCAGAGGGATGAGGTGTGGAGCATGCTTTAAGAAATTTTAAAAGAGCAGCACTCCAACGTGGAAACTACAGAACCTGAACCACCAGAAAAGAAAATCAACTTTTTGCTGGTAGCATCTGACTCAGATAATGAAAATGAACATGTTTCGGTCAGCACTGATCTGGGTTGTTATCCAACAGAACCCATCATCAGCAAGGATGCATGTCCCCTTAAATGGTGGATGAAGCATGATGGGACATATGAATCTTAAGTGCATCAGGCATGTACATATCTTGTAATGCTGGCTACAACACTGTCATGAGAACGCACGTTCTCACTTTCAGATGCCATTTTAAACAAGAAGCGGGAAGCTTTATTTCCTGCAAATATAAACAAACTTATTTGTCTGAATGATTGGCTGAACAAGAAGTAGCACTGAGTGGGTTTGCAAACTCTAAAATTTTACATTGTTTCATTTTTAATCCAGTTTTTTTGTACATAATTCTACTTTTATAAGTTCAACTTTCGTGATAAAGAGATTGCACTACAATACTTGTATTAGGTGAATTGAAAAATGCTATTTCTTTTGGCTTTTTACAGTGTAAATACTTGTAATCAAAAATAAAGTGAACACTGTACACTTTGTAGTCTGTGTTGTAATTGAAATCAATATATTTGAGAATGTAAAAAAAATCCCAAAATATTTAAATAAATGATATTCTATTGTTGTTTAACACTGTGATTAATCACGATTAATTTTTTTAATTGCAATTAGTTTTTCTTAATCACTAGATATCCCTAGTTTTTACCTTTCATCTATAGGTTAGTATTTTGAAAGACGTGTAAGGGAATCAGGCACCCAAGTCTCTTTGACTTTCAATGACAGTTAGGTTCCTGAACTCCCTGCCTAAGTCCCAGC
This sequence comes from Dermatemys mawii, assembly GCA_007922305.1. Lineage (NCBI taxonomy): Eukaryota > Metazoa > Chordata > Testudines > Dermatemydidae > Dermatemys > Dermatemys mawii. The sequence goes on from ML677334.1 coordinate 56,597,629, forward strand.
TATATTATTCTACAATATTCACCCTAAGTATGACAGCTCAAAGTTAATAGATTTTAAGGCCAAAAGGGAACATTAGATCATCTAGTCTAACATACTGTATAACACATGCCACACTGTCTCACCTAATTTCCCCTGTTTGACTACAGCATATCTTCCAGAAAGGTATCCAGAACACATCAAGAAATGGAAAATTCACCACTTCCCTGGGTAGTTTGTTCCAATTGGTTTATCACCATCAGAATCACTGTGAAAAAGTTGTGCCTTATGTCCAGTTTGAATTTGTTGCACTTTAACTTCCAGCCACTTTTAAATTATGCCTTTCTCTTCTAGATTAAAGAACACTTTAGTACCCTTTTTCTCCCTCTGAAGTTATTTATATACTATGATCAAGTCACCTCTTGATAATCCTTTTAAATAAGTTAATCAGAGCGAATGCCTTCAGTCTTTTCATTTAAGACATGTTTTTTTTCCAAATTTGGAATCACCTTTGTCACTCTTCCCTACACCTTCTTCAGTATTTAAATCAGGTTATGCAGCACTAAATCAAATGCCTTACAAATATCTAACTATATTACATCTATTCCATAAGTAGTAAATCTACTACACCTTTATCAACAAAACTTGTAAACCTAGAGACACTGGTATATTTCATCATTTTCGGTAAATTAAACAGTTCTGGATTATCATCTTAAAACAGCAGCGAGGCAGTGAGAGATAAATTGTTGGGTTCAGGACTCAGGGTGGGTTTGAAATCAGTTCACGGGGCCCTACCTGAGCAGGGGTGCTGGATCTAGAGGTGCTGAGGTGTGGCAGAACCTCCTGTCTTGAAGTGGTTTCCATCATATACAGGGTTTACAGTTCGGTTCAATGGCTGTCAGCACCCTCACTGTATAAATTGTTCCAATGCCACTGTTCATCAGATGATATTGCATAAGGGTCACTGGGCATTAAATACTGTTTCCTTCTTTCAGGGAATAAAGCTCCCTCGTGCTAGAGCTGAACAAAAAGTCTGCCACAGAACTATTATCATGGCTTATAGATAATTGGTGACCTGACCCAAGTTTTAACTATATGTAATATTAAAAGCATTAAGAAAGCTACATTTATGATAATTTAAAGCATCAAATACTAACAAGCAGATTGACCAACAGATTAAATAATTCCAAGAATGCTAATTGATTGTGGCCAAATTCTGCTCTTATTTAAAGTCTGATCCTGTTACCACTGAAGTTGATGACAAAACTTCATTGACTTCCAGTGGAAACAGAATCTGGCCTTTCTGCGGGGAAGCCTGGATGGAAACAATGTAGAGGTTGGTCTGCATTGACCCCCTCATGTTCCAACGAAGAAAGTTAATCCCTCTGGGTCCAGACATCTTAAATAGGTAGCTTTTGTATCTTGCAGGGCCAGATTTCGTTTGCTCTGCACCCAGAACTGGGGTCTGATTTTTCAAACAGTTCAGTGATCAGCATGAATAGTACAAATAAGCTGCTATCCCTGCATACTCATAAGTCAATTGACTGGAAGGAGTTAGTTGTGGCACTGTGATGTTGTTACATGCTTCCCAAGCACGCACTCATCTAGTTCAGTTAAAGGATCAGCCCTATCAGCTTCGGCCCACGAATGCTTTAAAAAGATTTGTTCACAGTTCATTGCCTTGGCCATAGAATGCATTGATTTAAATGGAAAGTAAGTCAAAATAGTGTAGTAGAATTTCTCAAACCGAGACAATAGGAAATTCACGTGTTTATCAAAGTATTCATTAATGGAAGTGACATTGTTAGCCAGTCTGGTGAGAAGAATAATTTTAGAACTTGTCACAATTGTGATACAATATTATGATTCTAAATTTTGATTTGGTGAAGAAAATGAGTGGTAGCCATAGTAACATTTTACATCTACAGTTAGTAGTTATATGTATCTACCAGTTAGTTAAAATTATTAACATCACTTTGGCTGCATGTTCCAGCGTGTTTAACCAGATAAAACACATCTGTCCCTCTGCTGATTGCACCAGATGATACTAAAGTGATTTGAGTTCTCAGGCAAACTGAGGGTCAAGGACAGGATTAAGCTGGACTGGAAAAGCAATCCTGGCAGGTGGAAAAGTCATCTGAGAGCTGTTATCCTCTCTTGTGAGTTAGAGCAGCTCTAAGACTAGGGATTGCACTGCAATCTGGCTGGACTCCTAGCAGCCTCTGGAGAAGGGAGGTGGAAATATGATGGGCAGCCACCTATGTGTCTCCCAACCCTGCTGTCCCAAAGGTACACCAAGCACAGCCTTAGTAAACCTGAGGATCTAATCCTAACATGGTACTTTTACTTTAGTTTTCAGAAAACATACAGGCACTTTTTGCTATATTTCAATTCCAATGTGGGGGCAGATGATGAGCATTTGAACTGGAAGAAGGTTGAATGGCTGACTACTAGCCTAAGTAATTCTTGTGTCAAGGCTTTGACAAGTCATTTGTTGGAAAATCTATTGTACTGATTGCAGTCTACACTTAACAGATGTGCCATCTGGGGATGTGTCAGCTCTGTTCCAGGAAACCAATTAATGACAGTCAATAGTGATGAAATAGTGGCTCTTTTAATATTATTTAAAAAGGTATCATACAATATAATTTGCTTTGTGGAAATATCTGCATGTGTTTTAGGTGCCAAAAAAGAATCACACCATATTTGATTGAGCTTGACAAAAAGCATGCCCACAGACCAGTGCCTTTCTACCAGCTATCTTTTGTTTATATGGAGCTTTCATTTTAATCAGATAAGCAAGATCAATAGCAAGATAGCATATTGCAGAGATATTATTAAATTCATGGTTCTTATGTATGCACACTTAAATATTACTTTTGGTTTTTAATTAGTCACATTTGGCACTAATAACCTTTAAAATATCAGGTGAAGGACACAGACCTTGAAATTTAATCAAGGGGTTTATCTCTCTGTACCTGATTTTTAAATCAGATATAAACATAAAGCACAGGGACTAAATCACCTGCTAAAACAAACACTTAATATAGTGGAAAGGAAGGATATTACATAATTAGACAACCAGAGCAAAAACCATGTTGGGCCAATTTGCTTTTGCAGTGTATGCCCACTGAAATCAATGGAGATGTTCCTATTTATATCAGTGATGAAAATGCCCTTCAATATAGATTCTGTCATCAAAATATAACTTTCATCAGTAGAAACATGAGCAAAGATTACCCCCCAGTAACATTTAGATAGAAGTCTCCCACCCCTGTAACTGAACACTAAGAAATAGAATGTTAAAATGTGTGCATTGAAAATTTGGGCTTTAAGTTTTATAAAAGCATCTAAGGATTTGGGGAGTACAGCGATGCAAACCTCACCGGCGTGGTGCCTTCTTCTGGCTATCTGGGAATTAGCTCTTTTCCAGCCAGAGCACCCTCTGCAGGCCAGTGTCTCGCCGTCACTGGCCCCCATATCCCTCCCAGACCCCGATGCCCTTTTACTTGGGGTGCTGCCCCCTGGCAATACTCCCCCACTCTCTCTGCGTCTCTTCTCCCTGGGGAACCCCCAACCCTCTATCCCCATCTTGTCTCAGTCTGTGGCTACTGCCAGTCAGCATCAAGCCTCTGTTCCCTGGGGCAGACTGCAGTGTAAAAGCCACTCATAGGCAACAGGGTTTTAGACCTGCTGCCTTTCCCTGCAGCCCAGTACCGTTCAGGCTTACTGTCACACTGCAGCCTGAGAGGTTGCTAGGCCTGAACTCCCCAGCTCAGCCTGCCCCTTCCCCAGCACTGCTCTACCCTCAGTAACCTTTGCTCCTTCAGGCAGCCAGGTCCATCTCCCTCTAAGGCTGGAGGGAGACTGTTCTCTCTAGCTCCTCTCTGAGCCCTTATAACAGGGCTGATTGGCCTACTTGGGGTGTGGCTCAGCTGTGGCTACTTCCCCGCAATTAACCTAGCCCTTACTTTCAGCCCCAGCCCTCTCCAAGGGCTAGCTTTTAACCCTTTCAGGGCTGGAGCGGGTAACAACCCCTCTACAGGGTGCCTGACTTGAACCACCTTAAAGGAGCCTGATTTTCAGAAAGTGCACTGGGGCAATCATGTCTCTTTAAGGTGTCTGAAGTTTGGCACCCCAAATCACTAGCTATTTTGAAAATCACGGCCTAAAGTTAAGTCTCCAGTTAAGTTCAATTGAGATGACATCTGATTACGTGTAATGGAAATTAAGAGGCAATCTTTTAATCCTCATGTGTATGTCTTGCAACCTGGCTTTTTTGAGATGTTGTCTCCTAAAAAAAGGTACAATCGTTTGTTCGCGCATGGAGTGGAGAAGGGCAGGAACAAAACGGTCAGATAAGAACAAAACAAAGTAAGGAAAGATAGGTTTATTTAAATCTATATCATATTCAGCTATTGAAAATGTCATTTTCGCTCACATAAACAGAATCACTGATACTTAAAATCAAAAATCCCTTCTTTTTGTCAAGGAATAATACTACATTGTTTCTCACAACTAGGGAGGACCATCTTCTAGATCTTGACTGACACTTCAAGCTGCCAGGTTTTACTTGCCAGCATCTGAGACTTTCCAGTAATGTTTAGCAAAAGTCCTGTCACCAGATCAACAAGCTGTAGATACTAGTGTTGAAATGTCATGTCCCTTATTGACCATGCCAGATGAAGCTGCCGTTCTAACTGGATTTGTATTATTTGCTTTCTCTTCCTTTCCCCTGCCTTTATATCAGCAATTAAAAAATAAATTCTACTTTCCCCCTGATGCCCACTTTCAGATAAAACCACTCTTCTGAAAAGATGAAGAAAAGGCAAAAAGAAGAATTTCACAGCATTCTGGAAAAGTCAATAAATCTGGACTGTATCAGGACAAAGGGAGTTAGATCTGAGGCAACTCTATACAAACATAAGCCGCTTGGATTCAAGTTTTTGTTATACTCTGGCAAGAACCTGGGGCACAGACTAACGGTGTATATATGTACTAATTAGGCTTGATTAAAAATCAGTGAAAACATTGTGGGAAATAAAAACTAACCAACAAAAACAAAAAAGAAGATAAACAGGAGGGATTTTTTATTTCAAAATTTCCAAACATAAAAATATTTTGACTAACCCTGTGGTTCATGAAAACCCCCAAATGATTTTCATCAATTTTTAGGGCCTTTTTTGTTGAACATCTGATATTCGATGGAAAATTTCAGTAACCTCTAATACCAACCGGTCTATCAGCAGATCTGTCAAAGTATTTTGTTTTAGAATGAAGGGAATACAGATTTCTGAATTGTGTGTATCTGTAAATACAATATGTAGGGTAATTTCATAATCAAATTTTGATTCTTCCACAACAAAGAATTACTAAATGCTAGATGCACTCTTTTAGTTCTAGGTTGGTTGGTTAGCACCCTGCTAAGTCAACCTAGAACTAAAAGATGACAATTTAGCAGCCAAATTTCCAAAGAGCAACAGAAGTTTTATAATGACAAATGATTTAACAGCATAATATTCTAAAAGGAGTCATGGTGTACTTAAGTGATTGTACCTTAATTGTCAGTCCTGACAAGCATACAAGTTGCTACTTCAAGTCTATTAATACTGAGTCTACCAATAACATGAATAGCCATCAGGATAAGATCCCTTTGAAACAATATTAGTCAATAGATTTCAGCTGGTCAGGAAAGATATCTCCTAGTATCATTAGAATTTTAAGGGCTGTACCTTCCAATATATAAATACAAAATTCTTCCTTATGTCCATCCTCAATAATCAAACAGCTGCACACACTGCAAAGAGATTGTAAGATAAAACTTTGTCCAAAATCACTCATCTCCTTAATGAGTTATCAGCAAAAAATCATAAAATGTGTGGATCAGGCATAAGTATTACAGACATTGTAATGCACATTGCTGTATTTGATATTTCCTGGATAGACTTGTTTTGGAGCTGGCTAGGACCAAATTTCCAGACTGGTCTGTGTCATGATGTGAATGCAATACCCTTCATCAAACTTAGCTGGCTTTTTCTTTCTTCTGCTGCTTCTTTTTCCTGGACTCTGTAATAATCTCCTCAACAAATTCAGTGCTGTGCCCTGATGCTCATCTTTGTCCTTGATTCTGTGCCACAGTCAGATTACTTGGAGTGGAATTAGGCAGCTTAAAGAGCTCAAGACTGCAAATATTCTGTTATGCCTTGTTACTTCTGATGACTATGCCTCCAGAAATTTCAACTCATGACATATACCCACAATTTGTAAGCTTCTCTGTAGTTTATTTGAATAGTAGAGGTGGAGGAAGACACCCCAAAATTCCTTGAGGCATGCAGCCAGTAGTGCTTCTCGAGCCCGGAGGAAGGCAGCCAGTCTCAGCGTCCGGTGCTTGGGGAAGGACAAACAATAGAGAAAGTTCCTGGTAAGCGGCTTTTTTCTTTCAGGAAGGAAGTTTTTAGGTGCGGGCTCTTTGGATGAGAAGGATAAGGGCTGCATGCATGCCTAGATGAAGAATAGGGCATTGATGTGGTCTGTCACATCACGGTAATCGGCGTCGGTGGTCTCTTCAAAAGTCTCAGCCAGAACATGGGCAATGCGCTTGTGCAGGTTTATTGGGAGAGCCTGGGTGGTTCTTATCTCAGTCAGGCTAATGTGTCCGCGCCATTCTGCCACAAGGAGCTGGGGGACCATTGCTGCACATAAGGAAGCTGCATATGGGCCAGGGCAGAAGCCGCATTGTAGGAGATGACCCTCCCTTGCTTCCCCGGTCACTCTCAGCAGCGAGATATCTTCCAGGACGAACTCTTGTGGAAATGTTGGGATAGAGTTCAGTGTAGGTGCCTTGCAGCTGTTGGCTCTCCTCAAGGCACAGAAACCCAGAGGACAGTACAATGAAACAATTAATCCCCGTGGACCCTGTGCTTATTCACCATTTCTGGGGCTCCTGGGTGTTATGTGTGCTCGCTTTGGGACAGGTAAATTATGGTTTGTATGGATTGTGCTTGCCTTACTTCAGTGTGGGGGAATCATTGCTCTGTCTGGTGTGTACAGTGCTGCCTCTGTTCAGTGTTGCATTTTGCCTGTATAGGTGCAGCCTTGAGATCTCAGCCGTCAGTCTTATCACCGGCTGACAGACTGAGAAGACTCAGGAATAAGCCGCGTAAAAGCAAAGAAGACATGCTGCACCAAGTGATGCAGCAGTCTGTGGAATTGAATCAAAAGGCACAGAAGTGGAGGGAGAGTGAAAGGAGGATCCACCAGAAGAATGAGGATCGCCGGCAGCAAAATACAAAACTGATCAGCATAATGGAACGCCAAGCAGACTCTATCCAGGCACTCGTTGCCATGCAGGCAGAGCACTACCTCACTTGCCCTACCCCTACAGCCCTTGTCCCAAAACTCTTTCCCTTGTGCTCCCATGTCCCCTCCAACCCACTTTCCCCAAAATCTGGGTTCTTACTGCCACCGGCTGCCTCTTGCATCCATAACTTCACCACCCACCCACGAAAACTATGACCCTTATCTACTGCACTCAATCCCCCTCAATATGCCTCATAGCCATCCTGAAGTGCAGTACTCAGTGCACAGCACTCCAGACAGGATTCTAGAGTATGAAATCAGGAGATACTCGAGTCTGTGAGTGAACCGGTCCCCACCCCAACCCGTTGCCCTTTTGGTATTTCTGTGTTACTTTGTTTTTTTTTCAATAAATGAATTTTCAATAAATGGAGTTTTTTTTATTTTGAAAACATACTTTATTCGTGCATAAAGAAAAATGTACCTTAGCCCAGGAAAGCAACAAGCACTGCAAGTCAGTGTACCAAACACAGCCACTGCACTTAACTCCCGTGCAGAGCACCAGACATTACTGGTAGCTTTCAGCCTCAATTTGCTCCCTCAAGGTAGTGCCAGTGCAAGGATATTTTGCGCCCTAGGCGAAACTTCCACCTTGTGCCCACCTCTTCCCTTCCCTCCCTTCGTACTGCTTCGCTACGGTACAAAGTGGCTATGACAATATCAATATGACAAATTTCAACAACCTACACACGCATATTCACACATAAACATGTACACTCAAATACTTAACATACACACACAATTGACACAAAGTATTAGCAAAATGATGCAGCAGCATTTGCCAGAGTTTTAGATCTGAAACAACTCAATAAAAGTTAGCCTCAGTCGACAACCTCTGAAAACTAGTAAATTAAGCATTATAAACAGCCCGTCAGAGCAGGTAACGGCTGTGCGTGACAAGAAAAATGACGTCTCACACACACACACACACACACACACGCATGCACAGACACACACACTTTCTGGGTACCCAGTGGTTTCCATGTTTGGTAACTATAATGCCTCATGGTGCCCACTTGTCTCTGCACTGACCAACTGATGTCTTGGGACTAGAAGAACCCTTTGTTTGATTAAACTGGTATTAAATAACCACTCATCATTAAGTCTAGTGTCCGGGTGGTGAAACAAGGGCTGGGATATCTAAGGAGACTATATTTCTGATTTCTTGTTAACCAGTGTGGTCAGATAGAAGATTACTTTTGTTATTGGTGTGGTATATTTTATGGAACAATAACCACCCATTCTGAGTGGGTCTGCCCCATTTCTCAGCAGTTTGTCCTGTATCAGGTATTCTTGGCTGTGATCTGCTGAGGCACGGGGACATCTTTTGCTTCTGGTTTGTGCAGCTTTCCATAGAGACTCCTGTTGGTTCAGTTTGCAGAAGAATTCAAGCCATAACTTCATGAACAGGGGTGAGGGATCAACTGCAAAACTACATATTAAATATTTGTATAAGTGTAAAGTCCTGCATTTAACAGCATTGAGGAATGATCCACTGTTGAGTGATGGGACCTGGAGGGTCTCTACATAGAGATGTGATCCTACCAGCTATAGAATTCTATGACTGTTCCTATAGTGAAATAGCTACACCGGAGAAACAGCAGGTCAGTATTGTTATGGACCAGGCAATACTAAAAACAAATAAAAATCTAGTTTTAACAACACTTGTTTTCGTTTTTCCAGTATTCTGTTTTTCCCCTTTTACTCATACTTACTGCAGATTTAATAAGTGGAAAGTGATAAGCTACTTCTGCGAATGAAGGGTTAGCAAGATCAAGTCCAGTATTTCATAAAATAAAAATTATTCTAAACAAGACATGGAATTTTTTTATTTATATTAAAAAGCAGACATTCCACTTGAATACATCATTCCATGGCAAGGGAACCAAATTTGGACAATATTAAGCTTTTAAAAAGGCCTTTTGCTCAATACACTTGTACCTACGCATTGTGCAGCTTCGGTCAAGATAATTTATTCATTTTGTGTCTCATCTTTCTGTCTGTAAAGTGAGACTAACAATACCACCTGATGTTGATGTTTGTCTGGAAAAAAATGCTAAGTTTCTAAGTAAGGGCCAAAACATTATATAAGCAAATCTATGATGGGGCAGAGTCTCCAGGTGCAGTGATCCCTGCTCACGTGCAAAGGCACTACTACAAAGGCTGCTCCTGAGCTCCAAAATCCATGTCAAGGGAGTGGACAGATGTGGGCAGGCTGGAGAAGTCAGTAAGGGACCCTCTGTCTCAGTGGAACTTAGAAAAAAAAGACTAGAATCTTGAGATTTATTATCATTTCCATGAAGCCCCCCCCCCCAGTGACATAGCTATAGCCAGAAAAAATTCATCAGGGGTCTTGGGAGCATGTGCTGTGAGTGGTCTGCTGGGCCTAGAGCTGGAGGAGGGTCATTGAGAAACACTGTTCTAGAGCAAATAAAAAATGTTCATGACTCCTTCCATTTACTAGAGAAGAAAGAGTAAAAAATGTGTCAACGATAGCAATGCTAAGTCTTTACCATGTATTTGTGTGTGTTTTCTCAGATATTGACCAATAATCCTGGACCTTGAAGGGTAAGGGTGTGCAGGGATCAAGGAAGCAAGATTTTCTTAGGTTTAGATTGTAAAAAAATGTTCAATGACTTGCACCCTTCCTTTTGTAACACCCCACAAGGGAGTCTGAACTCACCGCTGCAGAAGGACTGTTCTAGAGAACAGTGTTACATCTATTTTTAGGAATGTCTTTCATTCTTTACTGACATGCATGAGCTTTCTTTTCCAGTTGTGCTGTCTGTTTAAAACCAATTGCTTTTAATGGGATCTGTGAAAGTGGCTTGGGATTGGGGAGTATAGCATTATATAACTTTGCTTTTCACTGCAGGGTAGTAGCATTCCTACTGCACTGAAGATACATTCTGACTACTTCAAGTGCCTTATTCTCAAGTAAGTGGACAGTAAGAGAATATCAGAGCTGAGCTTATTGGTACTGGAACTATTCCTCAAGGTTTTAAAGGCATCAGTAGTTTGGTGTTTTTTCACTAGGTACCATAGCTTAAAGGAAGACGTATTTTCAGCAGCTGAAAAACAAACACCAACAAAAGACAATGTAGTTTCTGGACAGTCCTTAGTTCTTGCTTCGTAACCTGTGCTTACTTTGGCATCGTACTGACGATATCTTCTCTCTTCATGTCCACAAATTTATCCAGAGACTGAACCAATTAAAAATTGAAGATTAGCTGTCTGAAGACTGGGGTAAGGGAAGGGCTTCAGAGCCCTAAGTGCAACTTCAAAGGCCTATCTACACGTTTTTAAAGTACTGGCATTGGACGCACACTCCCTGAACTGTGCAGACATACCTTTAAGGCAGCTAAAATGGGATGGGAAGACACTTCCATGTTAGAAGTATCAGTAAACTGTCTGCAGAAGATATCCATGAACTTTATAGGTAGTTTTGTCTACTGCAATGCCTCATATTAAGGTTCCAATCTTGCAGAAACACATGGATTTGCTTAACGTTGCACACTGTGAGCACCCCTATCAACTTGAATGAAAATACTCTTAGTGCACAAAGTTAAACATGTGCTTGAATCTTTGGAGGATCAGGGATTAACCCGTTAAGTTTTCATTGTATTGTTTAGAAGACTGTTGAGGGGGATAATTTGACTGACACAAGCTTAGTTTTTACTGAGAATAAGCATGTCCCTTAATGACTGCAAACTGTGACGTGAGTGTTCTTGAGAGCTTCACAATACATTGTAGGAATAACAACAAGGGCTTTGTCATTTGTATATCATATATGTTCCGCAGCAGCTATTTACTGATGGCTTTTTGCTGCTCTAGTAGCCTTTTCAGTATGTAAAATGTTGAGTACCGGGGAGCTGGCATTTCCTGCTTTAATTGGCACATGGATAAATTGTATTTTTCTAGCAGTTCCAGAAGAGTGTTATGGGTCTTTGCTGAATAAAATGGGTGCAGATATTGTTGCAAATGTGGAAATTGCTAGCACCATCTATTGGTAAAAAATATACAACTTAAAAAATTCCCACAAAATAAGCATATTCTCAAATTGGAGTCTGATTGAATAAATGATTGCTCTTGTTTTAATTATTTGAAATGTCATTAAAATTAATATATATGTAAATATCTCTTTTTATAGCCAGACACTTTGTCTATAGTTTGCATTTTATTGCAGGCATTTGTGACTTTAGAAATATATTCACTGTTATATATAAAGT